>CATIUR010000003.1:71717500-72917500 GCA_949592205.1 Helichrysum umbraculigerum
GGTTTAAATAGGCTTATTATGTTCATATAAGGGTTGGGTAAAAGATTTGGACCGAACGGAAACCGGAAAACTCATTTTCGGCACATTTTCCGGCCAACAGACCGCTACGTCGCACCTGGCCAGGGGCCTCTGCGACGTCGCGACCTACGTCGCACAAAAACCTCAACGTCGCACTAGCGACACAGCCTATTACGTCGCATTAACTTGCGGACGTCGCACGTAGCGACGTAGACTTTAACGTCGCAAACCGAACCAACGTCGCATTAGCGACGTCGCCCCCTACGTCGCATTGATTTGCGAAGGTCGCATCATGCGACGTACCTGCCTACGTCGCACCTTACGTCGCTTGCAACGTCGCATGCTACGTCGCACAAACCAGAACCTTGAAAACTCACATTTTCACTAAGTGTCGAACTTTTACAACCTCAAATCCTTATACGATACGACCTAACAATCATAATAAAACATACTTTCCTATTACAATTACTTTAATTTGCGTATTGAATGATAAACTTTAATTATAACAAATCACCAACGGGCCGTATACTTTGTTACGAACGCGAACAAACCAACATTTAAACACAACGGGTTGTATGAACAACTAGCCTAGATGGTCTTGCGAGACATCTACTTACTTAACCTTACGTGTTTAGGCACTAGAAGGTCACGGGTTCGGAGAACCTACTTGCTTTACTACTACTTGCTATTTACCACTGCTTGACTCAGGTGAGTCTTACGGCCCCACTTTTACTGTTTTATCTTATTGGGGGAGATACATGCTACTGATTTTTCTTGAACACAAGTACTAAACTGTTTACTATACCAAACAGAATTGCATGAGTTACTTACTATTTACTGAAGTCTCTCCATCATATATCGTTAGTTATGTACTTAAGCGCGAACAGTAGTTAATGGATCCATTAGGGAAATGACCCTCCCCGCCCGGGGTAGTAGCGCTACCACGAACCGTTACGTATAAATGGGCGACTATTATTTCGTTACTTATGCTTGCTCAAGTTTGAGCATGTCACGGGAGCAACTGATTATTTACGGGTTAAGCTTCGATTGTGAGCCTCATGGCAACGGTATAACTTGATTACCTTACTTTTGCGAGATTTGCAAATACTTGATATACGCCTACGGGCACTACTGATGAAACCTTGTGTTCAAACTGATTATTTACTGATAAACCTGTGAGATTCACCAACCTTTTGGTTGACCCTTTTTAGCATGTATTCTCAGGTACACTTACGGAGTAGGATCACTCCAGGATTACTAGCTAGAGTCGCATGATTTCCAAACTGCATTTAACGGAGATTCTTTGGCATTATCTTTTGTAACTATGGTTATGTAATAGAATCTCCCGCCACATACGCGGACTCTAGGCTTACATATTTTTGTAAAGAAAACTATATGTTTTCAAACGATTTAATTATGAAATGTAATTATTTTACAAAACGTCTCATTTAGAGGTCGTTTGCTGTATATCTTGTGCTTTGTATATTGATTAGTAACACCCAAGTATGCTTCCGCAAATCACTAAATTTGGGGGTGTTACATATGTGTTTGCTGAATCAAAAAATTTAGTTACAGAATCAGTGTTGAAACAATCATTTTATCCTAGTTGCTAACAAATGGCATTTTATCCTAGTTGAATAAAAAAGTTTAGTTACAGAAGTAGTATGTGGTTAGTAGTCGGTTGCTGAAATTGGTTTTTGGAAAGGGCATTTTATGATTCTTTGCATGTTAGCGTATGTGTGGCCTTAGTACTTACATATTATATAAAGTTGAATCAAATTTGATGGTGCAACCCTATGATGATGTGAATCAATGTGTAAAAGAAAGGTTGTTGTTGGGGATATTATATTGCCGAATCATGAAAAATAAGTAGTCATAGTTGTAGTTGTAGTTATGTTTATGGTTCTGAATATTATTTTTATGATTCTGAATATGATTTTTATAAGGTGAGAACCTAGCGTTTGAATCATTCGAACATTTTACATAACCCTCTGTAATTGTTTTTAAGTTTCGTGAATTTTTTTTTATGATGTTTCATAGCACATTGACTATTAACCAACAAAACCTAGTTAACAAATGTGTTGATGAATCGGGACACGAAACGAGTGAATCATTGCATGTTGCTTGATTCTAGTCTTGTTGCGCCCGCAACGGTCGTTCGCGCAGCGGGCACAATGGTGGGTAATAAGTTTTAAATTTATAAAGTTTTTGCCACATATCAAGTCTACAAATCAATTTAGCACAAATTAGATTGTGAAAAGTAGTTGATATTACACGGCATGTTGTGGATAATGGTTTAATATTAGGGGTGCAGTGCCTCATGTAACTTGATTCATAGTAATATATTGGTAGCTTCTTCCTGTGCGTAATGGCGTATTGTAAATGTTTCAGGTAGTACCCAATTGCGTGACCAAGATTCAGATGATGATTTTATGACACCGCCATCAAAGAAAGTTAAAAGCCAGAAACGTAAGAGAAGAGATGATAGAAAAGCATTTAATGTAAAGGGGGATAAAAAAACAAAAACACAAAACTGAGGTCCGTTAATAGTAGGAACCCACAAAGTGTTATAGTGGAGTTGCCTCCTGCGTTTACAAAGTTAATAATGCTAAAAGATTGTACTAATGCGTAACAATAGTTTGATTTACAAAGTTAATAATGCTAAAAGATTGTACTATACTGCTGAATCATAGTTTGATTGTTGCCGAATCATAGTATTTTTTTTGCAGAATCTTAGTATAGTTAACGCTGAATCATAGTATATTTACTGCAGAAAGAACGTATATGAATAAAATATTTGATGTTTCTTAATCTTGGTTATTTCACCTTGAAACTGTGATGCTTTTGATTATGTTTTTCTGAATAATTAAAATCAGAGTGACCCGCTATGGTTGAACCTATGCGACATGGTTAGTATATTATGTATAAATAATACAAATTGTGGTACGCCAGCAGATGTGCGCAATAGTAGTCTGGTTAAGAAGGTTAGCCACAAAGATAAAGTGTCTCGGAAATGACTTTAGATTATCTTAATATAAGGTCAAGCATGGTGAGACATCATATAATAATGCTGAATCATAGTTTATAATTTGTAGAATCATAGCAGAGATAATGCTGAATCGTAGTGTAATGAATGCTGAATCATTGTATATAAAGCAAATGTTGTATGTATCGCCGGTTTGAGGTCATCGGGCACCCAAAAGGGTAAGCCTCCCGTAGAAACATGCATCACCCCAACTGATATTGTGTTTGGGAACTTCTCACTAGCTATCTATTAAAACATATTATCACAAGTGGATCAAACCATGATTCAATGAACATGAAAAAAAATATATACATACCCTACATATGTTGTTATGTTTCCAAATCACTTATGTTAGGAACTGAATCATACGTGTTTTGTTTTCAATAAACCGTGGGACTCGCAATCAAATATTAGCCATCGAATCAACGTTTTGTAGCTACCAAACAATGAAACTCAACAAACAAAAGATATCCACTGAATAAACGTATTGTGTCTAGCATAACATGAAGTTCGAAGACAAAAATGTTAAAAAAGTGCTTGTATATTCGAATATTATCATTACATAGAATCGAATATCAACAACAAGCCCTGAACGGAATTCCTCAACTTTACAAAAACAATGGAAATAGCTTGCTTGCTTCGGATGTACTAGCAATATCATCGGAATCCTCTGTCGAATACGTATCTAAAACTTTCATCGTATGTTCATCATTTTCCATATCGTTTTCGTATTTTCCCAAGTTCAATGCGTTCGTTATATTACGTGTGAATTGCTTACAGAAATGATAACTTCACTCACCAAACCGTTCGTCAGATTATTTATAAATTGAATCCCAGCAATCGTTCAAGTAGTCATTTCTTGTGCTATAATATGGAATGGATATTAGCTGAATCGATTAAATGTATCACGATCAATTCCTTGAAAGTTGTGTGAAGATCCTTACAAAAAAAAAAAAAAAAACCACTCAGAAAAACAAGGAAATGAAATACTATATAATTGCAATTAATGTGCAATTTTGGTTGTATTTAATCTCCTAATTTCGTGGAGCAAAAAACCGACTAGGGATTCTCCATTAAATAGTAAGTAATATAATAATCAAATTACAAAAGACACTTATACCCTTTGACCTTAAATTGAGATCAATGGTCAGGATCCTTTCTCCCTCTTCTCCACAAAATATTTCTTATATATATATATATATATATATATATATATATATATATATATATATATATATATATTATAGTGATTACATCACATGGAGTGAAAGTGTTCCGGTCAAAATTCTGGTTCAAGAACGCTGCCCGTTGGCATTCCCCACCTCCCCGATGGCGTGCAGCTTGGGACGTTGCTTTGTGAGGTTTTTTATTTTTATTTTTTTTAAGTAGAACATCATAGAAACTTAATATCCCCAATTTCTCAACTTTTTGAGCTCAAGTGTTCTTACTAGAATATCGAAAAAGTAGTATCGCCACTCCTCATGCTCTAAATGTTTTGAAAATGTATCTAATTGTATTACAGAAACTCTATTATCCGGTTGTCAATTTTTTTGATAATGTGATAATCGTATAATGCTCGCCATGTCACATGTCATGTTATCGCCACATCATCACAAATGACAGCCATACTAGAAGCTACAAGTAATAACATGTCAAATAGATACAATAGCAACAATTGAAAATTTGGATACACACAATATACCAAAATGAAGTTAATTATACACAATAGACTTTGGATCATAGTTAGATTTTTTTTATTATTATTAATGTTAGGTAAGTTAGCTATGGTTGGAGATTAGACAGAAAAATACTTGTAGAGTGAGCTTATTGAAAAAAATAAGTTCATGTTATTATAAGCTCCAAAAGCTGTGTTGCCAAAGACCACAGTTTTAAAACCCAGGTCGACTTGGTCGGTACAACCAGTTGGACAACGATCTGAGCACTCAAGCGGGTCAAAAGGAGGCAGACAATTTGATCTAGTGATATCAGAGCAGCTCATGTGCCGTTCGAGATGTGGGGCAAACCTCATAGAGAATGATGAGTCTCAAGGAGGGGTGTTTGTAACATCTTAGGCATATCCAACATCTACCGTGAACATATGAGATGTTGGGATCATAAGTAATATTTTGGCCTTACTAGACACAATGCATTTTTGGGCCACAAACACTGCATATCCCATGAGAACTCTGTAGTTAAGCGTGCTTGGGCGAAGTTGTACTGGGATGGGTGACCTTCTAGGAAGACCTCGCCACGCCTTAAAAAATGAAGTCGTGCGCCTGCGAGCAAAGCGACCAATGTTGTAGTTGTGGAAGGCGGGATGTTTCAAGCTTATTGAAAAAATAAGTTCAAGTTATCATAAGCTCAAAAAAGATTTGTTGCCAAAGACCACGGTTTAAAAATTTTGGTCGACCCGGTCGGTACAATCGATTGGACAGTGATCATAGCACTCAAGCTGATTGAAAGGATGCAGGTCTAATAAAAAATTCCACCCAGTTGACCCGCTGGGTTTTCTGGTTGGACCGATGATATGGTGACCCGTCGGGTTTCCATTTTTTGTTAAAAAATATATTTGTTTGACCATTTGAAACCGATTTCGTTTCTTTTTATTCTCTAAATCTGGAAATAGTTTTCTATTAATCAAAGTAACAATGAAAGCGATGAAGAGTAGGATAATAAGACTAACTTTTTGATGTATGGTGTAAAACGAAATATGAATCAAATCCTGTTGATTCTAAGAATACCCAGGAATTAACCTCTTCTAATTCACGTTGATTCACAAAAAATGCCGCGATTAGGACAAATTCGCCTCAATTGTCAAGCACAATTTGAGGGAAAATTCGATTTTTATAAAATTCAAAACTGAGTCTGTTACATGAATAAACCCTAAAAAGGGAAGTAGAAATTTAAATGGGCCGGAAAAACATAATGGGCCGGCCAGAAAGCCCAAAACAAAAGTCCAAATTGGAAGTAGAACACTGTTGAAGTATCCTTCTTCTAATTAGCTCCACTTGATTCACCTGTACTTGTACCTGCATTTGTGATGCGCCCCCGGCCGTCAGTGTCGTTTGGTGTTGTTGTAACGACCGAGGGTGCGATCAGGGTGTTTTAAAATTTGTTTTGCTCGGGGCCTAAACTTCCAAACTACCTACTGGTACTAGGTACTAGTACCTGATACTAGTATGTGGTAAGGATGATCAGGGTCGTCTCCAGACGGTCGAATTTGAAGCGGAGCTCGTTTGGATAATTCAGTCTTCAAGATGGGTTCAGATAGTTGGTTTTGTTTGGGTTTTAATCTAATTTAAACTATTAAAGCAATAAAACTAAAATGAGTTAGCTAGCATATAAGGAACAACTAAGGATAAGGAAGACGTGGTTTACCATGACTTGAGATAATATAATATCGGGAAGGTGTTTATGATGGGGACACTTTCAGATTAATAGATTGACAGACTTTGGTGTAAACACTAGAACCCTACCAATTAAATTCCCATTGGCATGTCACTAGGAACTAGGTTATCGTGATTCTGATCGGAGCAATACGCTAAACTCCCAATACTTACCTAGTTGAAAGGTAAGCAACCTATTTTGGTGAATAACCGAGGTACATGAATAAAGCAGCGTATCGTCTCATAGGTCCGACCGTTCTTAACACCTAAGCTTATCTCTCGTTCTTCTAACTGTGTATCTAATTATTAACTTGTTATGTTTAAAGAATCAAATATGTAAGATCTAGGGGGATTAATGTATCTAAGTCATTTGGACTTTCCTTTCTAGACCATGTTAATACTTTTCTTAAGCTCTAATTACTTTGACTTATGACTTAGACCTCTCCTTTTCAAATAGTTATACATCCCTGGATTATTTGCAGTTTGTTAAAACGTGTTTCATATGCAGACCATACCTTTCAGTAATAAACAGTGTATTTTATAGAGTAATTCCACGGCTTCTTACATCTAACATGCGGTCAGGAGTAATTGACAGTGAAAGTGGCATTCTAAACTAATTAAACAAAAAGCAGTGCAGAAATGTAAATCTAATATGTACAACGAATGGTTTCACTGTGTCTTACTTATTGCATGCTATGTACAGATAACTACTTACCACAATTAAGGTTCATGACTCCCTAATATCTAAGTTGTAGTCACGTGGATAACTGGAAAGGGTACTCCATAAATTAGGTCTAGTGTCATATATTTAAACAATAACAAAGTATAATAATTCCCATTCATATAAGTTTCTTTTTATAAATTTAAACTATGTTGGAATGAGTTGTTTTTACGATCCTATCAACTAACTAACGTAGCGTTGTCCGCAATCAGATAGAAGATATGTCACATGGATAGTAAACACAAACAATTACAATACACCGGAAGTTCTCCCAAATGTACTGACCACATCGGCCAACGACTACCCTCGAATCCTATTCCCCAATCTCGGTCGTCAGAGATGTCCGTATCATGGCATGGTCTATTGAATAAATAGTCACATAAACAGGTTTTACCCTACCGGAATAAGTTGGGGTAGTCTGGTCATAAGCGGTTGGCCAAACATGCCATCATTCGTTCATAATATTATAATTAAACTATAAACAGAAATTTATTTAGCACATTTATAGTATTGATCCATAACATAACTACCTTCAGTCGTTCTCAGACTTCCATACGTTTGTACTCTGCATAAAGCGTTTCCAGCACTATATCCGAGAACAGTCGAATAGGGGCCGTCACATTACTTCACAATATTTAATATCATCCCATTATAACTATCTAAATCATGGCAAACATATAAGCAACTACTCGCAAATCATGACAATAAACATTTCTAATATTAATAAATTATAAACATCAAACAAGAACATTACAAATAATTAATAAAAGAAAAGGATAGATATTACCCATAATTATTGCGAGCGAAACGAGGCTTATATTATTTTCGAATATTCCAAAGCGTTACATTGCTAAGCTAGCCACTACTAACTACTACATAATTATTCTCCTACTTATTTCTCACTAAATTAATTAAATTAACTTAGAGAGAAAAAGTAGAGAGAAAAAGAAAATAAAAGCTAGAAAGAAGTAAGAAAGGTATATGCTTAATACATATGGTGCATCATGAAATGAAGCCTCATGCCCCCTATTTATAGGTGAAATCTGGCTCACGTTAGCATCTTGGGGAGTACATTAGCAAAAAGATGGAAAAGTGAAAAAAGGTAGTGGCACCGGGTACGAAAAAGCGTGTAAAGGTGGTGCACCGGGTACCAAAAAGCATGTAAAGGTGGTGCACCAGGTACACGCAAGGACCAAAAAGCGGAAATGGGACGGGGTGTCACACCCCCAAATCGGTAATCGTGTTTATTAATAGTTTAGCGGAAGCTTTTAGTTAATTAGCGGAAGCATTTTAATAATAGTTGAGCATTGAGGGCGGACAGATTCGATAGTGCATTCATTGTATCAGAGTATATGATCATACAGAACATACATATAAATTTAAGATGCCATAAGTTTACAGTTATTACAAAAGATACGACTTATAAAGTCGTACATAAGTTAGGGTTGTCAAAGACAACTTAAGTATTTGAAAATACATATTTATAAAAGAGGGATTTCATAAGTATAACCAATGAAATTGATAATACAAAGGAAATCCATGTGTCCCAAAAGTGGCATCATAAATAGTCAGGTTGCCTACGTCCTTTATGCATGCAGGAGTACCTGAGTCCTAATTCCCTGAAAAACATAGTAAACCGTCAACATTGAATGTTGAGTGAATTCACAGGTTTAGTGTGAATGAAATAAATCAGGTTTTATATAAATCATTCATGTACACAAACATAATATTTATATGTAAGTAGGAAACACACGTGTTCTAATTAAAGAAAACATTTCCTATAATTAGTAAGAATGTCATTCTTACTACAATAATAAATGTGTAGGAAACATAAGTTTAATCATAAACATTTCCTAATAAGTAGTCGCAGGATATACAGGTTTATCAAATAAGTAAACATATCCATTTCAATAGTTAAGGAAAATCAGGTTTAGCAGTCAAGCAAACATTTTCCAACAGATAATTAACAGGAACTCAAGTTTATCAATAAGGTAAACATTCCAATAATAATCGTTGCAGGAAACACAGGTTTATCATTTAAGTAAACATTTCCTATAAATAGTTGTTTTGTGGGAAACCAAGTCTATCCATTTAAGGTAAACGTTTCCTAAAAATAGTCTCTCAAAGGAACACCTGTCCTATTAGTCATCACAGGGAATACCCTTCCCAAATCAAGTTGTTGTTTTAGTTGTTTAGTTGTGTGGGAAATATAGACTATAATCCCTCCAAGGTGAGCTAAACCTTTAGAGTTAAAGTAACGACACTAGTACTATAACCAAACCACGACTAGTTGTTTTGTTGTTACCTCAGTAACATCTTAAGTATACACTCCTCGTTACGACTATCGTCGATGTGGTTGGAATGACCAACGAGTAATATCCTGGGAGGGTTGTCAAATCGATAGTACTATCTGTATACTCAGTGGCTAGAGTCACCTAGCTAATGGTTATAGGTTGCAAGCACTTGGACTTTATGTGCACTACAACTACCTCGCGTAAACCTAGGATCATACCAAGATCTGTTGTCTTATTCCCAAAATGTTGTGAAAACGTTTCATATAATTAGTTCGAGTTAAATCAATATGAAAACATTTTATTGAAATAGTTCAAGTTCAACAATATAATATGAACACCTTTCATATTAACAATCCAAGTTTAATAGCATGAAAATGATCATGTTAATCAGTTCACATAATAGCATGCAGCGCAATACAATAAAGCATATAGCATGTTATCACATTGTACTATGTTTTCCACCCCTGGTTTTAAAAGCATTTAAAACAATAAAAGTTAGGGGCTGTGAACTCACAGTTTTGCAATCTTCAGCAAAATATACAGCTAGCAAATAATCCCACAGCGTCGATCAAATACCTAGACGCAAATAATAATACTTGTATAAGTATACGGATTATTTGTTAAGTTAAAATGTTTGTAACATTTTAGTTGTTGTTGACGTTTGTGTTAGAATAATCGTTAAGTTTAGGTATGTATTTATATACATATTAGTTGAATATATATATTCTAATATATATATTAATTGTCGTCATTAATTAAGTTCATAAGTACATAGGTATATTTATAATTGTCGCGTAAATATACGTACATAAATGTAGTTGTCGTTGTTGTCGGTTATGTTTTAAAAACATAAATATATTAGTTATCAAATAACTTTGTTATATCGAATGTATAAGTCGTTTGTTAATAGTCGCGAATAAAACCTTGTTGTCGTTTAGGTTTTCAAAACGTAACTCGTTTGTTGTAAAAATATAACTTGTTTTTGGTTTATCGTATATATATATATATATATATATCTATATAAATACACTTGTAAAAGTTTCGTATTTATTAAAATATATAAGTCATCGTTATGTATATAAATCTTCCATTTATATAGTTGGTATTTACTAAGTTAAATCGTCCCATTTATACTTCTCGTTAAATATATATATATAAGTTGTCCGTTAGTATATATATATATATATAGTTTTATTATCGTATTGGTTTTGTCGCGTTCAAAGTGTCCGTATAGAATTATGTCGTGGATATAAATTTGTCTCAAAGTCGTGTCCGTATAAAGTACTAAGTCTCGTTGTCGCAATAATATTCAAGTAGTATGTCTCGGTTTGTATAACATTTATTAGTTTTGTCCGCGTTATAAAAGTCGAAAACTGTTTTCTGTTTAAAAAGGGGGAAGCCGCCGGCCACGGCTTGAAGCCGCCGGCCTCTTCCAGGTTGGGTTTTAGCCGCCGGTCAAGGCCTGAAGCCGCCGGTCTCGGCTTGGGTTTCAGGTTCTGGTTCGTCTCTGTTATAACAAATACATACGGGTTTTGATTTTAAATCCGTTTTTAACATGTTCAATCATCATTATATGTTATATAAACTTGTTATAATATGTTTTTAACAATTTGTAATAACAATCATCAACAAAATTCATAATTTAAGAAAATTATAAAAATGAAGAAAATGGAGAAATTTTCCTCACAATGATTTTAAGGTGGAGATGATGATGATTCTGAGTTGATGATGATGATTACGAACGATGATGATGATAAGTGATCAAGAAACCATTTTGTTTGTAGTTTTAGGTGTTTGATTTTGGTGATGTGTGTTTGAGGTGATGAAGATGAAGGTGCTTTTGGTGTTGCTTATGCTGCTGCTGCCTCTTGTTCGGCTTCCAGTACACACCAAAACCAGAGAGATCAAGAAAATGAAGTGAAGTGTGTGTGTAAATTGTGAAGATCAAAATGTAGGTGAGATGTATTATTGTAGATCAAAATTTCAAAGGCACGGTATGGAGGGAGTATAAAATGGTCGCCAGATATTTTAGTTGGTGTAATATTGGTAGTTTTTAGCCCGTTAATTTCGTGTACGGGTATAATTTGTGGTACTTTAGTTATAATAAAATTTCGCGTTATGTTTCTCTATATCTCCGATTTAGAAATATGAAATCGAAATGTGAAATACTTTGTTACAAGTATCATTAAAATTAATCACAGTAAAAGTACTGTATAGTTAAAATGCGTGCCAGATTTCAGTTAAATTTGGAAATCATATTCTGAGGTAATGTTCTATACTTTAAAACAGTAACTTACGAAATAATACTTTTATTATTTGGAACCTCTAGGCGCGTTTTAAAATTGTTTCTGTTCGTAATACGCGTACTAAAAATCGTCTAAATATTTCGTTTTCTTTTCGTTATAATACTTTTATATAATAATTTCAATATAAAAATTACTCAAAAGTATTTTCGAAGTTCATTTCGGAACTTAATTATTCGCGATTAATACGTTTATTATAGAACGTATAATTTGTTATATTATATCAATAATATAATTATATAATAGTTGTAATTAATAATTTTCGAATTATTAATTATTTTGTATCACCAATGTTATTACGTTCTATTCGTAGAGTTTGATATATTTATTTCGTACGTAATTATATATATACACATATAACTACTATCAAATATATCACATAACACATAGTAAGTTTATCAAAACTTAACACATAAATTGTTTTGAATTCACTAGTCAGGGAATTACTCTAGGTAATGCATGAAATTAGGTAAAGTAAATACCCTAATTGGAGGATTGTCACACGGGGGGTGGGTGGCCGGCACCTGGGGGCTGGTGGCCGGCGGTGGCCACATGGTCGCCGGCCTGGTACTTCAGCCTGCTGCCCCGGTTCGCTTTCTTTTGCTCGTTTCTTGATTCGTGCGTATTTTCTTCGTTATGCGTCCGTTTTAGTTGATTCTTTTTGCGTTGGATTCATTTTTCAAAAACGAAGACTTTGATGAAAAGAAATCCCAAAAATATGTCTCTGAACTTTAGATGTGTCATACGAATCGTTTGGATCTTTCGGCATACGTAGAATCTTCATTCTTCGTCCGTTTTTGTTGATTCTTCTCCTGTTGGATTCGTAATTTGAAAACGAACATCTTGGATGAGATGGATGTTGGTGATGGGCACTTTTGTCATGAAATCTCGTTTTGATGCCTTGAATCTTCAAACGTGCGTGGAATCTTTGTTTTTCATCCGTTTTGCATGATTTTTATCGTGCAACCTTGTTTTGACCATCTTGGCATAATTTCATTGATTTGTACTGTATTTGAGTTAAAATGCCAGGAATCGTTCCAGAATGAGAGAGATATCGGTAGTAAAAACGTGACTTTTTACGCGATATCAATTTGAATGCTCATACATATGTCTAAATGATTTGGTTAGAGCATCAATATCAAACAGCCAATCTGGACCTTTGCCCACAACACTAGGTGTGTGTTCATTGAAGGTCACATTCATAGTTTCCTCCACTATCCTATTTTTTTGGTTAAATACTCTATATGCTTTGCTTTGAGTAGGTTATCCAACAAAGAAACATTCATCCACTTTGCTCTCAATCTTACCTAGATGATCCTTGGTATTTAAGATTGTTGGTGCATATTAGAGTGTCTGTCAGTTGGTCATAGCTCGTAGTTGAATTTGCAATTCGTCTTATGTTTTCTGTGTTTGGCGACATTAGCTTCAATGTCGCATTAGCGACATTATATTGTGGGCTTGCAACATGGGCTAAGTCGCAAGGGTCTGGGCTTGCGACATTGTGTTTAATGTCGCAGGAACCAGCACTTTTGTATAAATACGTTTTACGTATTCAGTTTTAGGGTTGACGAAAAACCCTAAACGCAATTTGTCGAAATTCTCTGTAAGCTAATCGATTACAATCAATAATACAACGTAAAGTTTATTCATTATTGTGTTCGTTTGATTTGTTTGTTAGTGTCATTATCTAATCATTGATTCCGCCTTCGATTGGATTGCTCGACTCGATCAAGATCGCCTAGGGGACTAACAACTGGTATCAGAGCAAGGAGAAACTCGTTTTGTGTAGCATCGGATCGAGTTTGGATTTTACTAACGATTAATCATATTGTTTTTCGTGTGGTTATTCTTGTTTTTCAGATTTACAGGTTTGAGATTGCGTTTTCTGGGATATTCTGAAGGGTTTTTTCGTTTGGAGATTGAAGGAATCAATTAGGGTTTGTTTTTATTTCGAAAATTAGGGTTTTTGGCGGCAGTTGTTTGCGACCTTGTGACATTAGCTGCGACCTTACCTGCGACGTCACTTTCGACTTTAATTCCCTGACCTTAATTGGTCTTTGCGACATTGCGTTGCGACATCTCGTTGCGACGTTGTGTTAATCTGCGACATCATTTGCGACATTATACTCTACGTCACCTTTTTGGATTCTTAATTGAATCATCAGCACTCTGCGACATTGTCTGCAACGTCGCTGATTTTGGTGCACATTAGCTTCTGTGTCGCAAGTTTCAGACTGTTTGAATTTTTGTGTAAGTATAATTCAATGGCCACTGATAGGGACAGTCTTCAAAACATTAGAGACATGCTTAAGCAAAGTAATGATGTTGGTTCTAGTAATAAACCACCTCAGTTTTCAGCTGATATGGACTATGCTTATTGGAGATCTAGATTTGAGCAATATGTTGATTTTCACTGTCCTGAACTATGGGGTCCTCTTACTGAACGTTATGAAAAGCCTGTTGCAGAAGGTAATTATAGAGGCATTCCTCCAGCCAGGACCTACAAGGCAATGACTCCTGAAGAACGCAAGGAGTACGATACTGAACGTAAAGCACATTCAGCAATTTATATGTGTTTAACTCAGGATGTCTTACGGTTATTCAAGCATCATGAAATAACCTATGATCTATGGAAGGCTTTTGAAACCCGATGTGGTGGCAATGAGAAGTACAAGGAAGCCAAGCTGGAATTGATTAAGAAGCAATATGATCTTTTTGATATCCTTCCAAACGAGACTGCATCTGGATTGTTTACTCGATACTCACAACTAGTTAATGAGTTAACGGAAGGTGGCTTCAGTTTTACTGAAAGTGAGTGATCGCGCTCCAACGGTCGGTTCAAGAATTGCTTCTTGGTCATTGCGGGCCTTCCAGTCAGGGCAGACGATCGGAGGGGTGGTTTTATATTTATAGTGCAGGGAAGCCTAAGTTATACTACTACTTGTATAGTAAGCGGCAGGTATGACTCAGGTGTCGTTCTTCAAACCACAACGGGCATGGGATCTTAGGAGAATTAATTATCTTTGGTAATTCAGCTAGGGTTTTTTAAAACTTTTTGAGGGGTTTTGTTTTCTATTCTATGTAAACTAAAGACAATAAAATAAATGAGGAGTGTAGTCGCTGAGAGATCTATGGATTACGCAAGTATTTGCTATGACATCGGTGTATGCTATTTAGGGGTAGTTATGAGGATTGAGGCTCTAATTACAATGAATCCTAGCAGTGCTGACTTGGGGTCTCTGAACGATGTTTAACATAGTATTGTACCTACGCCCTTTTCGTGGCTTCCACGCATTAGTACTTCACCAAAGGTGGTTCCAGCGCTATACCAAGTACTAAGCCATTTTACGGTTTTTCCGATGCCTCGCCTAGAGATCCCGTGTCATTACTGTATATGTCCTAATGGGCCATAGCTCCTATCCTATTATTTATCTAACGTAGAGTTGTCCACAATCGAATAAATAACATGTCACATGGATAACAGATATGGAGTGTAAGCTACACCGGAAGTTCTCCCAAATATAGTACCAATTTAACCGACAACTAACCTCGAATCCTATTTGATGAACGCCAAAATGTGCTATTTTATAGTGCTAATTACCCCTTTATTCAATAGATTTCTTATGCATTTTATTTGAATTTGATACTCATTTCGTTCATATTTGCATTTAGGAGTTAATTGGAGCTTGAATTGGAAAAGAAGCAGAAATGAGCTAGTATTGAAGAAAGGAAGCTAAAGTGGTTGAAATTTGAAGACTGGAGTCGAGTGGTTAAAAAGTTGAGAAATTGCATCCATACGGCGTATGGATGGTGTGAGCCGGGCTGCCAATATACGCGGGCTTGATCCATGGGCCAAATCAATCCATACGGCGTATGGAAATCCATACGGCGTATGGATTGCGTCGACAGAAACCCTAAATAACTCATTTTGCTCTCATTTTTGGGGGATCACTTACACTTTTCTCCAGCCGTTTTTCTCTCAATAAAAACCCTAATTCCAGAGAGTTTTGAAGGAAGGAAGAAAGAAGATTTGAAGGCTTTTGTTCATTCAATCATTATTTCGACTTTTCGGTTCGAATACATTACTTCTTTTAATTTGATTATGATTATGACTTTGATTTCGATTCTGATTTTCTGTTATAATATGAGTGGCTAAGTGTTGGCGCCCGATCAGGTCGGTGTCGTTAACGATCACTAACCGGGCGCGCAACAGTGGAGTTGTTTTAAATTTGTAGTTGCGGGGCCTAAGTTTTTCCTAACAATGCTAATCCTAAGGGTGAGCAAGTGGTAGGTATGACCTAGAGTCGTTCTTCAAACCGACTGAATTGAAACTAAGGCGAGGCAGATGAGGGCTTTCAAACTAGTGAATGGTTTATAAAATAGTGGGGGTTTTGGTTTTTATATTAACTACTTAGGCAAGTAAATAAACAAAAGCGAAATAAAAGTAAAAGACAAAGCAGATAAATAAAGATAGTGTTTGCTGAGACTTCGTTAATTAAGTTATGGGATGATATTTGGAGAAACTGTTTTGAAAGATATTAGTTAATTATCATTCTTGAATACTTGTATGTAAACACTAGATTCCCTACTAATTAAAATCCCATTAGCATGTCACACCGGGAGCTAGGTTATGGTAACATTACAAAGTATTTAGAATAATAAACAAAATCTTAATTATAGTTTAACAATACTTTCATATGAACGGATAACTGAACCTTAAGGTACTAGACATAATTGAATCATATAACGATTCCTCGTCATCCTAACAGATTCGTATATATAAAAACAGTTCATTTATGACTTTAAACCAGCCCTTGCTTAAGACTACCCAATAAATCCCCTAATTATCCACAGCGTTCCTCACTTTAAGTGGTTCCGCCGCTTCAAACCTTGGCCATGTCTTGTCCTATGATAATCCCCCATGTAGCCTTGCGGTTCCATAGTTTCATACCTTTGACAAATTATATTGACACAGATAATTGACTACCTTTTAATTGGACGTCGTAAAAAGGTGTTGTAATCACGTTTATTGGTGGAAAGACGATAGATTAATTTGAAGTTTAAAAGTCTATTTAGAAAGGTTAATTAAACTAGGTTTCTCATTTTATATATATTAGTCCGTAATATAACTACCTTCGGTCGTTACGCAGCTTCCACGTATTTGTACTACACCTAAAGTGTTTCCAACGCTATACTGAGTAACAGTCGAATAGGGGCCATCATATTACTTCATAATATTGTATCGTTTCGTAATATGACTACCTTCGGTCGTTCCTCGACTTCCATACATTTGTACTCCACCTTGAAGTGTTTCCAGTACTATATCGAGTAACAGTCGAATGGGGGCCGTCATATCATTTGACGATAATTAAAACCGTTTATATTTTACTACTATGATAATCCTAAGGCAACAATCGAACAAGAACATGCAATAAGACGATCAAAGTAATATTACCGATCTTTAATATTTTATTATAAATCATCCCGTAATTAACTAACTACATCGCAACAAACACAATAAGTATACTACTCTCTAATCATGGCAATAACTAAATCTAGCATAATCAATATAAACGTAATTAATTTAGATAGATAAGGATAGAAATAACCGAGATTAAATGCGAGAGAATAGACTTGAATTAATTGACACAATTCCGAGCATACACCGAAGATTACAATGCGTTCCGCACTTTCCTTCTACTTCAAATAAAACTCCTAAACTAGTTTAAATACTAGTAAAAACCTAATCTAAATAAATAATGTAGAGTGAGAAAGTTGGAGCTTAATTCTAGAGTGAGAGAAAATAAGCTAGGAATGTGTGTTTTGCAAATGGAACCCAAGCCCTCTATTTATAGGTGAGTTTAGGCTCAAATTAGCATCAAGAGGTGCACATTAGAAAATTTCCAAAAATGGCGTGTACCACACGAAAAGTAGGCGCACCGGGTACCGTACAACGCGAAAATGTGGTGCACCGGGTACGGGTTTTAACCAAAAAAGGAAAGCGAGACGGGGGGCGGCCAGCCGGCGGCGGTACTGTAGCAGCCGGCGGTGACACTGTAGCAGACGGCGACGGCCGGCGGCTACTCGCCCCGTTTCGCTTCGTTGCTTGATTCGTGCGTATTTTCTTCGTTATGCGTCCGTTTGCGTCGATTCTTTTTTTGTTGGATTCGTAATTCAAAAACGAAGATTTTGACATAGGATAGGCCCTGAAATGAGGTCCCTAGCTCCAGATATTGCGTGCGAATCATTTGGATCTTCCGGCGGGCGCGAAATCTTCATTTTTCACCCGTTTTGGTTGATTCTTCTTCTGTTGGATTCGTATTTTGAAAACGAACATCTTGAAAATAGTGGATGTTGGTGGAGGGCACTTTAGTCTTGAAATCTCATTTTTATGCCTTGAATCTTCAAACGTGTGTGGAATCTTCGTTTTACATCCGTTTTGCTTGATTTTTATCGTGCAACCTTGTTTTGACCATCTTGGCATAATGTTACTGATTTAAACCATATTTGAGTTCAAAATGCCAAGAATCGTTCTAGAATGAGAGAGATATCGGTAGTAAAAACGTGACTTTTTACGCGATATCAAGTATCCCACACTTAGAACTTTGCTTGTCCTCAAGCAAACTAACATTCAACAGAGATAAAAATAAGCAGATAATTAAATATTTTAAGGCGGAACGTTTTACTAAGGGGGTTTTGGAAAAGTAAAATACTTGTTCTTTAAAAAGGAAAGATTGTAATCTTTAGGAGCATGCTTGTGATCTTTGATCTTGGATACATGACTAGGCGATCCTCTCATGGTGGTCACTCAAATCACTCAAAGTGTTTAGGGTTTCCTATTCTATTATATCAATCGTTCAGAACGCCAGTCATGTATCGTTTATCGTCATAGGCTTGATCGAGTATCAAATCGTTACCTTTTAGGTGAGCGCGAAGTCGATCTAGCCACAATCATTCTAAGGGAAGTGATGTAGGGTTTTGAGTGGAGTGTTGGTGGTATGAGAGGGGGTTGTGTTGGTTTTTCATAGGTTTTCTTTTTGGTGAAGCGGAAAGCTGAAATTTTTGAATTTCGGGAGATTTGACGCCTTTTTTCTTTTGGGAGGAGTCTTTTTCTCCGTTTGACTTTCTTTTCTTCGAATTTTTTTTTCGACGTCATATCCTTAATACTTCTCTTTTTTCATCTTTGGAACTTTCTATGAAGTTTGAGGGATGCTTTTGAGTATGTAAAGGGGGTAACGTACTTATTTTTGGGTGTATGGATGGGTTCAAGAATGATGTGATTCGATCTCCTTTTTGATTCACCAGTTCGGATTCGAAATGCATAGCAAGAGCAAGTTCTGATTCTAAACGCATACATCGGCACACTCAAGAATCGAAAAAGTGAAGCATTAAAAGTGAATGCTTTTCATATGGCTCAAGATACCTCACGAATCGAAAGTTGGGTTGTTGTGTGCTTAGTCATGCGATGCTCTTTATGGGATTACTAAACTTGTTTTTCAAAAGAATTTGTATTTTATTTTTCCTTCTTCCCCAAAGTTAATCATTCTTTGTTTAAAATTTTTTTCATTTTCAACATATTTTTAACTCAATTTTGAAAATTTTGTTTACTTTTATGGAGAAGCAGGGTCTTATAAAGAGCAACGAGTTTTGAATCAAGCATATACCATTATCCATTTAATAGTAGTGCAACTACTGCTATCCCACACTTAAAGGAACATCGTCCTCGATGTTATGCTAAGCTCTGAATGGGGTAAAATCCCACACTTAGGGTTTTAAACATCTAAGTTGCGTTCTTTCAGTGTGTGTTGGGTTTGAATCCCACACTTAGTGATAAGCATAATGGATATGGTATATTTAAAACGAATGAAAGAGACGGTTTAGAAGTACTTCCCGGTTGTTGCAGTGCCTTTGTGTGCATTTTCCGGATTCCGTCTTTCTTGGTGCATTCTTGATCAAGTCTTCTTGTGATTGGTCTCGTAGGTGTGAACACGTCGGATATACGATTCTTCGGTTGTTGATGCTTCATTGCAGGCTGGAGCATTCTTTGTATTATCCGAGTGTGAAAGATAGTCGGAGATTTCATCACTTCTTGGAATGTAAAATTGCAGAAATGTAAAAACACGGGTTGCCTCCCGAGAAGCGCTCTTTTAAAGTCGAGAGCTCGACTTCTTTTCTCCTAGCTAGATGGAGAATGATGCATTCATGGGATCCCCTTTGTTGTTGTTGTGGGCCCTAGGTTGCGGAAAGGTGTATCGAGGTGGATAGATTTTCATGAAATGATTGACTACTATCGTAATCAATTCAAATGGACTATCTCTCGATTCTTCCTTGTAGTTCTGAAGATGCTCTGAAGTTGTCCTTGCAAGTCCGTGAAGTCCGAAGGTGATGTAGTCGACTGCTTTAGTGACAGTCCCACTAGGGTAGGTCATGGTGGTTGTGTCTGTCTTAACAACCTCTCTTGGCGGTGGGTTCTGCCAGAGAGAGCATACAAACACCAAGAATTGCAGTTTTATGCCTTCATAATTTTCGGTCTTGGGGTCTCCGTTGAATCTTCTTATGGACGTGCACAGGTTCTCTATTTGCCGGTGCTGATGGTTGTTGAATGGAAAGTCGGATTCTGAGAAAACTAGAATAAGTTGGCGAAGTATCTCCTTGCATCCGGAGTAGAATATGAACTTCGTTCTGGAGTTACTTTTCCGTTGTTGAATCTCCCTTAGATGGATCGTAACAAAAGTAGCGATATCAAGTGGTGATTCATATGTGGCCCTAAAAGGTCGTTCGCGCCTTGATTCCTCCGAAACAAGATCACTAAGTTCTTCAATCAGTAACTCAACTTGTTTTTCAATAGTGGAGTTGATAACCATAGATCCGCTTTCTTTGGAACTAAGGTGATCTTCTCTATTTAGCAAGTCTAGCAATGATGTGAGGTCACTCATCGTCAAGATATTGGCACGACTGCTTGGATGTCCAGTGGTTTCTTTCATATGCGCTCTAATGGATCCCAACATCTCCCATTGTGTTGAGGTGAATGGGATGTTAGATCTTTTAAAGGTATTGTAGATCCTAGCGTAAGTCCGTTTCTGTTGTTGACAGAATTGCAGTTTAGCAGGGGAAGGAGCAAGCAAGTTGACTGCGTTGCTAATTCCTTCTACCGCTTTGTCAAATCTTTGGATGAATTCTTCGAGCACTTTGTGTTCTATGATGGTTTGCGGTTGGTATCTTGTTCGTTTGGAATATTCCTCCAGTGTTTCTCCTCTCGTGGGATGGTTTTGGTTACTTTCCGCCATTTCTTCAGTGATAAACAGGTTCAGTGGCGGTCTGCTTCTTTTGTTTTCTTCTTCCATCTTTCCCGTTCTGATCAATCCTTCCATCGTTGGGTTTTTTGCTGATGGAGATGCGTTTTTCATCTCAAGTCCTATTCGTCGGAGGTCAATCGGGCAATATGGCGTGATTGCCATTTCCTTGCTAGATTTTCTTTCACTTATTGACTTTGCAGTTTCTTCGTCTTTGGCGGTCTTCATGGAGATCATGTACATATCGGCTTGCTCTCCAGTATTTGGATTGTCGATATGGAAAGTGATGGTTTCTCCCTGAGACTGCAAGCTGATGGTTTGTGCGAAGACGTTGATGATTGCCTTGGCCGTATTCATGAAAGGTCTTCCTAGTATGATTGGGATGTGTACGTCTTCCTGCATATCCATTACTACAAAATCTGCTGGGTAAAGAAATTTATCAATCCTAACTAAAACATTTTCAGCTATTCCCCTAGGGTATTTGACTGAGCGGTCAGCAAGCTGTATGGTCATTTTGGTAGGTCGAAGATTTTCTAACTCAAGCCTCTTGAAAAGCGAGTATGGCATAAGATTGACACTAGCTCCTAAATCGGCAAGAGAACAGATGATGCCTGAATTGTAGATAGAACAGGGGAGAGTAAAACGTCCGGTGTCTCCGAGTTTTTCAGGAATGATATTTTTCATGATAGCTGAACATTCCTCGTTCAGCGGGACATTGGGTACTTCGGGTACCTTATCCTTGGTTGTAAGAAGTTTTCTGAAGTACTTTTTGGAGTGAACTTCAGAGGCGGTATCTAGAAATTTCCTATCAAGCTTAAAAGACTTAAGCTTGTCGGGTCGTTGTTTAAGACGAGCCGGAAATGGGATTTTCCTATTTGATGTAGACTCTAAATCTATTTTCGAATGAACAATAGGTGGTTCCTTCACCGGAGAAGAAACCGTAGGTGGGCTATGTGCTACCTGAGAGTCTTGAATATGGGAAGCCTCCTTATGGCAACTAGTTGGACTATCCTGAGGTTTAGCGTTAATACACTGTGCTAATTGTCCTAACTGGGATTCGAAAGCTTTTAACAAAGTCAAATGATCTCTTAAGATGAGATCAGTTTGGTCTTGTCTAGCCGAGAGACCTTGAATGACTTGTATCAGGGTGTCGTCAAAACTAGAGGTTTGTGTGGGAGAGGGTTCCAAAGGTTGGGGTTGGTAAGTTGGTGGGCTATTCGTAGGTGGGTAAGGAGAATGGTTAGTGTTGGGTGGTGTTAGATGAGACTGAGGAATTTGGGCTGAGTGGTTCAGATTAGCACAATTAAGGCAGGTTTGATCTTGACAGACTTGTTGTTGTTGACTTTTCAATTCCTTAATCTCCTTGGTTAGGTCTGCCAGTTGCTGAGTGAGGGTTTTGATAGCTTCATTCCCGATTGTAGTAGGTGAATTCATTAGCGAGGGGTGATTTTCACTATTCCAGTCATGGTTGTGTATTGTCATTTTCTCAATAAGGCTCCAAGCTTCATTTACCGTACAGTCTATGAAACTACCTTGAGAGGCGGTATCGAGCAAAGGACGGTGGTGTGGGAAGAGACCATTATAGAAAATGCGCAACTGGTCTGAGCGCTCAAAACGATGATTTGGACATTTCCTAAGCAATTTCTTAAAGCGTTCCCATGCATCGAAGATTGATTCATCATGCACTTGATGAAAGTTTATGATGTTGGACCTAAACGTGGCTTGTTTTGATGGGGGGAAATATTTGGCCAAAAATTTGGTTGCTACTTCTACCCAAGAGGTTATAGAGTTAATCTCTAGTTCCTCAAACCAGGTTTGTGCATTGAGAGTGAGTGAATAGGGAAATCGGTATAGATAGACTATGTCCTGATTAACCCCAATCGGCTTAAAAGAGTTGGATAAGGAAATGAATTTGTCAAGGTGAGAGTTGGGATCATCATTTGGTAGGCCACGGAATTGACAGAGGTTTTGGACTAACTGAACAACATGGGGCTTTAATTCAAATGAAGTTCTATCGGTTTCTGGATAGACAATTGGTCCTCCTCGACCTTCAATCAGAGGTTTAGAGTTTTCAGCGAGAGTTATACGTGCAGCTGTCATAGTCTCGTTGGCAGGTGGTTGACTTGTTGAGTGGATAGGGATAACGTAATTCGCAAAAATAGTAAAAGGAAGGAAAAATAAAGAAAGACGTAGGGGTCTAAGAAGAAGAGTTAATCCTAAAGGTTAACTAGCGAGTAAGTTCATCTTGGCACCTAAGGATCGTACAATTGGTTCCCCGGCAGCGGCGCCAAAAACTTGTTGGGTCCCGATCAGGTCGGTGTCGTTAACGATCGCTAACCGGGCCGGCAACAGTGGAGTTGTTTTAAATTTGTAGTTGCGGGGCCTAAGTTTTTCCTAACAATGCTAATCCTAAGGGTGAGCAAGTGGTAGGTATGACCTAGAGTCGTTCTTCAAACCGACTGAATTGAAACTAAGGCGAGGCAGATGAGGGCTTTCAAACTAGTGAATGGTTTATAAAATAGTGGGGGTTTTGGTTTTTATATTAACTACTTAGGCAAGTAAATAAACAAAAGCGAAATAAAAGTAAAAGACAAAGCAGCTAAATAAAGATAGTGTTTGCTGAGACTTCGTTAATTAAGTTATGGGATGATATTTGGAGAAACTGTTTTGAAAGATATTAGTTAATTATCATTCTTGAATACTTGTATGTAAACACTAGATTCCCTACTAATTAAAATCCCATTAGCATGTCACACCGGGAGCTAGGTTATGGTAACATTACCAAGTATTTAGAATAATAAACAAAATCTTAATTATAGTTTAACAATACTTTCATATGAACGGATAACTGAACCTTAAGGTACTAGACATAATTGAATCATATAACGATTCCTCGTCATCCTAACAGATTCGTATATATAAAAACAGTTCATTTATGACTTTAAACCAGCCCTTGCTTAAGACTACCCAATAAATCCCCTAATTATCCACAGCGTTGCTCACTTTAAGTGGTTCCGCCGCTTCAAACCTTGGCCATGTCTTGTCCTATGATAATCCCCCATGTAGCCTTGCGGTTCCATAGTTTCATACCTTTGACAAATTATATTGACACAGATAATTGACTACCTTTTAATTGGACGTCGTAAAAAGGTGTTGTAATCACGTTTATTGGTGGAAAGGCGATAGATTAATTTGAAGTTTAAAAGTCTATTTAGAAAGGTTAATTAAACTAGGTTTCTCATTTTATATATATTAGTCCGTAATATAACTACCTTCGGTCGTTACGCAGCTTCCACGTATTTGTACTACACCTAAAGTGTTTCCAACGCTATACTGAGTAACAGTCGAATAGGGGCCATCATATTACTTCATAATATTGTATCGTTTCGTAATATGACTACCTTCGGTCGTTCCTCGACTTCCATACATTTGTACTCCACCTTGAAGTGTTTCCAGTACTATATCGAGTAACAGTCGAATAGGGGCCGTCATATCATTTGACGATAATTAAAACCGTTTATATTTTACTACTATGATAATCCTAAGGCAACAATCGAACAAGAACATGCAATAAGACGATCAATGTAATATTACCGATCTTTAATATTTTATTATAAATCATCCCGTAATTAACTAACTACATCGCAACAAACACAATAAGTATACTACTCTCTAATCATGGCAATAACTAAATCTAGCATAATCAATATAAACGTAATTAATTAAGATAGATAAGGATAGAAATAACCGAGATTAAATGCGAGAGAATAGACTTGAATTAATTGACACAATTCCGAGCATACACCGAAGATTACAATGCGTTCCGCACTTTCCTTCTACTTCTAATAAAACTCCTAAACTAGTTTAAATACTAGTAAAAACCTAATCTAAATAAATAATGTAGAGTGAGAAAGTTGGAGCTTAATTCTAGAGTGAGAGAAAATAAGCTAGGAACGTGTGTTTTGCAAATGGAACCCAAGCCCTCTATTTATAGGTGAGTTTAGGCTCACATTAGCATCAAGAGGTGCACATTAGAAAATTTCCAAAAATGGCGTGTACCACACGAAAAGTAGGCGCACCGGGTACCGTACAACGCGAAAAGGTGGTGCACCGGGTACGGGTTTTAACCAAAAAAGGAAAGCGAGATGGGGGGCGGCCAGCCGGCGGCGGTACTGTAGCAGCCGGCGGCGGCACTGTAGCAGCCGGCGGCTACCTGCCCCGTTTCGCTTCGTTGCTTGATTCGTGCGTATTTTCTTCGTTATGCGTCCGTTTGCGTCGATTCTTTTTTTGTTGGATTCGTAATTCAAAAACGAAGATTTTGACATAGGATAGGCCCTGAAATGAGGTCCCTAGCTCCAGATATTGCATGCGAATCATTTGGATCTTCCGGCGGGCGCGGAATCTTCATTTTTCACCCGTTTTGGTTGATTCTTCTTCTGTTGGATTCGTATTTTGAAAACGAACATCTTGAAAATAGTGGATGTTGGTGGAGGGCACTTTAGTCTTGAAATCTCATTTTTATGCCTTGAATCTTCAAACGTGTGTGGAATCTTCGTTTTACATCCGTTTTGCTTGATTTTTATCGTGCAACCTTGTTTTGACCATCTTGGCATAATGTTACTGATTTAAACCATATTTGAGTTCAAAATGCCAAGAATCGTTCTAGAATGAGAGAGATATCGGTAGTAAAAACGTGACTTTTTACGCGATATCACTAAGTTTTTAATACAATTGTTTAGATGATAATACTCAGATGATGATTTGATTATTGAATTGCGGATTTATATTGGATTTTATGAATGTTTACATGTTTACTTGATGATCCATGTTTAATTATTGATTATTGATGATAACCTAGCGTGATGATCTATTGATTTATGATTGAGTTCTTTATTGATTGATCATTATTGATGATTGTTGATTTTAATTGATGATTATCACTAAATAGATTGAGTTTGATAGGCTAGGGTTAATTATGATTAATAATTGGTAATGAACGTGATAGCTATTGATTAGTTATAAACTTTGTTGATTCAAGTTGCAAAAGTAAATCATATAAACGGTGTAGTTTTAATTCATAATACAATTTGGTGGATAACGTTAAATTGAACTGTTAACGGGTTGAAAACAACTTTATATCTTTCTTGATTGTGTTTAATCAATTAATCTTGTAAGGGTAATTGATACATTTGTTATGTCACAATAAAATCCATATATTAGCAATTCAATAAAATGATAATCAGATTCTGAGGAAAATAATCTAAACAATTGTGTTTCTTTTATCATTTGAATTAAATATTTTATTAAATTAATTATTTTATCATTTCTTTATTTTCTAATTAAGTTTTATTTAATAAATCAATTCTCATAATTGTTTGCCAATTGTTCGACCAGAACTAAAACGTCCCCTCTTTTTATCTGTTTTAATTATTTGTATCAATTTCCATTTTATTTGAATTAACATCCGTTCCCTGTGTTCGATCCGGACTTATCATACTATACTATTATACGATCAGGTATTCTTGCCTGAGTTGTGTACTAGCAAGTAAGGTAAATTCCATTTTAAAAACTAAAGCCCCGTTTACACGACATCAAGTTTTTGGCGCCGCTGCCGGGGAGCGGTTTGTTTTGATTCAATAAGTTGGAGTTTGTTTAGTTGTTTACTTGTTTGTTTATTTTATTTATTTAGTAGCTATTAGCTTTGTTTCAACTTTTATCTATTAGGGTACTATTGTGAATATTAATTTGAGTTGTTCTGTTAGGGTTGTCAGAGTTGCTTGTTCTGCTGACTTTATAAGTTATTTGCAGGAAGTTTATGACCCGAACAATGGAGCCTGACCCTACCGATCCTTTCGAAGAACCCGAACGCATATTTCATAAAAGAAGACGCGCTGTTTCCGCACCTCCTAACTCACCGTTAATTAACACTTTTCTTGTCGACGATTTCGAGGTTTTTACCAATAACTTTTTCACCCCACGAACCCGTAACTACCATTCGTATTTAGAAAGCGACTTCGAGGAGTATTTACAATTCCTTTTTAGCGATCAATCAGAACCAAACAACATAATGGCAGAAGATATCGCTAACATGACTTTAGAGCAGTACTCTAGCAGAATGCGCACCGATCTTGGGCCAGGAGTCGTGAGGCCCGCTATTGCGCGAGAAGTGGAGTTCGAAATCAAGGGACAGTTCCTCAAGGAGCTTAGAGAGACTCCTTTTAGAGGAGAAGATTCGGAAGATGCTAACGAGCATGTTGAGAAGGTACTGGAGATTTCCGATATGTTTTATGTTCCCAACGTCACACGCGATCAAGTCATGCTCCGACTGTTTCCGATAACACTTAAGGGAGCTGCAAAATGATGGATTTCAAATGAACCTGCCGGATCCATTACCACTTGGGAAGATCTTCGCACGAAGTTCCTCAAGATGTATTGCCCACCGTCCAAGACGTCAAAGATGATCGACGACATTCTGAATTTCAAGCAAGACATCGATGAGTCGCTGCATCAAGCATGGGAAAGGTACAAGGACTTGATGCATAAGTGTCCACAACACGATCTAAACGACCAAAAAATCGTTATGGTATTCTACAAAGGAGTGGATCGTGCTACGAGACAGCAACTTGATGCTCAAGGATCTATTCCAAAGAAGATTCCGAGGGAAGCCTTGGAGGCCATTCGTGATCAAGCCAAGCATTCTCAACTTTGGGATGATGGCACCTCTAGAAGAAAAAGGTCAGTAAGCAATGATGATGGTCTCGCCGCCATTACTGCTAAGCTTGACAGTATGGGAAGAGTCATAAAGAAGGTAACTAAGACTATTCATGCAATCCAAGTAGGGTGCGACAACTGTGGAGGAACGCATTTGGTAAAGGATTGTCCTGAGATGGAGTCTGGAGAAGCCAAGGAGGAAGTTAAATTCGGAGAAGCTCAAGGAAATTACCGCCAAGGTGGTGGAACCTTTTTCCGAAGACCATATCAAGATGGAGGCCGCCAATTTCGTCAAACTCAGCCTGGTCTTTTCACCAAGGATCAACCGGCTGCATCAGTTCCTGAAAAGCAAACCAATTTGGAAGAGATGATGGGGAAATTTCTAGCCACTAATGAGAAATTCATTGCTAGTTCTGGACAACGGATGGATACTACGAAAGCATTAGTGAGAAATCAAGGAGCTGCCATTAAGTAGATTGAAGGAAACATTTCCAACATTGCTAAAGTTTTCCAACATTGCTAAAGTTCTCCAAGAGAGATTTCCTGGAACTCTTTCCGGATTTACTGAAACCAATCCACGTGATCAGGCGAAGGCTGTAATTACTAGAAGTGAAGATCCGATAATCAAGAAGAAACCTATATCTTACCCCCTACCTGAGAAAGAGAAGGAAGTGGAAGTTGTTGAAGGTCCTAAGGTGGACACTGAGGCTGATCAAATTTCTAGAGATAAGCAATACGCTAAGGATCATGTACCGCCACCCCCTATCCAGCATCTTTGAAAAGAGGAAAGGATGAAGCTCAATACCACCAGTTTCTCGAGAATCTTAAACAACTCCATATAAACATTCCGTTCGTGGAAGAAATTGCTCAAATGCCAAAATATGCAAA
Organism: Helichrysum umbraculigerum; assembly: GCA_949592205.1. Taxonomy (NCBI): domain Eukaryota; kingdom Viridiplantae; phylum Streptophyta; class Magnoliopsida; order Asterales; family Asteraceae; genus Helichrysum; species Helichrysum umbraculigerum. The sequence goes on from CATIUR010000003.1 coordinate 71,746,140, forward strand.
ATACTTGAAGGAATTGTTGACCAACAAGAGCAAGCTAATGGAGGCAACCACAGTAACGATGACCGAGAGATGCTCAGCGGTGATGCAAAACAAACTTCCTCCAAAGATGAAAGACCCTGGGAGTATTACTCTTCCTTGTCTTATTGGTAGTTTGGATATAACTAACGCACTGGCTGACTTAGGAGCAAGCATATCAATAATGCCTTATACTATGTATGCTAGACTCAAGTTAGGGGAACCAAAGCCAATTAGAATGTGCATTGAGTTAGCGGATAGGTCAGTTCAATATCCTAAAGGAATGATAGAGAATGTGTTGGTCAAGGTAGATAAGTTTGTTTTCCCTTGTGATTTTGTTATTCTCGACATGGTTGAAGATTCAAGGGTACCTATCATCTTGGGAAGACCTTTTCTTGCCACAACAAGGGCATTTATTGATGTTTCTGATCGAAGGATCACACTAAGGGTAGGAGATGATGAAGTAGTGTTTGATGTTAACAAGTCAATGCAATATCCGGCTGCAGTTGATGATACTTGTTACTTTGTGAGTGCTAGAGAAATGTCTGATGATGATGAATTCCTACAAAGTCTCATGGAAGATGAAGATCTTGATCCCATGATTCTTGAAGGATGGACGGGAAGTCTAGAAGCAATCCGTGATATCGAAGAATTCGATAAGTTGCTTGAGGAACTAGAAATCACGAGTGATGAGGAGTTAGAGAGTGATGAAAATAAGCTGATGGAGAGCGAAGAATTGGTCTTGACTAATGGTATTTTAATTAAGAAAGAGACTCGCGTCACTATGCATGGGATTCCTTGCTCAAGAGAAGAGGTGTTGGCAGTAAAATGTTCGTTTGAAGAACCACCAAAGTTAGAATTAAAGGATTTACAGACCCATTTGGAATATGCATACTTGCAAGGAGAGTCGGACCTGCCGGTTATCATTTCATCTCAGCTATCAGCAAACGAGAAAGAAAGCTTATTGAAGGTTCTGAAGGAGCACAAGCATGCTATCGCTTGGACGATTAGTGATATAAAAGGAATAAGCCCCTCTTATTGCACGCACAAAATTCTCATGGAATCTGATTTCAAACCAGTGGTGCAACCGTTGAGGCGTTTAAATCCTAAAGTGACTGATGTGGTTAGGAAAGAGATCATAAAGTTGCTTGATTCTGGGTTGATATACCCAAATTCTGATAGTCCATGGGTTAGCCCCATTCATGTTGAGCCCAAGAAAGGAGGTATGACAGTGGTTACTAATGAGAAGAATGAATTAATCCCTACGAGAACGGTCACTGGATGGAGAGTCTGTATCGATTATAGGAAGTTAAATGATGCTACACGCAAAAATCACTTTCCTTTTCCGTTCATCGATCAAATGCTCGAACGTCTAGCTGGAAAAGAATACTACTGCTTTTTAGACGGTTTTTCCGGGTACTTCCAAATTCCGATAGATGCAAATGATCAAGACAAGACTACCTTCACATGCCCATTCGGAACTTTCGCTTATCGGAGGATGCCCTTCGGTTTGTGCAATGCACTCGCAACATTTCAGCGGTGCATGATGGCAATTTTTGATGACATGGTGGAAGATAGCATGGAAATATTCATGGACGATTTCTCCGTTTTCGGTGATTCTTTTGATAAGTGTTTGGCAAATCTGAAGAAGATGTTGCAAAGGTGTGAGAGTTCAAATCTTGTTTTGAATTGGGAAAAGTGCCATTTCATGGTACGTGAAGGAATTGTTTTGGGGCATAAAATTTCAGGTGTTGGTATTGAAGTATATCAAGCCAAAATCGAGGCCATAGCAAAGCTACCTCATCCAACACATGTTAAAGGAATACGAAGTTTCTTAGGACATGCTGGGTTTTATAGAAGATTCATCAAGGATTTTTCAAAGATAGCGCGTCCGATGAACAAGTTACTGGAGAAAGAGGCTAAGTTTGAGTTTTGAAAGAATATCAAGATGCGTTCAAACTTTTAAAGGAAAAGTTGGTATCTGTAACACCCCCAAATTTGATGATTTGCGGAAGCTTGATTTGGGTGTTACTAATCAATAACAAAGCACAAAGATAAATAGCAAACGACTCTATATGCGTCGTTTTTACAAAATATATTGATAACTGAAATGTTTACAACATTTAAAGCTTTACATAGCTCGAGTTTAATAAAATGAGATTTCAGTACATAAGTACTTGTACAAAATATACTAATGCAAGAAAATCTCAATCGTCTGTATGCTGACTCGAGCTAAATCCTGAAGCAGAAACATCCTACTGCTGGGTACCTGCGATATATGCTAAAAGGTCAGCTATAAAGCTGGTGAGCTCACAGGTTTGAAATCAGTTATATCGTATGAACCGCAAGATTTAAATAGTGAATTGCATCCAGCAATTAAATAATGAATTGCATCCAGCAATTAAATAATGAATTGCATCCGGCAATTTAATGATAATCATCGTGTATACAGCCATGAGCACATAGTTGAGCTTAACTCGAGGGCCGGGTCCCCTATAGAGAATTCCGGGTGAGGTGCCTCCACGAATGCCTAATCCACATTCGTCTTCCCAAATATTAGTACGTCCGTTTACCCGGTTAGTGCTTGCTAACCCGGACGAGGAGGGTCAATCCTATATGGTACCATATACTAATATTCACGCTACAACGTATTAACAACTATGCTGACGGAGGACTTTCAAATGATTAGTTTCGAAAAAACTCATGTAGTATATGAAAAGTTTGGTACTTGCGTTCACATGTTAAAAGTTTGAGCAGTATATCACACCCCTGAGTAAAACAGTAAAAAGAGGGGCTATGAGACTCACATGAGTCTGAGTGCGTTTAAACAAACGTAAGTTGATTAGCCGAGTATGAAGTCCAAAGACTTGTAACCTGAGGGTGTCCACGACACGCGATGGTTATAATCATGATTTGGGTATCTCAACAGATCACCCTTGTAGTTGTTCGTTCAACTATAATGTCCAAATTTCCACTATTTGGTTGATAAGTTTGAGTATTTGAAAAGTGTACGGCCCGTTGGTGACGGATTTGTAATAATAATCTCAATTATTATTATTTTGATTTCGTGTCGTTTTACTTGAAAAATGTGTTTTGATTGTGTTTTAGAAGCCGTTACGAAATCTAAGTACGGGGGTCCGGGGGCAGCGCCCCTGGTAGCGGGGTCCAAGGGGCGGCAGCCCCTGGCGGGGTCCAAGGGGCAGAGCCCCTGGCTGGGGTCGAGCTATATGCGACGTCGAGGATTCGTGCGACGTTGTGACTGACGTCGCACTATGCGACGTTACGAGGGGTTTTGCGACGTTGAAGCTGACGTCGCATAAATTCTGGGCCAACTGCGACGTAGCGGTCTGTTGGCCGGAAAATGTGTCGAAAACGAGTTTTTCGGTTTCCGTTCGGTCCAAAACTTTTACCCAACCCATATATGGACATTTTAAGTGTATACAAACAACCACAAGTCGAAAATAATGGAAATCGAAGAGTTTCGAGAATTGTCGGAAACTTACAAAGTGTCGGATCAAAAATCCGAAAAGATAGGATGATAGATCGTGATGCCGTGGTCGTTTTTCTCCAAAGCGGTGCTAAGATCCGAGTGCGTTTTAGGTTGTTATTTTGAAGATTAGTGAGTTGGTGGTGGTGTGGTGATTTTAGAGAGAAAAGGAAGAAAGAGAGTGTAAGAGAGAGAGAGAAAAGATAGAAATGGGGAAAAAGGAGGGAGGTGGGAGGTTAACCTCCCACTTTTCAGTCTCCGCAATCGTGGTCCGTGCGGTGTTCGTTTACTCCGTCGTTTAAACGTTAAATAATTATTTTACATATTAATTGGTACATTTTAAAATACAATTTATTACGCGATATTTTATTTAAATATTTTACTAATCACTTTGTATTTGAATTATAAAAAGGTAAGTTAATTTGTTTGCGCGTTTTACATTTTAAATTATGTAAGTCTTGGGTTGTACGATACGAATGAATACGAAATATTATTATAATAATATTTTTGACATAACAACGTTATTTAATAAAATTGGTCACCAACGTTCGTATATAATTGAATCGAAATACATCCGATTTAAATTGCGTACGATTTAATCAAATCGTATTTTCGTATATATTCAACAATATATATAATTCGATACATTAATTAGCCTAACCAGGAACTAATTACCTGTATTAACATATGATTAGGCACTAATTACTAGTCCTAATTTGGCGGGTGTTACATTCTCCCCCTGTTAGAAGAATTTCGTCCCGAAATTTAGCTCGAGGTCGTGTTCGATGTAGAATCAGTGAAAAGTTGAGGATATTTGAGTCGCATCTGGTCTTCCCGTTCCCAGGTGAATTCCGGACCACGCCGCGAATTCCATCTGACCTTGACGATGGGAATACGACTTTGTTTCAGTTGTTTGACCTCACGGTCCATAATTTCAGCGGGTTCCTCAACGAAGTGAAGTTTATCGTCAACACGAATTTCAACTAGTGGAATGATAAGTGTCTCATCAGACAGACACTTCTTCAAATTTGAAATATGAAAAGTGGGGTGCACGCTGCTGAGTTCGGATGGCAGCTGCAATCGATAAGCTACTGGGCCAATCCGTTTGAGGATCTCAAAAGGCCCGATGTACCTGGGATTTAACTTCCCGCGTTTGCCAAAACGGATGACGCCTTTCCAGGGCGATACTTTTAAGAGTACTCGATCCCCAACTTGGAACTCGAGTGGTTTGCGTCTCACGTCAGCATAACTTTTCTGACGATCACGTGCGGCTTTGAGTCGATTTTGGATTTCCACAATTTTCTCAGTGGTGGCGTGTATGTGTTCAGGACCAGTGAGTTGACTATCTCCCACTTCAGTCCAACAGATCGGTGATCGGCACTTACGACCGTACAGTGCCTCAAAAGGTGCAGCCTTAATGCTGGCGTGATAGCTGTTATTGTACGAGAATTCGCACAACGGTATATGTCTTTCCCAGTTTGTACCGAAATCAACTACGCAGGCGCGTAGCATATCTTCCAGTGTCTGAATGGTTCGTTCACTTTGGCCATCGATTTGAGGATGGTACGCGGTGCTCATATCGAGACGAGTACCCAATGCTCTTTGAAGTGATTGCCAAAAGTGAGAGGTAAAGCGGGCATCTCTGTCAGAGATGATTGAGATTGGAACGCCGTGATGAGAAACGATTTCTTTGATGTAGATTTGTGCAAGGCGTTCCATTTTATCGTTTTCTTTGATTGCCAGGAAATGAGCAGATTTGGTGAGACGATCGACGATCACCCAAATGGTATCGCAACCGCTCGCCGACTTGGGTAGTTTGGTTATGAAATCCATGGCAATTTGTTCCCATTTCCATTCAGGGATTTCAGGTTGTTGGAGTAAACCAGAAGGTTTCTGATGTTCGGTTTTGACTTTCGAGCAAGTAAGACACCTGCCGACATAAGTGGCAATTTCGGCTTTCATGTTTGGCCACCAATAAAATTCCTTGATTCTGTGGTACATCTTATCGGATCCCGGGTGGATAGAATATTTAGACTTGTGAGCTTCATCCATCACCAAGTCTCGTAGGTTCCCGAAATTAGGCAACCAAATTCGGTTTGAGAAATACCTAATCCCGTTAGATTTGACTTCAAATTGTTTGTCAATACCCCGTAAGGCTTCATTTTTGATGTTTTCAGGTTTCAGGGCTTCGATCTGAGCGGTATGAATCTGAATAGTAAGATCGTTGTGAATGGTCATACTAAGGGCTCGGACTCGAAGTGGTTTTGGTCGTTCCTTTCGACTGAGGGCATCGGCTACAACATTAGCCTTCCCTGGATGGTACTTGATCTCGCAGTCGTAATCGGTAAGCAACTCGACCCATCGACGTTGCCTCATATTGAGATCCTTCTGATCGAAGATATGTTGGAGACTTTTATGATCGGTAAAGATTGTGCACTTAGTGCCGTAGAGATAATGTCTCCAGATCTTGAGAGCAAAAACGACAGCTCCAAGTTCGAGATCATGAGTGGTGTAGTTCTTTTCGTGAATTTTCAGCTGTCGTGAGGCATAGGCAATAACTTTGTCCCGTTGCATCAGCACGCAACCGAGACCTTGATGGGAAGCATCGCAGTATACCACGAAGTCATCAGTGCCTTCGGGTAAGGATAAAATGGGAGCACTGCAAAGCTTTTGTTTCAGAAGTTGGAACGCTGACTCTTGTTTATCAGTCCAATCGAACCTTTTGTCCTTCTGAGTCAGTATTTTGAGTGGTTGAGCTATTTTAGAAAAATTTTCGATAAATCGCCGATAGTACCCAGCAAGACCCAAAAATTGTCGTACTTCAGTTGCAGAGGTGGGTGCTTGCCAGTCTTTGATAGCTTCGATTTTTGATGGGTCAACGTGAATTCCCTGACTGTCGATTACGTGACCAAGGAATTGAACAGTTTGGATCCAGAACTCACACTTAGAGAATTTGGCGTAAAGCTCCTCGTGCCTAAGTAGTTCAAGGATGGTTTTGAGGTGTTGCGCATGCTCTTGCTCGTTACGCGAGTAAATGAGTATGTCATCGATAAAAACAATGACAAACTTGTCGAGGTAAGGTTTGCACACCCGATTCATAAGGTCCATGAATACAGCCGGTGCGTTTGTTAGGCCAAAGGGCATCACCTGGAATTCGTAGTGCCCGTAGCGAGTTCGGAAAGCAGTTTTTGGAATATCGGTGTCGCGAACTCGTAACTGGTGATAACCTGATCGCAAGTCGATTTTTGAGTAGAAACTTGAACCCTGAAGTTGGTCGAATAAATCATCAATGCGAGGAAGTGGATAACGGTTCTTGACGGTCAATTTGTTCAACTCTCGATAGTCGATGCACATTCTGAATGACCCGTCCTTCTTTTTAACAAATAAGACCGGAGCTCCCCAAGGTGAAGAACTCGGTCTAATGAATCCTCTATCCAGAAGTTCCTGTAACTGGGCAGACAACTCCTGAAGTTCGGATGGGGCTAAACGGTACGGTGCGCGGGCCACCGGTGCGGCACCCGGCACGAGATCAATTGAGAACTCAACCTGTCTAGATGGAGGTAAACCAGGCAGTTCTTCTGGAAAGACTTCGGGAAAGTCTCTAACAATCGGCACATCCTCAAGTCGCTTCTCCTCCGACTTCTTCTCTGTGATGTGTGCAAGTATTGCGGGGTAACCCTTTCTCAGAAATTTTCGGGTTTTTAAGCAAGAGATGATATTGAGTCCCGTCCCACCGGTCTCCCCCTGTATGATCAAGGTTCCACCGGCAGCGAGTGGAATGCGGACGATCTTATCGTAACAAACGATTTCAGCTCGGTGTTTGGACAACCAGTCCATTCCAATGATGACGTCGAAACTTCCGATTTCAACGGGTACAAGATCGATTGGAAAGGTTTCGTCAGCTAGGTTTAAAGTGCAATTAGGTATCACACTATCGGTTTCTATAAGTTCGCCATTTGCTAGTTCTACAGTGTACTTAACATCTAAGGCAACAGGAGTGATGTCAAGTAATGGGCAAAAATCATCGGAGATAAAGCTTCTATCAGCACCAGTATCAAATAGAACAGAAGCAGTTAAGTTGTTGAGGAGGAACATACCCGAGACCACATTCGGGTCTTGGCGGGCGTCCCCAGATTTGATGACGAAAGCTCTGCTTCGGGTGTTGTTGTTGTTGTTGCTGTTGCGGTTGTTGTTATTGTTGTTATTCTTCAGCTTTGGGCACGTGTCCCTGAAGTGCCCAGGTTTCCCACACTCAAAGCAGACTTTGGGTGGTCTGGTGTTGTTGTTGGAATTGTTGTTGGCAGTAGAGCGGCAATCTTTGGTGAGGTGGCCGTACCTCTTGCAATTGTTGCAAAAGGGACCACAAGAGCCTTCATGGTGGCGACTGCACTTGGAACAATAGGGTTTGCTCCCAGTGTAGCCCCGGATGATGTCAGTGGTGGTGTTGTAAGCTTTGATGGTGTCGGGTTTCTTGTTTTGTTGGTTGGAGGGGTTGTTGTGGTAGTCAGACCACTTGCGTTTGTTGTTGTGAGAGGATGAAGTGGGTGGTTCAGAATCTTGGCTCATGGACATCAGGTCTTGGGCCAATAGGATCGCACCGTCAATGGTGGTTGGTTTTGAAGATATGACGTGTCCCCGAACAGGATCAGGGAGACCAAGGACGTACTTCCTGATTTTATCAGGTTCAGTGCTCACCATAGCTGGGCGGAGGGCAGCTAGTTGTTGAAACCTGGTGGTATAACCATCGATATCACCACCCTGAACCTTTAAGTTCCAGAACTCCTCATCTAGCTTTTGGAGTTTGGCGATTGAGCAGTACTTGGCAGTGAGCTTTGCTTTCAAGTCCTCCCAAGAGAGTTGGTAGGCAATGTCAGCACCCACTGATTGGGTATATGAATTCCACCAAGAGTGGGCATCATCTTCATGAGAGCAGGTGGCGAAGTTTACTTTGTCGTTCTCCGCGCATTTACTGACACGGAAAACAGTTTCCATTTTCTCGAACCATCTGATCAGTCCGATGGCTCCTTCAGAACCCTTGAAGCTCGAGGGTTTGCAGCTTTGAAAGTCCTTGTAAGAACAAGGTTTGACGGCAGAGGTTTCAGCGGCATCGCTGTTTCTTGTGGAGTTTGGTGGTGTATTCCGAGCCAAGGCTTCTGTCACAGCCTGGGTTATGAGTGACGTAATCTGAGCATCGGTGTAAGGTCGTGTCTTTGGCGGCATGATTCTTCAATAAAAGAAATGAACATGTATTTGTTATAGATGTACATGTAGAAAAGCAGTAATACATGACATCAACATGGAAAAATGACAATTAATATGAGTTGAACAACAAGGAATATTTGATAGCTAATACAAGTTCAAAGGTTACACCCTACGGATGTATTACAAGAGGCGTCGGGAATTGTTACATCCGACCGAGTTATAGAGTAGCGCGTAGATAGTTACTAGATTACAGGATAGATTACAAGACAAAGACTACACTAGTCTTAACGTAGATCAATTTGTTCCATCATCGTGACAAGACGGTCCACAGTGTTTGCAAGCCTGCTAGCTTGACGGGCGTTGTCTTCTGCGAGTGCTAGTCGTTGTGTTAGTCCACGCGCATACTCTTCTGCTTCAAGTGAGCGCTGTTCACATTCTTCCATCCTTTGTTGCAGAAGGGCATTTTCCACCCTTATTTCTATTATTTGGTTGCGAAGGACATCCATGTTGTTGTTTGTGGTTTCAAGATCGTCGGAGACTTGTTCTATGCGTTCAAAGGATGTAAGACTCCAATTTTCGTTCGTTTCCTGCAGCACGACATCCATGGTGCGAAGTCGCTGCTCGTGTTGGTTTACCCTAGCGGCTAAAGCCGGTAAGGCGATGTGAGTGGGATACGGGCCAGCTCGAGGCAACCTGTTGTTCCTCCTTGCTACCCTTGGGTTCTGCGACCCGGATTGAGAGCGAGATGAATTTGATGGGATGTTTGCCATTTCTGAGACAAAGCGTTAGTAAGATTGAAGCCTATATTCATATAGCTCCTATATAATATAGCCTATTGAGTGTCTAGCATAAACATGTTTAAGTCTCTGTTCTCTCGAGGTCAGAGTCTTCTATTGTACCCTGTTCAGCCATAACTACTTTCAGGTCTTACATCATCTTTGCTTAATTGTACATAGTTGATCAGGCTATGTTAAATTAAACTCGTATGATGTAATCGCTGAACCAGTTATACCTAATAAGAAATACTGCCTAATGGTCATAGTCTAGGCTCACTAAATGCAACCTAGTTCACTATAACATTAGGCTCTGATACCAATCTGTAACACCCCCAAATTTGATGATTTGCGGAAGCTTGATTTGGGTGTTACTAATCAATAACAAAGCACAAAGATAAATAGCAAACGACTCTATATGCGTCGTTTTTACAAAATATATTGATAACTGAAATGTTTATAACATTTAAAGCTTTACATAGCTCGAGTTTAATAAAATGAGATTTCAGTACATAAGTACTTGTACAAAATATACTAATGCAAGAAAATCTCAATCGTCTGTATGCTGACTCGAGCTAAATCCTGAAGCAGAAACATCCTACTGCTGGGTACCTGCGATATATGCTAAAAGGTCAGCTATAAAGCTGGTGAGCTCACAGGTTTGAAATCAGTTATATCGTATGAACCGCAAGATTTAAATAGTGAATTGCATCCAGCGATTAAATAATGAATTGCATCCAGCAATTAAATAATGAATTGCATCCAGCAATTTAATGATAATCATCGTGTATACAGCCATGAGCACATAGTTGAGCTTAACTCGAGGGCCGGGTCCCCTATAGAGAATTCCGAGCGAGGTGCCTCCACGAATGCCTAATCCACATTCGTCTTCCCAAATATTAGTACGTCCGTTTACCCGGTTAGTGCTTGCTAACCCGGACGAGGAGGGTCAATCCTATATGGTACCATATACTAATATTCACGCTACAACGTATTAACAACTATGCTGACGGAGGACTTTCAAATGATTAGTTTCGAAAAAACTCATGTAGTATATGAAAAGTTTGGTACTTGCGTTCACATGTTAAAAGTTTGAGCAGTATATCACACCCCTGAGTAAAACAGTAAAAAGAGGGGCTATGAGACTCACCTGAGTCTGAGTGCGTTTAAACAAACGTAAGTTGATTAGCCGAGTATGAAGTCCAAAGACTTGTAACCTGAGGGTGTCCACGACACGCGATGGTTATAATCATGATTTGGGTATCTCAACAGATCACCCTTGTAGTTGTTCGTTCAACTATAATGTCCAAATTTCCACTATTTGGTTGATAAGTTTGAGTATTTGAAAAGTGTACGGCCCGTTGGTGACGGATTTGTAATAATAATCTCAATTATTATTATTTTGATTTCGTGTCGTTTTACTTGAAAAATGTGTTTTGATTGTGTTTTAGAAGCCGTTACGAAATCTAAGTACGGGGGTCCGGGGGCAGCGCCCCTGGTAGCGGGGTCCAAGGGGCGGCAGCCCCTGGCGGGGTCCAAGGGGCAGAGCCCCTGGCTGGGGTCGAGCTGCCAGGTCAGCTTGGAAAATTTTAATTTCTACTATATTGCTTTAAGGAAAAACGCACCTGGACTTGAAATTGGGTGAAATCGAGTGATAAAATTTAGGGTCTCGACACTTAGTGAAAATCTATGTTTTTGAGGTTCTGATTTGTGCGACGTTGGGTGCGACGTCGCAGGTAGGATTGCGACGTTGAGCATGACGTCGCTAAAGGCGACGTTTCGCAATTTAATGCGACGTAGGGTGCTGCGTCGCTAATGCGACGTTCGCAAGTCAATGCGACGTAATAGTCTGCGTCGCTATATGCGACGTCGAGGATTCGTGCGACGTTGTGACTGACGTCGCACTATGCGACGTTACGAGGGGTTTTACGACGTTGAAGCTGACGTCGCATAAATTCTGGGCCAACTGCGACGTAGCGGTCTGTTGGCCGGAAAATGTGTCGAAAACGAGTTTTTCGGTTTCCGTTCGGTCCAAAACTTTTACCCAACCCATATATGGACATTTTAAGTGTATACAAACAACCACAAGTCGAAAATAATGGAAATCGAAGAGTTTCGAGAATTGTCGGAAACTTACAAAGTGTCGGATCAAAAATCCGAAAAGATAGGATGATAGATCGTGATGCCGTGGTCGTTTTTCTCCAAAGCGGTGCTAAGATCCGAGTGCGTTTTAGGTTGTTATTTTGAAGATTAGTGAGTTGGTGGTGGTGTGGTGATTTTAGAGAGAAAAGGAAGAAAGAGAGTGTAAGAGAGAGAGAGAAAAGATAGAAATGGGGAAAAAGGAGGGAGGTGGGAGGTTAACCTCCCACTTTTCAGTCTCCGCAATCGTGGTCCGTGCGGTGTTCGTTTACTCCGTCGTTTAAACGTTAAATAATTATTTTACATATTAATTGGTACATTTTAAAATACAATTTATTACGCGATATTTTATTTAAATATTTTACTAATCACTTTGTATTTGAATTATAAAAAGGTAAGTTAATTTGTTTGCGCGTTTTACATTTTAAATTATGTAAGTCTTGGGTTGTACGATACGAATGAATACGAAATATTATTATAATAATATTTTTGACATAACAACGTTATTTAATAAAATTGGTCACCAACGTTCGTATATAATTGAATCGAAATACATCCGATTTAAATTGCGTACGATTTAATCAAATCGCATTTTCGTATATATTCAACAATATATATAATTCGATACATTAATTAGCCTAACCAGGAACTAATTACCTGTATTAACATATGATTAGGCACTAATTACTAGTCCTAATTTGGCGGGTGTTACAGTATCCGCGCCAATTATGATTAGTCCAAATTGGAATCTCCCATTTGAGTTGATGTGTGATGCTAGTGAATATGTTGTTGGAGCAGTTTTAGGTCAGAAGGTTGATAAGAAGTTTCAACCGATCTATTATGCAAGCAAGACTTTAACGAACGCGTAAGAGAATTACACTACAACTGAGAAGGAACTTCTTGCTGTTGTTTTTGCGTTTGACAAATTCTGCTCTTACTTGGTCTTGTCAAAAACAATTGTTTTTACCGATCACTCTGCATTGAAGTACCTGTTTAGCAAACAAGATGGGAAACCAAGGTTGTTGAGGTGGATTTTGTTGTTGCAAGAGTTTGATATCGAGATTCGAGACAAGAAGGGAGCTGAAAATCTGGCTGTCGATCATTTATCAAGACTGGAAAATCCAGAATTGGATAAGTTAGATGAATCAGAAATTCAGGATAAATTTCCTGATGAAAGCTTGTTGAAGGCAATTTTGAATGAATTTCCGTGGTTCGCAGATATTGCAAACTTCCTAGTTACAAACACTCTTCCGTCTGGATTGGATTTCAACCAAAGAAAGAGATTTTTCTCATCTTTACGATATTACTTCTGGGAAGACCCGTACTTGTTCAGACAGTGTGCTGATGGAATTGTCCGAAGGTGTGTAGCTGGAGAGGAATGCGACATAATTTTAGAGCACTGTCATGATGGTCCGGTTGGAGGACATCATGGTCCTAATTATACTGCAAGAAAGGTATTTGAGGCAGGTTTTTACTGGCCAATAGTTTATAAGGACGCATTCAAGTATGTGAAGGAGTGTGATGCCTATCAACGCACTGGGAGAATTTCCAAGAGAGATGAAATGTTGCAAAATCCAATAATGGTAAGTGAGATTTTTGATGTCTGGGGGATAGATTTTATGGGCCCGTTTCCACCTAGTAATGGAAATAAATACATTATTGTGGCTGTCGATTATGTTTCAAAGTGGGCCGAAGCCAAAGCATTACCCACAAATGATGCTAGAGTTGTGGTGAAATTTCTTAAGCAGTTGTTTTCGCGTTTTGGAGCACCGAAAGCGTTAATTAGTGATCGGGGGACGCATTTCACAAATGATCAGTTGGAAAAAGTGCTGCGAAAGTATGGAGTAAATCACAAGTTTTTGACTGCTTATCATCCACAGACAAGTGGTCAAGTGGAAGTGATAAATAGAGGGTTGAAGCGTATTTTAGAACGTTCAGTTGAAGGAAACCTTAAGAATTGGTCGTATAAGTTGGATGATGCATTATTGGCGGCACGAACAGCTTTTAAGTCATCAATTGGAACAACACCTTATCGTCTTGTTTATAGGAAGGCTTGTCACTTGCCTTTTGAGTTAGAGCATAAGGCATACTGGGCTCTAAAGCAGTGCAATCTTGATGATCAGTTAGCTGGAAAAGAGAGAAAGGCACAGCTAAATGAGTTGGATGAGTTAAGGGTGAACGCCTATGACAATTCACGACTATTCAAGGAGCGAACAAAGAAATGGCATGATGCTCGTCTTAAGTCGAATCATACATTTGAGAAAGGTGATAAGGTTGTTGTCACACCCCGCCAAACGGTAATTACAATTACATAGAGTGGTTTGCGGAAGCTTAGTGACGTGGCGGGGGTGCGAGCAGTAAAAACAACCAACAGTTACATACATACTCAGAGCATATGATTATCGCAGAACGAATATAGATTAAGATGCCATTAGTTAAAGTTTTACAAAAGGTTACCACTTGAAAAGTGGTAACAGTAATAGTAGTAGTTGAAATCAGTATTTCATAAAATACATAATATCAAAAGTAGATTTCATAGGTATGACTGCAATAATTGCAGTTATACAGAGGAAATCCAAGTGTCCCAAAAGTAGTGGCATCCTAACAAGTCCAGGGTAGTCCGTCCTGATAATGCATGCAGATCTTACTTACGCTGCTAATTCCCTGAAAAACATAGAGTAAAACGTCAACAAAATTGTTGAGTGAATTCACAAGTTTGTTCGTTATGTAGGAAACACAAGTTAAACGTTTAAGAATAACATTTCCAATAAGTGTTGTTTATCAAGTAGGAAACACAAGTTATTAACGAATAACATTTCCCAAATCAGTTGTAGTTGTAGTAGGAAACACAAGTTATTAACAAATAACATTTCCCAAATCAGTTATCAGTAGGAAACACAAGTTAACCTAAATAAAGATTAACATTTCCAAATCAGTGTACGTAGGAAGTCCTTTCCTAATCATTAGTTTAGTGGGAATATTTAGACGGTAATCCCTTGAAAGGTGAGCTAAACCTGTCAAGTAAGGTAACCCGATCTAACCCTATAACCAAACCACGACCCTAATCTGTTGTTGTTGTGCCAAGTAGGACATTTAAGTATACGCTCCCAAATCCGTAGGAGGGTCGTCACGGCGATAGTACTATCCGTATACTCAGTGGCTAGAGTCACCTAGCTAATGGTTATAGTCTGTAGCCATAAGGTCTTTTATGCACTACATCGTTCAGCCTAGATCTGTACCAAGATTCGTTGCCTAAATTCCCAAAATAGTTATGAAATACATTTCATAAAACATAGTTCAAATAGTTGTGTGAAATACCCTTTCACAAACAGTTCAAGTATGAAGTACCCCTTCATAAACAGTTTAAGCAAATACGTACCGTATTTAATCAGTCACAACATGAAATCTCATTTCATCAATAGTTTAAGTAAATACATCAAGTATTCAAACAGTTGTCGCATGCAGTTATACATACGATTTCTATATTTTCCACCCCGAGGTTTTAAAACATTAAAACATGTAAAAGGGGTTTGTGAACTCCCGGTGAGTGCTCGGATGTGAATGCTAGCGAGGAAAGATAGCGTAACCCTAACGTAGTCAACCTATACACAATAATGTATTAACCATAAGTACTTTATTCACTTATGTTAATAATTTGTTTGTTTGAAGAATTTATCTATTTCTTAAGTTTGTATAGGTCGTTGATGATTGTTGTTGAAAATAAATAATATTTTCCAAGTTGTGTTCATTTGTCGAGTCATTCGAATGTGTAAGCATATATACATATATACTTATATAGTTGCATATATATATATATATTGTTCGTTATTTCGTTCACATATATCTCATATATATATGAATCATTTATGTATATTGTTTGCCGTTTAAGTTTCAAAATCACTAGTCTTATTTGTCCCATATAATATACGTCTCGTCCCAAATGTGTATATATACCAATAGGTTCGTTCTACATTCGTAGGTATACATATATGTTCGTTACCTTTCAATTGTTGTATACATATTTATATACTCATTTTGTATGTCATGTTACATATACATACCTATCGTTTGTTTTCTATTCACTCGATCCATTTAAGTTTAACATGAGATCTATTAACTATTCAGTCCAACCCAACAGCTCAAGCCCAACACCAGGCCCAGACCGTGATCCGGCCCCATTCAGTACACGGCCCAGCCGTTCGGCTTGGGCCAGCCGTTCGGCTTGGCCAGCCGTTCGGCTCACCGCCCAGCCGATCGGCTTCATTTCCTCGGCCCAGTCCATTTGTTTGGCCCAATTGTTTAGTCCGTTATCTAGTACGGCCCAAGTCCACACAGCCCAGAAGTCCCGCATCCCAGCCGATCGGTTTTGGGCTCTCAGCCGTTCGGCTTTCGCTTAGCCGTTCGGCTTTAGCTAAGCCGATCGGCTACATGCTCCAGTCCAGTCCCCTGCTCCGTTTTCAAGTTTTGAAGTCCGATTTCGTGGTGTTTTTATGTAAGAGTTTGAATGGGTTTCGTGTTTAAATGTTCCATAACAACAATCTACATCATTATAACATTTAACAACAAGCTTTTACATGTTAATTTGTGATTTCAAGTTTTTGGTTTTTCAAACCCATTTCAAGAATCAATCATCAATCTTCAAGTTTTATGATGTTATGTAGCTAGTTTATGATGTATAACATGTTAGAACACGAAATTTTAGCAAAGAATTCAAGGATTTGAAGTTTTCCTTACAATGGGAAAATGGTGAGAATGATGATGAACGGACGATGATGATGATGATCTTGGTTGATGATGATGATATGTTGTAGTTGTTGCTTCCCTTGATCTTGTTTGTGTTCCTCCAAATCAAAGAGAAAAAGAAAATGAAAAATTTTGGTGGTGTGTGTGTAAGTGTCGAAGATCACAGAAAGATGGGAGGGAGTATGGTTTTAAAAACCATCAGTCTCTGCATTATTGTAGGTTGGTGGGATTTTTGTCCCACCAATCTCGAGTACGGGTATAATTATAGCAATATAAAATTTAACATTTTATATTTTTATTTTGTAGATGCTCTCCTGGTTCGTAATATATTTTCAGAATAATGAGGTTATCATTATTTTTGATAGTTGTACATTTTTGTACATTTTACTGCGCGCAGTTAATTGAGCGCCAAATTTCAGTAAATTTAGGATTTCATATTTTGAAGTAATGTTCTAAATTCTTCCAAACGATTGGGAAAATTGGAATTTTTATGATTCGACTTCATATGTGCGTTTTAGAATTATTTCTGTTCGCTTCGAGACACGTTTTATATAAAACGTTTATTTGATCACTTTTCCCATATGTTATAGGTATATAAATACTCGTAATTAATAATCGAATTATTAATTATATATTTTGTCACCAACTTTCGTTATTTATTTTGTCGGGTTCGTTCCGATACGTTTGTACGTAATTTATAAATAACTACGTATCATGTAATACTTTTGTTATTATTGTTTAGGGCTCGCTAGACTGACATCACATCATAAGTTTAGTTTAAAACAATCGCAGGGAATTAGCGTAAGAAATGCATGTAATTAAGTATAATTATATACCTAATTTGGAGGAGTGTCACATTCTCCCCCCGTTAGTGAAATCTCGTCCCGAGATTTAAGTCGAGCCGTGAGTCTCGGTCACGCTCTCAAATAGGTTGGGGTATTTCTTTCGTATTTCATCCTCTCGTTCCCAGGTAAACTCTGGGCCATGTTTCGAGTTCCAACGAACTTTAACCAGTTTGATTCGTTTGTGTCGAAGTTTCTACGTTTTAGAATCCATAACTTCAACAGGTTCCTCCACAAAGTTAAGTTTTGAGTCAATGAAGACTTCGTCAGGAGGAAGGATAAGTGTTTCATCAGAAAGACACTTTTTGAGGTTGCTAACGTGGAAAGTATCGTGTATGCTACTAAGCTCTTGCGGTAGTTTAAGCTTGTAAGCGACGGGACCAACCCTAGCAAGGATTTCAAATGGTCCGCTGTATCGTGGGTTCAGCTTTCCTCGTTTGCCAAATCGTGCTACTCCTTTCCAGGGAGATACTTTGAGTAGGACTTTGTCTCCTACTTGAAACTCAAGAGGTTTTCGGCGGTTATCGGCGTAACTCTTTTGTCGATCTCGTGCCGCTTTCAGTCGGCTCAATACTTGAGTTATTTTGTCAGTGGTTTCCTGGACAAGTTCGGGTCCAGATAGTTGTCTGTCGTCCAACTCTGCCCAACAGAGTGGTGATCGGCACTTGCGTCCATATAACGCCTCAAATGGTGCCATCTGTATACTCGTGTGATAACTATTGTTATACGAAAATTCAGCTAGAGGTAGGTGGGTATCCCAGTTACCTCCAAAGTCTATCACACATGCTCGCAACAAGTCTTCGAGCGTCTGTATAGTTCGCTCACTTTGGCCGTCAGTCTGCGGGTGATAGGCAGTACTCATATCAAGTCGAGTACCCAATGCCTGTTGTAATGTTTGCCAAAAGCGAGAAGTGAATCGCGCATCTCTATCAGAGATGATGGATAGTGGCACACCATGCCGAGAAACAATCTCTTTAATATACATTTTAGCTAGCTTCTCCATTTTATCTGTTTCTTTCATAGCAAGAAAGTGGACTGATTTCGTCAATCGATCGACAATCACCCATATGGCATTTGCTCCAGATGCCGTTCTAGGTAACTTCGTAATGAAGTCCATTGTTATTTGCTCCCATTTCCACTTGGGCAGTTCAGGTTGCTGCAAAAGTCCAGACGGCTTTTGGTATTCGACTTTGACTTTCGAGCAAGTCAAACATTTGCTTACGTAGGTGGCAATGTCACGTTTCATTCCAGGCCACCAGTAGAAATTCTTCAAGTCATGGTACATCTTGTCTGCACCAGGATGTATTGAGTAATTAGACTTATGTGCCTCATCCAAAATTAGTTTGCGTAACTCATCTACGCATGGTACCCAAATTCGATTCATAAAGTACAACACTCCGTTGTCCTTTTTCTCGAGTTGTTTTTCCATCCCTTTCAAGGATTCCCCCTTAAGGCGTTCGGAAGTGAAAGCAAGTTCTTGAGCTTCACGAATTTGAGTAATGAGATCCGAGTGGATTGTCAATCCCAAGGCTCGAACTCTTCGAGGTTTGATTCGTTCCTTACGACTCAGGGCATCTGCTACTACGTTAGCTTTACCCGGGTGATACTTTATTTCACAGTCGTAATCGTTAAGTAATTCGACCCAACGTCGTTGTCTCATGTTAAGTTCTTTCTGGTCGAATATATGTTGTAGGCTCTTATGATCAGTGAAGATCGTACACTTTGTACCGTATAGGTAGTGTCTCCAGATCTTTAGTGCAAAAACAACGGCTCCCAATTCCAGATCATGAGTCGTATAGTTTTTCTCATGCACTTTTAGTTGTCGTGATGCATAAGCAATGACCCTTTCGTTTTGCATCAGTACGCAACCCAATCCCTGATGCGAGGCATCACAGTAAACAACAAAATTATCTACTCCTTCAGGTAGAGATAGTATGGGTGCACTGCTCAGTTTCTGTTTCAATAGTTGGAATGCATTCTCCTGTTTCTCATTCCACTCAAATTTCTTGTCTTTTTGAGTTAGTGTGGTAAGTGGTTGGGCTATCTTTGAAAAGTTTGCGATGAATCGCCTGTAATAGCCAGCTAGACCAAGAAATTGTCGTACTTCAGTTGGGGTTTTCGGTGCTTCCCAGTTGTTGATTGCCTCAATTTTGGATGGGTCTACGTGAATTCCCTTGTCATTTATCACATGACCAAGGAATTGGACCTCTCGTATCCAAAATTCGCATTTAGAGAACTTTGCATAAAGCTTCTCTTTTTGTAGTAGTTCGAGAACAAGCTTCAGATGTTGCTCGTGATCCTCTTTCGATCGTGAGTATACCAAGATGTCGTCAATAAACACAATGATGAATTTATCCAAATAGGGTTTGCACACTCTGTTCATCAAATCCATGAATACTGCTGGTGCGTTGGTCAGCCCAAAAGGCATGACTAGAAACTCGTAGTGACCGTAACGAGTCCTAAAAGCAGTTTTCGGTACATCCTCTTCTCGTACCTTAAGTTGATGGTAACCAGATCGTAGGTCAATCTTTGAATAATAACTCGACCCTTGCAATTGATCAAACAGATCGTCAATGCGTGGTAACGGGTATCTGTTCTTGATAGTTACCTTGTTCAGTTCTCGATAATCGATGCACATCCGCATAGATCCATCCTTTTTCTTAACAAACAAAACCGGAGCTCCCCAAGGGGAAAAGCTCGGTCGAATGAATCCCAAGTCTAGAAGTTCTTGTAGTTGCGTAGACAGCTCTTGCATTTCAGAGGGAGCTAGACGATAAGGTGCTCGTGCGATGGGTGCGGCTCCTGGCACCAGGTCAATGTGAAACTCAATTTGTCGTGGGGGTGGCAATCCCGGCAACTCATCAGGAAATACTCCTGGATAGTCGCGTACAATGGGCACATCGTGTATACGTCGCTCCTCAGTTTTCTTTTCTACAATGTGTGCCAAAAATGCTTGGTACCCCTTTCGGAGATACTTACTGGCCTTCAAGCACGAAATCATTTTTGTGGTACTTTTTCGTTTCTCACCTTGAACCACAAGTGTTTCTCCTGTTGACAGTGGTAATCGTACCAGTTTATCATGACATATGATCTCAGCGCGGTTCTTAGATAACCAATCCATACCGACTACAACGTTAAAACTTCCCAACTTAACCGGTAGTAAGTCTATTTCGAAGAGATGACCTTCTAACTCCAAGGTACATCCCGGTACTATTTCTCCTGATTCGATTAACTCACCATCGGCTAATTCTATGGTATACTTGTTGTCTAACTTACGGGATTCAAGTTCTAATAGTGGTCTAAATTCAGTAGACACAAAACTTAAATCAGCACCCGAATCAATTAACACAGAGGCATAATGATTGTTTACAAGAAACGTACCAGTGACGGTGTTAGGGTCCTGGCGTGCCTCTTGTGCCCCGATCACGAATGCCCTTCCTTGAGCCGGTTGGTTGTTGATGTTGTTGGCTCGGTTATTGTTGTTACCGCGGTTGTTGTTGTTGAGCTTAGGGCATCGGTTACGGTAGTGTCCTTGCTCACCACATTCAAAACATCCCTGGTTTTGACGCTCAGTGTTTGCTCGTGGGGGAGGGTTAGTTTTGCATTCTCGGGTTCTATGTCCCCATGCCCTATAGTTTCCACAATACCCACACCCACCTTCGTGGTGTCGGTTACACTTACCACATTTGGGTTTGTTACCCAGGTATGGTTTCGATTCGGTGGTAGTGGCAACATATGCTTTCGCATTTCCAGAAGATTTCTTGTTCTGCTGACCCTGACGATCAGTACCACTACCGTTCCACTTTCGCTTTGCACCACCAGAACTACTAACATCAGTACTGTTCGGTTCACCTTTTCCCGACACAGCTTTCTTAGTCAGATTTCCCATTCTGACTGCCTCATCGGTCAAACTTTGCGCTAGAGTAACGGCACTCCTGAAAGTGTCCGGTTTAGATGACGTCACCAGACTGCGGATTTGTGGTACTAGACCAAATATGTAGCGCTCAATACGCTTATACTCGGGTGTCACCATATGTGGCACTAGACGTGCAAGTTCCTGAAACTTAGTGGTGTACCCAGCAATATCAGCACCAATCATGGTGATGTTCCACAACTCTGTTTCTATTTTCTGCATCTCACTGCGAGGACAGAATTCCTCCAACATCAAATTCTTAAATGTCCCCCATGACATTGAATAAGCAGCTGGTCGACCAAGTGATTGGATCTGACTGTTCCACCAAGTGAGCGCTTTGTCAGCCAAAGTGCAAGTAGCATACTTCACCATACAGTCAGGTGAACAGTCACTAATGTCCAATACCGATTCAGTTTTCTCTATCCAATGAATCATACCAATTGCACCCTCGGTGCCACGGAAAGAAATCGGCTTACAAGCCTGAAATGTTTTGTATGAACACCCTCGGCCAGCATTCACGGTTGTCTCAGTATTAACAGGGGTAGATCCACTGTTGTAAACTATGGGTTCGCGATTACGGCTTGCCTCATATTCAGCAATACCTTCAGCTATTCTTCGTGCGATCATTTGTTCGGTGGTTTCAGTGGGTGGTGGTGGTGGAGGCGTAGTCGTCTTTTGACTGTTTCTAGTGACTCGTCGTTTGGGAGGCATGATTCAGCTCTGCGATGAATAAAATGCAGAGTGTTAATGTTGAGATACTGAATGTGAATAGATCAAGAATTCACATTTGATAGAAATGAATGACATGAAAAGATGAATGAACAGAGTTTTACAACAAGTGCCTTACAACTTTGAAACACCCACATGTATCTAGCATAATATAATCACGTTGGCCAGGCGTCATTATATAATGTCCAATACATATTTCTTTTCATTGTAGTTTAACACTGTAAATTTTATAGGTTCTCAAGAAAAATCAATCATCAAGCTGTAATATGTTTCAGGGTTTTCAAGAATTGATCACAAAGTGTCGATAAAGTATAGGTTTAATCACAAGTCGACAGTTGTAAGAGGAAATAACATGGTTGATAATAAGCATAATGAATACGAGACGTAAACCAAGCATACATTATATATTAAAGATCATAACGCTGTTACATGAGTTTAGTACAAAATGAGATGGGATTTCTAATATACCCATCGATGGTTAGCGTTATACAAAAGATGATGGGTTTCCTATACATATACCCATTCTACTAACAAAGTTCCATCCTCTGATGGAGCATAGCCATATCCATGTCAGTGCGGGAGGCATCACTCAGTAGCTCCATCAAATCTCTGCTCCTGCTAGATGATATCCTAAACATGGTGTGGACCACAGCCACAAGGGTAGGCACAGTGAGCTCCAGAGGCTCACCAGTGAGATATGCAGATGGTGGTGAGTGGGAGGACTCTCCAAACTCAAAGGTCGAGGGAATACCCTCTAGTGATCTCCACTCTCTCAATACTCGAGGCATCCAGTCCAGATGAGAAGGTCGGAGCCTCTTCTGAGGCGGCTCGACAACTGGAACCTCAGACTCAGTCACTGGCGCCTTATCGCGCGGTGCGAGTGGTCCCCTGGGAAAATCCCGAACACAGATCCTAGCTGTCATCCGAGGTACAGGCACACGAGAGGTACTCGCAACAGGTGGTGTAGGGGTAGGAGTGACCACAGGTGCGGTCGGAGGTGGTACTAAGTAAGCATCACTAGTGTCATCAGACATAGCTCTCACATGAACTGATGACTCATCCTCTACAGTGATCGCTGGACCCTCAAAAGTAGCCTCGGTCAGCTCTTCATCCGAAGCATAAACATGGTAAAGTGATTGACTAGACATACTGTGACAAAAGAAATTTGGAGTGGCGTGTCAGTCGTATGTTAGATGTATGCAAACGTAAGCATGTATGAATGCATGAATGTTCTAGCCAAGGCTATAGTCTAGGTCTCTAAGATTTTCAGTCACCTAAAGACTTCTAGTTCGCTATAACCAATGGCTCTGATACCAAGTCTGTCACACCCCGCCAAACGGTAATTACAATTACATAGAGTGGTTTGCGGAAGCTTAGTGACGTGGCGGGGGTGCGAGCAGTAAAAACAACCAACAGTTACATACATACTCAGAGCATATGATTATCGCAGAACGAATATAGATTAAGATGCCATTAGTTAAAGTTTTACAAAAGGTTACCACTTGAAAAGTGGTAACAGTAATAGTAGTAGTTGAAATCAGTATTTCATAAAATACATAATATCAAAAGTAGATTTCATAGGTATGACTGCAATAATTGCAGTTATACAGAGGAAATCCAAGTGTCCCAAAAGTAGTGGCATCCTAACAAGTCCAGGGTAGTCCGTCCTGATAATGCATGCAGATCTTACTTACGCTGCTAATTCCCTGAAAAACATAGAGTAAAACGTCAACAAAATTGTTGAGTGAATTCACAAGTTTGTTCGTTATGTAGGAAACACAAGTTAAACGTTTAAGAATAACATTTCCAATAAGTGTTGTTTATCAAGTAGGAAACACAAGTTATTAACGAATAACATTTCCCAAATCAGTTGTAGTTGTAGTAGGAAACACAAGTTATTAACAAATAACATTTCCCAAATCAGTTATCAGTAGGAAACACAAGTTAACCTAAATAAAGATTAACATTTCCAAATCAGTGTACGTAGGAAGTCCTTTCCTAATCATTAGTTTAGTGGGAATATTTAGACGGTGATCCCTTGAAAGGTGAGCTAAACCTGTCAAGTAAGGTAACCCGATCTAACCCTATAACCAAACCACGACCCTAATCTGTTGTTGTTGTGCCAAGTAGGACATTTAAGTATACGCTCCCAAATCCGTAGGAGGGTCGTCACGGCGATAGTACTATCCGTATACTCAGTGGCTAGAGTCACCTAGCTAATGGTTATAGTCTGTAGCCATAAGGTCTTTTATGCACTACATCGTTCAGCCTAGATCTGTACCAAGATTCGTTGCCTAAATTCCCAAAATAGTTATGAAATACATTTCATAAAACATAGTTCAAATAGTTGTGTGAAATACCCTTTCACAAACAGTTCAAGTATGAAGTACCCCTTCATAAACAGTTTAAGCAAATACGTACCGTATTTAATCAGTCACAACATGAAATCTCATTTCATCAATAGTTTAAGTAAATACATCAAGTATTCAAACAGTTGTCGCATGCAGTTATACATACGATTTCTATGTTTTCCACCCCGAGGTTTTAAAACATTAAAACATGTAAAAGGGGTTTGTGAACTCACGGTGAGTGCTCGGATGTGAATGCTAGCGAGGAAAGATAGCGTAACCCAAACGTAGTCAACCTATACACAATAATGTATTAACCATAAGTACTTTATTCACTTATGTTAATAATTTGTTTGTTTGAAGAATTTATCTATTTCTTAAGTTTGTATAGGTCGTTGATGATTGTTGTTGAAAATAAATAATATTTTCCAAGTTGTGTTCATTTGTCGAGTCATTCGAATGTGTAAGCATATATACATATATACTTATATAGTTGCATATATATATATATTGTTCGTTATTTCGTTCACATATATCTCATATATATATGAATCATTTATGTATATTGTTTGCCGTTTAAGTTTCAAAATCACTAGTCTTATTTGTCCCATATAATATACGTCTCGTCCCAAATGTGTATATATACCAATAGGTTCGTTCTACATTCGTAGGTATACATATATGTTCGTTACCTTTCAATTGTTGTATACATATTTATATACTCATTTTGTATGTCATGTTACATATACATACCTATCGTTTGTTTTCTATTCACTCGATCCATTTAAGTTTAACATGAGATCTATTAACTATTCAGTCCAACCCAACAGCTCAAGCCCAACACCAGGCCCAGACCGTGATCCGGCCCCGTTCAGTACACGGCCCAGCCGTTCGGCTTGGGCCAGCCGTTCGGCTTGGCCAGCCGTTCGGCTCACCGCCCAGCCGATCGGCTTCATTTCCTATGCCCAGTCCATTTGTTTGGCCCAATTGTTTAGTCCGTTATCTAGTACGGCCCAAGTCCACACAGCCCAGAAGTCCCGCATCCCAGCCGATCGGTTTTGGGCTCTCAGCCGTTCGGCTTTCGCTTAGCCGTTCGGCTTTAGCTAAGCCGATCGGCTACATGCTCCAGTCCAGTCCCCTGCTCCGTTTTCAAGTTTTGAAGTCCGATTTCGTGGTGTTTTTATGTAAGAGTTTGAATGGGTTTCGTGTTTAAATGTTCCATAACAACAATCTACATCATTATAACATTTAACAACAAGCTTTTACATGTTAATTTGTGATTTCAAGTTTTTGGTTTTTCAAACCCATTTCAAGAATCAATCATCAATCTTCAAGTTTTATGATGTTATGTAGCTAGTTTATGATGTATAACATGTTAGAACACGAAATTTTAGCAAAGAATTCAAGGATTTGAAGTTTTCCTTACAATGGGAAAATGGTGAGAATGATGATGAACGGACGATGATGATGATGATCTTGGTTGATGATGATGATATGTTGTAGTTGTTGCTTCCCTTGATCTTGTTTGTGTTCCTCCAAATCAAAGAGAAAAAGAAAATGAAAAATTTTGGTGGTGTGTGTGTAAGTGTCGAAGATCACAGAAAGATGGGAGGGAGTATGGTTTTAAAAACCATCAGTCTCTGCATTATTGTAGGTTGGTGGGATTTTTGTCCCACCAATCTCGAGTACGGGTATAATTATAGCAATATAAAATTTAACATTTTATATTTTTATTTTGTAGATGCTCTCCTGGTTCGTAATATATTTTCAGAATAATGAGGTTATCATTATTTTTGATAGTTGTACATTTTTGTACATTTTACTGCGCGCAGTTAATTGAGCGCCAAATTTCAGTAAATTTAGGATTTCATATTTTGAAGTAATGTTCTAAATTCTTCCAAACGATTGGGAAAATTGGAATTTTTATGATTCGACTTCATATGTGCGTTTTAGAATTATTTCTGTTCGCTTCGAGACACGTTTTATATAAAACGTTTATTTGATCACTTTTCCCATATGTTATAGGTATATAAATACTCGTAATTAATAATCGAATTATTAATTATATATTTTGTCACCAACTTTCGTTATTTATTTTGTCGGGTTCGTTCCGATACGTTTGTACGTAATTTATAAATAACTACGTATCATGTAATACTTTTGTTATTATTGTTTAGGGCTCGCTAGACTGACATCACATCATAAGTTTAGTTTAAAACAATCGCAGGGAATTAGCGTAAGAAATGCATGTAATTAAGTATAATTATATACCTAATTTGGAGGAGTGTCACAGTTCTATTGTTTAGTTCTAGGTTACATGTATTTCCAGGTAAGTTGAAGATACGCTGGACAGGACCCTTTGTGGTTGAGAAAGTTTATCCTTTTGGTGCTGTTGATCTGCAAGGACATTCTGGAAAAACTTTCAAGGTAAATGGAAGTCGGTTGAAGAAGTACTATGGTGATGTAAGGGACTCCAAGCGTGATTTGGAGATGAATTTGAGTTAAGATATGGAGCAGAGTGTCGAGCTTACCGACGTGATAAACAAAAGCGCTTTCTGAAGACAACCCGTTACTTTGTTTTCTTGTTTTTATTTGCAGGCTTGAACTTTGTGGGTGTGTTCCCTGGAAACCCTCACGAGACTACAACTCGTCCACTCAGGATGCTAAGAGGTTTAAAGGCTTGTTGCATGCGCTAAATGCAACCGTGTTGCCTACGGAAGTGTGCTGTTGTATAGTTTTGAAGCGTATCGGCCAATAAGTTTTCTTCTACGATCAGGGGAGTTTCTGTTCACTTCTTTTCTATTCCCTTTATTTTTGTTTTCTTTTGCAATGAGGACATTGCATATATTTAAGTAGGAGATGGGGGAAAAGAAGTCTGTTTGTCCTTAAGATATGAATGGTAAATATTTGAAAATTTTAATGTTAAAGGGAATTCTACGTGTTAGTCATTTTTCACCCAAATTTTTATTTTAAAATTGTATTCTGCGTAAAGTTTAGCGAATCTTGTAACATATTTTGGGAATTCAATGGATGAAATGATCTTAATTTTTAAATATTAGATAGTTCATCTTGTGATGTATCGATAGGCAATCTATATGAAGGTTGTTGAGCTATTAAGAAATTTAATGAATAAAGTAGGATTTATCTTTTGAGGATCTTTTAGCAAGGTATGATGTTAGTCTTAATTCTTGTTTGATAGTGTGTTATAATCCATAATTCTGGGATCCTAATTATCTTCATTTGGGAATATACTGGGTGTTGACTCCTCTGTTGTACAAAAGTACAAACCTGGTTTCCGTCAGTATATTTGATAAAAAATAAGAAAGAAAAGAGTACAAAGGACTCATGAATTGAAAAACCAAAGCCAAGTTATGTCGCTCTGTTGTACTAAGGTACAGACCTGTCACCAATGACTTGGTTTGAAAAATGATTGATTTATTTGGATGTTCATTATTTGGAGAATTGTGGCACGTTATTTGTATAAGAGTATTTTGCTATTTGTAAATCAAGGGTAAAGCCTGCTAGAATAATAATAAGTTGAGCTCAAATTCTGAAATTTAGATTGTTTAAGTGGACAACAATATCGGTAATCTAAGTGGATTATTTTTTATGCCTACTAATAAAGAATTTGAAGTTGTTTCCCATTGAGAGTTTCTTGATTGCTAAGTTTTAAGGTAGAATCGATTTTAAGATAAAAATTGGTTTGTAGAATGCTGTGTAGTATGTAAATTCTTTTGCACTTTTGTTTGCCGTTCATATTTAAAGTTTTGAAGTTTTTCAACTGATGGTCTACTTGAGGACAAGTAGGATTCAAGTGGGGGATGTTTGATGAACGCCAAAATGTGCTATTTTATAGTGCTAATTACCCCTTTATTCAATAGATTTCTTATGCATTTTATTTGAATTTGATACTCATTTCGTTCATATTTGCATTTAGGAGTTAATTGGAGCTTGAATTGGAAAAGAAGCAGAAATGAGCTAGTATTGAAGAAAGGAAGCTAAAGTGGTTGAAATTTGAAGACTGGAGTCGAGTGGTTAAAAAGTTGAGAAATTGCATCCATACGGCGTATGGAAATCCATACGGCGTATGGATGGTGTGAACCGGGCTGCCAATATACGTGGGCTTGATCCATGGGCCAAATCAATCCATACGACGTATGGATTGAGTCGACAGAAACCCTAAATAACTAATTTTGCTCTCATTTTTGGGGGATCACTTACACTTTTCTCCAGCCATTTTTCTCTCAATAAAAACCCTAATTCCAGAGAGTTTTGAAGGAAGAAAGAAAGAAGATTTGAAGGCTTTTGTTCATTCAATCATTATTTCGACTTTTCGGTTCGAATACATTACTTCTTTTCATTTGATTATGATTATGACTTTGATTTCGATTCTGATTTTCTGTTATAATATGAGTGGCTAAGTTTTTAATACAATTGTTTAGATGATAATACTCAGATGATGATTTGATTATTGAATTGCGGATTTATATTGGATTTTATGAATGTTTACATGTTTACTTGATGATCTATGTTTAATTATTGATTATTGATGATAACCTAGCGTGATGATCTATTGATTTATGATTGAGTTCTTTATTGATTGATCATTATTGATGATTGTTGATTTTAATTGATGATTATCACTAAATAGATTGAGTTTGATAGGCTAGGGTTAATTATGATTAATAATTGGTAATGAACGTGATAGCTGTTGATTAGTTATAAACTTTGTTGATTCAAGTTGCAAAAGTAAATCATATAAACGGTGTAGTTTTAATTCATAATACAATTTGGTGGATAACGTTAAATTGAACTGTTAACGGGTTGAAAACAACTTTATATCTTTCTTGATTGTGTTTAATCAATTAATCTTGTAAGGGTAATTGATACATTTGTTATGTCACAATAAAATCCATATATTAGCAATTCAATAAAATGATAATCAGATTCTGAGGAAAATAATCTAAACAATTGTGTTTCTTTTATCATTTGAATTAAATATTTTATTTAATTAATTATTTTATCATTTCTTTATTTTCTAATTAAGTTTTATTTAATAAATCAATTCTCATAATTGTTTGCCAATTGTTCGACCGGAACTAAAACGTCCCCTCTTTTTATCTGTTTTAATTATTTGTATCAATTTCCATTTTATTTGAATTAACATCCGTTCTTTGTGTTCGATCCGGACTTGTCATACTATACTATTATACGATCAGGTATTCTTGCCTGAGTTGTGTACTAGCAAGTAAGGTAAATTCCATTTTAAAAACTAAGCCCCGTTTACACGACATCACTATTCCCCAGTCTCGGTCGTCTGAGACGTCCTTATCGTGGCACGAATTGTTGAATAAACAATAAAGTGAACAGGAGTTACCCCACGGATTAAGTTGGGAAAGTCTGTCTAACGATCGTTTAAATTGTTCGACATTATTTCATACAGATCATTGTAATTATTCTAGCATGTTAAACTGTTGTATGTAATTATTCTATGTTTGAAAACCTAATCATGAATCCAACAACCGCAATAGACAAATAGATACTAGCATGCAAACCCTAAAGCAACAATCAGACAAGAACATGCAGTAGTGTGACATGGATAGTGATAGTTTGTTTCAGGCAGAGTTTCTGGATTAATGGTTAAGTCACGAATACTCCGAAAGTTCTCTCAAAAGTATTTGATATATGAAATTAATTCTAATATATCTCTAATCCTATGCTCCGTGTCTCCTATGATGTATTTCAATCAGGAGAACAGCTGCCATGCCGAGTTCATCGAATCATTCAGACACAGAATAGTTGAGGGACCTATTTCTAGCAATTGGCCAGATTCTATCAACAGGTTTCAAACCACAGCATAAGTTGGATAAATAAAACATTTGAGAATCATTTCATAAATTCAAACATATCCTAATTACATGCGAGCAGAGTAACAGCATGGTTTTAAGCATAACTACCCTAGCATAACGTCTGTCATAGCAAACACAAATTTTTCTAGCCTAACATAGCAATTATCATAGCATGCATTCTTAAATAATCATGACAAATATGTTTAAAAATAACAAGAAAGGATAATATAATAAAACCTGATAGGCGTTACAACAAATATGCACAACTGCAGTCTCGGAGTGACTCCGTACAAAGCTCGTAAGCTTGCTACTCTACTCCTACTAGCTAACTACTACTACTACTACTATTCTAGAGAGAGAAAGTGTGTGTGAGAGAGAAAGAAATGAAAATGGAATGGTGAAGGTGTGTTGAAGTGTGTTGAAAATGAGGAGGTTAAGCCTCTATTTATAGGCTTCAAGTTACAAATTTTACACTCAGCACCCTCGCTCCCAATTTAACACTGAAATACACCCTCGAGCTATGAAATTCAACACCAAAAGGGGCGTATTCGATACCAAAAGGGGCGTATTCGGGAGCAAATAGGGCGTATCCGGCAGCAAATAAGGCGTATCCGGCACCAAAAAGGGGGTATACCACCCAAAAAGGGGGGTATACCACCCCTTAGAGGGGGTACACGGCCCCAATAGGGGGGTTGATGTAGTGAAAAAAGTCACGTTTTTACCTACATTATTGACCCCATATTTAGGCCTTTTATAACAAAAACATTCTTAAAACATCATTATTTATCATATTTTATTATAAAGGTGAAAACTTGACGGACTTTAAAAAACTATACGAAAAGGGCTGAAAATACACTGAAATGGGCACCAAATTGAGCCAAACCCTAAATCTACTGTAAATCCATACCAAGGCCTCACAATTATCTTATTTTGTAGCTATGGAGATTACGAGAGCGTGGATATAAGGATTGCTCAAAACGGATCAAGGATGAAAAAGTTATGCAAGATACAGCGCAGCCGAAAGCTACAAAACGTATTCTGGACACGCCCAGGCCCCACACATCCAATTCCTACCAAATTGGCATCATTAAAAGCGTAACGGAATTACGAAGCCGTAGGCGAAAGAATCAAGTCAAACGGACGCAAAACGAAGAAGATACGGCCTTCCGAAGCAACGAGAAAAGTCAGAAAAATCACACGGCCAAGCACACGGCCACCATAGGGCCGTACACGGCCTCCACCAAGCCATACATGGCCTGTAGAGGGCCGTACACGGCCTGCTTTGGTCTTACACGGCCTCGTTTTTGCTTCATTTGCTTGTACGTATGCTTGTGGACTTGTACTCTCGGATCCAAGGCTTGCCTATAAATAGAGGCCTCATTCACCTCATTTCACACACCATTCTTCAACAAGAATTCTCACTTTCTCTCTTACACACCTTACTCTCTCTCTAGAATAGTAGTAGCTTTCTCTCTCTAACACTTCTCTAAGGAGTTAGAGGAGAAATAGTAGGAGTAGAGAAGCAAGCTTACGAGCTTTGTACGGAGTTACTCCGAGACTTTGGGTCACGAGGATTTGTCTGTAATACTTATTCAGGTTATATTTGTATCTCTTTTCTTTATTTCGTAAATATGATTTGCTTATATTATGTTTGCGTTATATTGCTTACTAGAGATGCCATGCTAGGCTAGACAAATCTGTGTTTGCAATGATAATGGTTATGTTTAAGTAGTTATGATTTAATATGCAATTGGGATGACATCATTATGAAACAATGGAGGTAATGTTATACGGATTTCATTTGTATAGCGCCGGAAACATCACGAATGTGTGTAGTACGGAACGTGGAAGCTATGAAAGTCGTGGGCACAATCCGTTGTGGAAATAATGATCCCAATTGTAACATGTTGTTACTCTGTCTGTGTGAATATTAAACTGTATCTAAATTTATGAATTGAATCTCAATTGTTTACCTATCCAACTTATGCTGTGGTTAGAAACTTCCTGCTAAAACCTGGCCAGTTATTAGTGGTACGTACTCTACCTATTCTATGTATGATGAAGCATTTGAACTCGACATGACTGTATTCTCTAGATTGAAACTATATCATAAGAGATGCGGAGCATAGGATTAGAGATAGGTTAGATTCAAGTTCACATATTGAATATCTTTGAGAGACCTTTCGGGATATTTATGATTCGATCATCTGGTTATGTGAAATGGTATGAATTCGGAATAGTTATCTGTGTGCCTTTCTATTGCATGTTCTTGTTTGATTGTTGCCTTAGGAATGTTGCATGCTAGAAGTGTACCTCCGATTACTATATGTAACTGCATGATTAGGGTTTTCAGATATAAGTTGATGTTTATACAGTAAAGTAATGTGCATGTAATAGTTATGATGGTTTGTGTGATTAATGATGAACAATTTAATTGACCGTTAGACAAGTTAATCCAACCTATTCCGTAGGGTAACTCCTGTTCACATTATAGTTTATCAAACAATTCGTGCCATGATACCGACACACATTTGTCAGAGATTGGGGAATAGGATTAGAGAATAACTGTGTGACAACCGTCAAAATCTCAGGTCATTATCGCACTCGAATCTCAAATTTCATTTACAACTTTCCTTAAATCCTAGGTTATGACTCCTTAGGCTTACTAGAGTCGTAGAACGTCTTAGAGACTGTTTGGTGAACTTTAAATACTCGTAGACATATTAAATTAGGTTACTAAGTGCCTAATAAAATAAAGAAATATCTACTCTTTATGTCCTTACAAAATCCTCATCAAATCACAAAATCCGAAATTTCGGTGACTTGACAAGTAAATTCAATCGGACGGTATCCGACTAAACACGAACGTTGGTGAAAACATTGCTATAAATTACGTAATCCTATTTCATAATTAAATAGTAGTTATTTACCTTATATTATAATTACGTTCAATAACACGCGAAATACCTAGACGTTTTGCTTAAAACGTAACAAACGCGCGAATCGAATTCGGCAACCAAATGAAAGTCATTTATATTTCAAAAACTCAAAATAAAGTATTTTAACAATACTTCAATGGAAAATAATCCCAAATATATCATTAATTAAAAACGACTCAAATAACGTTAGGCGATATAACCGAATAACGAAAATAACGGGTAAACGAACACAGTACGTAACCTAAACTTAATAGATAAAAATATAACTGATTTTTAACCATTTTTGGGTCCCCAAAAACGTTCACCTCTTCCCCCATGTGCCCTCACATGACACCAAACTCTAACCCACTAAAAACTCATGCAAGACTTACACATTCTCACTTTCCACTCAACCATCACCTCATTTTCTCTCCAACCTCTTTCTAAAAACCCTTCTCTCTCTCTAACCTCTGGAGATAAGCCACCATACCACCACCACTCACATCCCTTTGACCACCATATCACCACCATTGACCACCATAAACCACCATACAACCACCACCTCAAAACTCCATCTTTTTACAAGGAATCAAGCTCAAGACTTCATCTCTGCCATTCTCATCTCATTTCCATTGTGAGGATCCTTTTTCTTTCATTTATTTACTCTAATAACATGTATTTAATGTTCACTTAAGGGTTCATGTCCAAAAACTTGATTAAAATGACTTTTCATAACATAAAAACTCATAAAAGGTAACATGCAAAGTCTGTCCAGATTTCTATACGAAATTTACCAAACCATAACTCACTCATTTCTTGATGAAAATAGACGTTTTTATATCCTAAAATCAAGTTCAAGAAGTTATCTTTCTAACCCCACTGGTTTCATCATGTTTGGAGCTCGTTTGCTATTTTAAACAATTTTTAAATGAATGCATGTATAATCTGATCAGAAAAGTCAGTAATTTAGTCTTATGGTTTTGACCATATATTGAGCTACACAGCTCCAAATGACTTGAAACCAACGCCAAAAGTTTAAAAATTTCATTAGTTACATTGTTTATGTTGACCACTTTTTATGAATCCTTGTGTATTTTTCTCAGTAATTATATTTTCTTGCTTGTATCCAGATTGGTCAGTTTTTGGACCTCAGAGGAAAACGAAATTTTAAAAAAATACTTAGACTTTTCTAAAAACCCTACAAAAATTACTGGAACTTTATAATACCTTGGGGATCACCTGTGATTTTTCCCATATTCTATTTCGGATTATAGATTTTTATAAAAATCCGACAAGTGAATGTAAAATCTGGAAAATGTAATGTGTGGACTGTTTAGGGTGTAACATATAAACCGACACTTGTTGACTTACTAAAAGTGTAAGGACTGAGTTTTTATGACATTTGAACATATTTAAGGTTTTGGTAAAAGTCTCGGGTCAAACCAAGAAGGTTTGACCAAGTCAACGAAAACGGGCCTCAGTTTTTTTTATAAAAAAACGTTAAACTTACTATTTTTGGTAAGAACGATAACAAAAAGGGTTTGGGTGTCTTATGCTGTAATTATCGGATTGTGTATTGTTAATCATAAATTGTGAAGAACCAAAGTTCCAACACTCAAAATACTATGAAATTTGGATATTAACAATCGTGAGACATTATATGACTTGTGTATTCAATTATTAATCAAACGTGGATATTGGACATTAACAAACTACAAGGCAAAAACTAACTAAATTGGCACTTGGTAATCTAAATAAGTAACTAAGCAATCTTAACAAACCAAATTACCGAAAATCTAACTAGAAACCTCGTGTTCATAGGACTTGGATAGGAGTCGTACTTGACAAGCACACGTGTTTCATCCATCGGTTTACGCTTACGCTCAACAGTGAGTTTTCACAGCCCCTTTTTTTACTTGTTTACTATTTTGGGGTGAAAAGCATGATTCTAAACTTTAACTAAATTGGTTATACTTTTTATGAACTTATTGAACTTTTGCTATGCTACTTATGCGAATTGGTGTATACTATCCATGTGAATTGAGTACTAATGTCCCTGTGAGGACATCATTGAGCACTAAGTCCCCGGTAATCTGTTACACTACTCATTAACTCGTCCGAGAGCCAGACGAGCCGTCTTTGATAATCATGAATAACGTTATTTAGGGTAGACCAACTCTCACTCACATGGCTGTGTGTGTGCATGTTATCACTCGCTCACATCCCCGATTGGATGTGTAGAATTTACCTTGTCCCCGATTGGACGGAAGGTAACTCATGTCCCTGTGAGGACATCATTTGGGGCATTCGGTCGGTAATCGGTTTAGTAGTGGCCTCAATTGCATTAACACTTACGTATACTACCTTTCATATTCGCAATACAACTAATCATTTTTATTCACGTCATTTATAAACAAAGCTTTTAGTTCATTTATTTGTAACATTAAACCTGTGAACTCACCAACTATGACCATAGTTGACCCTTTTGTTTTATCATGCTTTTCAGGTGAACGACAGTAAGGTACATTCTAGGAGTACCTTTGCATGGATATGCATTCTCACATGCGTTTGCTTTATTTTGAACTATGACTATCTTTTAGAAACTTTTATGAACTTGATGTAATCTCTTTTGAAACTACGGGTTGAACTTGTAGTAACTTGCAATACTTTCGCTAAATTATGTATGGTGTTACTTCTATATCTTGTGCGTTGTTACCCGGTACTGTTACACCTCGTGTTTCCGCTTTAGCGGGGTGTGACAGGTTTGGTATCAGAGCCTAAGGTTATAGAGAATGCCGGTTTTTCAAACAAAAACCCCAACTATAACCAACGTTTTTTTTTAAATTATATTTTCTTAAAACACCGGAAATATTACCAGTTTAACTAAACCGGGCATATCACTAGTGTAGCTAACCCGTGTGTTGCATTATTAGACCTCAATTAGACATAGCCTGATCACCTATGTTTAATTTAGGCAAGATTATGCGAGACACGGAGTGGGTATACAAGGATTATGATCAAAATTTCTTTTCTGTTCAAATCTTTTAAAAGCAAATTTTGCGTGTGTGCATTGCATATCGTAGGCATCCATGTAGCATTGTTAGTAACTAAGTATACCTCCATTTTAGTCTTATCATTTCTAGGTTAACATATTAGTGCATAATGTCAAAGTAACTTGTTTAAGGTGTTAGTCAAATCTTGTGGTCTTTGTAAAGAGACACTAAGTACAGGATAGCAACACTTAGGGTGTTGCTATAGCTATTGTATGTATACAGTGGTTGTGTCTTGATTTGCGACTGTTCGTTCTGTCTATGCTCGAGCAATATTATGTGATACTGTAATCGTTTCTGATTAATTATAGAGCAATAGTTTTACTACTCTTGTTTGTATTAAATGGCACTTGATTTCGCATACATAAACTCGTTAAACAATATTCCGCACGTTTAACTAGTGAATCGAACTTTAAAGATCAATAGATTGGAAACTATACATAGTTTTTCCACACAGCTTACTCAACAAACACGTTAGGACACATCACTAATCGTCTTAGGGACTAAATCTTCTATTTGTAGTCTTACCTTGTCGCAATCCTCATCCCACGCCGCCATATCAACCGACGATTATGGTTACGTCACCGGTCGCCCTTGCGACAACCCACCCAGTACCGAGGAGAAGAATCTATCCGAAAATAGAACCACTTGAGGAGGTTCCGCATGAGGATGAACCAACAAAACTGGACCAACACGAGAACTCGTCACCTAGGCGCGTTACATCTACTTCTTCTACTTCACACTCTTCCTCCCACTCTTATCGAAGACCTATGAATCACATGAGTTATACATGACTAGAAGGACTGACATACCACCTCGAACTAGACCTTACACTATCTATACTACTACTGATACTCCACCCACTAGGACCCGTCATCAGTCAGATATCCGTCAATGGAATTGATTACCCGCAATTCTTGAGACTTGGAGAACCGAAGAATGAATACACACTCCTACAGAGGACGAAGAAGCTTTCTACATGTGAATCTCTCTATACACACATGAAATCGCTCACCATACCATCCTGGTACTAGCTGCTAGGCTACGTCGCCATGAGAATAGAATAGACACTATGGAGTTAGAACAACACGAAACCCGTTTAGGCTAGGTGTACCTTGCACAAGGCCAAGTTGCACAGATCCTATGAAGATCAACAAGATCTTAGCGAAACCATAGAAACTACCCATCTCTAGGTGATGGAGACCAGAGGTAAAGTCGATGCCTTGCGATTAAAACTAGTGTGCAAAATAGAACTCACTTAAGATTAGTAGAAATACCACTAAACATGTACAATGTGTTGGAAATGGTTTCAACCAAATTTTCATTAGACATTTTCCAAGGATTTTTCACAAACATAAATCTTTCAACAAATTTTTGATAAAACATAACTTTCAACACTTTTTAATGACCATGACTTTGAACGTATTTTATCGACTCAAGACTTCAATGGATTTTCATCAGACATTTAATCAAAATTTTCACAACTTCAATCTTTTCGGACGGATACATTAAATTGAATTTTCAAACGATTTGCCAGTGACAAGAGTTTTCAACGTGTTTTAATTGTCTCAAACTTTTCAACGGACTAAAAGATTTCAAACAGATTTCATCGTAAAATTTTCAACAAGATTTTACAACAACCTATTCACGAAATATTTTGTAAAACTTTCAAAATTCATAAGTATATAAACTCATTTATATAAAACATATCATTTGGTCAAGGTTTTATCACTATTTATACCTACAGCAACTGATTTACAAACAAGTTTACCAACTGTTTTAACAACTCTTTAGTCACGATTAGACTACTTTGTAAATGACTACTCTATAACGTTTTTGACTACGATTTGAACAACGAAACGGTCATGAATTGACTGCTTTTAAACATGACTTAGACATTGTTATGTCTAATTTTTAAATCAATGATTTGATTTCCAACTAATTTCTAATGCAAGAGGTACTTGCAACGAACTTTTCCCCATAGACTTCATAACCGTCGAAATCGAAAGCATTGATATCATAGTAGGCATGGATTGGTTATCCAAGCATCGTGCCGAAATTACTTGTTTTGAGAAAATCATTTGTATTCCCCTCGTTACCGGTAGAACTTTGATCCTACAAGGAGAGACGGTAAGCTGAGCTTGAACATTGTTACCTTTATAAAAACCTGAAAATACCTAAGAAAGAGTACCAAGTAATCCTCGCACCCGTAACCGAGTCGAAGCCGGAGGAGAACCGACTTGAGGACGTACCCCTTTATGTAGAATTTTCCTGAAGTCTTTCCCCGAAGACTTACATGGCCTTCCCCTGCCTAGACAAGTCAAATTCCAAATCGATTTTGTGCCCGGAACTGCACCCGTGGCACGAGCCCTATACAGAATATCCCCTTTCGAGTTACAGGAGTTGTCCACCCATTTACAGGAACTCTTAGACAAGGGATTCATTCGACCAAGTTCCTCACCATGGGGAGCTCCGATCCAATTCAGTAAAGAAAAAAAAAAAAAGGGATGGATCCTCATGAATGTGCATTGATTATAGAGAACTGAACAAATTAACAATTAAGAATAAATACCACTCCCTAGAAGCGATGATCTATTTGATCAGCTGCAAGGCGCCTCCTACTTCTCCAAACTCGATATACGGTCAGGTTATCACCGATTACGAATTCACAAAGAAGACATACCCAAAAGTGCGTTCCGAACACGATATGGACATTATGAATTTAAGATTACGCCCTTCGGCCTAACCAATGCTCCTGTAGCATTCATGGACTTAATGAACAGAGTCTGCAGAGCATACTTGGATAAGTTTGCGAGTGTGTTTATCAATGACATACTAGTGTACTCGCGTAGTAAAGAGGATCATGAGCAACATTTAGGGCAAATGTTGCAACCACTCAAGGAAGAGAAGTTGTATTCCAAATTCTCAAAGTGCAAGTTTTGGAACTGAGAAGTACACTTCCTCGGTCATATAGTGAACATAGAAGGGATCCATGTGGATCCAGCTAAAATCGAGTAGATTTAGAAATGGGAAGTCCCAGCGACTCCTACAGAAATTCGTCAATTTCTAGGATTGGCTGGATACTACAGAAGGTCTATAGAAAATTTCTCAAATATCGCCAAACCCTTGAATGTATTGACCCAAAAGATGAAGGAATTCGTTAGGGATATTGAACAGGAGAATGCATCCTAAACGCTGAAGGAGAAACTGTGCAATGCGCCAATCCTATCATTTCCTGAAGAAACAGATTGTGGTATATTGTGATGCGTCACACTAAGGATTGGGCTGCGTTCTGATGCAGAAGAATAAAGTAATTACGAATGCTTCTAGGCAGCTCAAGAAAAATGAGGTGAACTGTACTACGCATAACTTGGAACTAGGAGCAGTGGTCTTTTCACTTAAGATCTGGAGATATTACCTATATGGTTCCAGATGTACTGTGTTTACCGATCATAAGAGTCTCTAGGACATACTCGAGCAGAAGATGCTCTACATGATTCAAAGAAGGTGGATGGAGTTACTTAACGACTATGATTGCGAAATTAAGTACCAAAATCCGTCAGGGTTATTACAACAACCCAAAATACCCAATGGAAATGGGAACAAATAACAATGGGCTTTGTCACTAAGTCACCTTGAACTTCCAAAGGTCACGACTCCATTTAGGTTATTGTCAACCGACTGACAAAATCCGCACATTTTCTACCTATCCGAGAGCATTACAAAATGGAGAGTCTTGCCCAAAACCATAATGCAGAAATCGTGTCGCGTCACGGAGTGCCTGTTTCAATTATCTCCGCCAGAGATAGACATTTTACATCATAATTTTGGCTATCAATGCAGAAGGTGTTGAATACCAAACTAAACCCGCTCGAGTATGGCTTATTACCCTCAAACAAACAGACAAAATGAACAAACAATTCAAACCTTAGAAGATATGCTATGAGCTTGTGTACTAGACTTCGAAGGAAGTTGGAATGTACACTTACCCCTGACAGAGTTGATAGAGTTCACCCATAATGACAGTTACCACCCAAGCATTCAATGTGCACCTTGCGAGGCATTGTATGGTTGGAAATGCCAATCGCCTCTGTGATGGCATGAAGTCGGTGAGAAGCACTTGACAAGGCTAGACATCATTCAAAAAAAAAAAAAAAAAAAAAAAAAAAAAAAAAAAAAGAGGCTACGTATACAATCGCAGAAAGCCACTAGAATTCCAAACAGGTGATAGAATGTTCCTAGAGTATCACCTCGGAAAGGACTTATACGCTTCAGCATGAAAGGCAAGCTAAGCCCACGCTAAATTGGACCATACAAAATCTTGAAACAAATAGGCCCGGTGGCTTACGAACTAGAACCGCCCAAAGAGTTGGATGGCATTCATGACATGTTTCATGTCTCAAAACTTTAAGAAGTGTCTAGTTGACAACTCTCAGACCTTGCCCTTAGATGAGATTCGAATCGATGATCGATTACTTTCTTTTAGTGAAGCACCCACTGAAATCCGTAATAGAGGTACCAAACAGTTGAGACGTTACAAGATTCCCTTAGTTAAGGCTCATTGAAACTCTAAACATGGACCTGAGTGAACATAAGAACAGGAAGATTTAATGAGATGAAAGTATTGCACCTATTCTCGAGTGCTTCGTCACCCAATAGGACCAGTTGAATTTCGGGACGAAATTCCTTTCAACGGTGGGATAATGTGACAACCGTCAAAATCTCAGGTCATTATCGCACTCGAATCTCAAATTTCATTTACAACTTTCCTTAAATCCTAGGTTATGACTCCTTAGGCTTACTAGAGTCGTAGAACGTCTTAGAGACTGTTTGGTGAACTTTAAATACTCGTAGACATATTAAATTAGGTTACTAAGTGCCTAATAAAATAAAGAAATATCTACTCTTTATGTCCTTACAAAATCCTCATCAAATCACAAAATCCGAAATTTCGGTGACTTGACAAGTAAATTCAATCGGACGGTATCCGACTAAACACGAACGTTGGTGAAAACATTGCTATAAATTACGTAATCCTATTTCATAATTAAATAGTAGTTATTTACCTTATATTATAATTACGTTCAATAACACGCGAAATACCTAGACGTTTTGCTTAAAACGTAACAAACGCGCGAATCGAATTCGGCAACCAAATGAAAGTCATTTATATTTCAAAAACTCAAAATAAAGTATTTTAACAATACTTCAATGGAAAATAATCCCAAATATATCATTAATTAAAAACGACTCAAATAACGTTAGGCGATATAACCGAATAACGAAAATAACGGGTAAACGAACACAGTACGTAACCTAAACTTAATAGATAAAAATATAACTGATTTTTAACCATTTTTGGGTCCCCAAAAACGTTCACCTCTTCCCCCATGTGCCCTCACATGACACCAAACTCTAACCCACTAAAAACTCATGCAAGACTTACACATTCTCACTTTCCACTCAACCATCACCTCATTTTCTCTCCAACCTCTTTCTAAAAACCCTTCTCTCTCTCTAACCTCTGGAGATAAGCCACCATACCACCACCACTCACATCCCTTTGACCACCATATCACCACCATTGACCACCATAAACCACCATACAACCACCACCTCAAAACTCCA
Organism: Helichrysum umbraculigerum; assembly: GCA_949592205.1. Classification (NCBI taxonomy): domain Eukaryota; kingdom Viridiplantae; phylum Streptophyta; class Magnoliopsida; order Asterales; family Asteraceae; genus Helichrysum; species Helichrysum umbraculigerum. The sequence goes on from CATIUR010000003.1 coordinate 71,787,776, forward strand.
TCTTTTTACAAGGAATCAAGCTCAAGACTTCATCTCTGCCATTCTCATCTCATTTCCATTGTGAGGATCCTTTTTCTTTCATTTATTTACTCTAATAACATGTATTTAATGTTCACTTAAGGGTTCATGTCCAAAAACTTGATTAAAATGACTTTTCATAACATAAAAACTCATAAAAGGTAACATGCAAAGTCTGTCCAGATTTCTATACGAAATTTACCAAACCATAACTCACTCATTTCTTGATGAAAATAGACGTTTTTATATCCTAAAATCAAGTTCAAGAAGTTATCTTTCTAACCCCACTGGTTTCATCATGTTTGGAGCTCGTTTGCTATTTTAAACAATTTTTAAATGAATGCATGTATAATCTGATCAGAAAAGTCAGTAATTTAGTCTTATGGTTTTGACCATATATTGAGCTACACAGCTCCAAATGACTTGAAACCAACGCCAAAAGTTTAAAAATTTCATTAGTTACATTGTTTATGTTGACCACTTTTTATGAATCCTTGTGTATTTTTCTCAGTAATTATATTTTCTTGCTTGTATCCAGATTGGTCAGTTTTTGGACCTCAGAGGAAAACGAAATTTTAAAAAAATACTTAGACTTTTCTAAAAACCCTACAAAAATTACTGGAACTTTATAATACCTTGGGGATCACCTGTGATTTTTCCCATATTCTATTTCGGATTATAGATTTTTATAAAAATCCGACAAGTGAATGTAAAATCTGGAAAATGTAATGTGTGGACTGTTTAGGGTGTAACATATAAACCGACACTTGTTGACTTACTAAAAGTGTAAGGACTGAGTTTTTATGACATTTGAACATATTTAAGGTTTTGGTAAAAGTCTCGGGTCAAACCAAGAAGGTTTGACCAAGTCAACGAAAACGGGCCTCAGTTTTTTTTATAAAAAAACGTTAAACTTACTATTTTTGGTAAGAACGATAACAAAAAGGGTTTGGGTGTCTTATGCTGTAATTATCGGATTGTGTATTGTTAATCATAAATTGTGAAGAACCAAAGTTCCAACACTCAAAATACTATGAAATTTGGATATTAACAATCGTGAGACATTATATGACTTGTGTATTCAATTATTAATCAAACGTGGATATTGGACATTAACAAACTACAAGGCAAAAACTAACTAAATTGGCACTTGGTAATCTAAATAAGTAACTAAGCAATCTTAACAAACCAAATTACCGAAAATCTAACTAGAAACCTCGTGTTCATAGGACTTGGATAGGAGTCGTACTTGACAAGCACACGTGTTTCATCCATCGGTTTACGCTTACGCTCAACAGTGAGTTTTCACAGCCCCTTTTTTTACTTGTTTACTATTTTGGGGTGAAAAGCATGATTCTAAACTTTAACTAAATTGGTTATACTTTTTATGAACTTATTGAACTTTTGCTATGCTACTTATGCGAATTGGTGTATACTATCCATGTGAATTGAGTACTAATGTCCCTGTGAGGACATCATTGAGCACTAAGTCCCCGGTAATCTGTTACACTACTCATTAACTCGTCCGAGAGCCAGACGAGCCGTCTTTGATAATCATGAATAACGTTATTTAGGGTAGACCAACTCTCACTCACATGGCTGTGTGTGTGCATGTTATCACTCGCTCACATCCCCGATTGGATGTGTAGAATTTACCTTGTCCCCGATTGGACGGAAGGTAACTCATGTCCCTGTGAGGACATCATTTGGGGCATTCGGTCGGTAATCGGTTTAGTAGTGGCCTCAATTGCATTAACACTTACGTATACTACCTTTCATATTCGCAATACAACTAATCATTTTTATTCACGTCATTTATGAACAAAGCTTTTAGTTCATTTATTTGTAACATTAAACCTGTGAACTCACCAACTATGACCATAGTTGACCCTTTTGTTTTATCATGCTTTTCAGGTGAACGACAGTAAGGTACATTCTAGGAGTACCTTTGCATGGATATGCATTCTCACATGCGTTTGCTTTATTTTGAACTATGACTATCTTTTAGAAACTTTTATGAACTTGATGTAATCTCTTTTGAAACTACGGGTTGAACTTGTAGTAACTTGCAATACTTTCGCTAAATTATGTATGGTGTTACTTCTATATCTTGTGCGTTGTTACCCGGTACTGTTACACCTCGTGTTTCCGCTTTAGCGGGGTGTGACAAACTGTTGATTGAATTGATCAGTAGATTTGGGAGAACTTGCGATGTATCTGACACTACATAATTACTATCTACGTGACATATTATTTATCTGATTGTAGAGACCTTTACGTTAGATATTTAATAGGATCGTAATTATACGTCATTATGAATTCAGTATATCCAATGAGTGATTTGGTGATTCAAGTCAATGCTACGGAAAAACCATAAATCGGCACAGTACTTCGTATAATGTTTAAATACGTGGGAAAGCTAAGGAACTGTCGTAGGTACAATACTTCGCATTGATTAGAATTTTCAATCGTTCAAAGGATTAATCACCATAACTAGTGGCTTAAACACCCATAACTACTAATTTAAAAGCATATACCGGCATCATAGTAAACACTCTCGTATCCACTGTTCTCTGAGCCTCCGTACAAACATCCTTTCCTTTTCTGCATTTATTTTTATTTTCCGTAGATTAGTTATAAAGCCAAAACCAAATCCACTTTAGTTAAACCCTAGCTATGTCACCAAAGGTAATTAGAACACCTAAGATCCCATGCCCATTGTAGTATAAGAACGACACCTGAGTCAACATACCGCTTACTACCCTAGTAACCTAATTAGGGCTGAAAGTAGTATTAGCTTAGGATTTCCCCAACTCTATAAATTTAAAACAACCCACTGTTGCGCTCCCGTTGTGACAACGACCTCTTTAGGACGTAACAGGTTTTTGGCACCGCTGTCGGGGACTACAACGACCGATTTTAGGTTTTTAGTTATCTTAGTTATTTAGCGATCCTTACGGAAGATCAATATCGTCCGTAAGTTCCTTTTCCTGTCTTTAGGTTAGATTTCCTTTTCTGTTTTTAGATTAGTTAAAACCCATCCTTTCCTAAACTCTACTTTCTACATACAAGTTATGACGAATCGTATCACTCTCGCCTCATCAATCAAGCCACTGCTAGAGGAACGAGGAGGACCAATCGTATCATCTGCTGACGAAAACCTTGAAATTAAGCCACACTTCATCAAAATGATTAAATCTCAGTGTCAATTTCATGGTTTCTCGGTTGAAAATCCAAACTCTTATCTTAACAAGTTCGTCAACCTTTCTGACTCCTTCGAACAAACGGGATCCAGTAATGAAGTTACCCGACTTCACCTGTTTCCCTATTCTTTAGCTTCTCGAGCACAAATATGGTTTTATGAACTCGAACCCAATTCGATTCATACATGGGAGGAAATGGCTACCAAATTCATGGCTAAATATTTCCCTCCATCCCTACAAACCAAGCTGAAGAATGAAATCACTAACTTTCTCCAAAAAGATAATGAATCATTAAGCTCTACTTGGGAACGCTTTAAGAATTTGCTCGGAAGATGTCCAAATCATCAGTTTGCTGAAACGAATCTGGTCTGCACATTCTATAATAGTTTGAATCCTCATCACCAACAAACCCTCGATGCTGCTTCATCTGGAAATTTCATGCTACATACTTCAGACGAAATGTGGAAGTTGATTGAGACGATGACGATGCATCAACATGACTTGGATCAAGATGAATCAACTTTGGAGGAAAGGAGTACTTCTAATGCCTTGAACACTTTAAAAGCTCAAATTGAATCAATCACTAAAGTTGTCAAGGACATGCAAGAACCTTCTAAACCCAAACACGAGAAGAAACCTCAAAGGCTATTTTCAAGCCAAAGGTTCAAAGAAGACATTCTTGCCACTACTGGAGAAACCTCTAATCAAGCCCATCATTCAACATCTTTCGTTCAGAGGCCAACCAATCGACCTTCTTCTGAATCGTTAGTTCTTTCTTCACCCTCTACTTATTCTCATTTGACTTCTCGTCTAAACACCAAAATTTTCAATAACTTCATGGTTGATCAAAATAATATTAATAAACAAATTGTTGATTTTCAAAACCAAATTGATAGTTTGCATAGAATTTCAAACGATTTAGTTAAAAACATGAAGGATAATGTATAAAGGCTGTTTTTAAAAGTTGATGAGAAGCAAAGGGAAGAAGCGATTAGCAAAGATATTCATCATTCATCTTATGATTATGATGATATCCTTGTTGTCATTAGAGGAGGAAAAGAGACTAAGAATGAGAAATCAATAGATATTCCAACAAATGAACCTTCTATTTCTTCACCTCCCACTGACTCAGTACCAGTTAAGATGCCTGTCACTTCTCCTGAGCCAGCACCTTCTAAAGCCCCATAAGTTATTATTTCTTCACATATACCTTTCCCTGGTAGGCTTAAGAAAGAGAAACAAGAAGCTCAGTTTGGAAATTATCTAGAGATGTTTAAAAGCTTACACTTAAATGTCAAACTTTTAGATGCTTTAGTTGAGATGCCTAGTTGTGCCAAATTCTTTAAAGAACTCTTATCAAATAAAGAAAAACTTAGACAAATAGTTAACTTGCCTTTAGATGCAGACTGCTCTTTGATCATGCAACAAGGACTACCCCCAAAGCTAGGAGATACTGGCCGTTTCACTATACCTTGTTATCTACAGGATGTTCAAATAAGTAACGCCTTAGCCGACTTAGGAGCTAGTGTAAACCTTATGCCGTATTCCCTCTATAGGAAATTAGGATTAAGCGAACTTTTACCAACTCTCATGACCATCCAATTAGCCGATAGATCAGTTAAACTCCCTCGTGGAATTGCTGAAGATATTATGGTACGTGTTGATAAATTCGTCTTTCCTGTGGATTTTGTTGTCATGGACATTGAGGAAGACACCGAAGTTCCACTCATCCTTGGCAGACCTTTCTTAAACACTGTCAAGGCCGTCATTGACGTAAATGAAAAATCTTTAAAACTTCGAGTTGTAACTGAGGAGGTCACCTTCAATGTTGACAAGCTAATGAAACAACCTATGGGAGAAGACCTTGGTCTTGTAGATTCTATGCAGGAAATAATCGAAGAACACCTGGAAGTGATCCTCGCAGTATGCAGCACCAGTTCTCTTCCAAACATAGTCATCACTACCAGAAGACTTTGCCAAGAAGATGGTGGTCTATGCTCAGCTATCTCGGATCCACCAACCGCATCTAAGGAAGTACTATTTCCTTTAAAGAAATCCAGCAATCAGCTTAACAGTTCTATCACAGCTGTTCCGCTTGGATCTGGCACACCTGTCACTCTCCTAAGAAGAAACCTCACTCCTAAAGTACCTGATTCATCTCTCACAAAAGACCAAATTCTTAAGACTCTCGAAGAGAAGGAGTAAATGCTTAAACCACCTTATCTACAATCTGAAAGATCAAATCCAGAGATCACATTCAGCACATCTTCTTCTGCTCAAATTCAGAGATTTGCATTCACTGAAAACAACGATACCATAATCACAGAAGACAATGCAATCTCTCACTCTTCAAAAGCAAAATACGAGCTAAGAAAAGATGAGCTCTCCGATAAACCAGAATGGGTTGAAATAACATCAGCCGACAGTCCAGAGATCCCTGCAGAAGATTCAGAATTTCAAACGAAATTCGACGAGCTTAAAAGAGACGAAATTGCAAGGATGAAACCTTCCATAGAAGAACCACCCGAATTGGAGCTAAAGTAACTACCCTCACACCTTGAATACGCTTTTCTCAAAGGACCTTCACACTTACTAGTTATCATATCAAAAGACCTGAAGCCAGAAGAGAAGGAAAAACTTATTCAAGTTTTGAAGTCACGTAAGAAAGCAATTGCTTCGAAGATTTCTGACATTCAAGGTATCAGTCCGAACTATTGCACTCACAAGATCTTAATGGAAAATGACTTCAGACCATCAATTCAAAGGCAGTGGAGAGTCAACCCGAAGATTCAAGAAGTAGTTAAGAAGGAAGTTATCAAACTCTTGGATGCTGGCCTGATTTACCCTATTTCAGATTCCCCTTGGGTCAGCCCAGTTCAAGTTGTCCCAAAGAAAGGAGGAATGACGGTTATCTCTAACAAAAACAATGAATTAATTCCAACACGAGCTGTCACCGGTTGGAGGGTGTGTATTGATTATCGAAAACTAAATGAAGCCACTCACAAAGATCACTTCCCTCTACCGTTCATTGATCAAATGCTGGAAAGATTATCAGGAAATTAATTCTACTGTTTTCTTGATGGATTCTCCGGTTATTTTCAGATTCCTCTCGATCCTAAGGACCAAGAAAAGAAGACATTCACATGTCCATATGGAACTTTCGCTTACCGACGTATGCTGTTTGGCTTATGTAATGCACCTGCTACATTTCAGCGATGCATGGTAGCAATTTTCCACGACATGATCGAACAATGCATGGAGGTATTCATGGACGACTTCTCAGTCTTTGGAGATTCTTTCTTTGCTTGTCTTTCCAGCTTGGATAGGATGCCTGCCCGATGTGAAGAATCAAACCTCGTTCTGAATTGGGAAAAATGCCATTTCATGGTAAAAGAATGAATAGTTTTAGGGCACCGCATATCAAAAGCCGGAATTGAAGTTGACAAAGCTAAAGTTGAAACTATCTCAAAACTTCCTCCACCTACTTATGTTAAAGCCATCCGAAGTTTTCAAGGTCACGCCGGATTCTACCGTCGCTTCATTAAGGATTTCTCTAAGATCTCTTGACCTATGACTCATCTTCTTGAAAAAGATACTCCGTTTGCCTTTACAGATGAATGTCTCCAAGCTTTTAACTACCTGAAATATCAGCTTGTACATGCACCGATGATGATCGTACCAGATTGGAGCCTTCCATTTGAGATCATGTGCGACGCTAGTGATTTCGCGGTTGGAGCTGTATTGGGACAGAGGAAGGATAAACACTTTCAACCAATATACTATGCCAGCAAAACGCTCACAGACGCTCAAGAAAATTACACAACCACAGAAAAGGAGCCACTTGCGGTAGTATTTGCTTTCGATAAATTTCGTTCCTATCTTATGCTGTCCAAAACTATCGTCTATACAGATCATTCAGCCTTGAAGTATCTTTTCAAAAAGCAAGATTCAAAGCCTAGACTGCTAAGATGGATTCTCACTAGTACAGATCTGCGATTTGGTCACACCAGAAAAGCGTGACTAAAACCATATGGTCACACTCATTTTTTCACCTTGTGTGTGACTAAAGGTCGCGCCACCAAAGGGGTCCATACGGTCACACTAGCTGGTTAGTGTCCGTATCCATTTATAAAGAGTAACCAAAACCATAAAATGTGTGACCATAAGCTCTTTAAAATCAAGTGAAAGTGTATTTTGTGTGACTATTTTCCATCCAATGGTCACTTGAGTTGTATGTTTGTGTGACCATTTGTAACATTTAGTCACACAACAAGTTCTTTATTTTGGGATTTGGTTACATAAATTTAAGCCAAATGTGACCAAAAGTGTTAATAAGTGTGACCATATGATCTTTAAAGTAAGGTAAACTTGTATTTTGTGTGACCATATGCTCATTAATGCATAAGTAAAACAATGAAAACCTTTCCTATAATGCTGGTACTGTAGGTGTCAATGCATCCAACCGACTCTTAAGTTCGATAACCATTGCCTGTGTATCTGCCACTTGGCTGGACAACGTCGACACTAATTTATCTTTGTCTTCATTTTTACGTTTCTCAGCTACAAGTTCCGCTTCAAGTGCTTTGAATCTCGCATCATCGTATGCTTTTCTGTTTCAGGGTAGATTAAAATACGTCTTGACTGTCACTCCACCTCCCACCCCTCTGGCATATCCAGATTTTTCGGGACCAAGCACCTCTGTCAATCCATCGCCATTGTCAACCTTTAAGGTTCCAGCTTTGATCTGCTCCTCAGCGGCTTCCTGCAGTAAAGATTTCATCAGGCAATTAATGTGTTTAATGCAAAACAAACATGAATTTATAAATGGAAAACTTCATGTCAAAATGCTTACTACTGCATTTGCCTTTTCTTTGGTTGTGTTGTCTCGAAATACCCCTTCTTTGTTTACCCTTCCTTTCACCCACAACAGAGCATGTGGGGGTTCTTCATGTTGTTCAATAACTTTATCTTCGATCTTATAATCATCAAATACACATGCATGTAAAGTTAAACCAATTAATATATTAACTTAGACAATAAAAAACAGAAACAAATTACATTTAAGACTTATTATATATACATGTAGTAATTAGAAACAAACATTCGCTTTGTAAATGTAAGTACCATTTTCTTTTTCACATATGTGTATCCACCACGTCCCATTGTATGCGTATAAAGAGACTTGGAGCGCGCCTCTTTTGCTGCACGTGACTTGCGCTTAGTTACAGAAGAACAAAATGATAATTAATTAGTTTAATTTAGGCATAAATTTGCAAACTTAAAGCATATGAAAGCTATATTATGTATGGAGTTAAATATAAATGACCATCACTAACCTGGTAATTTTCCGTGCTCGTATACTCTACGAATGCGTGCCATTCCGCGGATTTTACAATTGAACTGTATTTATCTAACACCCCCAAATTCATTTAGCGGAAGCATTGGTATAAGCTGGGGATGCCACAATTACATTGTACATGCATATGTATCAGAGCATATGATTACAACAGAACATATATATTAAGATGCCAAAAGTATTAGTTACAAAGTTTACGATTCGATGAATCGTATAAGTAGGTAAGTTATACAAAAGTGGATTTCGTAAATATGACTAAAAACATATTAGTTATACAAAAGAAATCCATATGTTTCAAAATGTTGGCATCCTAAATCTTCAAGGGTCGCCTAGATTTCCATTTGTGCAGGCGGTTCTTACGTGCTCAGCTAATTCCCTGAAAAACATAGTAAAAGTCAACAACGAGGTTGAGTGAATTCACAGGTTTTAAGTTTGTAATAGTTGATCGTTAAACCAGATACGTTTCAAAAGTAGTTGTTCGTATCCTAGTTCCAAGTATGTTTTGTTGGGATGTTGCCCATGGTTCAGTACTAGTTATAGTAGGAATGCCAGTATCCTAGTAGTTGTCTCTCGTAGGAATGTCAGTATCCTAATAGTTGTTTTCGTAGGAATGTCAGTATCCTATTAGTCATTCGTAGGAATGTCCGTATCCTATAAGTTACTCGGTGGATCCATGTCAGTAGGATCCAGTGCCCATGTCAGTAGGGACTTTTCAACAGTTTAATCACAATAGTGGATCCATGTCAGTAGGATCCAGTGCCCATGCCAGTAGGGACTTTTTAACAGTAGGGAGTGTCAGTGTCCCTTGATCCATGTCAGTAGGATCTGGTGCCCATGTCAGTAGGGACTTTTGTTCAACAAGTATAGTAGATCCATGTCAGTAGGATCCGGTCCATGTCAGAAGGACCCATCAGTTACCCAATCAGTTTGGTAAAGCGTTGCTGGTCGTCCCCCAACATTTCCAAAACAAGTTTAGTACGTTTATAGTTATGTAGTGTGAAAACGTTGTTTCGTAAACATCGGTTTGTGTAACCGTTTAACAGTTCGGTGTACTCTAATCGTTCGAGTAAAACGTGTGTACAATCATGTATGCAAAAGCGTTTGACTATGTTTTCCACCCCTGTTCAAAAGTAGTTAAAACAGTGAAAGTAGGGGCTGTGAACTCACCTGTTGAGTTAAGTTGCGTGCGAGTGCTAGCAAACCTAAGCCCATGTACAGTCCGAAATCTCCTAACGTCCTAAACGTATGAGATTTAATAAGTATGTGGATGTCTAAGCTAATCATCCATGCTAGTGTTCGTACAACCAAGTTATGTCCAAATCGTTCGTTTAATTGTTTACGTTTGTATTTTGTATTTGTGAAAAGGTATACGACTCGTTGGTGATAGTTTGAAATCATAGTTTCAAAAAGTATAATTATGTTTTGTTTCGTTGCATTTCTATAAATTACGAAATTGAATACGGGGGTCCGGGGGCAGCGCCCCTGGTAGCGGGGTCCAAGGGGTGGCAACCCCTGGCGGGGTCCAAGGGGCAGAGCCCCTGGTTGGGGTCGAGCTGCCAAGTCAGCTTGGAAAATTTTTATTTCTGCTATGTTGCTGTAGTAAAAACGCGTTCGAAATTTCATTTCGGGGTAAAATCAGGTGGTAAAATCTCAGTCTCAACACTTAGTGAAAAAGTTGTAAACTTTCTGTTTTTGGCGACACTGGGCTAGTGTCGCTATAGGCGATACTAGTTAGGCGACACTAGGTGAGTGTCGCTAGATTCCTGATTTTCAATTGAGTAGCGACACTTGGTCAATTATGGCGTCACTAAGGTAGTGTCGCTAGGATGGATCTGGTTAAGTATTTCAGTGACACTTAAGTAGTGTCGCTATAGGGGCGACACTTAGGCATAGCGACACTTAGCTAGTGTCGCTAGCACTGTTTTTGGCACATAGCGACACTTCCAACTGTTCGACGAACAGCTTGAAAAAGTAGGGTTTTTGGTCGATTTTGGACATTTTCGGTTGTATAAATCACTAAAACATGGTAATCTAAGTATACTAAACACGAAATATCAAAGGAAACTTCGAAATCTAAGGATTTACGGGAAATGTCGGAAACTTACGCGTGTCGGTTTTGAAATCCGAAAAGGTAGAAGTGTAGATCGTTGAGAGGTGATCGTTTTTCTCCAAATGGCTAGATGATTCGGCGCGTTTTTGGTGTAGTATTTGGTGATTTTGTGTGATGTTTTTAGAGTGAGAAAGAGTTGAGAGAAAAAGAGAGTAGAGAGAGAAGTGAGATGAAAGAAAAATGAAAGAAAGAGGTGGGGAGGTGGGTTTTGTCTCCATTTTTCGTCTCCCGTGTTTGCGTTCCGTGTTTGTTTACCCGATCGTTGAATGTTACAATATTATAAATAATAAGTTGTTAATTACATATTCTTTTATATTTTTAATTGAGATATTTTATAAAACTAATTTAGTTAAGTATTAAAATTTTAAACTTTGTTTTATTTTAATGGTGCAAAATAAACGTTATTCGTTACGAAATACTTGTAAATATCATCGATATAATATTTAATTGTTAACAACGTTATTTAATAATTTTGTTTTATTAAATAATTTTTGTTCACCAACAGTCGTATATTTTTGTCGCGTTTGTTCCAATTGTTTCGTATGTAATTACAACTAATTACAAATAAGTAACACTATGCGTATTAACTAGTTGGGCTTTGCTAGACTTACCTCTAAAATGTGTTGTGAATTCACTCAAGTAGAGAATTAGCCTAATAATGCAAGTGATTAACGTTAATAATCGTGATAAATTTTGTAACACCCGCCAATTTAGGGCTTTAATTAGTGCCTAAACTACTTGTAATTATGTGTATTTAGTTTTGTAATACTCTAAATATATGTAACGTTTTGGTGTAAATACATACACGTTTACACGATTTGTTTGATTCGAACACTTATAAACCGGACGAGGTCCGATGCTAATTAATATGGACGTTGGTGACAAACTTTTAAATAATGTGGAATTATCCAAACAAACATTATTGACACTAATATATTTGATAAAATATATTACACGAAATTCGTATCGTCTAGAACACTCTGTACATGATGAAAACGCGCTAAACGCACCCGGCAGACAAGATGAATCCAAGTTATAATATTATAACTTAAAATGTGTCGTTTTGGTTAAAACTTTCATTTAAAATGTCGTATCTTAAAACGTTAATGAAACGCATTATGTTAAACATATAACGCGAAACAACATTTAAACAACTACGGGATTTTAATCGCTACGACTCGTAATACAAAATGAGAAAAACACAACTCGCGAGCCGAGACCCAAATTGGGTCGGTCCAGACCCGTGAACCCGACCCGTGACCCGCGGATCCCACCCACCAACTCATTTCCCTTTTTAACTCCTTTTCTTCTTCACTTTTTGCAAAAACACAAACACTCATCTTTATTTTTCCCTCAAAATCGCAGCCCCAAATCCACCAAAAACACCATCAAAAATCGTTCATCATCATCATCTGGAACAAGCACGAGGATCACCATCTCGAGCTCTTCATCTTCATCTTCTTCGTTTTCAATTTTGAGGTATAAAATGTTAAAACTCTGTTAAATTACCTATTAAGCTTTGATTTACATGCTAGAACGTTTACTCAACAAGATTATGTCCAAAAATCCGGCCGAAAACCCTTTAAAAATCGAAAATCACTTGAAAAACGCTGACAGTTCATCTCGCGAGTTGAGATCCCAGATCTCGGCCGTCCTGCGAGTCGAACCGAGATCTCGACTCGCGAAGCCACCCTGCGAATCGGAATCACCTACGAACCGAACTGACCCGCGAGTTGACCTACGAGTCGAGTTGACCTGCGAGTCGAAGTTGAGTTGCGAGTCGAGTTGCCCTGTGAACCGAACTGACCCGCGAGTCGAGTTGACCTGCGAGTCGAGTTGTCCTGCGAGTCGAGTTCTCCCAGCTCGGTTCGCAGCCCACTTTGTCTTTCGAACCCAAATTCGGTAATAAAAGCACTAATATGAACTAAGATTTATCGCTTGATTTTACACCGAAATTAGATTTCAAATGCGTTTTCGATAAAGCAATATAGTAGAAATAAATTAGATTTCCAACCAGGGGCTCTGCCCCTTGGACCCCGCCAGGGGCTGCCGCCCCTTGGACCCCGCTACCAGGGGCGCTGCCCCCGGACCCCCGTCATTAGATGTTGTAAATACTTTTCACACTAAGTGTCAAACACTTACAAATAACGAAACCTGATTCAACGATACATATAATAATAACACTTTTGGATTATTATTACGAACCGTCACCAACGGGCCATACTTGTTTTCAAACTACAAACGAATTACTAAACAAACACTTGGACATATCCTAGTTGAGTGGACAACTAGCGTGGGTGATCTTTTAAGACACCAACTTATTTACTTGTTTACTTACAACCTTGCGCGTTTCGGACGCCAGAAGGTTTCAGGGTTCTGAGAACCGACATACGGACTTACATCCGCCTTACTTGGTTGATTTCACATACGCACTTACTAGACTCAGGTGAGTCTTACGGCCCCACTTTTACTGTTTTTATACTTTGGGGGAGATACTTAGCAACTGTTTTACATATGAACACAATGTACTGAACTGATTACTGTTTGTCCCTAACCTTGGATCTATACGAACCGAGTCACTCAATCGTTTGCGGAATCAACGATTAAGTTATAAACTAAACACACAAATAATCAATACACAATGAATACGAACCAAAACGTTTGTATATTGAATTATAATCGATCAGATTACAGAGATTTTGACAAATGGCGTTTAGGGTTTCGTCAACCCTAAACTGAAAACGAAAATTCGAATTTATACAAAATCTGGCACCTGCGACATCGCACACGACGTCGCAGGCCCAAGCCCATGCGACGTTGGCTACGTCGCAGGCCCAATACCTGACGTCGCACCTGCGACGTTACACGCAACGTCGCAGGAATCAGGAATTCTAATTCTAATTACAAACTACGAGCTAGACCAACTGACAGACACAAACATGTACCAACAAACTCCCCCGTGTCTTCAGCTTGGTCTTCAAAAATCTTCTTTAAACCCAGCCCGCAGGAAATTGGCCGTCAGCGTGAATTCCATTAGCCACACAAACTGTAACTACATTATAAAACTGTTCGGCTAAACATTTGTTGAATTCATTCTTTTCACCGACCCGAATCCGATTGTCGTAGAGTTTTCTCAAATCTTTTTCATGAAGATTAATCAAACTCATCGGATCATATATTCTAAACGTTGCTTGCCTTAAATTCCATATACCTCCAATTTCTGGCCACGGTTCAGAATCTGGAACAAAAGTAATAACCGCTTCACCAGTCTGTGGATCAAGTTCCCATTTAACGAATCTTCACAGAAAATAATAAGGAACAGGTTCCAGAGGTATCTCAGTCAAACATTTTGCAGGCGGATAATGAACTCTAACAATCGGACGCTTCGTAGCTGGATCAATCTTTTTCTTGAATGTATATTGAGTACCTAACGTCGGTTTCAACTTATTATACTTTTTTGACAAAACCTCTCGACGTAAGTTCCTCTGAATAAACTCAGCATAATCATTCTCGAACGGATTGATCAAATTCAATTGAGCTAAACGATTTATTTCTCCTTTCGGCAACGAGCTCAATCTATCAAAACGCATTCTGAAGTACTGAACTCCATCCCTTCTCTTTATCATAAACAAATTTCTCTGACATTTCCAGCTTCTGATAACTCCAGTGTAATTTCGACTAACTCGATAAACTTGACATTTAACTGGAATAGGAACTGGATTGCGTCCCTTAGGCCACCATTGCTTATTTCTTTCTCTCTTTTCTTCAGCAGTTAATTTCTTCTTAGGAACATCCGTAGATTCTTGAGCTGCTGAGTCCAGTGCCTGTGTCTCTGAAGCTGGAGTTGCAGCAGAACTTGATTCTCCATGTTGAGCTTTAGCAGGCATCTCATCTTCACTTGAATCAGATTCTATAATCGGTGCACCATCGTAAGCTTCTCCAGATTGTGCATCATCATACGTTTCATCTGAATTCAACTGTTCTTCTTCAATCGAAACATCCTCATTCATCTCAAAAACATTCTCCGTTTCTTCCTCAGAGCCAACTCCACTGGCCATTCTCTGAATAAACGATAAGTCAGCGAATGAATAATCAATGGCCAGCGGTCTCGGTTGCCCTGGAATATCATCAACACAAAAGTAATCCAAAACAGAAATATTTTCATTAACATTTTCAAGTACATGGTTGGGGTTTACAGACGCAGGTTCACTTGACTCTAAATTGGGTACCCCAGACCCAGACTCCCCCGAGGCAAGTAACCTGCCTTCCAAAACATTAACTCTATGCTTCGTTTCCTCAAGCTCCTTAGACTGAACCTCGATCAGTGCAGACTGCTCAGCAATCTTTTCGTCTTGAGCCTCCAGCTTTTGCTTCATCTTCTGCATATCGTCCAGCATCTTTTGCATGAATACTGGAGTCGGTTGAATCTCAAAATCATCTTGCGGCGATGGATTGACTGGAGCTCTTGCTGATGAAGAACGACGAACACGACGACGAGGACGATAAGTTTCATCAGCAGAATCATCGCCATCTCGTGTACGTTTCCCAGTATCCCTTGGAGGTACATACGTACGTCCTTGTCTGATCCGACGCTTAATCCTCAGATATCTGAAAGAATCGGTAATCCGGATACGTTCCATCTCAGAGGGATGCGGAACAGTACCATCCGAGTGCTCAGGCGTCGGACCCCCATCCTGAGGACCTACAGTAGCTTCAGAATCAGAACCCTCAATTGTGTCGTGAGATGCTGAGTTGTCCGAGTCAACATGCCCGAATTGCTCGATGTTCTCCAAAAGAGCATCCACATTCTCTCCCGCAGCTTGAACAGGAACATTCACAAGCGGTTGCTGCGGTTGTTGTGGTGCCGTAAAATCCATATACTGAGGTTCCGGTGGCGCTACGTAATGCTCATCCACAATGGCACCAAATAAGGGAACATCCCTTGGTGCCTCAACCCCTTTCTCATACCCTGCACAAATGGTAAAGATCCGACTCATCATCGGTGAAATCTTTAGTTGCTGATCGATATCACCCTGTGCCTGAAGATCTGGATGATGACGATTGATGTGCAACTGAACAAATCTCGGATATAAGATCCATTTCTGATCCCCGGCATTCGCATTATCAACCATAGTCTTGAATATAAAACCCGAGAAGTTGAACGGCTTGTGGTACACTAACGCTAACATGGCAGAAGCCAGACTTCGGCTCATACCATCCGTTCCACCTTTCCTATTGCCCAAACAAACGATAATCACGTGCATCAAATATCTCCAAACACGTGTGAGATTCGCTTTCCTATACTGATCAGTGGGAATCCCGGGATATCCAATCCTTTGCATAGCTCCCGAAACGAAAACATGATCAAAACCGACTGGCATATTCGGTTGATCGTTCAGCTGTAAAAGTTCCCGAATACTCTGTTCTGTGATAGTGATTTCCGTACCAAGAACTGTAGAGACCAGTCGTCGAACGTTGTTATCAGTAACAACGTTTGCGTTTCTCCAGAAAGGGTTGATCAGATTTCCAAAAACCACAGTGTTATCGGAAATGGCGTGGAATACCCTTGAGCGTCTCAAAAATGCAATCATTTGTCGATACGGTGCAACTTTATCAGAAGTGTCAGCAAGGTAAGCAGCCGTATTATGACGTGCCTCAAAAATCAAAGCCATATCTGCAAAAACAGAAACAGATTGCAACTCGAAAAAGGTTAGCAAAAAATGTTACGTTTTTTGTAAAACCTTTATAAAATTCCTGGAACTAGCGACGTAGCCACTGACGTCGCATAACACAGAGCGACGTAGAAAAGTACGTCGACAAAAATCAGAATAAATTGAAAAGCGACGTAATGCTTGACGTCGCAGAAAATTCGAGCGACGTCAAGAGGGACGTCGCATTTTGCAATTTATTGTGAATTTAATCACATTAATAAAAGTAGCGACGTAGCGAGGGATGTCGCGTAGGACGTCGCAGTAAAAGGCGACGTAGGGAGGGCGACGTAAACAAGTAATAATAACTAATTAGTGCGACGTAGGCCACGACGTCGCAGCGTACGTCGCACTGACGAACAGTCGTCCCCAACCCAGAAACCCTAACCCTCAATTTTAGGGGTTTTCAAAATCAAACGCACTACAAGGTGCGGCTAACGATGGTGATCACAGAAATATAATTTATAACAAGTAATTTACACAATACACCATCTAATTTATCCCAAACCCGAAACCCTTTAAACCGTAATACATAAATAACAAGTATGGCATAATTACGCGGTGAAAAGAGGTAAAATCGGTACCTAAGTGTGCGGAATAACGAGTAGATCAAAACTACGTGAATGAATCGGAATGAAAACGGCTACAAATCACAAAGATGCACGAAAAAATGCTACGTCGCAAATCGCCAGTCGTACGTCGCAGGCTACGTCGCAGGTGAATAGTGAATAGTGTGACATGTTACGTCGCGGTTGAGACTATATATAGTCTAACCCTACGTGCGACGTAGACTGGGACGTCGCTAGCGACGGCGAGTGGGACGTCGCATAGAGCAGTTAGGATGCAATTTGAGTCGATTTTGAATTTTTCAAAAAGCGTTTACTCGTTATTTTAGCGAATAATATTCAAATGACTCGTGACTTGGGAAAAATAACATAGAATAAAAATAAAGCATAAAATAACGAATTTTTTTTGGTATTTTCTTTAATATTACAAAAAGTAAAAAATAACAGAATAGAATTACTAACACTCTATTTTTGGTGACGGAGTTGATTTGTCTGATTAGGGATCATATCGGAATAACATGCATTTATTAGGAATAGTAAGTGTTATTTCGATCATCAGTATATTTGTCCACTTTAAATTTACGTGGCACATTTAAAACACCTTTTATAAAAATTATTTCAAGACGATTATTGGTATTGTTTGTCCACCTAAACATGTTACATCCGTATTTGTGAGCTAACCTTATTGTTAGTATGAATATTAATTTTGTGAAAACTATTATATGATATACTGATAAACTTTAGTAAAACACAAAACACTGCATATTTACACAAGGTAGAGATTACAAGACCAAGTTTTCTCGGCTCTCTTGTAACATACACTTGTCCTTCAAATTTAGGCATACATCAAACCGACTATGATGATACTAGTGGCCCCAGATCTGTACTTAGTACAATAGAGGGTCCCTTAGTATGAACATAACAAGTTTGAGACTATTTGCATAACTAATGGATTCAGGTCTGTACGAGAGTACAACAATAGTCACCATTAGTTAGGCAAATAACCATATTATTACTATATGCCAATTTTACATTTACATAATAATTATGACAGTGTATGACAGTACTTCCATTTATCAATTAAGACTTATGTCATACATCATATAACAATTTTCACAAAATAATAGACAAGTTTTAATGTTACTTCTTACTTACTCACAAACCGGTGTGTATCATGCCTACCAATACATCGTGTGATGAAGATAATTTAGATAGAAACTGTTTTAAGTGTGTCAGATAAACCTACTGAAACATCCAAGATAAACCTTAAAATTTCATTTTGTGCATGTCATCCGATGTACTATCATATCCCAAGTTGTTTACAGACACAACTTCAACGTCTATTTTAAAAATGTTGCAACCTCGCGTTTTCTTTAATACTAAAGAGTATAAAGAGTGGTTGTTGCCATTTTTTTTTTAATGAATTTAAAATTTAAACTTAAAAATCCAAGTCACAAATCAATTTCTTTGACTGAAAGAACCTTAAACCTATCAGATTGACCAGTTCAATAAAACGTGATCGCAAAAAGGCTTTTGTGAAAAGGTCCGCACACTGCTTAAGGGTTTCTATATGTACGACATCTATAAGGTGTTTCTCAAAGCAATCCCGTATAAAGTGGAACCTAAGTTCGATATGTTTGGTCTTAGAATGCTGTACGGGATTGTGAGTTATAGATATAGCAGCTGTATTATCAATGTAAATAGGAGTCATAGAGAGATTGAACCCGTAATCGCGCAGCTGGTGCTGAATCCAAAGAAGAACCTGAGAACAGCAACTAGCAGCAGCAACATACTCGGCTTCAGCTGTGGAAATAGCAACCGCAGTCTGCTTTTTGCACTGCCAAGAAACTAAGCGCGATCCAAGGAACTGACATCCTCCAGTAGTTGACTTCATATCTACTTTGCAGCCACCAAGATCCGAATCCGAATAGGCAGTTAACTCGAAGTTTTTCTCGTTTGAATACCATAGACCCAGAGATGGCCTAAAAGCGAGATATCCAAAAATGCGTTTTACTGCCTTCATATGAGACACCTTCGGATTTGCTTGAAATCGAGAGCAGAGTGAAACTGCAAACACTATATCTGGTCTTGAGGCAGTCAGATACATGAGAGAGCCTATCATTGAGCGATAGTCTTTCTCCTTGCAATCTTCGTCATCCTCATTAGGTCCAAGATTGTGTTTCATTTCAATTGGAGTGCCGTAGTGTTTACAATTGAGCAATTCATACCGCTTCAACATGTCAGTGACATATTTTGACTGGTGTATATAAATTCCATTGTCAAATTGCTCGACCTGTAGTCCCAGAAAGAACGTGAGTTCCCCCATAGCACTCATTTCAAACTCAGCTTTCATCAGTCCTTCAAAATCCTTGCACAACTGATCATTCGTTGATCCGAATATTATGTCGTCCACATAAACTTGAACAAGTAACAAATCTGCTCCTTCCCTTTTGATGAAAAGCGTGCTATCAATCTGTCCTCTATCAAAACCATTCTTCAGCAAGTACTTGGCAAGTCGCTCATACCAAAGTCGAGGAGATTGATGAAGACCATACAAAGCTTTCTTCAGCTTACAAACATGATTAGGATGCTTTGGATCTTCAAAACTAGGAGGCTGACACACATAAATCACTGCGTCGACATCTCCGTATAGAAAGGCACACTTCACGTCAAGTTGATACACACGGAATCCTTTAAAAGAAGCATAGGCTAGAAAAATTCGAATAGATTCCAAACGAGCGACATGAGCGAAAACTTCATCATAGTCAATACCTTCCAGTTGACTATATCCTTGAACAGATTTGCCAAGTTGCACAGATTTGCCAACTTGTCCAACAAATACACCAGAATATCAGGTGTCTCCCCCTTTGAGGTCAAAAAGTAAACCCACGAAAACCTTGAGTAGTCATCAGTAACTACCAAGCAGTAAGACCGACCACCAATGCTTTTTGTAGAGATTGGACCGAAAAGATCCATATGCAGTAGTTCCAATGGTGCAGTAATGGAATTCACCTGCTTAGACTTATGGGACTTCTTACGTAGCTTTCCTTTTTGGCAGGAGATGGAGAAACATTTCTAGAACATGAACATTGCGTACACGTCTTAGAAAGTGTTTGTTTTGGTTGAGAGGTTGAAGTTGAAGGTTTATCATACGAAACTCTTTCATTTACTATTTTGTGTTGCAAAATCTTTACAGGTGACTGTAAAGTTTGTTGTTTCGAATTTAAAACCTTGGCTTTTCCCTTATTTGGTTGAACCTTAATTTCAGGTTCAACCTTTGAAATCACTTTTTCAGGTTTAACTGCAACTTTCTTAACCTCAGGATACTCCTGATCCGTAATGTCCTCAATCTCAACAATCTCCTCAACACTAACAGGAGATTCATTCTTTAGCTCAACACTCTCCTTAACACTAACAGGAGATTCATTCACAGACTTAACAAACGTTGGCAAGGGGTACTCTGGCCGCTTGGTTTTCTCCTTTGCCGGTTTGTTGTGTTTGGTCTCTTTAACATCTTTAGCTTTTATACCGTAAAGCTTGGACCAATCAACTGGAATTTCTTCAAAGCCTTCCTTAACAGGCAGGGGACAGTGAGTAGTAGGAGGAGGGACTGAGTGGTATCCCAATCCCTCATTCTTTTTCCCACTAGTACCATGCTTGCTAAGAATTTCATTAAAGACAACCGTTGAGGAATTTGAACCTAAGATTTTACTCTTATAATTCTCATACTCATTTTTTAAATCTGTAAGTTCTTTCTTTAGTAGTTCAATTTCAACAAGATAGCTTTTAATGGCATCTTCTTGACTAAAGACCTTAGATTTATATTTCTGAGTATCTAACCGATGAGCCTCAAGATGTTTTTCATAAAGTTTCTCATTAGCTTTTAAAAAATTATTTGACTCGGTTAGTTTTTCATTCTTTTTCCTCAACTCTACGGTGTCTGTCTGATATGCCTTTAGAGATTCAGTTAACTTAATGAATGAGACACAATTTAATGGTTCATAAGGTACCTCATTCACAATGTGAGCCATCAAACACTGTTGGTATTGCTGGGAGACAGCCGTCCAATCCTGACTTGTGGGCTCGAAAACTATTAGGGCATTATCAGCAGGCCCTTTCTTGGTAACTTCCATTTCTTTGGTCTTTGGAGGAGTAGAAGGTGTTGTGAATCCTGATGCTGGCATTTTGGGTTTCTCGCATTCCCTGGCGAAGTGACCCAAATTTTGACAATTGTAACACCAGACCTTACTCTTGTTAAATCCGAAGCCAGTCTTCCCGTCACCTTCCAAGCTTTTACGCCCTGTCCTCTGCAAAAACTTTTGAATTCTTCGGGTGATCATTGCCACATTCCAAGTTAGATCCATTTGCTCCAGATCATCTTCATCAAGTTGAGCATAGTCTTCCTTAGTCAGCTCCAAAGTAAGATTCGGTTGAGTAACCAAATCCTTGTATGAGCTTAAGAACGCTGTGTATATGGCAGCTTGCTCCTGAATAGCAGGTGAGACTTGAACCTGTTGTTGATTTGAAGAAGGTCCAGACATGAAAACAGAATGAATCCCATCGTAAGAAGAAGAAGAGGTTGATGAAGCATTTGTATTTGTCACGAAGGCGACTCCAGATCCATAAGTCTTTCCAGAGTTAAGTTGAACACCATACACACTAGGATTCTGAACAGCAGCACCAGACCTTGTTTCTTTCTTCTTAATCTCCATCGCGTGAGCTTGAAGATCCCCTATCAACGTATCCAAAGACATGTTTGCAAGTTCTTCATTTTCTTTTAAAAATTGAACTTTAACATCCCAAGAACTCGGCAACACATCCAGTAGCTTCTTATTGACTTCAACAGGAGGAAAAGTATAACCCCCTTCAAACAACTCACCAACTAACCGTGAGTATCTAGTGAATAGAGAAGTTGTGTCTTCATTAGGAAGAATATCAAAGATATCGTATTGTTTCTTAATTAGTTCAAGCTTGGCTTCCTTGTACTTATCATTTCCTCCACAACGAGTTTCAATTGCCTTCCATAAATCAAAAGCTGTTTCATGAGTTCTGAAAAGCCATAGAACATCTTTGGTTAAACACATTTTAATCATCGAAAATGACTTTCTCTCAGTATCAAAATCTTTCTTCTCCTCAGGAGACATTGCTTTATAAGTCTTAGCAGGACGAATACCACGGTATTCCCCTTCAGCTAATGGAGGTACATCACGCTCACGTAATGGTCCCCATAATTCCGGACAGTGAAAGTCAATATATTGTTCAACACGGTCTCTCCAGTATACATAATCCATATCAGCTGTAAATAGTGGAGGTTTATTGCTTGAACCAATATCATTACTTTGCTTTATCATTTCCCTAAGTCCTCTAATATCCTCTTTATCAGCTGCCATTGTAATTACTTAATCAAAAAACAATCTTCTGATATTAGCGACGTTGATGATAACGTCGCACAAAGATTATGCGACGGCGATAGTGACGTCGCAAAAAGCAAAGGATTCAATTAAGAATCAGAAATATGCGACGTTGAGAGGTACGTCGCAGATGACGTCGCAGAGGACGTCGCAGAGTCACACGGCGTCGCAACAAGACGTCGCAACACTAGGTGTCATACCCCGTCTAAAGCGGAAACAACGGGATACAACGAGCGACTAGATCATAACACATTGATTTAATAGAACAACACTAAATGCAATTCAACAACGTGTTATGATATCGCCTGACACAAAGGCGACTTGTGCCGTGGTCAATCATTAACCCGAATACATAGTCATCAATACATAAGATCCAATTGTCACATCACCACTAAGTATAATTGTACATGATCAGAATTCAATCACCCAAGTCTTAAATGCAGCCTAGAAGTCCCGCTAAAGCCACTAAGCCTTAAGCTCCTTAGTCAAAATTCTGATTACCTGAAAAGAAATGCTCGAAAAGGTCAACACAATGGTTGGTGAGTTTCGTAGGTTTAATAAGACACATGAGAAAATACAGTTTGCTGTGACAATCAGTAAGTAGGACATATGATATGAAATAAGCACATAAAGTAACCAACTCATCCACCATAAGCAATCCATTCCGTTCCTGGATAATATTCAATCAAGGATAACGTATCTATCACAAGAGCGGGACCGTCGTCCGATAGTACTATCAATAATCATATCCGTATTAGTAAGAAATATGGAGTGTTGTCATGGTCCTAAAGACACAAGACTCATCCGAAAAGTAAGTAATATGGACTTTTGTCATGGTCCCTAAGACACAAGACTCATCCGAACAATCAGCAATCAGTCCACAACAATCAGCATGTCACTTATTCAATCATAATGTCCAAATCAAAAAATCAGGTAGTTTACACAGCATAAGAAAACAGTTCGAAATCAGTTTGAGCATTTTTTTCCCCCAAAAGGAAAATAAGTAAGAAAATGGGGCCGCAAAACTCACCTTGAAAGTAAAGCAAGCAAATGTTCCCAGTCCAATCCATACGATGATCTACATATAAATATACATAGGTTACAATCTATACAAAGCCTATAGCCTTTCCATTATATCCTATTTTGATAAATGACTCATGATTGACCTTCTTCCTATGTTTTGCTTAGAGTTCAATTGAATATGAAGTGTCTTATAAGTCTCATGCGTTTGTGTTGTAACTAAATTAATATTTAACAAATCTACGTTTGTTAATTGTTAAGTGACTTGAAATGTGATCCACTACTCCAACTAGATATTCTCAAGACTAACTCTCACATCTCAGCATTTTCATATTACCAATGTGTCAAAGATTGTAGTTCTAATAAGTTCTCATAAATATTTAGTTACTTATACGTTTCGAATTATGTTGCTAATGGCGCACGTTAAAGTTTAATTTTGTTTGAAAACCCAAACGAACTCAATTGATAATGAACCTTGCTTTCTAAATAGCTAATATTACAAAGTTTATAAAAAAAAAACAAATTTTATTAAATAACTCGAAAAATTGAAAGAGATATTAAGTACCAAAGTTGACCTAAAAATCTATTACCGAAATCCATTTTTGACCTTTTGACTTGAAATAAACATTTGACCGACTAAAACTTAACATATTGTTATGAGACTAATTGCATTTGAAAATAGTCATCTTAAACTTAATTTTAGACCCAATCTTATATTTTATAAAGAACACAACAACAAAAATCTATCCATACTTAATTGTTTTAAAACGAAATACAACAATAAAATATTAAACATAACATGTTCTTCATTAATTTTCTTCCTAGTAAGCTCATGATTTCTCCAGGTTTACACCACAACTTCAATTCGTACACCTACGTACAACTAATATCCATAATGAAAACAAGTCAAATAATGGCAAAGGCTGAAATTAACTATTATTATCTTTGCAAACGAACTGTACTCGATCGACTACTATAACCTATGCAAAAGAACCTTTTTAATTAGTGTAATATGAACAAACACACAGTTGGCATCGTGGTCTCACACACATACTTATTACTATGTTCATAAGATCGTCATATTCCGTATACATGATCTGAATTTCAATAGATTTATGTGTTTCAATCGGGCAAGATACTTATAATGAATCAGTCGATTTTAAGATACATGTTCTGGTCATGTGTAACGGGCAACTGTCATGCTAAATGCTAACCAACTCGATGATTTAGACTCGATAATAACCACAGAAACTCAACCGACCAACGTTCCTTAGTGTTCTAATACATTAGTGTAAAAAAAAAGAAAACAAGAAATACAAAGTGATTACCTTCAGTCATAAACGAAACAACAACCACAGCCTCAATCCTACGTGATGCATCCCTTCACCTTTTTCCGCTAACGATATATCTAGGGTTTTATTTATATATCTATCGAAATATAGAAGACGGCGTATGGATGGGTGTACGTGAGTATATATATATACATAGCCATTTTAGGTTAAAGTAATTAGGTCGGTTAATCACATTCCAACTTAGCTGTAACCCATCTATTCATTGCCATATACTACATATTACGTTATACGTCCATTTTAGTTTCTATATTCGGCAATATTAACCCTTCTACAATTTACTTCATTATTTGTCATTAAAGCCTTTTCACATTTACTGATATTAAAATTGGTATTAATACTAACACTAATTCTACTAGCCATATATAATATAATATATATAGTTTCTAAAAAAAACAATTTCTTCTTAACAATTCATATAAATACGAAATACAAATTTTGGGATGTTACACTAGGTCACAAAGACTAATTAAAGTCAAAATAGCGACGTCGCGGATGACGTCGCAACAGTACGTCGCACAGACTAATTAAAGTCCAAATCACTAACGTCGCACGCGACGTCGCAGATGACGTCGCAGGTAACGTTGCAAAACGCGAAAACCTGCGGCCAAAAACCCTAAAAACGAATTTTTAACCCAAAAACCAAAACCACGATTGTCGAACGACGAAAACCTTCAATAATCCCCAGTAATAATGATCGAAAACCTGTAAAAACACAAAACAAACGTGATAAACACGAAAAAACACGAATATCACATCCTTTTAAATCCCAAACTCGATCCGTTAAGCCAAAAACGAGCACTTTCTGCTCTGATACCAGTTGTTTGTCCCTAACCTTGGATCTATACGAACCGAGTCACTCAATCGTTTGCGGAATCAACGATTAAGTTATAAACTAAACACACAAATAATCAATACGCAATGAATACGAACCAAAACGTTTGTATATTGAATTATAATCGATCAGATTACAGAGATTTCGACAAATGGCGTTTAGGGTTTCGTCAACCCTAAACTGAAAACGAAAATACGAATTTATACAAAATATGGCACCTGCGACGTCGCACACAACGTCGCAGGCCCAAGCCCATGCGACGTTGGCTACATCGCAGGGCCAATACCTGACGTCGCACCTGCGACGTTACACACAACGTTGCAGGAATCAGAAATTCTAAATCTAATTACAAACTACGAGCTAGACCAACTGACAGACACAAACATGTACCAACAATTACTCTACTTTTTACACATGTTGCATGAGTTACTTTTATCCACTGAAAGCCTCCTATCATAAGTTGTTAGTTTTGGACTTAAGCGCGATTACTAGTAAACGGATCCATTTGGGACTGACAATCCCTGCCTGGGGTAGTAGCGCTACCACGGATTTCACCGTAGAAACAGGCATATTAGTATTTGTTACTTTTGAGTGTTCGGATAGCACTCACGGGGGGTACATGATACTGTACTTGATTGTACCATTCACACTATACTGTTAAGCTTCAACTTGTGGGCTCATGGCACTTGTGATGATTTACTGATTTACTTACTTTGCTTGATAGCAATACGGGTACATACTTGTGGTTCATAACGATTATTTAATACTAAACCTTTAAGATTCACCAACCTTTTTGGTTGACACTTTTAGCTTTGTATCTCAGGTACACAGACGGAGTAGGATTTCCCCTGGACACTACCTAGAGTCGCATGATTTCTACATTGCATCTAACGGAGATTCTTAGCATTATCTTTTGTATATTATGATTATGTAATAGAATCTCCCGCTATACGCGTGGGCTCTAGGGAACTACATTTTTGTAACTGAGAACACTATGTTTTCAAACATTTATTATATCGAAATGTAACTAATTTACAAACATTGCATATAGATGTCGTTTGCTTTACTTTTGTGCTGTGATATTTGATTAGTAGCACCCCAAAACTTGCTTCCGCTAAACAGTGAATTTGGGGGTGTTACAAATTTTGCAGGGTGTTACAATTTAAATGGGACTTCTTTTAGATTTGCAGGTGTGTGTAGGTTAGGCAGGATGTACTTGTCCCTCAATTTACTTCTGAAAGTCCGTAGATGCCCACCTAGACGATACATTATTTTCCTTTTGTATGTCTCCTCAAGGACAAAATATCGCTGCAATATTAGAATACTCAAGTGGATCAGAAACTGAAACTATAGTTGTAACAAAACATCTTTATCTAATTAGGTTACCACGATCAATATACTAGATAGCAAACATATTACATATACTAGATGTATATATATATATATATATATATATATATATATATATATATATATATATATATATATATATAT
Organism: Helichrysum umbraculigerum; assembly: GCA_949592205.1. NCBI lineage: Eukaryota > Viridiplantae > Streptophyta > Magnoliopsida > Asterales > Asteraceae > Helichrysum > Helichrysum umbraculigerum. Next base: position 71,814,846 of record CATIUR010000003.1, read on the forward strand.
ATATATATATATATATATATATACATATATATATATATATATATATATATATATATATATTTTTGGGTAAAGGGTTTACACCCGGCAAATATATTACTCCAAAATAAACGGTTAAGTACAAAGGATGTGGGTGACTCCCACACCTCAGCCCGTTACATAGGCACAAGACACTACATAACAAGACACAACCACTATCAAACCAACAGGAACAACTAGCTAGCTACGGCTAACCTCACTGTATATGACATGCCATATACAATAACTAAAACAAAAAACAGCTCATATGAATAAATAAATAATACATCCAGTATAAAATAAAAGAGCAACCAATCAACAACATCTCAGAAGAAGCCATCAAAAACCCAAGAAACACCAAGATTAAACTCCATTAGGGATCTTCCATCGCTCCAAAGCACTTGTAGCTCGAAATGAAGACTTGAGCTTGAGAGAAACCAACTTCAGCCGAACCTCAGAGAGAATATCATCAGCTATTATTCTCAACAAGTTCAGCCGGACTTTAATAAATATATATATACACACACAATGTATTCTCAACATTCACGAGTCTGTTTAACAGCAATCTAATGTGGTTTTTTAACATTAACAAATTAATAAAATATATGTACTTGCATATATAATATGTATCTATAGTGTATTCTCAGTATTAATTGTTTGATAAATTATAAAGAAAACTAAAGGGATCTGATCAGTGTTTAAAACTTGCCGTGATTTCATCCCAAAGTTTTGCTCTTGATTCTGGATCGACCTTCTTCCATGTAAGAATCTTTAAGCCTATATGCTCACGCACCATGTCTCCTAAGAAACTTGCAAACACTGCGCTGTTATCCCCTGTGAGCCTGCCCATTGAATCGAAGGCTACATTGAGTTTTGATGCACCGGGTTTGTTAAACTTGTTGCGAAACTTAGCTAGCCTTGTGATGCCCCTTGGAGGAACTATTTTGATTGTTGAATCGGTGTTTTCACGGGCATCATGTTCTTCATCAGAAGATGAATCATACTCCTCTGATTCATACGTCTCATCTTCGTCGTTGCCATGATAAACATTATCGGCTGCTTTATCCATGAATCTTTAGTTGTTTAGGAGAGAGTAGTAAAAGATAATGTTTTGGTTAGTGTTTAATTTAGATCGGAATAATTGTGTAAAAACAGATTAATGATTGTTTGGGTTGTGGTTTGTAGGCATTAACTGTAATTATCGAATTTTTAGGAAGGTAAATGGTCACGACTAATTTAAAAATTTTGGCTAATTTTAAATTTAAAATTTTTCAGCCACAAATTTGGCTAAAAAAAAAACAAAGAAAAGCAATAAACTTGTTCTATTGTTTTATATTTATTTTACGAAATATAACAAAAGCGATTCATATAGATTAGTGGTAAAGGTGGTGGATAAAGTTGTCTGCTGGTCGCGTGTTCAAGTCTTGCATGTTTCCTTTTTTATTTTTTTGTGTAAAGTGATCATGTTATATTTTAATGTGAAATATCTATACTTCCTTATTATACCCTTATCAATAGTTTAATGTATTAAAAAACTTGCATTTTGATCCCTCTCTATGGGTGGCAATTCGGGTGGGGTCGGGTTGACGGGTTCATATTGTCGGGTTGTTGGGTTGAATGGTTCAGGTTGAATGGTTAAGGTTGTCAGGTTCAATGGTTCAGGTAGAATGTTTCGGGTTGTCAGGTTGTCGGGTTCGGGTTGTCGGGTTGACGGGTTCGAATTTTCAGGTTGGCGGGTTGGCTCGTCAGAAATATTCGAGTCGGGTTCATGTCGGGTTTCGTGTCGAGTCAGAAATTGCCAGCCCTTATATCTACACATTTGGTAAGTATGGTATTTTTGAATTTTAGCTCTTCACACCATCATCATGTTAACTATACATTTGGTAACTACTATATTTTTGAATCTTAGCTCTACATTTAGTTGTTGCATCCATTAACTACTATATCCATACATTTGGTTAGTCTCTAATATCATCCTGTTTGTTGCACTTCATAGCCCAATACACACTCTGATACAATCAGTTTTGATTTCAAACCAACGAATTCTAATCAACATACACATGAATTCAAATCAACATATATATATATATATATATATATATATATATATATATATATATATATATATATATATATTTAGCTGCAAAAAATATGTACATAATTAACAAATTAAATTGTACCAAGTAACTGCCTAATTTTAATTCTAATCCCAAATGGCTGCAAACTTGAGGTAACATGCGTCCCACAAACAAACGTTACAACAAAACAGCCATTCACGCCTATTCAACCACGCATCAATTAATCTAACCCTGGATGCATGGTGGTGTGTACAACTAAGGCAGACAGGAAATTCCCTGTGGGTTAATCGCGCGTGATCAGACAGCAGTCTAGTAACCTTGGTCATGCTTTCTACCACACCACTACGACTTGATGCCTTTGTGTATTGGTCATTCAGGAGACGCCTTGCTTCTGCTATACTTTCTCTAGCTTCTGCCATCAGCATCATACCAAGGACAAGTGTAGCATCACTTTGTCCCAACTTCGCTGCCTGCTGCAGCATTCCCTTTCCAGCCGCCTCATCGCCAAGACAAAGCACCTTCACCTGATTAGCACACAAAACAAACATAAATATGTATGTAACAGAGTGCCATGCATCAAAAAATTAAATTGATTGGAAGATAAGATGTACCACTCCATCTCTAAACAACATGTTCTGGTTTCCCTTTTCCCTCAATTGTGCAAGCAGCTCAAACTTAAGAAAGTGAAACCTAAGTGAAAAGATGGAATCAACTTCCATCCTCAGATACACCTCATCATTTTCCCCTGCTCGTGCAAAGGCTTTGCAACTATAATGTAGGTAATCAGGAAACCAAAGTAAATCCCTCATAAATGGTAATTTCTTAAAAACTAAATTTTAAGATTGGATACAATTTAAATCTGATGAGCCCTATTAGATGCGATACGGTTATTTAAAATTCTACTTAATGAATCGCTAAAATAGGAAAACGTAGTGTTATTTAAGTTGAATCTATAATGTGAACTAGGGTTTGTAAACTTACAGCGTCTTGCACTTGAAAAGGTCGATTGCACTCGAAGCCCCCAAATGCGCTAATATCTTTGCGATCACTTCGTCCGGAAGATCAAATAGCGACAACCCGTGTTCCATGCTTAGTCGGCGTTTCTTTGCAAGTTGGAATTCCATGATTTTGATCTTGCTTGTAGTTTTGGTTATGCTCTGTTTCAAGTTTTTTGGAAGTTGGTGCGCCGGGAACTGAAACGCATGGTGATGATGCGTAATGATCACAGGCCGCCATTTTTGGTCTTATAGTCAATTACGGAAATACCCTAAAAAATACTAGGCTTCTTATTCTTTTAGTAAGGGTATTTATGTCAATAACACGTTTATTGTATATATTTAGACGTCTACATATATGGTAACAAGATAATTTATTTTTATACTTGATACAAAACTTAGGATAAGTGTTATTGTTCAATAAATGGTGAAATTAAACTTAGGATAAGTTGTATGATTCAATAAATGATGAAATAATTATATCCTAAGTTTAATAGTGGCGTATGTGATATTGGTAATATCATATATCATATATTTCATTATTAAACTTAGGATAAGTTGTATGATTCAATAAATGATGAAATAATTATATCCTAAGTTTAATAGTGGCGTATGTGATATTGGTAATATCATATATCATATATTTCATTATTAAACTTAGGATAAGTTGTATGATTCAATAAATGATGAAATAATTATATCCTAAGTTTAATAGTGGCGTATGTGATATTGGTAATATCATATATCATATATTTCATTATTAAACTTAGGATAAGTTGTATGATTCAATAAATGATGAAATAATTATATCCTAAGTTTAATAGTGGCGTATGTGATATTGGTAATATCATATATCATATATTTCATTATTAAACTTAGGATAAGTTGTATGATTCAATAAATGATGAAATAATTATATCCTAAGTTTAATAGTGGCGTATGTGATATTGGTAATATCATATATCATATATTTCATTATTAAACTTAGGATAAGTTGTATGATTCAATAAATGATGAAATAATTATATCCTAAGTTTAATAGTGGCGTATGTGATATTGGTAATATCATATATCATATATTTCATTATTAAACTTAGGATAAGTTGTATGATTCAATAAATGATGAAATAATTATATCCTAAGTTTAATAGTGGCGTATGTGATATTGGTAATATCATATATCATATATTTCATTATTAAACTTAGGATAAGTTGTATGATTCAATGAAACTAAAATAAAAAAAACATGCATCAGCCTAGATTCGAACACAGGTTTACTTGGTAGCCGTCATATACCTTCACTCAACACACTGAAACCACTCAAGCACAAGTTCTTTTTTTTAATATTTATGTAAAGTATTCATTTTAAAGTGTTTGAAGGTGATCAGTTTTCTATAATTCCTCTAATTTACTTAATTAAAACCCTAATTATTTACAAAACAACACGCCGTACACAACTAATCTAAGATTCAAACCCTCCAATGGACAAGTCTTGGATGGGAACAAGCAGGATGAACAAACATTATATAGATGGAGTAAAATCATTTATTGATTACGCGGTAGGCAACTTGGAGAAGACGACTAACATTGACCCTCTAGTAAATAAACATGTTCAGATCCTATGTCCATGTACCAAATGTTTAAACCATGTAGTGCGTACAGTGGAGGAAGTGCATTTCCATTTATTCAGTAATGGCATTGATATAAACTACACAAAGTGGACTAAACATGGAGAAAAGGATGATTCATCATCTAGTGCCGTGGAACATCATCACAATGGTGCAATAGATTTTGTTGACACCCAGCAAACGGAATCTGATACAGACATTGCAACAGATGCCCCAGAAACAGTTGAAATGGTTAATGCTGCAAACGATAACTTTGATGATGAGGATCCGGATGACCAACTCAAGTTTCATGAACTACTTTCAGATGCAGAGAAGCCGCTTTACAAAGGATGTCCGTTCACAAAGTTGTCAGCAATTGTTCAACTACTAAACTTGAAAAGTAAGTATGGTTGTTCTGATAAGTTCTTTACTGAACTACTGGGATTGTTAAAAAAGATGCTACCTGATGATAATGAACTGCCGGAAAAAACTTACCAGGCAAATTTTTTTTTGAAATTAATGGGGTCAGGATACCAAAAGATAGATGTATGTATAAACAATTGCCTTCTTTACTGGAAAGACGATGATGAATCGACTGTGTGTAGAACTTGTGGGACATCAAGGTGGAAGCTGGATCAGAAGACAAATAAAGTGAAAGATAAAATTCCAGCAAAGGTAATGTGGTATTTTCCAATAATACCAAGATTGAAACGACTCTTTAGGATAGAAAATATTGCCGAAGAATTAAGATGGCACGCGACTAGGAGGGAAACAGATGGTGTGTTACGTCACCCTGCAGATTCACAGGCATGGCGTACCATAGATACAAAATTTCCTGAAATTGCAAAAGATCCAAGAAATCTAAGGCTAGGAATATCGGCTGATGGGGTTGACGTCAATAGAGGAAATAGGCATCACAGTGTGTGGCCAGTTTTAACTGTCATTTACAACCTTCCTCCATGGTTGTGTATGAAAAGAAAGTTTATATCGCTTTCTGTGTTGATCCTTGGATACCCGGGAAATGATATCGATGTTTTTTTGGAACCGTTGGTTGATGATCTGCAAACCTTATTTGAGAAAGGGGTTGACACATATGATGCTTCCACAAAAGAAGTCTTTAATCTACGTACGGTTGTGTTATGGACAATAAATGATTACCCTGCACTCGGTACTTTATGTGGCTGCCCAACCAGTGGATACAAAGGTTGTGTAGTATGTGGGAAACAAACAGATTGTGTTAGACTTCCTGCGTCATCCAAGCAGAGTTATGTTGGTCACAGAAGATATCTACCATATACACACGCGTTCAGAAAGGAAAGGAAGGCGTTCAACGGACAACAAGAATTCCGCCCGTCTCCAATTCCAATGACTGGGGAAGAAATATAACGAGGTCAAACATATTGAAAATAAGTGGGGAAGGGTAAACCGACCAAACAATAAGGCATCAGGTAACCAGAAAGATACGAGAGGCATAGGTGGGAAGATACAAAAGCACAAAAGGAAAAGAGGAACTCAAGATGGTAGTTCAAGCCAGATAGATCAAGGTGATGCGTACTGGAAGAAATTCAACATTCGGTATCAAAAGCTTAAGTATTGGAGGCATAATGAAGTTAACCATTGTATTGATTTCATGCATATAGAAAAGAATGTTGGTGAGAGTCTAGTCGGAACTTTGCTAAATGTTCCAGGACAGACGAAACATGGAGAGAATGCTCGATTGGATCTGAAAGAGTTGGGGATAGATAAACCAGAGTTGTTTGCTAGGAAAGAAGGAGACAAAACAATACTACCTCCAGCAGGTTTCACATTAACGAATGCCGAGAAAGACATCTTTTGTGAAACGTTATACAACATCAGAGTACCTCAAGGCTATTGTTCAAATTTCTCATCTTTAGTCAGCCTAAAAGACAGGAAGCTCATCGGCCTTAAATCACATGACTATCACATGCTAATGCAAGAGTTTTTGCCCATTGCAATACTGTCAATCATGGACCAACCCACACGATATGCTATCATCAGGTTTTTTTTTTTTAAAATCGATATGTAGCAAAGAAATAGTATTGGATGAACTAGATAAGATGCAAGAAGAACTTTGTGTCACACTCTGCCTGCTCGAAAAGTTCTTTCCTCCGTCATTTTTTGATATTATGGTCCATTTGACTGTGCACCTAACTAGGGAGGTAAGATTATGTGGTCCGGTATGCTTTCGTGGATGTATCCCTTCGAACGCTGTATGAAGGTTATTAAAGGATATGTTCGAAACAGAAATAAACCAGAAGGATGCATTGCTGAGGAGACTATTGCATAAGAAACAATAGAGTTTTTCGCAGAATATAAAAAATCCATGAAAACTATCGGTATCCCACATGATGAACATGAAACTGATGAAAACAATGAGGACGGAAAGCCACTGTCGGCAGGCAAATCAAGTGGTGTTTCTGCAGAACTCCTTCAGAAAGCGCATTTGTAAGTAATACAAAACACAGATGAAATTCTACCCTATATCGAGTAAGTATTACTAACACATGTCTGTTTAGTTACTTAAATTGTTGCAACAAACATAATAAGCAGACACCTTGTTTCAGGCGACACAAGCAGGTTTTAGAAACACAAAACCCGGGTATGCGAAAAGCGTTGCTGCAAAATGAGCACATTATATCTTTTGGTACCTGGTTACGCGAAGAGGTAATTAATTATTTTTTGTAACTGCTTGTTTGTTGAACCTTCAATTTGAAGCTCATTTGTATATACTTGTAATGATATTCAGGTTGCCAGAGAATTAGCTATCTCCAAAGAAACTGTATCAGAAACCGTAAGGTGGATTTCACATGGACCACGCGCCACCATAGTGAAATACAGTGCATACAACATCAATGGGTATACATTTCGTACTAAATGTACTGAAGGCAACGTTAACCAAAACAGTGGGGTTAGTGTTGTGACAGAAGATATGCACATATCCAAAGGAGTAGCAACCACAAGACGCAAATTGTATTATGGGGTTTTGCAAGAGATATGGGTACTAGATTATCGTTTCAGGCAACTCCCTATTTTCAAATGTGATTGGGTTAACCATCGGAATGGTGCGGTCAAACGCGATACTAAGCTTGGTTATACATTGGTTGACCTGAATAATTTAGGCCACAAGGTTGATCCGTTCATATTAGCCTCACAAGCACGACAAGTGTTTTATGTGAAAGACCAGGCAAGTAGAAATTATATTGTCTTGAACACACCTCCCAAGAATTACAGAGATACATATGATGAAATCGATGAGGAATTTAGTACCGTCATTCACCCGCACAATGATAACATTTTGCCACGGGTGGATCCACGTGACTTAGGTAATGAATCAAGAGATGATTACTATCGAACCGACAGTGGAGGTATTTTTATAAAATCCAAGTGACCGCACCATGTCATGCCGGAACACTAGCTATATAATTGTAATACATTAGCCTTGTAAATTACTTTTTAATTATTTTATGGAATGTTTATTTGTATCTTAATTTCTATGACTTAAACAATGATTATTTGTATCTTAATTTCTATGACTTAAACGTGACCATAAACATCATTTGGTTACACATTTGCGAAATGGTGTGGCTATTGTAAAGCAATATATGTGACCATATGTACCTGGTTTTGGCTACACTGAAACCATGTGTGACAAACTCGACTACATGATTTAGTCACATAAACAATTACTTAAAGTGACCATATAGTGGCATATGATTTAGACACACACAATAACATTGTATGTGATTAATATAAAACTTAATGATAATTGATGTCCATTTTGGCTCTAAAAAATAGCCACATGAATATTTCACAAAGTGACTGTTGTGAATATATTCGTCACATAAAATCAACTTAAACGTGACCATAAACATCATTTGGTTACACATTTGTGAAATGGTGTGGCTATTGTAAAGCCATATGTGTGACCATATGTACCTGGTTTTGGCTACTCTGAAATAATGTGTGACAAACTCGACTACATGATTTAGTCACATAAACAGTTACTTCAAGTGACCATATAGTGGCATATGATTTAGACAGACAAAATAACATTGTATGTGACCAATATAAAACTTAGTGATAATTGATGTCAATTTTGGCTCTAAAATATAGCCACATGAATATTTCACAAAGTGACTGTTGTGAATATATTCGTTACATAAAATCAACTTAAACGTGACCATAAACATCATTTGGTTACACATTTGTGAAATGGTGTGGCTATTCTAAAGCCATATGTGTGACCACTAGCTTTTCCACATTCTAACACACACTGCACATATGGTCACATAAAAAGTTATGTGACCATATGTTCCTAATTTTGGTTACACTTGTATTATGTGTGACAAACTCGACTACATGATTTAGTCACATTAACAATTGCTTCATGTGACCATACGGTGGCATTTGGTCACAATGTTTAAGAGTGTGACAAAGATTCGTCACGTTTAATTTGTATAATGTGACTAATTCATCGAACTTACTCTTCATTTGTCACGCATTCCAAATTCATATGTGACTAACTAATTAGCAAAAAAATAGCAGATCCCTTTCGCCACATAAATGTTCGAACGTGTCTGACTAAATAATAACGTGAATTTTATTTTCGTACCTATAGTCACACAAATGTTCGAATGTGTGACAATCTGATTTGGAGCATGTGTGACAAAAGCCTCATTTTGTACTAGTGTCTACTCCTACAAGAATTCGATATCGAGATCAGAGATAAGAAAGGAGTAGAAAACGTTGCAGCAGATCATCTAAGCCGATTAGAAAATCCTACACTAGAGCAGCTTAATGAAAAGGATATTCAAGACCAGTTTCCTGAAGAACAACTCATGCACATCAGCAAATACCATCAAGGATCCACATCCAAAGATCCTTGGTATGCTGATCAAGCTAATTTCCTGGTAGGAAATATAATACCCAAAGGAACACCGACATCTCAGAGACGAAGATTCTTTCGTGACATAAAGAATTACTATTGGGACGATCCTTTCCTCTTTAAGGTTTGCCCTGATCAGATCATTAGAAGATGCGTCGATGGGAAGGAAGCAGAACAAATCCTTCGACAAAGCCACCATGGACCTACTGGAGGACATCACGCAGTTAACCTAACAGCACGAAAGGTGTATGATTCTGGCTTTTACCGGCCAACCATCTATCGAGATACTTATGACCTGGTGAAACGCTGCGACATTTGCCAAAGACAAGGCAATGTATCAGCAAGGAACGAAATGCCACTCACTAATATCCAGGCTAGTGAGATCTTTGATATATGAGGGTTAGATTTTATGGGACCTTTCCCTAAGTCTAATGGAATAGAGTACATCCTAGTTGCTGTCGATTATGTCTCCAGGTGGGCCGAAGCACAAGCTTTCCCGAAAAATGATGCCAGAGTAGTGACAAAGTTTCTCAAATAACTATTCTGTCGATTCGGAACTCCAAGAGCTATCATAAGTGATCGTGGCACTCACTTCTGCAACACTCAATTCATGAAGGTTATGCAGCAGTATGGCATCACTCACAAGATGTCCACCGCCTATCATCCACAAACAAACGGACAAGCTGAGATCACAAACAGAGCTTTAAAAAGAATCTTGGAGCGAACAATCAGAAATCATGGGGATAAGTGGGCTGACAAATTAGACGATGCATTGTGGGCATTCAGAACTGCTTACAAAACACCTTTAGGTACCACACCATATCATCTGGTTTATGGCAAGGCATGTCACCTACTAGTGGAGTTGGAATACAAAGCATACTGGGCGTTGAAGAACTGCAATCTGGAAAATTCTATAACAGGTTCCCATCGGAGAATGCAACTAAATGAATTGGCCGAATTAAGGAATCAAGCATATGAAAGCTCCCTGAACTACAAAGATAGAACCAAGAGGATTCATGATTCCAAGCTTAAACTCTCAAGGTTCAAACCAGGAGATAAAGTGCTTCTCTTCAATTCGCGCTTCAAAAATTCTCTGGAAAATTCAAGATCAGGTGAACCGGACCATTCATAATCTCAAAGGTATTCCCTTATGGTGCAGTCGAACTCGAATCACCAGAAGGTAATTTTAAGGTAAATGGTAATCGGTTAAAGCATTACATCGAAGACTTCTCCATTCGTGAGGATGTCTTTATCTTCGAACAACCATGAGTCAGCCAGAAAGGTACAAGAGTTGAGCTAAAAGACTCTTTAAACAAAGCGCTCTTGGGAGGCACCCCAAGCTTATCTTACTTTTCCTATTCTTTTTATTTCTTAGTTTATTTTTAATCTAGTATTGTTATCACTGATCTAATGTATGCAGGCTTGCAACTTATCAGACAATCAAATAGCTTTATCTGAGATAAGTTTTATTTACACAAATGCAAAAAGATCAGATGACAATTCATCTGTTCTTTCTGCATTTGTTCACTTTCTATTAGCATTACCTGTTTTATGTTTATTTCAGGATGGACGCTCAAATCGAGACTGAGGATCATGTTGCTGAGAGGTAACCTAGACAGAGGAGATGACACAGACCCAGACAGAGGAGACACCCCAGACACAGGAGAGCTTTACCTGCTATCCCTGAGGAGCGACTTGTAGATGTTCAGCTAGAGCACGAGGAGGAGGCCACATCACCTGCAGCCTAGCCTGTGCCACCACAGACTACTCCAGCGATCAGACAGCCACCTACTCTCGAGTATGGCATTACCCTGTATGATCCCACTGCTACTTGGGCCTTGTTCCAGACCTTCGCTGTACATCATCAGATTCTTGCAGCCCTATGTGAGATAGCTGAATTGCCGAGACCTGCGGGACTACCCTACAGATTGGGGCCAGACCCAGCACCATCTCGACCACCCTGGTCTTTCTTCCCTGCTGCTGGATCTTTTGCTAGACCTGCTGCTGGACCATCTACTAGACACCTTATTGCTCCTGTTGCTGAGCCTGCTGTCTCTGGGACCTCTGCACCTATGGACCCAGTTCTTCGTGAGCAGCTATATGCCATGCTTGATGTTTCGAGCCCAGCTCCTGCACCAGTCTACGACAGGGTTGCAGAGGATGAGTTTGATCCAGATAGCGATGACTTGCTAGATGATTAATATTAGTTTACTTTATCTTTATTTTACTTTATTTTATTTTATGTATTACTCTGTACTTGTGTTATGACTACTGAGACGTGATACTCTGGTGAGGTTGTGATTACTGCAGAACTAGTTTCGTATGGAATGGCTGAGCCTAAACTTCTGAAATCATTTGCACCACTTCTGCACGAACCTGGTCCAACTCCAGTAACCACTATTTATAGGGAAGTTCCTTTTCAGTATTTTCATTTTAAATATTTTGCCATGACCCCCATTTCAAACTCTAAGTGTGGGATTAGCAACCCCATTCTTAGAAAATACTTGAAACTAAAAATTGTTCAACAAAATCATTAAAACCCTAAGTGTGGGATTCTCCCTACTTAGTGGCAAAAACATTGAGGACAATGTTTATTTTTAAGTGTGGGATAGCAATATACCCTACTTCGTATAATACAATTAAATTTTTTCCAAAATGTCCTCAAAATTTTTCAACTTGTTCTCGCATGAAGCCAATATGTCATCACTTTACCCTAAACTTTCAAAACCATTTTGAGTCAACAATATATGTAAGGCTACAAAATTTTCAAATAAACTCAAAGGTTAACCAGAAAGAGGTAGAATCAGGTCAGATTCCAACTTTTTCTTAATGAAAGTCTAAGAGGGGCATCACATGACTGGGCACATACAACCCTATAAACTTACGGTGAGGTACTTGAGCCTAATAGCATTCATTTTTAATGCTTCACTTTTCGTTTGTTGTATGTGACCGGTGCATGCGTTCTGAATTAGAACTTGCTCCTGACATGCGTTTCGAGACCATATTGACAGGTGCCATACATGGCATAGGTGCAATTAAATTGTAACACCCCCAAATTTAACAGATTTCGGAAGCGATGTTTTGGGTGTTACTAATCAATAATCACAAGCACAAAGGATACAGTGAACGACTCTAAATGAGACGTTCGAAAAGTTATTACATTAATACATAAGTAGTTCAAAATACAAGCTCGAGTTCGAGTAAAATTCCTAGAGATTCTAATACATAACAGTAAGTACAAAAGTAATGTAATAAAATCTCCAAGCTTGTAAATGCATGCGACTCGAGCTAAGTAAGCTTATCCTGCTGGGCATCCCTACTGATGCTGTGTACCTGAGAAGCATTACTAAAACGGTCAACCAAAAAGGTTGGTGAATCTCACATGTTTGTAAGAAAGTAAATAGTTTGAACACACATGTAGTATTTGTAAATCATAAGCCAGCCAGTAAGTAACGATCACAGGTTATGCTCATCGTTCACTTAAGTTTTAATAAGTGGGTGGTTGCAGGTTATGCTAACCGTTTGATACCCTTGCCATGAGCCACCATAGTTGAAGCTTAACGTACATTAATGGTACCCCCCCGTGAATGTTAATCCAAAAACATTCACACGAAACGAGTAAGAAACGCCCGTTTCGACAATAACGGTTCGTGGTAGTGCGTGCTACCCCGGGCGGGGATTGTCAGTCCCATATGGATCCATATACTAAAACTCGCGCTTATCACATAACTAACAACTATGATTAAGGAGGATTTCATTGGATTAGTCTAAAATCATGCAATTGGCGTATCCGTAATTCCGTACAGTAAGTAAATCATGGCAGCAAGTAAGTTTTGTGTGTTCATGTAAAACAGTAATGCATCTCACCCATAAGTAAAAATAGTAAAGTAGGGGCTGTGAGACTCACCTGAGTCTAGCAGACAATGCAGTAAGCAAGCAAAGTAGTATCCCGAACTAGCAACCCTTAGCGTCCTAATACGCATAAGGTTTAGTAAGTAAATGGAATACTTGTAAAGTATCCATGCTAGTTGTTCCCAAACTAGTAAATGTCCATTAGTTTGTTTGTATGTTTGTATTCGTTTGTAAGTTGTAGTTTGTAGAAAAGTTGTACGGCCCGTTGGTATCGGTGTATAATAATAATTCCATCCATTATTATTATGTATTCATAGTAGTTGTACAGTTGTAAAGTGTACTTGTATAATCGTTTGTTTGTATAACATCGTGTATCGTTCATGTAAGTTCCAATGGGCTTAAACCCCAAAGGGTACGAGTGAAATCTCGTATTAGCTAGCGTGTAATACCGCACGTAAGTAGTGTACAAGTGTAAGTTCGTTGGAGTGTAATCTCCTAAGTATTTCGAGAGTAATCTCGTGTACGTGTGTGAGTGAAATCTCACGTTAAGTTTAGTATAGTCTTGTACGTATTCAAGTATTGTTGTATACTTCCAAAGTATAGTATTTTCATGTATAAGTAACGCCGAGTAAAGTACGTTTACGTTTTAAGTATATTCTATACTTGTATAAAATGTAAGTGTCAACAGCCTGTTTTTAGCGTCACTTGTATGCATCACTTCTGGGTATCATGCGACACTTAGGTAGTGTCGTATTATGTTATCCGTTTAATGATGTATGCGACACTTAAGTAGTGTCGGTATTAAGATGATGCGTCACTAAGTAAGTGACGTTATTAAATATAGTTTCTCATCAGTGCGCCACTATAGTAGTGACGGTATTAAGTGTCGTGTTCAAACAGCGTCACTAACGAAGTGACGGTATAAGTGGGTAAATCAGTTTGTGGGGCGACACTAGACAAGTGTCGGTATATGTATTTATGCGTCACTGTTGAAGTGACGGTATAAGAGTTGGGTGACGTCATCAGTAGTAACCGGACGTCATTCGTTTCTACTGAAAGTTATGGGCTTCTACTGATAATAGCGACACTAATGAAGTGTCGGTATAAGTGTTCTAGCGTCACTAGGGAAGTGTCGTATGTTACTACTGATAGTTATATGGTAGCGACACTAATGAAGTGTCGTGTTGTTTCTGCTGAAAGTTTTATGATCGCGTCACTAATGAAGTGATGGTATTATTATTTTAGCGGCACTAATGAAGTGTCGCGTATAAACGGTTCGTGACCTATGCGTCACTCAGACGTAGTGTCGCATAACTGGCGTGAGCCATACGACACTAGCGTCTGTCCAGATTTTGGTTCGTGTCGAAAACGTATTTAGCGAGTTCCGTTGGGTCTGAAGCTTTTACCCAAGCTTTATTATGTTACAATGAGTTTGTAAAAATTGTTGTTTGGTGTTTTTAATGTTTGTAGTGTCGTTTTCTTAAAAATGACCAAAACCGACATTTCCGTAAAAGTGTTCAAAAACGAGTTTAAGTTACATATTTGGACATCATTTAGCTAGGGGAACAACATGGAAGTAAAATAAATGTAATCGGAAAGTTTCGAGGTCGCCGGAAAACTTACAAAGTTGTCGGATCGAGAAACCGAAAAGATAGAATCGTAGCCCTCGTTGTGGTGATCGTCGTTGCTGTAACAACCCCAAAATTTAGGCCAATTTAAAATTTTCCCTAATTACGTGTTTACTACTTATATTTAATATGAAATAGGATTAAATACGTTACTTACATATATATATATATATATATATATATATATATATATATATATATATATATATAGATGATATTTATATACAAGTATACGATTCGTTCAAATCGTATAAAACTACAATTGTGCAAACATACGGATGTTGGTAAACAATTATTAAATAATGCGGAATTATTTAATCACTTCAACTACTACTTTATATTATGTTTATAATATAACGAAAACGTACATTTTAATCAAAACGTCACCGAACTCTCCGAAAAATCGACCAACCGACAAAACAAAACAAAGTTATGTTTTATAACTTATAAACTAGTATTTTGGTAAAATACTCCAACCAAATATCGAATAATAACTCGTATTTTAAAACGTATAATTAAACGTGTATAAAATTATTTTAACGTTTAAACGACCGGGGAAACGAACACCGCACGGAGAGCAAACACGAGGGAACGAAAAATTGGTGAGACCACACCATGGTGGCCCCACCTAACCGGCCAAACCAAGGGGGGGACAACCCCCACCTTCTTTGATCACTCTAACACACAACTCACACCACACCACCATCTTTTTCATCTTTTCTCTCAACTCTCTCTCCAACTCTACTCTCTCTCTATCTCGGTCTCTCTCTCTAGCCCAAAAACTACCACAAAAACTCCCTAAATCACCTAGCTCGTTTGGAGGAAGTTGATCACGACAACGAGCTCTACAATTCTATCTTTTCGGTTTCTCGATCCGACGACTTTGTAAGTTTTCCGGCGACTCTCGAACTTTTCCGATTTCAATTATTTTGCTAGATTATTGTTCCCCTAGCTTAGTAATGTCCAAATATATAATTAAAACTCGTTTTTGAAAACATTATCGAAAATGTCGGTTTTGGTCACTTTTAAGAAAACGACACCTCGAACACTAAAAACGTCAACTAATAATTTTTATGAACTCATTATAACATTCTAAAGCTAGTGTAAAAGTTTCGGGTCAAACCGAGGTCGTTTGACCCCAAAAACCGAGCTTAAAAACGTAACAGCCCTTGTGTTGCATCAGATCAAAAATCTATGAGACACAAGGCTTGTGTCGCATAGAAGCATAAGACACAAGGCTTGTGTCGCATAAACCATAAGACACAAGCATTGTGTCGCATAACCCATAAGACACAAGCGTTGTGTCGCATCAGACATAAGACACAAGCGTTGTGTCGCATCAGACATAAGACACAAGCGTTGTGTCGCATAAAACATAAGACACAAGGACTGTGTCGCATTTTGTGTCGCATTAAGTTGCGTATCATAAGACACAAGCCTTGTGTTGCGGAACACAAGGATTGTGTCACATAAACCATAAGACACAAGCATTGTGTCGCATATTGTGTCGCAGAATGAGACACAAGCCTTGTGTTGCGGAACACAAGCCTTGTGTTGCGGAACACAGCACTGTGTCGCATTTAGTGTCGCAAAAACCCAAAAACAGAAACTAAAAACATTCTAAGTGTTTAAAAATCACTATTCAACAACCAAATCAAATACGATACGATTTATACATGAAAATACTATACTTTTGGAAGTATACACAAATACTCGGATACGTACAAGATTATATTTAACTGAACGTGAGATTTCACTCACACACACGAGACTGCACTCGAAAATACTTAGGAGATTACACTCCAACGAACTTAAACTTGTGCAACTACACGGGATTGCACCCGATGCGAACTTATGAGTTCACTCCAAATACTTACGTGTGGGATTACACGCTAACTGATACGAACTTACACTCGAACACATACGAGATTTCACTCATACACTCTAGGGTTACACCCACTCGGATTCACATTCACTTGAACGTTACACGTTACAATACAAACGTACTTGACAACTATACGATTACAACAACTGCATAATAATAATAGATGAGATTATTATTACATTCCGATACCAACAGGCCGTACAACTTTTATACAAACTACAAATACAAACAAATACAAACGTACAAACAACAAATGGACATTAACTAGTTTGGGAACAACTAGCATGGATACCTTACAAGTATTCCATTTACTTACTAAACCTTATGCGTATTAGGACGCTAAGGGTTGCTAGTTCAGGATACTACTTTGCTTGCTTACTGCATTGTCTGCTAGACTCGGGTGAGTCTTACAGCCCCTACTTTACTGTTTTTACTCAGGGGTGAGATGCATTACTGTTTTACATGAACACACGTACTTACTTACTGCCACGATTTACTTACTTTACTGAATTACGGATACGCCAATTGCATGAGTTTCGTTTAATCCAATGAAAGCCTCCTTAATCATAGTTGTTAGTTATGTGATAAGCGCGAGTTTTAGTATATGGATCCATATGGGACTGACAATCCCCGCCCGGGGTAGCACGCACTACCACGAACCGTTACTGTAGAAACGGGCGTTTCTTACTCGTTTCATATGAATGTTTTTGGATTAACATTCACGGGGGTACTAATATTTACTGTACGTTAAGCTTCAACTATGGTGGCTCATGGCAAGGGTATCAAACGATTAGCATGACCAGCAATCAATACTGAAGTGAACGATTAGCATGACCTGTGATCGTTACTTACTGACTGGCAAATGATTTACAAATACTACTTGTGTGTTCAAACTATTTACTTACTTACAAACCTGTGAGATTCACCAACCTTTTTGGTTGACCATTTTAGTAATGCTTCTCAGGTACACAGCATCAGTAGGGATGCCCAGCAGGATAAGCTTACTTAGCTCGAGTCGCATGCATATACAAGCTTGGAGATTTTATTACATTACTTTTGTACTAGTTGTTATGTATTAGAATCTCTAGGAATTTACATGAAACTCGAGCTTGTATTTTGAATTACTTATGTATTAATGTAATACTTTTCGAACGTCTCATTTAGAGTCGTTCACTGTATCCTTTGTGCTTGTGATTATTGATTAGTAACACCCAAAACATCGCTTCCGCAAACTGTTAAATTTGGGGGTGTTACAGATTGGTATCAGAGCCTAAGGTTATAGTGAACTAGGTTGCATTTAGTGGGCCTAGACTATGACCGTTAGGCAGTATTCCTCATTAGGTATAACTGGTTCAGGAATTACAACATACAAGTTTAATTTAACATAGCCTGATCAACTATGTACAATTAAATGAAGATGATGTGAGTTCTGAAAGGGGTTATGTTGAACATGAATACAATAGCTGACTCTGACCTCGAGAGAACCGGGACTATTACTTGATTGTGCTAGACACACACTAGGCGGTTATGTGATATATATATATATATATATATATATATATATATATATATATATATATATATATATATACATACATAGGCCCCTTTCCCCGATACGATACTCTCTCTCAACTACTGCGAAATTCATTTTTCAACCTACATCAAACGAACGACAACTCGATTCTCGTCGTTCCATCCTTACTCAACTTTTATGAATTCACAAATACCGACAATACTTCCGAAGGCCTCGACTACATACTGCTCTCTAGGCTATTATATACTGAAGGTATAGGGATAGGCCTTGTCTGATGATATTTTGTTTACCACCCACACCATTATAACTGACAAACATAGCTACTCCAACATCTTTCGATATGAAGATCGGGACCTTGTTTTCATTCGCTACTCCTACCTAATTCTACGTTTATAACATTCTACAACGTACACCACTGTACCGTTAGGTGTTGTGACACCCCCAAATTTAATGATTTGCGGAAGCTTGATTTGGGTGTCACTAATCAATATACAAAGCACATAAGATATAATGAACGACCACTATATGCGTCGTTTTAAACTTGTATAGATAAAGTAAATGTTTACATCAAAATATTGTTACATTAGCTCGGTTCCTGAAATTGAGAGATTACATAGCATAATTACTTTTACAAAATATAATAATGCAGTCCAATCTCTAGTTGTATGTATGCTGACTCGAGCTAATAATTCCTGCTTGTGCAGCCAAACTACTGCTGGGTACCTGTGATAAATACTAAAATGGGTCAGCGAAAACGCTGGTGAGCTCACAGGTTTGTATGTCAATGTATAGTTGTAAGAACCGCAAGATTTATATTGAATTTAAAATGCAATTAAGCAAAATAAAAGTTATACTGTCCATGAGCACATAGTCTGAGCTTAACTTGAGCGCTAGGTCCAATTAAGGAAACCTAACTGGTTTGCCTCCTACGAGTGTCTAATCCACACTCGTCTTCCCAAATGCTAATACATCCGTTTGACCGGTTAGTGCGTGCTAACCCGGATGAGGATTGTCAATCCCATATGATATCATATACTAACATTCACGCTATAAAATACTAGAGACTATGCTTATGGAGGACATTAAATTGATTAGCTTGAAACTCATGTAGTATTTGAAGTTTGGCACTTGCGTTCTACTTGTAAAACAAAATCGAGTAGTAATATCACACCCCTAGTTGTAAAGCAGTGAAAATGGGGCTATGAAACTCACCTGGTTCTTGAAGTGTTTAACTTAATACACTTGAAGTAATTAGCTGTGAGTTGGTGTCCAAAGGCTTGAAACCTGAATGTGTCCACGACACTTAAATTGTCATTAATTGTATTGGTAACCCGAAAGACTACCATTTGAATTGTTTGTCTAACTTAATGTCCAAATTACCCCGATTTGGTTGATTGTTTTGTTACAAGTTACTACGACTTGTTTGGAATAAGTTGATACAAGTTACAACGACTTGTTTGAATAAGTTGGTACAAGTTACAACGACTTGTTTGATTGAATTATCTAAGTTACTATGACTTAGTTGATTTAATTGTGTATTTGAAAATGTGTACGGCCCGTTGGTGACGGTTGAAACGATAGTTCTAGAATGTTATTATATTGTTGCTACAGTGAATTGCTACAGTCACTTTGACTTCGAAAATTTTGAGGTTTGAAGATTCTGTTTTGTGCGACGTAGCCTGCGACGCAGGCTGCGACGTAAGGTTTTTGCGACGAAAAGGGTTGCGTCGCCAAAGTCAACAGTGCTAAGTCAATAGCGACGTAGGGTGCTACGTCGCTTATGCGACGTAGGTTCGGTTTGCGACGTTAAGGTCTGCGTCGCTATGTGCGACATTCGCAAGTCAATGCGACGTAATAGGCTGCGTCGCTATATGCGACGTTGGGGATATAGTGCGACGTAGGTCGCTGCGTCGCTATATGCGACGTTGGGGATATAGTGCGACGTAGGTCGCTGCGTCGCTATATGCGACGTTGGGGATATAGTGCGACGTAGGTCGCTGCGTCGCATTTGCTCCAGGCCAAATGCGACGTACGGGGTCTGATCGGAGTTTCAACCTCAAAAACGCATTTTCCGGCCATCGATCGGCATAATATTTTTACCCAACCCATTTTAGGACATTACAAGGTTATACAAACAACTAGCAAGTTATAAAACTTAAAAACGAGAGTTTTCGGAGTTGTGTCGGAAACTTACAAATCGCCGAAATGAAATTCCGGGAAGATAGGATTGTAGATCGTGAAGAGGTGAGTCTTTTGTTCCAAAGCGTCTTGAAGATCCGAGGTCGTTTAACGTGTTTATTTTTTGAATTTGTGATGGTGTGGTGATTTGCAAATTAGAGAGAAAAGGAGAAGAGAGAGAAGAGAAAGAAATGTAATGAAAGGAATGGAGGTGGAAATGGGGTTTAAATACCCATTTCAGTCTCTGTTTTCATGTCCCGCGCGGTGTTCGTTTTCCCGATTGTTACATCATTAATTATTTAATTTATAAGTTAAATTTTTCGTTTTAAATTGCAAATAATGATTTAATTGTTTTGTTGAAGTATTTTACTAAATATTTAATAATTACATTATAAAAGATGAATTGTATCGTTTTGTTTGCGCAATTACATTTTATTCGCGTTTATATTAATTGTGTGATAAACTTGGATACTAAATATTATTGACATAATATTTTTAAATATGATAACCTTATTAATCATCCTTGTATTACTTAAATAAATTGTTCACCAACGTCCGTATTTAATGTATCGAAGTTCATTCGATTTGAAACTCGTACGATTTAAACAAACCGCATCATTGTGTAGATATATATTCAACAATATATATAATAATTGATACATTAATTAGCCTAACACAGAACTAATTACATGTATTAATACTTGTTTAGGCACTAAATTTTAGTCCTAAATTGACGGTTGTCACATTCTCCCCCTGTTAGAAGAATTTCGTCCCGAAATTTATGTTGAAGTCGTGTTTGAGGTGGAGTCATTGAAAAGTTGAGGATACTTGAGTCGCATTTGGTCTTCCCGTTCCCAGGTGAATTCCGGACCGCGCCGCGAATTCCACCTAACTTTGACGATGGGAATACGACTTTGTTTAAGTTGTTTGACCTCACGGTCCATGATTTCGGCGGGTTCCTCAATGAAGTGAAGTTTTTCGTCAACTCGAATTTCATCGAGTGGAATGATAAGTGTCTCATCAGACAGACACTTCTTCAAATTTGAAACATGAAATGTGGGACGCACGCTGCTGAGTTCAGATGGCAGCTGCAATCGATAAGCCACTGGACCAATCCTTTCGAGGATCTCGAATGGTCCAATGTATCTGGGATTCAACTTCCCTCGTTTACCAAATCGGATTACGCCTTTCCAAGACGATACTTTGAGTAGAACTAAATCCCCAACTTGGAACTCGAGTGGTTTGCGTCTCACGTCAGCATAACTTTTCTGACGATCACGCGCGGCCTTAAGCTTGTTTTGAATTTCTACGATTCTCTCGGTCGTCTCATGAATGATTTCTGGACCTGTGAGTTGGCTATCCCCAACTTCAGTCCAACAGATAGGTGACCGGCACTTACGACCGTACAGTGCCTCGAAGGGTGCAGCTTTGATGCTGGTATGATAACTGTTGTTGTACGAGAACTCGCACAATGGTAGATGTTTTTCCCAGTTTACACCGAAGTCTACTACGCAGGCCCGTAGCATGTCTTCTAGTGTTTGAATGGTTCGTTCACTTTGACCGTCTGTTTGAGGATGGTATGCGGTACTCATATCAAGTCGAGTACCCAGGGATTTTTGAAGTGATTGCCAAAATTGTGAAGTGAAACGACTATCCCTATCGGAGATAATTGAGATTGGAACACCGTGTTTGGTTACGATTTCCTTCAAATAAATTCTGGTGAGGCGTTCCATTTTGTCGGATTCCTTGATTGCCAGGAAGTGAGCAGACTTTGTGAGACGATCCACGATCACCCAAATGGAATCGCAACCGTTCGAGGATTTGGGTAGTTTGGTTATGAAGTCCATGGCAATTTGTTCCCATTTCCATTCAGGAAGACTGGGTTGTTGAAGTAAACCAGAAGGTTTTTGATATTCGATTTTGACTTTGGAGCAAGTAAGGCACTTGCTGACATAGGTGGCGATTTCAGCTTTCATGTTCGGCCACCAGTAGAAGTCCTTGATACCGTGGTACATTTTATCGGATCCCGGATGGATAGAATATTTGGACTTGTGAGCTTCATCCATCACCAAGTCTCGTAGGTTCCCAAATTTAGGCAACCAGATTCGGTTTGAGAAATACCTAATCCCGTTAGGTCTGATTTCGAATTGTTTATCCATGCCCCGCAAGGCTTCATCTTTGACATTTTCGGGTTTTAAGGCTTCGAGTTGAGCAGTGAGGATTTGAATGTTTAAATTGTTGTGAATGGTCATACTGAGGGCTCGAACCCGAAGTGGTTTCACTCGCTCTTTTCGACTGAGGGCGTCAGCAACAACATTTGCTTTGCCAGGATGTTATTTGAGTTCGCAGTCGTAATTGGTAAGCAACTCGACCCATCGACGTTGCCTCATGTTGAGATCCTTCTGATCGAATATGTGTTGAAGGCTTTTATGGTCGGTAAAGATTGTACATCTGGTACCGTAAAGGTAATGTTTCCAGATTTTGAGGGCAAAAACGACAGCTCCTAGCTCGAGGTCGTGGGTGGTGTAATTCTTTTCATGAATCTTGAGCTGTCGGGAAGCATAAGCTATGACTTTGTCTCGTTGCATAAGCACACAACCGAGACCTTGATGTGAAGCATCGCAGTA
Source organism: Helichrysum umbraculigerum (assembly GCA_949592205.1). Lineage (NCBI taxonomy): Eukaryota > Viridiplantae > Streptophyta > Magnoliopsida > Asterales > Asteraceae > Helichrysum > Helichrysum umbraculigerum. The sequence continues at coordinate 71,838,151 of CATIUR010000003.1, forward strand.
TACCACGAAGTCATCGGTGCCTTCGGGTAATGAGAGGATAGGAGCACTGCAAAGCTTTTGTTTTAAGAGTTGGAATGCCGATTCTTGTTTATCAGTCCAGTCAAACTTTTTGTCTTTCTGGGTCAGAGTCGTAAGTGGTATGGCTATCTTGGAGAAATTTTCAATGAATCGTCGATAGTATCCGGCCAGTCCTAGAAACTGCCGTACTTCGGTCGGAGTGGTTGGCGATTGCCAGTCTTTGATAGCCTCGATTTTTGACGGGTCGACGTGAATCCCTTGACTGTCAATCACGTGACCAAGGAATTGAACGGTTTTGATCCAGAACTCACACTTAGAGAACTTGGCATAGAGCTCCTCGTGTTTAAGTAGTTCAAGGATGGTTCTGAGGTGTTGCGCATGCTCTTCTTTGCTTCGTGAATATATGAGGATGTCATCGATGAAAACAATGACAAACTTATCAAGGTAAGGTTTACACACCCGATTCATAAGGTCCATGAATACAGCCGGTGCATTGGTTAGGCCAAATGGCATCACTTGGAATTCGTAATGCCCGTAACGGGTTCTGAAAGCGGTTTTTGGAATATCGGCATCGCGAACACGCAATTGGTGATAACCGGATCGGAGATCAATCTTTGAATAACAACTCGACCCTTGAAGTTGGTCGAACAAATCATCGATTCGAGGAAGTGGATACCGGTTCTTGACAGTTAACTTGTTCAACTCTCGATAGTCGATACACATTCGAAAAGAACCGTCTTTCTTCTTGACAAATAGGACCGGAGCTCCCCAAGGTGAAGAACTCGGCCTGATGAATCCTCGTTCCAGGAGTTCCTGTAACTGGGTGGACAGCTCCTGAAGTTCGGATGGAGCTAAACGGTATGGTGCTCGAGCCACAGGCGCAGCACCTGGTACAAGATCGATTGAGAACTCAACCTGTCTTGGTGGTGGTAGACCAGGTAGTTATTCAGGAAAGACTTCTGGAAAGTCTCGGACGATTGGAACATCCTCAAGTCGCTTCTCCTCCGACTTTTTCTCCATGATGTGCGCGAGGATTGATGGATAACCCTTTCTCAGAAATTTCCGGGTTTTAAGACAAGAGATGATGTTAAGCCTCGTCCCTCCGGTCTCCCCCTGTATGACTAGGGTTCTACCGACAGTGAGAGGTATGCGAACAATTTTGTCATAGCAGATGATTTCGGCGCGATGTTTGGATAACCAATCCATGCCTACGATGACATCGAAACTTCCTATCTCAACAGGCATAAGATCTATGGAGAAGATTTCGTCGGCTAGATTTAAAGTGCAATTAGGTATCACACTATTGGTTTCTATCATTTGGCCATTAGCTAGCTCTACTGTGTACTTAACGTCTAAAGCAACAGGTGTAATGTCAAGTAGAGGGCAAAATTCATCGGAAATAAAACTCCTATCGGCACCAGTATCAAACAGAATGGAAGCAGTTAAATTGTTGAGGAGGAACATACCCGTGACCACATTCGGGTCCTGACGGGCGTCCCCTGAGTTGATCACGAAGGCGCTACTTTTGGTGTTTTTGTTGTTGCGGTGGTTGTTGTTGTTGCCCTTGTTCTTCAATTTTGGGCAAGAATCCCTAAAGTGTCCTGGGTTTCCACATTCGTAGCAGGACTTAGGTTGTCGGGCATTTTTGTCAGATGGGTTGTTGTTGGATCTGGGAGCTCGGCAATCCTTAGTCGAATGCCCGTACCTACTGCAGTTGTTGCAAGGGGTATTGCACTGACCAAAGTGGTGATAGTTACACTTGGGACAATAAGGTCTGTCCCCGGTGTAGCTGCGGGTGGTTTCAGAGTTTGAGGTGTAGACTTGGATGGCGTTGCTTTTCTTGTTTGAGTTGTGGTGGTGTTCAGTGGATTTGCGTTTGTTGTTGTTGGAGGATGAGGTGTTGGAGGTCTCACGGCTGACAACTAGAGCCATGAGTTCGTGGGCCAATCGAATGGCACTCTCAGTCGTAGTTGGTTTGGATGAGGCGACGTTTCCCTGGATGTTCTCGGGGAGTCCACGAATGTATTTCTTAATGCCCTTACTTTCTGGTTCGACTAAACCCGGGCATAATAAAGCAAACTGTTGAAACTTGGTGGTATATTCAGCAACATCATTTCCCTGCACCGTCAGGTGCCAGAATTCTTCCTCTAGCCTGTGTAATTCCTCTTCAGGACAGTACTTTTCTGTCAGCTTCTTTTTCAGTTCGGCCCAAGGAAGTCGATTTGCAACCTCAAGGCCTACAGCGTTTGCGTGGGTTTTCCACCACGTGAGTGCACCTTCCTGAAAGGTGTAAGCAGCGAATTTGACCTTGTTGTTCTCAGTGCAATCGCAGAGACTGAAAACAGATTCCATGCGCTCAATCCAACGAATTAAGCCAATGGCACCTTCCGTGCCCTTGAAGTATAGCGGTTTACAGCTAAGAAAGTCCTTATAGGAGCAGGGTTTGGGTGGTGGAGTATTGGTTGCTGTGTCCTCGCTACCGGGTGGTGTTCGGGTAGCCAAGGCTTCGGTCACACTGCGGGCAATGATTCCCGCGATCTCAGCTTCGCTAAGGGTAATTTGACGACGAGGAGGCATGATGCTGAGTAAGAAAGAACAAGGAAATGAAATAAGATACTAGTCCGAGTGTGATGAACTAGTGGGGTGTTTGTCATCCCAAGACAAAACGTTAGAGAGAAAGAGGCCTATATTCATATAATATAATATAGCCTAAAGTTGTACTGAGGTCTATTCATGTAAATATACGTACATCACATAATAACCTATTGAGTGTCTAGCACAGACGTGTTTTGAGTCCCGTTTCTCTCGAGGTCAGAGTCAACTAAAGTATCCTGTTCAGCCATAACTTCCTTCAGGTCTTACATCATCTTTATTTAATTGTACATAGTTGATCAAGCTATGTTAAATTAAATTCGTATGCTGTAATCCCTGAACTGGTTATACCTAATAGGGAATACTGCCTAACGGTCATAGTCTAGGTCCACTAAATGCAACCTAGTTCACTATAACCTTAGGCTTTGATACCAATCTGTGACACCCCCAAATTTAATGATTTGCGGAAGCTTGATTTGGGTGTCACTAATCAATATACAAAGCACATAAGATATAATGAACGACCACTATATGCGTCGTTTTAAACTTGTATAGATAAAGTAAATGTTTACATCAAAATATTGTTACATTAGCTCGGTTCCTGAAATTGAGAGATTACATAGCATAATTACTTTTACAAAATATAATAATGCAGTCCAATCTCTAGTTGTATGTATGCTGACTCGAGCTAATAATTCCTGCTTGTGCAGCCAAACTACTGCTGGGTACCTGTGATAAATACTAAAATGGGTCAGCGAAAACGCTGGTGAGCTCACAGGTTTGTATGTCAATGTATAGTTGTAAGAACCGCAAGATTTATATTGAATTTAAAATGCAATTAAGCAAAATAAAAGTTATACTGTCCATGAGCACATAGTCTGAGCTTAACTTGAGCGCTAGGTCCAATTAAGGAAACCTAACTGGTTTGCCTCCTACGAGTGTCTAATCCACACTCGTCTTCCCAAATGCTAATACATCCGTTTGACAGGTTAGTGCGTGCTAACCCGGATGAGGATTGTCAATCCCATATGATATCATATACTAACATTCACGCTATAAAATTCTAGAGACTATGCTTATGGAGGACTTTAAATTGATTAGCTTGAAACTCATGTAGTATTTGAAGTTTGGCACTTGCGTTCTACTTGTAAAACAAAATCGAGTAGTAATATCACACCCCTAGTTGTAAAGCAGTGAAAATGGGGCTATGAAACTCACCTGGTTCTTGAAGTGTTTAACTTAATACACTTGAAGTAATTAGCTGTGAGTTGGTGTCCAAAGGCTTGAAACCTGAATGTGTCCACGACACTTAAATTGTCATTAATTGTATTGGTAACCCGAAAGACTACCATTTGAATTGTTTGTCTAACTTAATGTCCAAATTACCCCGATTTGGTTGATTGTTTTGTTACAAGTTACTACGACTTGTTTGGAATAAGTTGATACAAGTTACAACGACTTGTTTGAATAAGTTGGTACAAGTTACAACGACTTGTTTGATTGAATTATCTAAGTTACTATGACTTAGTTGATTTAATTGTGTATTTGAAAATGTGTACGGCCCGTTGGTGATGGTTGAAACGATAGTTCTAGAATGTTATTATATTGTTGCTACAGTGAATTGCTACAGTCACTTTGACTTCGAAAATTTTGAGGTTTGAAGATTCTGTTTTGTGCGACGTAGCCTGCGACGCAGGCTGCGACGTAAGGTTTTTGCGACGAAAAGGGTTGCGTCGCCAAAGTCAACAGTGCTAAGTCAATAGCGACGTAGGGTGCTACGTCGCTTATGCGACGTAGGTTCGGTTTGCGACGTTAAGGTCTGCGTCGCTATGTGCGACATTCGCAAGTCAATGCGACGTAATAGGCTGCGTCGCTATATGCGACGTTGGGGATATAGTGCGACGTAGGTCGCTGCGTCGCTATATGCGACGTTGGGGATATAGTGCGACGTAGGTCGCTGCGTTGCTATATGCGACGTTGGGGATATAGTGCGACGTAGGTCGCTGCGTCGCATTTGCTCCAGGCCAAATGCGACGTACGGGGTCTGATCGGAGTTTCAACCTCAAAAACGCATTTTCCGGCCATCGATCGGCATAATATTTTTACCCAACCCATTTTAGGACATTACAAGGTTATACAAACAACTAGCAAGTTATAAAACTTAAAAACGAGAGTTTTCGGAGTTGTGTCGGAAACTTACAATTCGCCGAAATGAAATTCCGGGAAGATAGGATTGTAGATCGTGAAGAGGTGAGTCTTTTGTTCCAAAGCGTCTTGAAGATCCAAGGTCGTTTAACGTGTTTATTTTGTGAATTTGTGATGGTGTGGTGATTTGCAAATTAGAGAGAAAAGGAGAAGAGAGAGAAGAGAAAGAAATGTAATGATGGTGTGGTGATTTGCAAATTAGAGAGAAAAGGAGAAGAGAGAGAAGAGAAAGAAATGTAATGAAAGGAATGGAGGTGGAAATGGGGTTTAAATACCCATTTCAGTCTCTGTTTTCGTGTCCCGCGCGGTGTTCGTTTTCCCGATTGTTACATCATTAATTATTTAATTTATAAGTTAAATTTTTCGTTTTAAATTGCAAATAATGATTTAATTGTTTTGTTGAAGTATTTTACTAAATATTTAATAATTACATTATAAAAGATGAATTGTATCGTTTTGTTTGCGCAATTACATTTTATTCGCGTTTATATTAATTGTGTGATAAACTTGGATACTAAATATTATTGACATAATATTTTTAAATACGATAACGTTATTAATCATCCTTGTATTACTTAAATAAATTGTTCACCAACGTCCGTATTTAATGTATCGAAGTTCATTCGATTTGAAACTCGTACGATTTAAACAAACCGCATCATTGTGTAGATATATATTCAACAATATATATAATAATTGATACATTAATTAGCCTAACACAGAACTAATTACATGTATTAATACTTGTTTAGGCACTAAATTCTAGTCCTAAATTGACGGTTGTCACAGGTGTATCCTAAGAAAAACATTTCCAACAAATTCCAACATACTTTTACCCTGGAACTTTTCATAACTTCTGTTTTTGAACAGTTTTTTTAAACAAAAATTCCAAAACTTTGACGCTGACCATAATTTCAACTGAACCATTTTCAACTCAAGTTTTCATCAGACTTCAAATTTTGCAACCGACTTTCATCGTCAAAATTTTATAGCAAACGCATTTCTATCAAACATGTTACAAAATTTCTTACAAAATGTTTTATAAAATTCTCAGAATTTCCAAAACCGTATGAACTTACTTATAGTACACAACTTTAAACAAATTTCAAACTTTGGCGTAGTTTCTCTGAACTTACTAAATCATCACCATCATAATTTTTGTTCAAACCCTCACATGTTCTTTATTTGTTGTTTTAAGGAACATGCCTCCTCGACGACAGGTCACTCTTAGTGAAGCCGAACTTGCGGGTCTGATTGCCCGTAGTGTAGCCCAAGCCTTAGCTGTCCGAGCAACCACTCCTGGTAGCGAAGATACGGCTAACAATACACCACCACCCAAAACCTGCACCTACAAGGACTTCCAGAACTGCAAACCCTTGAGCTTTCAAGGCACTGAAGGAGCGATCGGTCTAATACGATGGATCGAGAAAATCGAATCAGTGTTCCACATCTGCAACTGCACCGAAGAGGATAAAGTCAAGTTCGCCGCCAGCACTTTTTCTGACACCGCCCTTACCTGGTGGAACACCTATGCTCAGACTGTGAGTGTTGCCAATGCTTACAAACTACAGTGGGATGAACTGAAGAATATGCTGAGAGTTGAGAGAGATTGAGTGAAAGGGTGGGTTTGGTTATGTTTGTGATCAAAGAGGCATGGGGGTGATGCCCCATGTCTTTGGCCGGTTTTGGGTGGGGCCACATGATGTGGTCTCACCAATTTTTCGTCCCCTCGCGTTTGCGCTCCGTGCGGTGTTCGTTTCCCCGGTCGTTTAAACGTTAAAATAATTTTATACGCGATTATTTATACGTTTCAAAATACGAAATAATATCCGATACTTTAGTTGAAGTATTTTATCAAATTAATAGTTTTTAAGTTATAAAACATAACTTTGTTTTGTTTTGTCGGTTGGTCGAGTTTTCGGAGAGTTCGGTAACGTTTTAATTAAAACGTACGTTTTCATTACATTATAAACATAATATAAAGTAGTGGTTGAAGTAATTAAATAATTTCACATTATTTAATAATTGTTTTACCAACGTCCGTATGTTTGTACAATTGTAGTTTTATACGATTTGAACGAATCGTATACGCGTATATATATTCCATCCATATATATATATAATAGTAAGTAACGTATTTAATCCTATTTCATATTAAATACAAGTAATAAACACGTAATTAGGGAAATTTTAAATTGGCCCTAATTTTGGGGTTGTTACATTCTCCCCTTGTTAGGTGAATTTCGTCTCGAAATTTGTTTGGAGTAGTAATCGGTAGTTCGATATTCGTCAGGTAGCTACAATGTGTACTAGTAGCCTATAGTGGTAGGGTAGGTCCTACAGTGTTTGAAATCAGGTAGTTGTCAGGTGGTAACGTACCCTAAATTTTGTTGCCTGAAGGTAGTGGGCATTGGGCCTTGAGGTGGCCAGCACTCCCACAGTTGAAGCACAGCTTTGCCTTAGGAGGGTTCGTAAGGGGTTTGCATCGACCGGTGGGTATGGCACACGGTCCTTTATGATGCCGAGCACATCGGGAACAGTAAGGTTTCTTCCCTAAGTAGTTTCCTGTAGGGTTGGGTGTAGAGATCTTCACCCGTTTTGCTGGAGGCGGTGCACAGTCAGCGTCGGTATTCTCTTCAGCAGGAGTTCCCTGTGAAGTTGGTGGTGAAGTAGGGTTTTCTAAAGCTATCAAGCGTAGCTCGTACTCACGCATACATAGGTCATTTTGGAAGGCAATCCGTCGTAGGTCATCAATGTCTTCTCGTGCTTCAGTTAGTTGTTTTCGCAGCGAATCAATAGTTTGGTTGAGGTGGCTGACTGATTCAGCAGTCAGGAGTACATTAACCGGTGCTTTTGCAGCAGTTAGAGTAGCAGGAACAGCAGGAACAGCAGGTGCTGTTATTGATTCGGCGGAATGTTCGGTATTGCACTCGAGTTCGAGGAGGTAAGGAAACATCTTTGGTTCCTCACTGAGCAGTTCATCTTGCAGTGTAGGGTTGTTGACAGAGTAAGTCGTCATTTCCTACGAAATAAGTGTTCTATTTAGGAATTGTCTCAAGTAAGTGAAGTTCTATTGGATGACTTGTTTAAAGTAACGAATAATAGACGAGTTCCCGGTCTCAACCAGTGTGAGATAATTGGGAAGGGAGTTTGGTTACTGTATGTAAAGTGCAAAACAAATGGTGTTGTCAGGATTTAAGTAGTCGGTCATTTCCTAATCCTATTGTGTACTTAGGATCAAAGAAAACACACAGAATAAAAGAAAATTATATATAAATCATTAAGCGAGAGATTTATGAGAAAAACAGATTCGGGAAATCAAAGAATGAGCGTACCCGGGTTGAGCAAATCGCAAAGTCTCGGATTCGGGTCATCCTCCCTAGCGTTAATTACATAAGCTCTTCCTTTCGTGAAGTTGGTTCTGAGTTTCAGCTTTGGGCAATCCTTCCTGAAGTGCCCGGTACCGTTGCACTCATAGCAGGTTTTGGGTGCAGGAGCATCAGTACTAGTGGGGTTAGTTCGGAAATCTTTGGCCAGATGTCCAAATTTCTTGCAGTTGGTGCAGGGACAGGAGCCATTATGATGACGACTACATTTGGAGCAGTAAGGCTTGCTCCCCTTGTAAGCCTTTGAGTCATTGGTATTGACGATTGCAGGCTTTTTGTCAGAGGTAGGGTTGGATGAATGGGGATTGGCTTCCCATTTGCGTTTGTTTGCAGATGGGGCAGGAGTTGAGCCACGGCGAACAGAGTTTGCCGTCAGTTCATGTGCCATGCGAATGGCGTTCTGAATAGTTCCCGGTTTGGACGAAGTTACTAAGTCTTGAAGTCGCTCGGGAAGTCCATCAACGTACTTTTCGATCCTTTTGTACTCGGGATCAACCATGGATGGGCACAGAAGTGCCAGCTGGTGAAAGCGGTTGGTGTAACCGGTGATGTCATCACCTTGCATCTTGTGATTCCAGAATTCTATTTCCAGTTGTTTCAATTCGTCTCTGGGGCAATACTCTCCCCTCAGCATCTTCTTTAGCTCTTCCCATGGGAGTTTGTAGGCATTGGCAACACTCACAGTCTGAGCATAGGTATTCCACCAGGTAAGGGCAGTGTCAGAAAAGGTGCTGGCGGCGAACTTGACCTTGTCGTCCTCAACGCAGTTGCAGATAAGGAACACTGATTCGATTTTCTCGATCCAGCGCATCAGACCGATTGCTCCTTCAGTACCTTGAAAGGTCAAGGGTTTGCAGTTCTGGAAGTCCTTGTAGGTGCAGGTTTTGGGTGGTGGTGTATTGTTATGTAACACCCCCGAAATTCACTGTTTTGCGGAAGCATAGTTTGGGGTGTTACTAATCAAATATCACAGCACAAAGATAAAGCAAACGACATCTATATGCAACGTTTGTAAATTAGTTACATTCCGTAGATATAATGTTTGAAAACTTAGTGTTTTCGTATACAAAAATGTAGTTTCCCCTAGAGTCCACGCGTATAGCGGGAGATTCTACTACATAATCGTAATATACAAAAGATAATGCTAAGAATCTCCGTTAATGCAGTTGTGTTGAAATCATGCGACTCTAGCTAAATCCTGGAGTAATCCTACTCCATCCGGGTACCTGAGAAAACATGCTAAAAAGTGTCAACCAAAAGGTTGGTGAATCTCACAGGTTTGTAAGTAATGTCAGCTTTGAACACAAGATTTCATTAGTAATGCCCGTAGGCGTAAAATCAGCAATTGCAATCCAGCAATCGTAAAACCAGTATTTGCAATCCAGCAAATGTAAATAAGTAAGTTTATACCGTTGCCATGAGGCTCATAATCGAAGCTTAACCCGTGAGTAATAAGTTTGCTCCCGTGACATGCTCGTAAATGAGCAAGCATCAGTAACGAATAAGTAGTCACCCGTTTCTACGTGTAAATCAGTACGTGGCAGCGCTACTGCCCCTGGTGGGGAGGGTCATTTCCCTAATGGATCCATTAACTAGTGTTCGCGCTTAAGTCTATAACTAACGATATATGATGGAGAGACTTCTGTAAATAGTAAACAACTCATGCAATTCCGTTTGGTATAGTAAACAGTTTTAGTACTTGTGTTCAAGGAAAAGTAGTAGCATGTTTCTCCCCCAATACGATAAAACAGTAAAAGTGGGGCCGTAAGACTCACCTGAGTCTTGAAATAAGCTGTAGCAAATAGCAAGTAGTAATTATAGCAAGTAGGTTCTCCGAACCCGTAACCTTCAAATGCCTAATCATATGAAGTTATGTAAGTATGCGTCTCACGAGACGTTTCGTTTAGTTGTACACAACTAGTATATCCAGTGTTTATCCGTATGTTTGTAATTGTTCATTTGTTAGAAAACATGTTTGGCCCATTTTTCTACATAGTTTTAGTGAAAATCTCTTTAAAAATTCTGATTTCTGCGACGTTGGGTGCGACGTAGCAGGCAAGGATTGCGACGTTGAGTACGACGTCGCTAAGTGTGACATTCGCAAATTAATGCGACGTAATATGGGTCGTCGCTAAGTGCGACGTTGTTTGAGTCTGCGACGTTAGAGTCTGCGTCGCTATATGCGACCTCACGAATTAATGCGACGTAAAGGCTGGCGTCGCTATATGCGACGTTGAGTATTTGTGCGACGTCGCCCACGACGTCGCAATGATGAACACCAACCCAGAAACTTTCGGGTTTCGAGAATTTCCGATCAAAAACGCAAATCTAACCCATTTTTTAGCTATAAAAACGTGTTTTCTTCATGTATTAGGTTATAACTATGTTGTGTACACATCAAAACATCAAAACATTACACCAAATTGAATAGATCTAAGATTTTAGAAATTTCTTACTTTGGCAAATCGAGCTAAATGGAGGATGAAATGATGAAAACGGTCTTGATATTCTTGCTCCACTCGTGATGGTGATTCCGAATATGCAATTTTTGTGGTCGAGATTTGATTCCGAAATTTTGGTGTGAATTGAGGTTGAGAGAGTTTTGGGATGAGAGTGTGTGTTTTTGAAATGAAAAATGAAATGAAAGAGTTGGGTGGGGGATGGTGGTGGCTGATCCAAAGGCAAGGGAGGGGAAAACTTCCCTCAAAACCCGGTATTTACTCCGTGTCCTAATCGATAAATCACTAGTTTTTAGTATTTGACCAAACGTTTATATATTTTTAAAATATAACAGAAGTATTTAAATAAAATACCTTGAAATTAATGATAAAAACATTTGTCGAAGTATTTAAATTATTAATTCGCATTTATTACGTTTTGTTGCATTATTTAAAATGTCGTCGCGATAATATGTAAATAATGTCCGTTCAGTTGCGTATTTTATACAACAAAATACTTTCTCATTACTTAAGTAAATTTCTGTCACCAACGTCCAAATAACTGTGTCGGACTCCTTCCGGTTAATGCGTACGAGTCATCCAAATCGCGTAAGTACACACATATATATATAAATCACCTTATATATATATATATATATACAAATAGAGTCTGTAATTAGTCCTATTATATACTAATTACAACTAGTTACAAACAATTAGGCATAACTAATTATCCTAATTATGCGGGTGTTACATTCTCCCCTTGTTAAAGAAATTTCGTCCCGAAATTAACTCGAGTGCACGGACGGTGCGTTATCTGGGAAGAGATGTGGGTATTTCTGTCGCATTTGATCTTCCCGTTCCCAGGTGAACTCAGGGCCACGCGTAGAATTCCACCTGACTTTTACAATGGGAATACGACTCTGTTTCAATTGCTTGACCTCTCGGTCCATGATTTCCATAGGTTCCTCGACAAAATGAAGTTTATCATCGATTTGGATTTCGTCGAGCGGTATAATCAGTGTCTCGTCAGACAGACATTTCTTCAGGTTAGAAATGTGGAATGTGTTGTGAACGCTGCTAAGTTCAGTAGGAAGTTGCAGGCGGTATGCCACTGGACCAATCCTTTCCAGGATTTCGAATGGCCCGATGTATCTAGGATTTAGTTTGCCTCGCTTTCCGAATCGAATGACACCCTTCCACGGTGCCACTTTGAGAAGTACCTTGTCCCCTACCTGGAACTCAAGGTGTTTGCGTCTCACGTCAGCATAGCTTTTCTGACGATCACGTGCGGCTTTCAGCCGGTTTTGAATACCGATGATTTTCTCAGTAGTTTCCTGAATGATTTCTGGACCCGTGAGTTGGGATTCTCCTAACTCAGTCCAACAGATAGGCGATCGGCACTTACGCCCGTAAAGTGCCTCGAAGGGTGCAGCCTTAATGCTGGTATGGTAACTGTTGTTGTACGAGAACTCGCACAACGGTAAGTGATTTTCCCAAGAAGTACCGAAGTCAACTACACAGGCTCGTAGCATATCCTCCAGTGTTTGAATAGTTCGCTCGCTTTGGCCATCGGTTTGCGGGTGATAAGCAGTACTCATATCCAGACGAGTACCCAGAGATTTCTGTAGTGATTGCCAAAAGTTAGAAGTAAAACGGCTGTCCCTATCCGAGATGATCGAGAAAGGTACACCGTGTCGCGAGATGATTTCTTTGACGTAGATGCGAGTCAGACGCTCCATCTTGTCGGTTTCCTTGATGGCCAGAAAATGAGCAGATTTCGTGAGACGGTCCACGATCACCCAAATAGTATCGCAACCACTAGAAGTTTTTGGTAGTTTGGTAATGAAGTCCATGGTAATCTGTTCCCATTTCCATTGAGGAATTTCAGGTTGTTGGAGCAACCCCGAGGGTCTTTGGTGTTCGGCCTTGACTTTGGAACAGGTTAGGCATTTACTGACATACAAGGCAATGTCAGCTTTCATGTTAGGCCACCAATACAACCCTTTGATGTCGTGATACATCTTGTCAGAACCAGGATGTATAGAGTATCGAGATTTGTGAGCTTCAGCCATCACCAAATCTCGCAAGTTTCCGAATTTGGGTAACCACACCCGGTTAGAGAAGTATCGAGTTCCATCGGGTTTGATTTCGAATTGTTTATCCAAGCCTCGCAAGGCTTCATTTTTCGAGTTTTCATCGTTGAGTGCTTCGAGTTGGGCGGTAAGGATTTGAGCAGGGAGCTCGTTATGAATTGTCATAGAAAGTGCTCGGACTCGAAGGGGTTTCACTCGTTCTTTTCGGCTTAAGGCATCGGCAACTACGTTAGCCTTGCCCGGATGGTATTTGATTTCGCAGTCATAGTCACTAAGTAACTCAACCCAGCGACGTTGCCTCATGTTTAGATCTTTCTGATCAAATATGTGTTGGAGACTTTTGTGATCGGTAAAGATAGTGCTTTTCGTGCCGTAGAGGTAATGTCTCCAGATTTTCAATGCGAAGACCACATCACCTAACTCGAGGTCGTGGGTCGTATAGTTTTTCTCGTGGATTTTTAGTTGTCGTGAGGCATAGGCAATGACTTTTACCCGTTGCATTAGCACACAACCAAGTCCTTGGTGTGAGGCATCGCAGTAAACCACGAAATCGTCGGTGCCCTCGGGTAAGGACAAGATTGGTGCACTGCAAAGTTTGTTTTTCAATAGCTGGAAGGCTGACTCTTGTTTATCGGTCCAATCGAACTTCTTATCTTTCTGAGTCAGTGAGGTTAGGGGAACAGCTATTCTTGAAAAGTTTTCGATGAATCGGCGGTAGTAACCAGCAAGACCTAAGAATTGTCTCACTTCGGTTGGAGTGGTCGGTGACTCCCAGCCCTTTATTGCTTCAATCTTGGCGGGATCAACATGAATTCCTTGGCTGTCAATCACGTGCCCGAGGAATTGAACGGTTCGAAGAACTCACACTTAGAGAATTTGGCATATAACTCTTCGTGTTTAATTGTTTGTAATTTTGGTGTGAATTGAGGTTGAGAGAGTTTTGGGATGAGAGTGTGTGTTTTTGAAATGAAAAATGAAATGAAAGAGTTGGGTGGGGGATGGTGGTGGCTGATCCAAAGGCAAGGGAGGGGAAAACTTCCCTCAAAACCCGGTATTTACTCCGTGTCCTAATCGATAAATCACTAGTTTTTAGTATTTGACCAAACGTTTATATATTTTTAAAATATAATAGGAGTATTTAAATAAAATACCTTGAAATTAATGATAAAAACATTTGTCGAAGTATTTAAATTATTAATTCGCGTTTATTACGTTTTGTTGCATTATTTAAAATGTCGTCGCGATAATATGTAAATAATGTCCGTTCAGTTGTGTATTTTATACAACAAAATACTTTCTCATTACTTAAGTAAATTTCTGTCACCAACGTCCAAATAACTGTGTCGGACTCCTTCCGGTTAATGCGTACGAGTCATCCAAATCGCGTAAGTACACACATATATATATAAATCACCTTATATATATATATATACAAATAGAGTCTGTAATTAGTCCTATTACATACTAATTACAACTAGTTACAAACAATTAGGCATAACTAATTATCCTAATTATGCGTGTAACAACCCCAAATTTAGGACCAATTTAAAATTTTCCTAATTACATGTTTATTACTTGTATTTAATATGAAATAGGATTAAATACATTACTTACTCATATATATATATATATGGATGGAATATATGTATATATACGCGAATACGATTAGAACAAATATCGTATAAAACAACAACTGTACAAACTTGCGTACACTGATAAAACGATTATTAAAGAATGTGAAATTATTTAATTTCTTTAATTAGTACTTTATATTATGTTTATAATATAACGGAAAACGTACGTTTTGATTAAAACGTCACCGAACTCTCCGAAAACTCGACCAACCGACAAAACAAAACTAAGTTATGATTTATAACTTGAAAACTAGTATTTTGGTAAAATACTACAATTTAAATATCGAGTATTATTTCGTATTATCAAACGTATATTTAATCGAGTATAAAATTATTTTTACGTTTAAACGACCGGGGAAACGAACACCGCACGGAGCGCAAACACGGAGGAATAACATTTGGTGAGATCCACACATGGTGGACCCCTCCAAAACCGGCCAAGGGTAAGGGGTGCCAAACCCTCACCCTTTCATCCACTTCAACACACAAACACCACACCTCACTCAATCACTTCTCTCTCTCTCTATCAATCGGCTCTCTCTCTATCTCTCTCTAAAACCATCACTAAAACACCCTAAAAACACCACTAAAACACCTCGGAGGTCCATACCCGTTTGGAGAAAAGCGATCACGAGAACGAGGGCTACAATCGTGTCTTTTCGGATTTTCGTTTCGACAACCTTGTAAGTTTTCCGGCGACCCGAAACTTTTCCGATTACTTTTATTTTGCTAGATAAATGTTCCCCTAGCTAAATGATGTCCAAAAATGTACTTGAAACTCGTTTTTGAACTTGTTTACGAAAATGTCGGTTTTGGTCATTTTAAATAAAACGACACCTCGAACATTAAAAACGACATCCAACAATTTTTATGAACTCATTATAACATAATATAACTTGTGTAAAAGTTTCATCTTGAACGGAACTCGTTAGACACGTTTTCGACACGAATCAAAAACTGGCCAGACGCTAGTGTCGCATGGCTCACGCCAGTTATGCGTCACTACGTCTGAGTGACGCATATGTCACGAACCGTCCATACGCGACACTTCTCAAGTGCCGCTAAAACATTATACCGTCACTACATAAGTGACGCATAAATACATATACCGACACTTGTCCAGTGTCGCCTTACAAACTGATTTACACATTATACCGTCACTATCATAGTGACGCACTGATGAAAAACAATACTTACTAACGTCACTTACAAAGTGACGCACTATCCGAATACCGACACTACTTAAGTGTCGCATACATCTCGAAACTGATAACATAATACGACACTACCTAAGTGTTGCATGATATCCAGAAGTGACGCATACAAGTGACGCTATAACAGGCTGATTGAAACTTACATTTTATACAAGTATAGAATATACTTAAAACGTAAACGTACTTTACTCGGCGTTACTTATACATGAAAATACTATACTTTTGAAAGTATACAACGATACTTGAATACGTACAAGTCTATACTAAACTAAACGTGAGATTTCACTCACACCCGCGTACGAGATTTCACTCGGAAATACTTAGGAGATTACACTCCAACGAACTTACACTTGTACACTACACGGGATTACATCCGATACGAACTTACAAGTTCACTCACTAGTTACGTGCTGGATTACACGTTAACTGATACGAACATACATACGAATACTTACGAGGTTTCACTCGTACCCTTTGGGGACTAAGCCCATTGGAACGTACACAAACGATACATGTTGTAATACAAACAAACGATCATACGAGTATACTTTACAACTGTACCACTACTATGAATACATAATAATAATGGATGGAATTATTATTATACACCGATAACAAACGAACCGTACAACTTTTATACAAACTACGATTTACAAACGATTACAAACTTACAAACAAACTAATGGACATTAACTAGTTTGGGAACAACTAGCATGGATACTTTACAAGTATTCCATTTACTTACTAAACCTTATGGGTATTAGGACGCTAAGGGTTGCTAGTTCGGAAATACTACTTGCTTACTTACTGCATTGTCTGCCAGACTCAGGTGAGTCTCACAGCCCCTACTTTACTGTTTTATACTCAGGGGTGAGATGCATTACTGTTTTACATGAACACACAAAACTTACTTGCTGCCATGATTTACTTACTGTACGAGATTAACGATACGCCAATTGCATGAGTTTACGATTAATCCAATGAAATCCTCCTGAATCATAGTTGTTAGTTATGTGATAAGCGCGAGTTTTAGTATATGGATCCATATGGGACTGACAATCCCCGCCCGGGGTAGCAAGCACTACCACGAACCGTTCCTGTAGAAACGGGCGTTTCTTACTCGTTCCGTATGAATGTTTTGGATTACATTCATGAGGGGGTACCGATATTTACTGTACGTTAAGCTTCAACTATGGTGGCTCATGGCGATTGTATCAAACGGTTTGCAAGACTTGCAACCACCCACTTATTAAAACTTAAGTTAATGATGAGCATAACCTGTGATCATTAATTACTGGCTGGCTATGATTTATAAATACAACTGTGTGTTCAAACTGTTTACTTACTTACAAATCTGTGAGATTCACCAACCTTTTGGTTGACCGTTTTAGTAATGCTTCTCAGGTACACAGCATCAGTAGGGATGCCCAGCAGGATAAGCTTACTTAGCTCGAGTCGCATGCATTACAAGCTTGGAGATTTTCATACATTACTTTTGTACTAGTTGTTATGTATTAGAATCTCTAGGAATTTACTTGAACTCGAGCTTGTATTTTGAAACTACTTATGTATTAATGTAATAACTTTACGAACGTCTCATTTAGAGTCGTTCACTGTATCCTTTGTGCTTGATTATTGATTAGTAACACCCAAAACATCGCTTCCGCAAACTGTTAAATTTGGGGGTGTTACAATGCGGGTGTTACATTCTCCCCTTGGTAAAGAAATTTCGTCCCGAAATTAACTCGAGTGCACGGACGGTGCGTTATCTGGGAAGAGATGTGGGTATTTCAACAATGAGGTTGGTGAATCTCACAGGTTTGTAAGTAATGTCAGCTTTGAACACGAGATTTCATTAGTAATGCCCGCAGGCGTAAAATCAGCAATTGCAATCCAGCAATCGTAAAACCAGTATTTGCAATCCAGCAAATGTAAATAAGTAAGTTTATACCGTTGCCATGAGGCTCATAATCGAAGCTTAACCCGTGAGTAATAAGTTTGCTCCCGTGACATGCTCGTAAATGAGCAAGCACCAGTAACGAATAAGTAGTCACCCGTTTCTACGTGTAAATCAGTACGTGGCAGCGCTACTGCCCCGGGTGGGGAGGGTCATTTCCCTAATGGATCCATTAACTAGTGTTCGCGCTTAAGTCCATAACTAACGATATATGATGGAGAGACTTCTGTAAATAGTAAACAACTCATGCAATTCCGTTTGGTATAGTAAACAGTTTTAGTACTTGTGTTCAAGGAAAAGTAGTAGCATGTTTCTCCCCCAATACGATAAGACAGTAAAAGTGGGGCCGTAAGACTCACCTGAGTCTTGAAATAAGCTGTAGCAAATAGCAAGTAGTAATTATAGCAAGTAGGTTCTCCGAACCCGTAACCTTCAAATGCCTAATCATATGAAGTTATGTAAGTATGCGTCTCACGAGACGTTTCGTTTAGTTGTACACAACTAGTATATCCAGTGTTTATCCGTATGTTTGTAATTGTTCGTTTGTTAGAAAACATGTTTGGCCCATTGGTGACGGTTTGTATTAGTAATAGTCAAAGTATTATCATTGCGTTTGAAACATTTTGTACTGAAACGACGGGGGTCCGGGGGCAGCGCCCCTGGTTGCGGGGTTCCAAGGGGTGGCAACCCCTTGGCGGGGTCCAAGGGGCAGAGCCCCTGGTCGGGGTCGAGCTGTCGAGTCAGCTCGGAGGGAAAAATGCACATTTTCTACATAGTTTTAGTGAAAATCTCTTTAAAAATTCTGATTTCTGCGACGTTGGGTGCGACGTCGCAGGCAAGGATTGCGACGTTGAGTACGACGTCGCTAAGTGTGACATTCGCAAATTAATGCGACGTAATATGGGTCGTCGCTAAGTGCGACGTTGTTTGAGTCTGCGACGTTAGAGTCTGCGTCGCTATATGCGACCTCACGAATTAATGCGACGTAAAGGCTGGCGTCGCTATATGCGACGTTGAGTATTTGTGCGACGTCGCCCACGACGTCGCAATGATGAACACCAACCCAGAAACTTTCGGGTTTCGAGAATTTCCGATCAAAAACGCAAATCTAACCCATTTTTGAGCTATAAAAACGTGTTTTCTTCATGTATTAGGTTATAACTATGTTGTGTACACATCAAAACATCAAAACATTACATCAAATTGAATAGATCTAAGATTTTAGAAATTTCTTACTTTGGCAAATCGAGCTAAATGGAGGATGAAATGATGAAAACGGTCTTGATATTCTTGCTCCACTCGTGATGGTGATTCCGAATATGTAATTTTTGTGGTCGAGATTTGATTCCGAAATTTTGGTGTGAATTGAGGTTGAGAGAGTTTTGGGATGAGAGTGTGTGTTTTTGAAATGAAAAATGAAATGAAAGAGTTGGGTGGGGGATGGTGGTGGCTGATCCAAAGGCAAGGGAGGGGAAAACATCCCTCAAAACCCGGTATTTACTCCGTGTCCTAATCGATAAATCACTAGTTTTTAGTATTTGACCAAACGTTTATATATTTTTAAAATATAATTGGAGTATTTAAATAAAATACCTTGAAATTAATGATAAAAACATTTGTCGAAGTATTTAAATTATTAATTCGCGTTTATTACGTTTTGTTGCATTATTTAAAATGTCGTCGCGATAATATGTAAATAATGTCCGTTCAGTTGCGTATTTTATACAACAAAATACTTTCTCATTACTTAAGTAAATTTCTGTCACCAACGTCCAAATAACTGTGTCGGACTCCGTCCGGTTAATGCGTACGAGTCATCCAAATCGCGTAAGTACACACATAGATATATAAATCACCTTATATATATATATACAAATAGAGTCTGTAATTAGTCCTATTACATGCTAATTACAACTAGTTACAAACAATTAGGCATAACTAATTATCCTAATTATGCGGGTGTTACATGTTAGCCGTATCTTCGCTACCAGGAGTGGTTGCTCGAACAGCTAAAGCTTGAGCCACACTACGGGCAATTATACCCGCGACTTCGGCTTCAATAAGCGTGATTTGTCGTCGAGGAGGCATGTTCCTTGAAACAACAATTAAAGAACATGTGAAGGTTTGAATAAGAATTATGATTGTGATGACGTAGTAAGTTTAGAGAAACTATGCCAAAGTTTGAAGTTTGTTCAAAGTTGTGTACTATAAATAAGTTTATACGGTTTTTAAGTTTTTGAGAATTTTATAAAACATTTTTGTAAGAAATTTTGTAACATGTTTGATAAAAATACATTTGTTATAAAATTTTGATAGTAAAAGTCGGTTGTATAATTTGAGGTCTGACGAAAACTTGAGTTGAAAATGGTTCGGTTGAAATTATGGTTAGTGACAAGGTTTGGAAATTTTTGTATAACAACAACTGTTTAAAAACAGAAGTTATGAAAGTTTCAGGGTAAAAGCAGGTTGAAATTTGTTGAAGATGTTTTTCCTAGAATACACCTAACAGTACAGTAGTGTACGTTGTAGAATGTTATAAACGTAGAATTAGGTAGGGGTAGCGAATGAAAACAAAGTCTCGATCTTCATAGCAAAGGAGGTTGGAGTAGCTATGTTTGTCAGTTAAAATGGTGTGGGTGGTAAACAAAGTATTATCGGGCAAGGCTATTCCTATACCTTCAGTATATAATAGCCTAGAGAGTAGTAGGTAGTCGAGGTCTTCGGAAGTATGTCGGTATTTGTGAATTCATAAAAGTTGAGTAAAGGTGGAACGAATAGAATCGAGTTGTCGTTTGTTTAATGTAAGTTGAAAAATGAATTTCGCAGCAGTCGAGAGAGAGCATCGTATCGGGGAAAGAGGCCTATGTATATATATATATATATATATATATATATATATATATATATATATATATATATATATATATATATATATATATATATATATCACATAACCGCCTAGTGTGTGTCTAGCACAATCAAGTAAAAGTCCCGGTTCTCTAGAGGTCAGAGTCAGCTATTGTATTCCGGTTCAACATAACCCCTTTCAGAACTCACATCATCTTCATTTAATTGTACATAGTTGATCAGGCTATGTTAAATTAAACTTGTATGCTGTAATTCCTGAACCAGTTATACCTAATGAGGAATACTGCCTAACGGTCATAGTCTAGGCCCACTAAATGCAACCTAGTTCACTATAACCTTAGGCTCTGATACCAATCTGTAACACCCCCAAATTTAACAGATTTCGGAAGCGATGTTTTGGGTGTTACTAATCAATAATCACAAGCACAAAGGATACAGTGAACGACTCTAAATTAGACGTTCGAAAAGTTATTACATTAATACATAAGTAGTTCAAAATACAAGCTCGAGTTCGAGTAAAATTCCTAGAGATTCTAATACATAACAGTAAGTACAAAAGTAATGTAATAAAATCTCCAAGCTTGTAAATGCATGCGACTCGAGCTAAGTAAGCTTATCCTGCTGGGCATCCCTACTGATGCTGTGTACCTGAGAAGCATTACTAAAACGGTCAACCAAAAAGGTTGGTGAATCTCACAGGTTTGTAAGTAAGTAAATAGTTTGAACACACATGTAGTATTTGTAAATCATAAGCCAGCCAGTAAGTAACGATCACAGGTTATGCTCATCGTTCACTTAAGTTTTAATAAGTGGGTGGTTGCAGGTTATGCTAACCGTTTGATACCCTTGCCATGAGCCACCATAGTTGAAGCTTAACGTATATTAATGGTACCCCTCGTGAATGTTAATCCAAAAACATTCACACGAAACGAGTAAGAAACGCCCGTTTCGACAATAACGGTTAGTGGTAGTGCGTGCTACCCCGGGCGGGGATTGTCAGTCCCATATGGATCCATATACTAAAACTCGTGCTTATCACATAACTAACAACTATGATTAAGGAGGATTTCATTGGATTAGTCGAAACTCATGCAATTGGCGTATCCGTAATTCCGTACAGTAAGTAAATCATGGCAGCAAGTAAGTTTTGTGTGTTCATGTAAAACAGTAATGCATCTCACCCCTGAGTAAAAACAGTAAAGTAGGGGCTGTGAGACTCACCTGAGTCTAGCAGACAATGCAGTAAGCAAGCAAAGTAGTATCCCGAACTAGCAACCCTTAGCGTCCTAATACGCATAAGGTTTAGTAAGTAAATGGAATACTTGTAAGTATCCATGCTAGTTGTTCCCAAACTAGTAAATGTCCATTAGTTTGTTTGTATGTTTGTATTCGTTTGTAAGTTGTAGTTTGTAGAAAAGTTGTACGGCCCGTTGGTATCGGTGTATAATAATAATTCCATCCATTATTATTATGTATTCATAGTAGTTGTACAGTTGTAAAGTGTACTTGTATAATCGTTTGTTTGTATAACATCGTGTATCGTTCATGTAAGTTCCAATGGGCTTAAACCCCAAAGGGTACGAGTGAAATCTCGTATTAGCTAGCGTGTAATACCGCACGTAAGTAGTGTACAAGTGTAAGTTCGTTGGAGTGTAATCTCCTAAGTATTTCGAGAGTAATCTCGTGTACGTGTGTGAGTGAAATCTCACGCTAAGTTTAGTATAGTCTTGTACGTATTCAAGTATTGTTGTATACTTCCAAAGTATAGTATTTTCATGTATAAGTAACGCCGAGTAAAGTACGTTTACGTTTTAAGTATATTCTATACTTGTATAAAATGTAAGTGTCAACAGCCTGTTTTTCGCGTCACTTGTATGCGTCACTGCTGGGTATCATGCGACACTTAGGTAGTGTCGTATTATGTTATCCGTTTAATGATGTATGCGACACTTAAGTAGTGTCGGTATTAAGATGATGCGTCACTAAGTAAGTGACGTTATTAAATATAGTTTCTCATCAGTGCGCCACTATAGTAGTGACGGTATTAAGTGTCGTGTTCAAACAGTGCGTCACTAACGAAGTGACGGTATAAGTGGGTAAATCAGTTTGTGGGGCGACACTAGACAAGTGTCGGTATATGTATTTATGCGTCACTGTTGAAGTGACGGTATAAGAGTTGGGTGACGTCATCAGTAGTAACCGGACGTCATTCGTTTCTACTGAAAGTTATGGGCCTCTACTGATAATAGCGACACTAATGAAGTGTCGGTATAAGTGTTCTAGCGTCACTAGGGAAGTGTCGTATGTTACTACTGATAGTTATATGGTAGCGACACTAATGAAGTGTCGTGTTGTTTCTGCCGAAAGTTTTATGATCGCGTCACTAATGAAGTGACGGTATTAATATTTTAGCGGCACTAATGAAGTGTCGCGTATAAACGGTTCGTGACCTATGCGTCACTCAGACGTAGTGTCGCATAACTGGCGTGAGCCATGCGACACTAGCGTCTGTCCAGATTTTGGTTCGTGTCAAAAACGTATTTAGCGAGTTCCGTTGGGTCTGAAACTTTTACACAAGCTTTATTATGTTACAATGAGTTTGTAAAAATTGTTGTTTGGTGTTTTTAATGTTTGTAGTGTCGTTTTCTTAAAAATGACCAAAACCGACATTTCCGTAAAAGTGTTCAAAAACGAGTTTAAGTTACATATTTGGACATCATTTAGCTAGGGGAACAACATGGAAGTAAAATAAATGTAATCGGAAAGTTTCGAGGTCGCCGGAAAACTTACAAAGTTGTCGGATCGAGAAACCGAAAAGATAGAATCGTAGCCCTCGTTGTGGTGATCGTTGTTGCTCCTTTGCGTTTTGTGATTTAAGCTTGTTTTGTGGGTGTTTTCTTGGGAGAGAGAGTGACCGAGATAGAGAGAGAGAGGAGAGAGTTATAGAGAGAGTTGAGAGAGATTGAGTGAAAGGGTGGGTTTGGTTATGTTTGTGATCAAAGAGGCATGGGGGTGATGCCCCATGTCTTTGGCCGGTTTTGGGTGGGGCCACATGATGTGGTCTCACCAATTTTTCGTCCCCTCGCGTTTGCGCTCCGTGCGGTGTTCGTTTCCCCGGTCGTTTAAACGTTAAAATAATTTTATACGCGATTATTTATACGTTTCAAAATACGAAATAATATCCGATACTTTAGTTGAAGTATTTTATCAAATTAATAGTTTTTAAGTTATAAAACATAACTTTGTTTTGTTTTGTCGGTTGGTCGAGTTTTCGGAGAGTTCGGTAACGTTTTAATTAAAACGTACGTTTTCATTATATTATAAACATAATATAAAGTAGTGGTTGAAGTAATTAAATAATTTCACATTATTTAATAATTGTTTTACCAACGTCCGTATGTTTGTACAATTGTAGTTTTATACGATTTGAACGAATCGTATACGCGTATATATATTCCATCCATATATATATATAATAGTAAGTAACGTATTTAATCCTATTTCATATTAAATACAAGTAATAAACACGTAATTAGGGAAATTTTAAATTGACCCTAATTTTGGGGTTGTTACATAAATGACCTGGACATTTTTAGATATAACCCCTTTTTTCTCATATCTTTTCGAGCCAACCCTTTTCCGACACTTTTTAGTGTTGAAGATCCCCTAGTAAACCCTGTTAAGCCTAAGCCTTTTCGTTTCTTTCAAAACCCTAAAAAACCACATTTCCACTCACCACCGAAACGTCTTGATAAAAGAAATTTTCCGAGGAAGTGAGAAACAGCTATTTGGATGTCCTTACCCACTTGAGCAATTTCTCTCTCAAGTCATAAATTCCTGGTGATGAACTTCAAAAGAAGAATATCAAAAGAAATCACCCGAAGCTCCCAAAAGAATCATTCATGGAGCCGTGAAAATTATCTTGAAGAAACTGCAAAAGCGGAAAGAGGATGATGCATCTAAAAAAGCAAAAGAAAAAGAAAAATAGAAAAGAAAATGCCTCAAGAAAATACAAAAAGAAAGAATAAAATATCCAAGGAAGTTCAAGAATCATCCGAAAAGAAGAAATTTTCGGTGGATTCCCCTTTCTATAGGATTCAGTCAAATAAAGGTTTCTCACGACCTTAAGAGTTTCTAAAGTCAAGATCAGTCCTTCCATCCATACCCTACCAACTTTTCCTTTTCAAAAAAAAAAAAAAAATTCCCTTTTCACCCAAAATACAAGCCAATCAAATGTCCTGGGATAATTAGTGCCGTCCCTGTCTAAGTGGTGGAGATTCGATTCTCGATCAAGCCTATGACGATGAATGTTGCATGACTGGTATTATGAGCGATTTCGTTTGATCTAGATTATTAGGAAACCCGATACACTTGTGTGAATTGAGTGACCACCTGGTGAGGAATCGCCCAGTTATGTATATTCCAAGATCACGAGAATTGAAAGCATGCCTAAGATGATCATTCTGAAAAGTTAGATATGTCGTGTGCATATCTCCTATGTTACACCTGAGGGATTATTTGATTATTTTTGTATTTTTTACTTATATTCACGACTCCCGTAAAAACATTTTTTTCAGAAAAAGTTTATGGGTGTAGTTGACAGGCGGAATTGCTTGAGGACAAGCAAAACTCTAAGTGTGGGATATTTGATGTAGTGCAAAAAGTCACGTTTTTACCTACATTATTGACCCCATATTTAGGCCTTTTATAACAAAAACATTCTTAAAACATCATTATTTATCATATTTTGTTATAAAGGTGAAAACTTGACGGACTTTCCAAAACTATACGAAAAGGGCTGAAAATACACTGAAATGGGCACCAAATTGAGCCAAACCCTAAATCTACTGTAAACTCGATACCAAAGCTTCACAATTATCTTATTTTGTAGCTATGGAGATTACGAGAGTGTGGATATAAGGATTGCTCAAAACGGATCAAGGATGAAAAAGTTATGCAAGATACAGCGCAGCCGAAAGCTACAAAATGTATTCTGGACACGCCCAGGCCCCACACATCCAACTCCTACCAAATTGGCATCATTAAAAGTGTAACGGAATTACGAAGCCGTAGGTGAAAGAATCAAGTCAAACGGACGCAAAACGAAGAAGATACGGCCTTCCGAAGCAACGAGAAAAGTCAGAAAAATCACACGGCTAAGCACCCGGCCACCACAGGGCCGTACACGGCCTCCACCAAGCCATACACGGCCTGTAGATGGCTGTACACGGCCACTGCAGGGCCGTACATGGCCTGCTTTGGTCTCACACGACCTCGTTTTTGCTTCATTTGCTTGTACGTATGCTTGTGGACTTGTACTCTTGGATCCAAGGCATGCCTATAAATAGAGGCCTCATTCACCTCATTTCACACACCATTCTTCAACAAGAATTCTCACTTTCTCTCTCACACACTTCACTCTCTCTCTATAATAGTAGTATCTTTCTCTCTCTAACACTTCTCTAAGGAGTTAGAGGAGAAATAGTAGGAGTAGAGTAGCAAGCTTACGAGCTTTGTACGGAGTTACTCCGAGACTTTGGGTCACGAGGATTTGTCTGTAATACTTATTCGGGTTATATTTATATCTCTTTTCTTTATTTCGTAAATATGATTTGCTTATATTATGTTTGCGTTATATTGCTTACTAGAGATGCCATGCTAGGCTAGACAAATCTGTGTTTGCTATGATAATGGTTATGTTTAAGTAGTTATGATTTAATATGCAATTGGGATGACATCATTATGAAACAACGAAGGTAACGTTATACGGCTTTCATTTGTATAGCGCCGGAAACATCACGAATGTGTGTAGTACGGAACGTGGAAGCTATGAAAGTCGTGGGCACAATCCGTTGTGGAAATAATGATCCCAATTGTAACTTGCTGTTACTCTGTCTGTGTGAATATTAAACTGTATCTGAATTTATGAATTGAATCTCAATTGTTTACCTATCCAACTTATGTTGTGGTTAGAAACTTCCTGCTAAAACCTGGCCAGTTATTAGTGGTACGTACTCTACCTATTCTATGTATGATGAAGCATTTGAACTCGACATGACTGTATTCTCTAGATTGAAACTATATCATAAGAGATGCGGAGCATAGGATTAGAGATAGGTTAGATTCAAGTTCACATATTGAATATCTTTGAGAGACCTTTCGGGATATTTATGATTCGATCATCTAGTTATGTGAAATGGTATGAATTAGGAATAGTTATCTGTGTGCCTTTCTATTGCATGTTCTTGTTTGATTGTTGCCTTAGGAATGCTGCATGCTAGAAGTGTACCTCCGATTACTATATGTAACTGCATGATTAGGGTTTTCAGATATAAGTTGATGTTTATACAGTAAAGTAATGTGCATGTAATAGTTATGATGGTTTGTGTGATTAATGATGAACAATTTAATTGACCGTTACACAAGTTAATCCAACCTATTCTGTAGGGTAACTCCTGTTCACATTATTGTTTATTCAACAATTCGTGCCATGATACCGACACACATTTGTCAGAGATTGGGGAATAGGATTAGAGAATAACTGTTGATTGAATTGATCAGTACATTTAAGAGAACTTCCGGTGTATCTGACACTACATAATTGCTATCCATGTGACATATTATTTATCTGATTGTAGAGACCTTTACGTTAGATACTTAATAGGATCATAATTATACGTCATTAAGAATTCAGTATATCCAGAGAGTGATTTGGTGATTCAAGTCAATGCTACGGAAAAACCATAAATCGGCACAGTACTTCGTATAACGTTTAAATACGTGGGAAAGCTAAGGAACTGTCGTAGGTACAATACTTCGCATTGATTAGAATTTTCAATCGTTCAAAGGATTAATCACCATAACTAGTGGCTTAAACACCCATAACTACTAATTCAAAAGCATATACCGGCATCATAATAAACACTCTCGTATCCACTGTTCTCTGAGCCTCCGTACAAACATCCTTTCCTTTTCTGCATTTATTTTTATTTTCCGTAGATTAGTTATAAAACCAAAACCAAATCCACTTTAGTTAAGCCCTAGCAAAGTCACCAAAGGTAATTAGAACACCTAAGATCCCATGCCCGTTGTAGTATAAGAACGACACCTGAGTCAACATACCGCTTACTACCCTAGTAACCTAATTAGGGCTGAAAGTAGTATTAGCTTAGGATTTCCCCAGCTCTATAAATTTAAAACAACCCACTGTTGCGCTCCCGTTATGACAACGACTGCTTCGGGATGCAACGGGGGTATACGGCCCTCTAAGGGTGGTATACGGACCCTAAGGGGGTGGTGTACCCTGGGTCATGGTCTTGTGTGCTGGATCGTAAGTCTTGTGCACTGGTCGTAGTTCTTGTGATCTTCGTTTGGCTCTATCTTCTTCGTTTCTTGTCAGATTTGAACGATTCTTGCGCCCACGGTTTTGTATTTTCCTGAAGATCAATATGACACAAATTAGGCAAGTTTAGCTTAATTATACGTCAGAATCGCAAGTGGATCGTTTTAGCTCTGGTTTGTTCGTTATTTGAGCATTTTAAGTGATTTTTCGAAAGGAAGTCTAAGCTTTGGCTCATTTTGCATATTTAGTATGTGACACCCGGTTAAAAAGGGCCAAAATTAGCGGCCAATTTAAACCTTAATCACTCGTACTTGGTACGTGATAAAACAAATATGTACGTTGGTGATACAAATTTTATAAATATCGTAAAACTATATTTATAGTAGATATTTACCTTGAAATATTATGCTAAACATTATTGCATAACGATAAAACATTAAACGATTATACGTTTTATAATAAACGTAACGTACGCGTTTAAAACGCACAAATTAAACCAAACAATCAAAACTTGTCAAAGGTAATATTTTTATAACTCAAAATAAAGTATTTAGAATAATACTTCGAAACATATTAACGCGAAATAACGTTTACAAACGTAACCGACTAAAATAAGATTTAACGATAAACGATCGGGTAAACGAACTCGGGCTTAAACCCAACTAATTGGAGACATGAGTTTGCAAACCCATGCCTCCCTTTTTGACTTAAAAAGCCGACCAAACCACCCTTATGTACCATACCTCATTTGTTGTATTTCTTTCACTTTTCAACATACACATACACTACACACTCACCTAACATTACCCCCTCCTTTTTGCTCTCTTCTCTCTCACGGTTGAACACAACAACCACACCAACAATAATACTCATCATCATCTACAAAATTTTGCAAAGGAGGTGATCAAGCAACAAGAAGAAACAAGTTACAAGCACTACTACCATCTTCATCCTTTCTCATCTTTAAAGCTTTGTAAGATCCACTTTTCTTCCACTAATCTTACTTATATTTAACTTATAAACATGTTATGTAGTTCATCTAGCCAAGAAATGTCCAAATTAAAAGCTTAAACTCGTTTTTCATATGTACATATATTAAGACAGATTCTGTCCCGATAAAACCGTCCCACGAAAACGTCCATATCTCGAGTTTTAGGATGAGTTAGACAACGAATTTTTTTTTAAAAGTTGCATATTGAAAAGATCTACAAAAAGTTCTTCTTTATCCCTTCCCAGAAATGTACTGATTTTCGTGTAGTAACCGATTTGTGGAGTAAGTTTCTGAAAAACGAGTTTCAGGCAGACATTATCACGATTTTTTTTAAAAATATTGTGGATGTCTAAAATCATGAAAATAATACTGGAAGTAGGTGATATATGTGGGAACATCATGTAAAAATTTCGGACTTGTTCGACATGTTTTAACCCCCGAGAACGAGCTAGAAAGAACTCGAAAAATCTGGAAAAAAAATGAGTTTGTGGACTGTTTTTAGTACATTTTAATAACGACACATTTGGTTAAATATAAAACGAAACGACAATTTTTCCGAGCTCAATTAACATATTTAAGTGACGTGTAAAAATTTCGGGTCAAACCGAGCACGTTTGACGAAGTCGATATAAACGAGCCTCAAACGATAAATACTGAACATTAAAACTTTTTGATAGAACTTTAAACAAATGGGTCGGATCGGGTGAGTTTTATTTTGGGCCGAATAGTTTAAATGATAATCGAGCCAAATGAGTCACATTTCTAAACGGGCCAAAACTATTAGATTATATTTGAGGTAAAACTAAAGAATATCAGTTGGGCCAAAGGTTGAATTTTGTTAATGGGCCAAATTAATTTGTTAACGTATTTGGGCCACACCTAATGGGCCTTGTTATTGGGCCAAACTACTTGGATTGATTATTGGGCCAAATGTTTTGGGCCAAAGCCCAATGGGTAAAACGAAACCTCAAAAACGCAAATTTAAAACCGGTTATTATATACGAGACGATATATAAACGAAATATTTATGTTTTCAAATTTATGCAATCAATCAAAGTATGTAATAATAATTGGGAATTATTATTTTAAAATGTTACTAATGGGATTACATATTAAACATAAATACAAATGTCATGCTTCGAGCATAATTGAAATAATAATTAAAAAAAAACATTAATAAGAAAGGTTTATTAAAATTATCCTATCACTTATATGAACTTACGTGTTTAGGGTACTAGGAGGTTATATTGGAACATCACGCGCGTTTAGGAACGCTAGCACTCTCAGGTGAGTCTCACGGCCCCGTTTTTACTGATTACTGTTTTTAAATTCGGGGGAGATGCAACACAAATTGTTTTAGTGATCACAAGTTATTCGGTTAGTTAATTTAGTTATTAACTTGTTCATTGTTTCGGTTATTATTGTCGGTATTGATTTTCATTGTTCGGTTATTGCACGAGTGTTTTAATTCGGTAAAGTCCTCATCAGTGTATGATTCATTAACTTAATAAGGCGCGATTGCTAAATGATAGTACTATCATGGGAGTGACGTCCCCGTCCGGGTTGCTAGCTACAACCAAGTTAAAAACGGGCACTTTAGTAATTGTTACGGGTGTATCACCAAAACGGGAGGCAAAGATCGGGTTATGCTTTGAATCATAGCTCAGTGCAATATTTGTGTCGGTTATATCAGGGTTCGGAAACCTTAATAGGTTATATCATTGTTCGTTTATATTGCTTATCATTGTTCGGTTTACATTGTTTAATTATCATCGGATAATCATGTTGATCACATCAATGTTTATTTTAAACCTGTGAGATTCACCAGCTTTATAGCTGACCTTTTAGTGTTGCATTCTCAGGTACACAGCAACAGTAGGGTTGCTCAGTAAGGATGGCCCGCAGGATATGTTAGTTAGTATGAGTCGCATGCTTGCAAACAGATGAAGATTTTCCTGCATCATATTTTGTTAAACGTTATGTATTAAAATCTTCGGAAATCATTTTAGCGAACTCACCGTTATAATGTAAACTTATGACTTAGACCTTGTATTACTTTTGAAATATTTATAAACGTCTCATGTAGAGTCGTTTGTTGTAATCTTGGTGTTTTGATATTTGATTAGTCACACCCAAATCATCGCTTCCGCAAATCATAAAATAGGGGGTGTGACAGATTGGTATCAGAGCCTAAGGTTATAGTGAACTAGGTTGCATGTAGTGGGCCTAGACTATGACCGTTAGGCAATATTCCTCATTAGGTATGACTGATTCAGGGATTACATCATACAAATTTAATTTAACATAGCGTAGCTAACTATGTACAATTAAACAAAGATGATGTAAGATCTGAAAGGAGTTATATTGAACAGGAATGCATTAGCTGACTCTGACCATGAGAGAACCGGGACTTCTAACTGTTTCGTGATAGACATGACTAGGTGGATGTATAGGTATATATGATATATACATATATGATTAGGCTATTATGTGATATAGGGATTTATACATACATAGGCCTCGAATATATCCTATGCTCCAGGCTATTATATATTGAAGGTATATGAATAGGCCTTATCTGACGATACTTTTGTTACCACCTACATCACTGTAACTGACAAACATAACTACTCCAACGTCCTTAGATATGAAGATCGGGACTTTGGTTTCGATTACTATCACCAACCTAATTATACGCCTATAACATCTTGCAACACACTCCACTGTACCGTTCGGTAATCACTAGGAAACTTGTTAGGTTTTCACAAACCAAGCCTTATTTCGCCCATACTGTTCATAATTTCACTTTTATCCAAACAAACCTCGAATCACGATTCACAAATTCACCATATTACTTGTAAACCATATCCTGAAAACATTTGAAAACTCTCAGCCTACATCCAACCCTGTTGTCTACCGAATCATGATTTTTACCTGTGTTGTCGTATATTACAACATAAATATAGATACATATGTGATATGTCATGA
The DNA here is from genome assembly GCA_949592205.1 of Helichrysum umbraculigerum. Lineage (NCBI taxonomy): Eukaryota > Viridiplantae > Streptophyta > Magnoliopsida > Asterales > Asteraceae > Helichrysum > Helichrysum umbraculigerum. Next base: position 71,869,880 of record CATIUR010000003.1, read on the forward strand.
TTTGGTACCGACAACTTACCTATTTTCTCTTTGCTTTTGCAAGAATCATGCCACCGAGACGAACCTACACTCAAGCTCAAGTTGACAAACCGGTTGCCGATGCATTAATTGCTGGGCAACGTCGATCTGAAAGTTCTGAAACACCACCAAACTCCAATCCTGTGAAACCTTGCACATACAAAGATTTCCTTAGCGGCCACCCTCTAAACTTCAAAGGCACGGAAGGTGCTATTGGCTTGTTACGATGGCTGGAAAAGACTGAATCAGTCTTTCGTATCTGTAACTGCCCAGAGAACTCAAAGGTCAAGTTCTCCACCTACACCTTTATGGACGATGCTCTGACATGGTGGAATACTTATGCTGACTCTGTGGGTCAAGACATTGCTTTGGAAACCCCTTGGGATGAACTGAAGAAAATGCTCAGAGATGAGTATTGTCCCCGGGATGAGATTCAACATCTAGAGGCCGAATTTTGGCAACTCACTTCCCAAGGCAATGACATTGCCGGCTACACCTCTAGGTTTAACCAACTAGCGCACTTGTGTCCATCAATGGTTAGTGAGGAATCCAAGCGTATCGAACGCTATATCTGGGGACTCCCTCCGCAAATCCAAGGGATGGTGACTTCATCCAACTCTCCCACATTTCATGGTACTGTGCGCATGGCACACAAGCTGATGGCACAGATTGTTCGCCAAGGAACGCCTGTTGTCAAAAGTACTGTAAACCACCCTAGTGATAACAAGAGAAAACCTGAGGGAAACGCTGACAATCAAAATCCGGCTACCAAAAAGCCTGCAATCATCAAGGCCAACACCTCTGGGTCTGAAAACAAGAAAGAGTACACTGGAACCAAACCCTACTGCTCAAAGTGTAAACGCCACCATGACGGACCTTGTGGCACCCCCTGTGACAAGTGCCAGCGTTATGGTCATTCTGCTAAGGATTGCCGAGCGAAAGCCTGTTTCGAGTGTGGAACTGTAGGGCACTACAGGAATGACTGTCCAAAGCTGAAGGACAAAAACATCAACCCTGCTCGAGGAAGAGCCTATGTACTCAGAACTAGGGAAGACGACCAGAACCCGAGACTCATTGACTTGCTCAACACGGGTATGGTCACTTATTAATGACCTGAATGCTTTTACACTGTTTACATGGATAGATATTACTCGCTGCTTGATATCTTTTATGTTTTCCCTAGATTCTAAGTGCACAATAGAGTTAGGGAAAAACGACAAGTTAGTTCTATAGTTTCTTTATGAGATGAAGTTTAGCTTACATATGTATAGGAATAACATATCCTACGGTGTGTATACCGGAAAACATATCGGTAAACTTTTATACACTGGGTAACATTCCACGTAAAACTAATGTATGCTAAATTTAGTTTCTATGGGAGACTAATAGAGTCTAGTTTACGCAACGATCCTACTAACTATTACAAACTGTATGAACACAGTAAGACTCACTGAATTCGGTGGATTGGTCATCCAAAACAAAGTAACACTTGCTAATACGGGACGAGCTGGTCAAGTAGACCTAACGGTCGGGTAGAATTCGGACCTCTCCATTTCTTAAGTAAACGGTAGGCTTAAGCCTAACAAGGGGAGAGGACTCGGATGTCTTAGTATTAGACATATCACTTAGTTGGCCTTAGTAACACGCGAACATAGATTTCAATTGAATTTCGGGACGAAATTCTCCTAACAAGGGGAAAATGTGACACCCGGTTAAAAAGGGCCAAAATTAGCGGCCAATTTAAACCTTAATCACTCGTACTTGGTACGTGATAAAACAAATATGTACGTTGGTGATACAAATTTTATAAATATCGTAAAACTATATTTATAGTAGATATTTACCTTGAAATATTATGCTAAACATTATTGCATAACGATAAAACATTAAACGATTATACGTTTTATAATAAACGTAACGTACGCGTTTAAAACGCACAAATTAAACCAAACAATCAAAACTTGTCAAAGGTAATATTTTTATAACTCAAAATAAAGTATTTATAATAATACTTCGAAACATATTAACGCGAAATAACGTTTACAAACGTAACCGACTAAAATAAGATTTAACGATAAACGATCGGGTAAACGAACTCGGGCTTAAACCCAACTAATTGGAGACATGAGTTTGCAAACCCATGCCTCCCTTTTTGACTTAAAAAGCCGACCAAACCACCCTTATGTACCATACCTCATTTGTTGTATTTCTTTCACTTTTCAACATACACATACACTACACACTCACCTAACATTACCCCCTCCTTTTTGCTCTCCTCTCTCTCACGGTTGAACACAACAACCACACCAACAATAATACTCATCATCATCTACAAAATTTTGCAAAGGAGGTGATCAAGCAACAAGAAGAAACAAGTTACAAGCACTACTACCATCTTCATCCTTTCTCATCTTTAAAGCTTTGTAAGATCCACTTTTCTTCCACTAATCTTACTTATATTTAACTTATAAACATGTTATGTAGTTCATCTAGCCAAGAAATGTCCAAATTAAAAGCTTAAACTCGTTTTTCATATGTACATATATTAAGACAGATTCTGTCCCGATAAAACCGTCCCACGAAAACGTCCATATCTCGAGTTTTAGGATGAGTTAGACAACGAATTTTTTTTTAAAAGTTGCATATTGAAAAGATCTACAAAAAGTTCTTCTTTAGCCCTTCCCAGAAATGTACTGATTTTCGTGTAGTAACCGATTTGTGGAGTAAGTTTCTGAAAAACGAGTTTCAGGCAGACATTATCACGATTTTTTTTAAAAATATTGTGGATGTCTAAAATCATGAAAATAATACTGGAAGTAGGTGATATATGTGGGAACATCGTGTAAAAATTTCGGACTTGTTCGACATGTTTTGACCCCCGAGAACGAGCTAGAAAAATCTGGAAAAAAAATGAGTTTGTGGACTGTTTTTAGTACATTTTAATAACGACACATTTGGTTAAATATAAAACGAAACGACAATTTTTCCGAGCTCAATTAACATATTTAAGTGACGTGTAAAAATTTCGGGTCAAACCGAGCACGTTTGACGAAGTCGATATAAACGAGCCTCAAACGATAAATACTGAACATTAAAACTTTTTGATAGAACTTTAAACAAATGGGTCGGATCGGGTGAGTTTTATTTTGGGCCGAATAGTTTAAATGATAATCGAGCCGAATGAGTCACATTTCTAAACGGGCCAAAACTATTAGATTATATTTGAGGTAAAACTAAAGAATATCAGTTGGGCCAAAGGTTGAATTTTGTTAATGGGCCAAATTAATTTGTTAACGTATTTGGGCCACACCTAATGGGCCTTGTTATTGGGCCAAACTACTTGGATTGATTATTGGGCCAAATGTTTTGGGCCAAAGCCCAATGGGTAAAACGAAACCTCAAAAACGCAAATTTAAAACCGGTTATTATATACGAGACGATATATAAACGAAATATTTATGTTTTCAAATTTATGCAATCAATCAAAGTATGTAATAATAATTGGGAATTATTATTTTAAAATGTTACTAATGGGATTACATATTAAACATAAATACAAATGTCATGCTTCGAGCATAATTGAAATAATAATTAAAAAAAAACATTAATAAGAAAGGTTTATTAAAATTATCCTATCACTTATATGAACTTACGTGTTTAGGGTACTAGGAGGTTATATTGGAACATCACGCGCGTTTAGGAACGCTAGCACTCTCAGGTGAGTCTCACGGCCCCGTTTTTACTGATTACTGTTTTTAAATTCGGGGGAGATGCAACACAAATTGTTTTAGTGATCACAAGTTATTCGGTTAGTTAATTTAGTTATTAACTTGTTCATTGTTTCGGTTATTATTGTCGGTATTGATTTTCATTGTTCGGTTATTGCACGAGTGTTTTAATTCGGTAAAGTCCTCATCAGTGTATGATTCATTAACTTAATAAGGCGCGATTGCTAAAGGATAGTACTATCATGGGAGTGACGTCCCCGTCCGGGTTGCTAGCTACAACCAAGTTAAAAATGGGCACTTTAGTAATTGTTACGGGTGTATCACCAAAACGGGAGGCAAAGATCGGGTTATGCTTTGAATCATAGCTCAGTGCAATATTTGTGTCGGTTATATCATGGTTCGGAAACCTTAATAGGTTATATCATTGTTCGTTTATATTTCTTATCATTGTTCGGTTTACATTGTTTAATTATCGTCGGATAATCATGTTGATCACATCAATGTTTATTTTAAACCTGTGAGATTCACCAGCTTTATAGCTGACCTTTTAGTGTTGCATTCTCAGGTACACAGCAACAGTAGGGTTGCTCAGTAAGGATGGCCCGCAGGATATGTTAGTTAGTATGAGTCGCATGCTTGCAAACAGATGAAGATTTTCCTGCATCATATTTTGTTAAACGTTATGTATTAAAATCTTCGGAAATCATTTTAGCGAACTCACCGTTATAATGTAAACTTATGACTTAGACCTTGTATTACTTTTGAAATATTTATAAACGTCTCATGTAGAGTCGTTTGTTGTAATCTTGGTGTTTTGATATTTGATTAGTCACACCCAAATCATCGCTTCCGCAAATCATAAAATAGGGGGTGTGACATAGTATAAAACAATGATTATTTGATGTTTATTCAAAGAATTGAGCCAAAATGGGCTTGAAATGGTGCACAAAAATGTGACTTTTTGCATCAAATCAAATATCAGTGAGGCTTAATTTCAAGGGTTTCGTCTGTTGGTGCTACGATCAGTCCTCCTCGTCCTTCTAGCAGTGGCTTAATTGATGAGGCGAGAGTGATACGATTTGACATAACTTGTTGGTAGAAAGTAGGATTTTGGAAAAGAAGGGTTAAACTATTCTAATCTAAAGACGGAAAAAGTAAAATTAACCTAAGAATAGAAAAGGAACTTCCGGATGATATTGATCTTCCGAAAGGATCGCTAAATAACTAAGATAACTAATTTCCTAAAATCGGTCCTAGTAGTCCCCGGCAGTGGCCCCAAAAACCTGATCGCACTCCAACGGTCGGTTCAAGAATTGCTTCTTGGTCGTTGCGGGCCTTCCGGTCAGGGCAGACGATCGGAGGGGTGGTTTTATATTTATAGTGCAGGGAAGCCTAAGTTATACTACTACTTGTATAGTAAGCGGCAGTTATGACTCAGGTGTCGTACTTCAAACCACAACGGGCATGGGATCTTAGGAGAATTAATTATCTTTGGTAATTCAGCTAGGGTTTTTTTAAACTTTTTGAGGGGTTTTGTTTTCTATTCTATGTAAACTAAAGACAGTAAAATAAATGAGGAGTGTAGTCGCTGAGAGATCTATGGATTACGCGAGTGTTTGCTATGACATCGATGTATGCTATTTAGGGGTAGTTATGAGGATTGAGGCTCTAATTACAATGAATCCTAGCAGTGCTGACTTGGGGTCTCTGAACAATGTTCAACATAGTGTTGTACCTACGGCCTTTTCATGGCTTCCACGCATTTGTACTTCACCAAAGGTGGTTCCAGCGCTATACCAAGTACTAAGCCGTTTTATGGTTTTTCCGATGCCTCGCCCAGAGATCCCGTATCATTACTGTATATGTCCTAATGGGCCATAGCTCCTATCCTATTACTTATCTAACGTAGGGTTGTCCACAATCAAATAAATAACATGTCACATGGATAACAGATATGGAGTGTAAGCTACATCGGAAGTTCTCCCAAATATAGTACCAATTTTACCGACAACTAACCTCGAATCCTATTCCCCAGTCTCGGTCATCTGAGACGTCCGTATCGTGGCACGAATTATTGAATAAACAATAAAGTGAACAGAAGTTACCCCGCGGAATAAGTTGGGAAAGTCTGTCTAACGATCGTTTAAATTGTTCGACATTATTTCATACAGATCATTGTAATTATTCTAGCATGTTAAACTGTTGTATGTAATTATTCTATGTTTGAAAACCTAATCACGAATCCAACAACCGAAATAGACAAATAGATACTAGCATGCAAACCCTAAAGCAACAATCAAACAAAAACATGGAGTAGTGTGACATGGATAGTGATCAGTTTGTTTCAGGCAGAGTTTCTGGATTAATGGTTAAGTCACGAATACTCTGAAAGTTCTCTCAAAAGTATTTGATATATGAAATTAATTCTAATCTATCTCTAATCCTATGCTCCGTGTCTCCAATGATGTATTTCAATAAGGAGAATAGCGGCCATGCCGAGTTCATCGAATCATTCAGACACAGAATAGTTGAGGGACCTATTTCTAGCAATTGGCCGGATTCTATCAACAGGTTTCAAACCACAGCATAAGTTGGATAAATAAAACATTTAAGAATCATTTCATAAATTCAAACATATCCTAATTACATGCAAGCAGAGTAACAACATGGTTTAAAGCAATACTACCCTAGCATAACGTCTATCATAGCAAACACAGATTTGTCTAGCCTAACATAGCAATTATCATAGCATGCATTCTTAAATAATCATGATAATAGCACAACATATTTAAAAATAACAAGAAAGGATAATATAATAAAACCTGATAGGCGTTACAACAAATCTGCGCAACCGCAGTCACGGAGCGACTCCGTACAAAGCTTGTAAGCTTGCTACTCTACTCCTACTAGCTAACTACTACTACTACTACTACTATTCTAGAGAGAGAAAGTGTGTGTGAGAGAGAAAGAAATGAGAATGGAATGGTGAAGGTGTGTTTAAGTGTGTTGAAAATGAGGAGGTTAAGCCTCTATTTATTGGCTTCAAGTTACAAATTTTACACTCAGCACCCTCCTCCCAATTTAACACTGAAATACACCCTCGAGCTATGAAATTCGACACCAAAAGGGGCGTATTCGATACCAAAAGGGGTGTATTCGGTAGCAAATAGGGCGTATCCGGTAGCAAATAGGGCATATCCGGTAGCAAATAGGGCGTATCCGGCAGCAAATAGGGGGTATACCACCCAAAAAGGAGGTATACCACCCCTTAGAGGGGGTATACGGCCCCAATAGGGGGGTATACGGCCCTCTAAGGGTGGTATACGGCCCCTAAGGGGGTGGTGTACCCTGGGTCGTGGTCTTGTGTGCTGGATCGTAAGTCTTGTGCACTGGTTGTAGTTCTTGTGATCTTCGTTTGGCTCTATCTTATTCGTTTCTTGTCAGATTTGAATGATTCTTTCGCCCACGGTTTTGTATTTTCCTGAAGATCAATATGACACAAATTAGGCCAGTTTAGCTTAAATATACGTCAGAATCGCAAGTGGATCGTTTTAGCTCTGGTTTGTTCGTTATTTGAGCATTTTAAGTGATTTTTTGAAAGGAAGTCTAAGCTTTGGCTCATTTTGCATATTTCGTATAAAACAATGATTATTTGATGTTTATTCAAAGAATTGAGCCAAAATGGGCTTGAAATGGTGCACAAAAACGTGACTTTTTGCGTCAAATCAGTGAGATTAACAAGAAGCTTTTGGATGCTCTGCCAAAAGCCTGGGAAATTAAAGTCCAATTTTTGAAAGAAAGTGAAGAGTTGAGTACGATGAAGTTAGATGACTTGATTGGGATACTCCAGGCACACGCTATGGAGTTAAAGAAGAAAGAGTGCAAGTCAGGAGGTTTTGTTCAAGATCCATCTCTTTATGGTGGAAAGGTAAATTCAGGGAAAACCTATGGTGGAATGGCCTTTGTGTCAGATATAACTTCACAACTAAACTCCACTGGGGTTCACTCATCGGTTTATTCAGCTGGAACTTCACAAGGTTCACAAGGTTCACAGACTCCTATTTCGCCCGCCATTGAGGAACAAGATGCCATTTATACAGCTTTTCTGAATTCCTATAAGGATTTGGTTTCACAACCAAATACCACATTGCAGATGGCTCGAGAAGATTATGCCCAATTAGATGATGATGATGATCTTGAGCAAATGGATCTTAGTTGGAACATAGCCATGATTACTGGTAGCGTGTGAAAGCGTCTAGTTTATAATTATTTAGAAATGGAAATACCTTATTAATACTATCACACAACCAGGAAACAATACCTGATCGAATGTAAGTATAGACTTGGTAAATCCGAGTCGATCACAGGGAACGGTGGTTATTTATTACAATAAGAAATACTAATTAACCGGAAAACAATAAACTGGGGGACGTTTCAGTTTCGTGCGAACATTTAAAATAAATTAGTAATTAAAACAAATAAATTACTTAAATTAAATAACAGATAGGAATTAGTAGGAAGGAAGAAAGTAATCGTGTAGTAACTCCACTCAAATTCATGTATTCCGATTCACTGCACGTTCATTGTTTAACTGTGATTTCTTTTATATCAATTAAGATTCTAATCAAAGAATCCGAATTGAATGTAAATTAGCCAACTGTTTGGGTCCAACTAATTTTTATTAACTAGGGTTTCACATTAAACATCGATCCGATGTCGCAAGAATTGTACTTTTCTATTGCGTGCTTTAACCTAAATTATGCTTTAAGTATTCACGATTGATTATGATTAATCTTAACGGTATGACTCAACAATACCTTACTAATAATCACTTAATAGCTTATTCATTTTAGATTACTAAGTTATTATTCTCTTGACCTGTCAAACTCAATATATTCAGTAATGATTAAAACTTAGATTCTAATCATCAATAATTAATAATAATAAAAGAAATCAATCTCAGTAATACTATCAACCACGTCAAGTAATAACTTATAATCACCAATCAATAAGGATCTACGGATAACATAATCATCTTCAATTAAACAACTTAATAAACGTGCAATTAAAATCGTTCAACAATCATTATCCAAGATTTATCACTACACAACTACTAAAATATTCAATTCATCATTCAATATTGAAAAAACAGATTATCAACTTCAAAAACGTCATGTAATTGAAATAAACAAAGTAATTACAAACCGAAAAGACAAATCACAAAAAGATAAAGCGAATTAACCTCAACCTTAACTCTTTGTGCCTCCAAAATAACCCTAAAATTCGTAAATAAACGTCTAAAGTCGATCTCAGAAAACCCCAGCCGAAAACTAGTCTCTCTCCCGTTTTTAGGGTTAAAAACACGTTTTATAGTATTCTGGAAAATCGATCCATACGGCGTATGGAAATTCCATACGGCGTATGGATTGAAACAAGCCCGGCCCAGCTCTGCCGCTTCTTGGGCCTCCACCGCCTCATTCCATACGGCGTATGGATATTCCATACGGCGTATGTAATGAAATTCCAGCCGATTTTCAACTTTTCTTCTTTTAACCATTCGGCTTTACTCGTTTCTTCAAAAATACATCATTTAATTCATTTATTGACTGTTTTCCGTTCCTTTCTTCAAAAAGCTTCATCTCCACATCTAATTGCAAATATAAACGAAATAAGTACCTTAACTTAATTAAATGCAATAAAAACATACAAGAACAGGGGTAAAATACTACTTAAATATAGTACTTATGAGCGTTTATCAATTACCAGGAGGGTGAAGAAGTTTTTGCAACGAACGGGACGCAAAAGTTTGGATGGTGATGGTAAATCTGGCTTCGGTTTTGATAAGAGCAAGGTTCGATGTTACAACTGCCAGAACTTGGGGCATTTCGCACGAGAATATGAGAAACCTAAGATTCCTCCTTCGGGTCTTACCAAGCCATCTCCTCCCAAGACACCTGCAAAGGAGAATGTGAAGACTGTAGTTTCTGATGCTCTGGTTGTGTTTGAGCCTACACATACTGATTGGACTGCAAAAGCTGAGCAATATCAGCTTGGACTCATGGCTCACATCATTCCTGAGGTTATTGATGAACCTTTTTCTTTTACTTCATGTATACAATTGTCTACTTCTTTAGAAAGTTATAAGGTAGATAATGCAAATGTGAGAGGAAAAGTAGAAAAACTTATGGAGTCAAACAAGTATTTGAAAGCTAATGAAAAACTTTTATGATCAAAAACTTGAGGCCTATAAGTTAGACACACAGACCTATAAAGCAAAAGTTTTTAGTCAGCAAGATGCTATAAATAGCTATCTTAAAGAAATTTCTTTTTTAAATAAAGAACTTGATGACTCACAGGCTGAGGTTGTTAATCTGAATCGTAGAATCTCAAATTATGCAACAACTACTACTATCTTTGATGATATCGTTAGCAAGCAACGAACAGATACAAAAAGTAAAGCTGGACTAGGTTGTAAATCAGTTCCACCTCCTACTAATTTCTGTCCTACGCCTGTTAAAGAAGGCACCAAAGATTTTGTACCTGCCTGTGCATCAAAGGCAGATACAAAAACTGATAAAGAAGCAAAGACAAGTACTAACAATGATGCGTCAGTTAGTACCAAAAAACAAGTAAAGGAGAAAGCCAAAAAGGCAGAGTACCCTTTACCTGCTTTTGTTAAGCCTACTACTTCACCTCCAGTTTTGTTTAAGGAGGAAATTGAGATTGAGGATATAACAGAACAAGAATATGGTAATATTGCAAAGGTTGAAAAATGAACCTGTACTTAAGGTTCAATCTAAAAAGGGTAAGGAACAAGTTCTCATAGAAACTTCTCAAACAGTATCATAGACTCCTGTGAAAATTTTGAAAAGAACCTCAAATGAAAAACTTTTAAGTTCTCAACCTGTGCAAGAACCTGCAAAAGCTTGTACACATCAGTGTGCATGTTTTGAAAGTGCCGCTCCTTTCAAATCTTTCTCTGTCAATCCTCAGCCTCAATAGTTTGTTGAACAACGTTCCTGTTTCTACTGTAAGAGACAGGGACATTTGATTCGTGATTGTCCAAAACTCTCAAATCAGCGTTTTGGGAGAGATATGCCTAGGACAACTGTTTTTAGAAAATCTGTTTCTCATTCACCACCTAGGCATTATGCAAACTCTCCTAAACCTGTTGAGAAGAAGAGTAATGTTGAGCAAAAACCTTTGCCAAAACCAAAGCTCAACATCACTAAAAAATCTCCCTCCGAACCATCAAAAGTTTGGAAACTAAAAGAGTTCAATGTTGACTCTTCTGTTGTCAACAATAACACATCAGATAAAAATTATGATTTGTTTAAAAATAAAATTCTGTCTGATGTGATTATTGTTGATGACTTTGGAAGACCTAAGTCTGTAAAGGCTTGGGTCTCCGTTTCTCACTAATATTCTCCTCTTTTGTGTTGCAGCAGTCTGAACGGGTTAAGAGTATTGAATGGTATATGGATAGTAGATGCTCGCGACACATGACTGGTAATGTGTCCCTTCTGACTGATGTTCAACCATTGAATGGGGGATATGTTGCTTTTGCGGGAGATATTGGTGGAATGATAACTAGTCGAGGTACGCTAACTAATGGAAATGTTATCTTTGAGAATGTGAACTATGTGGAACAGCTTAAGCACAATTTGTTAAGTGTTTCACAGGTCTGTGATAAGGATTACACAACATCGTTCACGAAAACAGAATGTGTTATTTTGAAGCCTGGGTATGTCATTCCTGAAGAATGGGTGTTGCTGAGAGCACCAAGAAGAAATGACACATACATTCTGGACATGAGAACTGTTGAGACAACAAATGAGTATACATGTCTCTTGTCTAAGGCTTCAGAAAAGGATTCAATGCTTTGGCACAGACGGATGGGACACATTCATTTTCGTAAAATGAATTTTCTGACCAAGAATGATCTAGTGCTTGGGGTACCAAAACAGTCATTTGCTTTAAAGGATGACTGTATCTCTTGCCACAAAGGAAAGCTTCATAAAAAGTTCCATAAGTCTAAGTCAGTGAATTCCATTGCTGCACCGTTGGAGCTATTACATATGGATATGTTTGGGCCGATATCCACAAGGAGTATTGGTGGAAAATCGCATTGTTTGGTAATCACGGATGACTACTCACGATTTTCTTGGGTTTATTTTCTTGCATCAAAGGATGAAGCTGCTGAGATCTTAGTGTATCTGTTTGACAAGTTGGCAAATTTAAGCGGCTTGAGTATCAAGAGACTGCGAAGCGATAATGGAACGGAATTCAGGAACTCAACTCTCGAGATGTACTGTGCTTCAATAGGGATTGAACATCAATTTAGTGCTCCAAGAACTCCACAACAGAATGGGGTTGCTGAACGAAAGAACAGAACAATCATCGAGACAGCCAGAACGATGTTAGCTGACTCCAAGCTACCCATTATTTTCTAGGCCGAGGCTGTTAACACGGCCTGTTATGTTCTGAATCGGGTTCTTACGGTTAAGAAAAAGAATAAAACTTGTTATGAGTTGTTTAATAACCGTAAGCCAAATTTGCAGTTTCTAGAACCATTTGGATGTCCTTGTTTAATTATTATTACAAAGGATAAAGTCTCTAAGTTTGGTGATAAGGCTACCGAGGGAATTTTCCTTAGATACTCTGTCAATTCTCCAAATAAAAGAGTCTTTAACAAGTCAACAAACAGGATAGATGAGCATTTTGAAATCAAATGTCTACGCTACACGGACCCTCCTCAGGGAACGGGTCCTGATTGGTTTTTCAATTATGAAGATGTCTTTAATTCTTTCAACATACCGGAAGAAGAACATGTGGAAGATTTGGTCACCTTACTTCATGGAATTGGTCTTACTCAAGATACACCCGCTCCAACTTTCAAACCATCCGACCCAACACCTGAATCTACACCTGCTTCAACACCCGCTTCCACATCTACACCTTCAACACCCGCTTCTACAACAACTGTACCATCTCCCACTACACCATCTTCGGATGCTCCTTCTACTTCTAGAACTATCTATACAAAGGAGCTTCCTTTTGATCCAAACATGCCTCCTTTACAGGAAGAGGAAGAGGAAAAAGAAGAGATGAACTATTCTCAGTTCTATACTCACGACGATGAAGATGATGAAGGGTCACGGAATCTTTCTTTAATCAAATCTGTTATTATTCTAGAGAAAGAAGATGCTCCTGCAACTGAGGGAGATTTGAACAACTTGGAGCTGGACCTTGTGCCGGATATAATTCCAGTGACTCGTGTACATAAGGATCATCCCATTGAAAATATTATTGGTGATCCTCATGCTGCAGTTCAAACACGATAACAAGTGAAACAGACTCCAACTCAGCAACTTTTGATTGTTGTCGCTAAAATAGATTCATGTCATCTATCTCAAATCGAACCAAAGAAGGTTGAAGAGGCCTTAAAAGACCCATCATGGGTCAAGGCCATGCAAGAGGAACTATAGCAATTTAAGAAGCTGCAAGTTTGGGAAATAGTTCCGTTACCCAAGGGTGCCCACCTGACTGGCACTTGTTGGGTATACCGAAATAAGATGGATGATCGGGGCATTGTGATTCGTAACAAAGCACATTTGGTAGTTCAAGGCTTCTGTCAAATTGAGGGTTTGGACTATGATGAAGTATTTGCTCCTGTTGCTCGATTGGAGTCAATTCGCATTTTCTTAGCATATGCCTCCTTCAAAGGATTTTGCGTTAATCAACTTGATGTAAAAAGTGCTTTTCTGTATGGACAAGTGGATACTGATGTGTATGTTAAGCAGCCTCCAGGTTTTGAAAACCCTAAGCATCCGGAATGCGTCTGCAAATTGAACAAGGTGTTATATGGTCTTCATCAAGCTCCGAGGCTTTGGTATGAGCGGCTTACTACTCATCTGATAAAACATGGTTTCTTAGGGGCAACATTGATAGCACTCTATTCATCCGTAGAGAACAGTCTGGGGATAGTGTTAGTGCCTGTTTAACTTAATAAACAATCGTATATAATAAGCCTTGAATGTATTATTGAGAAGTTGCGGAATCACACTCAATAATATTAAGAAGATCACAGAATATAAACTAATATGATGAACACAATAATATACCAAAAAGCTTCAATCTTATTAATGATATAAGACGAATACACTTAATGTATTAGGGTTACAGAAAACCTTGAAGCTGCGCAAAACCTTAACCTATCTAGGTCTAAAGGATCTCTATTTATAACACATAGAGTCCTCTACAATCTCCTACGAATATGGAATAAAATAACTTCCATAACCGACTCATACTTATCACAAAATCATAAACAGTTGTAACTACCATTCTGAAGTAAACAGTTTTAACTATTATACATTCAGTGGTAACTGCTTCAATTGTAATATAAGACTAAGTACAAATATATAATCAGTGTTAACTGCTACATATATAACTAACAGTTACAGACACATAAGCAGTTTCAACTACTTACACAAACATAACTATCAGTTGAAATTGATCTTCAATCAGTTGTAACAACTTATCTTCTCTTCAGATTTCTTCTATTAGTTGTACCTTTGTGAAAACAGTTTTAATCTTTAACACAAACAGTTTTAAACACTTGTACTCTTCGTCTTCTCATCAATAACAACTTCAACCCAAAAGCAGTTTTGACCCAACAATCTCCCCCTAAACTTAATTTGTCCTTCACAGCATTAAGTTTCTTCTAATCCTCCATTATGAGCTTAACAAAATTCTTTCAAAACTGTCAATATTTTCTTCTCTTCCTTCTCTCTATCTCCTCCTTCTTGTAAATCTGATTCAGCACCATATAAACCAAATTCTGAGCTACATCATCTTAAACAGCAGCTTGTAATCTTGCATCTCTCATGCTCATCAAAAATCTCAGATTTATATCATAAAATCTATCTATCAACATCCACATAAACACTGCATCATCTATAACAATCTGATGTACTCCTGGTTTTGCATGATAAATCCAATGCTTTACTTTGCTGAATGTGCTAAATTGAAAAGGAAACTCATCTGGTTCAAACATAGCTTTAATCCAATGCCATGTAACCTTCTCAACCAGATTATCAAACCTTTTTGAATCCAAATCCTTCTCCATTCCAATTTCATACATCCTGACCAAGTCAGTTCTACTTATTCTCTTTATTAAATCCCTGAAAGATCTCCACCAAGATACATTTTCATCTGCTCTTTCAATTTTAATCTTGTGAATCTTAACAGGATTAACAAATTGTTCAATCGACCAATCAATAATACCAGGCAAATCAACATTAATTACCTCTGACTCCACTGGTTGTAACAGAATAAATTCTTTCAACTAATCAACATTCCTTTCTCTATCAGGAATTTCATCCAATTCTCTTTTCTTTCTTTCTTTTTCTTCTTTCTTTCTTTTCTCAGCTTCTTCCTTTTCTTTCTTTTCCTTTTCTTCCTTTTCTTTTAATTTCTTTTATCTTTCAGCTTTTTTCTTTTCTTTTTCAGCTTCTTTCTTTTCTTTTTCTTTCCTCTCAATAACTTCAGGATTCATATCATCCTTATCCTACAAACTCTGCAATCTTTCCAAACTCATTTGTTTCAAAGCATTCAGAGGAATATACCCACCTTTTAACTTTGCAATCAAATTCTTCTTCATCTGAGCTTTAGTAGGTGGTTTAGCTGCCCTTTTTCTTCTAGCCTCTTCTGCTTTCTTCTTTTTTATATGATCAACCAAATACTCAATATCATCTTTCTTTTGCTCTCTCAACAAGTACTCATCCAATTCTGCCACTTGTTCCTTTGTCATTTTAACAAACTTACCTGGCTCAATCTCAACATCAATCAAATCTTCTGCATTGAGCTCAGCATGTAATCTTTGTGCATATTCAGTATCATGAGCAGTTGTAGCAGCTGGCACTGGTTTTGACTTTTTCTTCTTTGGTTCTTCAACCAGCTTTCCCTTGCCCTTGTCTTTGGGATCAATCTTTGACAATTCTTTCTTTTGATGAACATGAGCTGCAGCAGGTTCTCTGATTGTAAATCCAGGCAAAGATGGTTGTGTAGATTGTTTCTTTGATGCGTCAACCTTCTTTCTTGTTCCTGTCATCTTAGCAGTTTTAACTGGAATACTCTTCTTTCTAATAACACAAGTCTTTTCAAACTGTTGTTGAGCATCAGTCTTCTCCTTTTCCACTGCTACCTCAGGTTTATTAACATCATCACCATCATCATCATCAAGCTTTAGCTCCTCAGTCCTCTCACCCAAATTAACCTCTGTAGTCTGATCAACTGAAACAATAACTTCAGTATGTTCAGATACCTTATCATCAGGCTCTGGTACATTCCTCTCATTTTCCATTGGTTCATTTACTGGTTCATTCATTGATTCATTCATGTCAGGCTCTGTTGGTGGTGTAGGAGGTGCATGCACAAACTCATCATCTTCAGGTTGTTCCATCTCAATGTCCTCATCAACCTTCTCATCCTCATCCACCTTATCTCCCATATTAGTCCAAACTTTCGCCCCCTTTTTGAAAGCATTTTGCTTAAACTGGTAAGCATCTTCAGGTTCAGAAGTATCATGGACCACATATTTTCTCCCTTTCTTCAAACAATCAATAACAATTTTCTCTAACTGCTGCACTCTCCTTTGCAATTGAGCCACAATCTCATCCTTAGCTCTATTCTTCTTCCTTTCCTTGACAAATTTTGACCAGACATAATCAATCAAAGCCGTCAATTCTGAGTTAGTTCTAGCCTCAACACCTTTAGGATGTGAATCCTTTGGTGAATCATTGACATTATCAAACTCTGACTCATGCCTAGCATGATCATCAAAGTCCCCTTGATTCTTGGTACTAGGACCACTAGGATCATCTACATGTGTAGAATCATGTCCATGTGTTGCCTCTGATTGGGTCTTATCAATGTTACTTCCGTCCTGCTCTGCCAGTGGGCTAGAAGCAGTAGAAGTAGCCCTTTCAGAATGGTCACCCCTCTCCTTATGGACCACATGTTGTTCTGGACCACTGTCCATTGACTGAGATGACTGAGCAACATGATCCTCAGACACCTGTGTTTTAGCCTTTTTGGCTCTAGAAGATTTAGCTATTTTGGTCCCTTGTTTTCTTTTAATACCCCCAGCTACTGTGGGTTGAGAAGTGGTGGGTGGAACCATTCTCTCAGCAGCTGGTTCAGCTTCAGTTGGTTGTACTGATGCTGTGGTGGAAGGTGCAGGAAGCATAGTAGAAAATAATGCTGTAACCTTCCCAGAAAATTTAGTATCTCTCTTCATATTTACAAAAACTTTAGGTTTAAAAGAGACAATACCAATAACTTTATCAAGTGCAGTTAAATTAGGAATTTGTTCATTTAAGAACAACTGCACAAACCGTGGATACATCAAAAATTTAATCTTTGGTTGCTCAATGTTCCTAAGCATACCAGAAAATATCAAATTTGAAAAATTGAATCTTTGACCAGCTGCAAGACATGCAATTGCATAAGCAATGTTGCTTCCAAACTGTTCAAAAGATGATCGTTTGGATGATAAACAATGTAAAATAGTATGAATCAAAAATCTCCACTGATGAGAAAATAAGGTTTTCTGAAAAGTAAAAAATATCAAAAGAACCCTCATAACCCATCAATCGAAGAGTATCATACATAACAGAATCATCCAAAGATGCTATACCTGTCTCATCATCTAGCTGTAATGAAGCTCTAACAGTAGCTTCAGTGATTACAACTCTGGTATCCATGACTTCTGAAACAATCTGCTTAATCCCCTGTTCCTCTTCTATCTTGGCATTCACCCAGAAATTGTTGATATGATCATGAGATATTCTGGGTGCCACAGTAAGAGCATGACGAATATGTGAAGCACGAAGAAAATCAATGATTTCCACATACTTGTTTGCCTCAGCAGGTTTCATCAAGAACGCGATCATATTGTGATCTTTTCCAATCGGTAACTGAACAGTAGACGAAGTAGATGCCATGATAATAAATCACGAAATTGAAAAGAAACGAAGATGATTTACAGAATTTATGAAACTTAGCGCAGTGGTTTGTATGCTTAATTTGGAAAGCGTAATGAAAAACCCTAAGTGTTGAGAGTTAAATATTGAGATTAAATCAGTAGTAAACCCTAATTTGACCAGATCCCCAATTATAACTAAAATAGTGTTAATTAAGAAAAATAACACATTCAGTGGTAATTGTGAGATTTAACCATCAGTGGTAATCAACACTTGGTTTTTCAAATGCATCATTTATATAATAAAGCTAGCAGTGCTCACTTGTACAAGCAGTACCAACCGACCAAGGCAGTGCTAACTTAATACAAGTAGTACTTAAGATCTAGCATTATCATATAAACAAAGCAGTGATTTTTTTTATTTTTTTTTATTATATCAAAAACTAAATTCCAAACAAGCAGTAAAACGCCAAAGCATACATCTGCGGTGGTTAGACTCCAAAGTATAGAAATATAACCTGCAGTGTTAACACAAACAAAAATACAAGGATACAGTGTTAACCATACAAAGACAGTGGTGAAGTGATTATTACCACTGTTTATACTTAAAGTAATAAACAGTGATAACTATACACAATACACGCTATCAGTGTTTAATTAACAAATCAGTATTAACTCAAAATGAAGCACATTAAATATTACTCACATAAAGCATTGATAAGAAAAATACTTAAGACAAATTTATCATTCCAATACTAGTAACCAAGAATGTGAATCTGCCTACATCAAATGCTTTAGTAAACAGATCAGCAAACTGATTATCAGTATGAACTTTCAAAATTTGAATAAGTCTTTTCTCATTACAGTCTCTAATGAAATGATATCTAATTTCAATGTGCTTGGTTTTAGAATGTTTAACTGGGTTATTTATATTACTAATTACAGAACTGTTATCAATAAAAATAGGAGTATTAAGAAAGGTAAAACTGTAATCTAGCATCTGATTCTGAATCCATAGCACTTGTGCACAGCAACTTGCAGCTGCTATGTAACACCCGCCAAATTAGGACTAGTAATTAGTGCCTAATTCTATGTTAATACATGTAATTAGTTCTGTGTTAGGCTAATTAATGTATCGAAATATATATTGTTGAATATATACGTATACGCGATTGGATTTAATCGTACACAATTTAAACCGAATGTAATTCGATGCAACTAATACGGACGTTGGTGAAACATTTTGTTCAATAACGCGATCATTTCCCAAGTATTATTTTAACAATATTTCAAGTGTGTATTATATCGTACAAATAAACGTCTACACGATTAAAATAGTTAACGCGCAATTTAAAAAAACAAAAATAAACAAATTTATTTAAAGATCTGACAAAATAATTCAATTAAATTATTTAACAAAAATTCGTATTTTTAAATGAATAATTAACGCGAAAAATAAATAGGTAACGTTTAAACGAACGGGAAACGAACATCACACGGAGCGCAACCGCGGGGAATGAAATGGGAGACAAAACCCCCCACCATCCCCCACTCTTTCTCATTTCTCTCATCCCTTTCTCTCTCTACTCCCTCCTTTCTCTCTAATTCACCAAAAACCACCACCACCACAAATCATCAAAATAATACCCTCAAACGCACCTGGATCATAGCACTACTTTGGAGGAAAAGCATCACCACTTCGCGATCTACATTCCTATCTTTTCGGAATTTTATTTCGACACCGCGTAAGTTTCCGACAAAACCCGAAACTCTCCGTTATTACTCGTTTTTTTTTTTCGTTTTTATGGTTTATACATGCTTAAAATGTCCAAAAATGGGTTGGGTAAAAGATTTGGACTTTTCGACCGATTTTCCGGCCACCACTTTCCGATCAGACCGCAACGTCGCAGAGACGCTGGGCTATCTGCGACGTAGTCCATAATGTCGCAATACCCCTCACAACGTCGCATATAGCGACGTCATCCCTATCGTCGCACTAAATTGCTGACGTCGCACATAGCGACGTAGACCTCAATGTCGCAAGGATCCGCGACGTCGCATATAGCGACGTAACGCCTAACGTCGCCTTAATTTGCGAATGTCACACCTAGCGACGTCGTACTCAACGTCGCAATCCCTACCCGCGACGTCGCACCCAACGTCGTAGAAATCAGGATTTTTAAAGAGATTTTCACTAAAACAATGTAGAAAATGTGCCTTTTTCCCTCCGAGCTGACTTGGCAGCTCGACCCCGACCAGGGGCTCTGCCCCTTGGACCCCGCCAAGGGGTTGCCACCCCTTGGAATCCCGCAACTAGGGGCGCTGCCCCCGGACCCCCGTCGTTTATTATAAAATGTTTAAAACACAATTATAATACTTTGAAATTACAAATACCAACCGTCACCAACGGACCAAACATGCTTTCTAAAAACAAACGATAACAAGCCAACTTTGGACATAACAAGTTGTGTGGACAACTAGCCGAGATGGTCTTGCGAGACATCTACTTACAAAACCTTACGTGTTTAGGCACTAGGAGGTAACGGGTTCGGAGAACCTACATACTACTTGCTGTTTGCTACTGCTTACTACTCGACTCAGGTGAGTCTTACGACCCCACTTTTACTATTTTACTTATTGGGGGAGATACATGCTACTGATTTTTCTTGAACACAAGTACTAAACTGCTTACTATACCAAACGGAATTGCATGAGTTATTTACTACTTACAGAAGTCTCTCCATCATATATCGTTAGTTATGGACTTAAGCGCGAACACTAGTTAATGGATCCATTAGGGAAATGACCCTCCCCACCCGGGGTAGTAGCGCTACCACGAACCGTTCTGTATAAACGGGCGACTATTATTCGTTACATATGCTTGCTCAGTTACGAGCATGTCACGGGAGCAACTTATTACTTACGGGTTAAGCTTCGATTATGAGCCTCATGGCAACGGTATAACTTACTTACTTACATTTGCTGGATTGCAAATATTGATTTTACGCCTACGGGCACTACTGATGAAATCTTGTGTTCAAAACTAATATTAATTACAAACCTGTGAGATTCACCAACATTCGTGTTGACCTTTTTAGCATGTTTTCTCAGGTACCCGGATGGAGTAGGATTACTCCAGGACTTTAGCTAGAGTCGCATGATTTCAACACAACTACATTAACAGAGATTCTTAGCATTATCTTTTGTATATTTCGATTATGTAATAGAATCTCCCGCTACACGCGTGGACTCTAGGAAACTACATTTTTGTATACGAAAACACTAAGTTTTCAAACATTATATCTATGGAAGGTAACTAATTTACAAACGTTGCATATAGATGTCGTTTGCTTTATCTTTGTGCTGTGATATTTGATTAGTAGCACCCCAAAACTTGCTTCCGCCAAACAGTGAATTTGGGGGTGTTACAGATTGGTATCAGAGCCTAAGGTTATAGTGAACTAGGTTGCATTTAGTGGGCCTAAACTATGACCGTTAGACAGTAATTTCTTATTAGGCACGACTGGTTCAGGAATTACAGCATACGACTTTAATTTAACATAGCCTGATCAACTATGTACAATTAAGGAAAGATGATGTAAGGCCTGAAACGATTATGTTGAACGGGGATACGTTAGTTGACTCTGACCACGAGAGAACCAGACCATTACTTGATACGTGCTAGACACTAGGCTGGATATTATGTACTTACCTATATATCAGCCTCGTCTTACTTACGTTGCCACAGGAATGGCAAACACACCACCCAATTCGTCACGCTCTCATCCGCAAGGATCTCGAAACCCGCGAGTAGCCAGGAGGACCACTAGGTCACCTCGAACCAGCCCCTATCCTGTTCATAACCCTCGGAACTTGGCACACCTCACGGTGCCAGGGTTGGCTACCCGACTCCATCATCAGGAGCAAAGGCTTTAGAATCTTGAACGGGAACAACACAGAATGACCTACTTGCTCCGCCAAGCTCTTGATCATATATCACAACTCCAGCAAGAACAGGAAGATACCAACCTCTCTGTAAGCATAATTCAGGATTCAATGACCGCTGAATTAGGTGCGGATGAACTCATAAGAGACCGACTAGAGGAATGTGAACAGCGTTTACAGGAGGCTGAGGAGTACTCTCGAGCACTGGCACAACGACTGGCCTTGGTTGAAGACAACGCCAGGCAAACTAACAGACTTGCAGAAACCGTGGACCGCCTTGTCGCGCTGATGGAGCGGATTAATCTGCATCAAGATTAGATCAGTCTGTAACTTGTAACCAGATAACTACTTAATTAGGACCTATGTAATTCGACCGGATGTAACAATTCCCGGCACTTTTGTACTACTACTACTACTCCGTAATATTTTAGGGAACTCGTACCTTGTATCCAACTGATTATCTAAATGGAATGTGATTATCACTTCATACTGTTATCGTGTATCTCATTATATACACTTGTGATATATCATAATTTCATGCAATTATCTTATTCCACTTTCCTTGTTCTTTTCGTGTTCAGCATCATGCCACCTCGCCGACAAGTCACCCTCAGTGAAGCCGAAATTGCGGGTCTGATTGCCCGTAGTGTACCCCAAGCCTTGGCTACCCGAACCTCAAACCCTGGTAGCGAAGATACAGCTAACAATGCACCACACCCCAAACCCTGTTCTTACAAAGACTTCCAGAACTGCAAACCTTTGAGCTTTGCAGGTACAGAGGGGGCTATCGGTCTAGTACGCTGGATCGAGAAAATCGAATCTGTATTTCTTATCTGCAACTGTGCGGAAGGAGACATGGTTAAGTTCTCCGCCAGTACATTCTCTGACACCGCTCTCACCTGGTGGAACACTTATGCCCAGACTGTGGGTATTTCTAATGCTTACAAACTCCCGTGGGAGGAGTTGAAGGAGATGTTGAGGGGCGAGTAATGCCCCAGGGATGAATTGAAACAGCTGGAATTGGAATTCTGGAACCACAAAATGCAGGGTGATGACATCACCGGGTACACCAACCGCTTTCACCAACTGGCACTTCTGTGCCCATCCATGGTCGATCCTGAGTACAAGAGGATCGAGAAATATGTCGATGGACTTCCCGACAGACTACAAGACCTGGTGACATCATCCAAACCGGGTACTATCCAGAGCGCCATTCGTATGGCCCATGAACTGACGGCAAACTCTGTCCGCCGTGGCACAATATCAACCCCATCTGCAAACAACAAACGCAAATGGGAAGGAAACCCCAACTCATCCAACCAAATCACCAACGAAAAGCCTGAGTCTGTTAAGGCTTATTCATCGGGGACTACGGAAAAGAAGGGGTACATCGGGAATAAACCCTACTATCCCAAATGCAATCGTCACCACGACGGTTCCTGCCCTTGCACCAACTGCAAACGGTTCGGGCACCTAGCCAAGACCGAGCCATCATTCCTACCCCCAACACAAATGCACCGAAGACCTGCTTTGGGTGAGGAAATTCTGGGCATTTCAAGAGCAATTGCCCCAAGCTAAAAAACAACAACAAGAACAACAACAACAACGCACGAAGCAGAGCTTTCGTCATCAACACAGGGGACGCCCGTCAACACCCGAATGTGGTCTCATTGTATGTTCCTCCTCAACAACTTATTTGCTTCTATTCTATTTGATACTGGTGCTGATAGGAGCTATATTTATGATGAGTTTTGCCCACTACTTGACATCACCCCCGTGGCCTTAGATGTTAACTACACTGTAGAGCTTGCAAATGGTAAACTCATAGAAACCGATAGTGTGATACCTAATTGCACTCTAAACCTGGCCGATGAAATCTTCTCAATCGATCTTATGCCTGTTGAACTAGGAAGTTTCGACATCATCGTGGGTATGGACTGGTTGTCCAAGCATCGGGCTGAAATAGTTTGTTATGATAAAATCGTCCACATTCCTCTCGCCGTCGGTAGAACCTTGATCATACAGGGGGAGACCGGTGGGTCGAGACTAAGCATAATCTCCTGTTTGAAAACCCAAAAGTTTTTGAGAAAGGGTTACCCAGCAATTCTCGCACACATCACGGAGAAAAAGTCGGAGGAGAAGCGACTTGAAGATGTGCCAATCGTTAGAGACTTTCCCGAAGTCTTTCCAGAAGAACTACCTGGTCTACCACCACCTAGACAGGTTGAGTTCTCGATCGACCTCGTGCCGGGTGCCGCACCGGTGGCCCGAGCACCGTACCGCCTAGCCCCATCCGAACTTCAGGAGTTGTCCACTCAGTTACAGGAACTCCTGGATAGAGGATTCATTAGACCGAGTTCTTCACCTTGGGGAGTTCCAGTCTTGTTTGTTAAAAAGAAAGACGGTTCATTCAGAATGTGCATCGACTACCGAGAGTTGAACAAGCTAACCGTCAAGAACCGATACCCACTTCCTCGAATCGATGATCTGTTCGATCAACTTCAAGGATCAAGCTGTTATTCAAAGATTGATCTTCGATCAGGTTATCATCAATTGCTTGTTCGCGATGCCGACATCCCAAAAACCGCATTCAGAACCCGTTATGGGCATTATGAATTCCAAGTGATGCCATTCGGTCTAACCAACGCACCGGCTGTATTCATGGACCTTATGAATCGGGTGTGTAAACCCTATCTCGACAAGTTTGTCATCGTCTTCATTGATGACATCCTCATCTATTCGAGCAACGAACAAGAGCATACGCGACATCTCAAAACCATTCTGGAACTACTTAGACACGAGGAGCTTTACGCCAAATTCTCTAAGTGTGAGTTCTGGATAAAAACCGTTCAATTCCTTGGACACGTGATTGACAGCCAGGGAATTCATGTAGACCCATAAAAATTCGAGGCAATCAAGAACTGGCAAGCGCCAACCACTCCCACCGAGGTACGCCAATTCTTGGGAATGGCAGGATACTATCGTCGGTTCATTGAAAACTTCTCAAAAATAGCACAACCACTCACGGTACTAACTCAGAAGGAAAAGAAGTTCGATTGGACCAATAAACAAGAGTCAGCATTTCAGCTGTTGAAACTCAAGCTTTGCAGTGCACCCATTCTATCCCTACCCGAAGGCACCGATGACTTCGTGGTATACTGTGATGCTTCTCACCAAGGTCTCGGTTGCGTGTTGATGCAACGAGACAAGGTTATTGCTTACGCCTCCCGACAACTTAAAGTTCACGAGAAGAACTACACAACTCACGACCTCGAGTTAGGGGCCGTGGTATTCGCTCTCAAAATCTGGAGACATTACCTTTATGGTACCCGAAGTACCGTATTCACCGACCACAAAAGTCTCCAACACATCTTCGACCAAAAAGATCTTAACATGAGGCAACGTAGATGGGTTGAGTTACTCACCGATTACGACTGTGAGATCAAATATCATCCGGGCAAGGCAAACGTGGTTGCCGATGCTCTCAGTCGTAAGGAACGAACAAAACCACTTCGAGTCCAAGCCCTCAGTATGACCATTCACAACGATCTGAATATCCAAATTCTCACCGCTCAACTCGAAGCTCTCAAACCTGATAATGTCAAAAATGAGGCCTTACAAGGCATGGACAAACACTTCGAAATTAAACCAAACGGAGTTAGGTACTTAGCCAACCGAATCTGGTTGCCAAATTTTGGGAATCTGCGGGACTTGGTGATGGATGAAGCTCACAAGTCCAAATACTCTATCCACCCGGGATCCGACAAAATGTATCACGGCATCAAAGAGTTTTATTGGTGGCCGAACATGAAAGCTGAAATTGCCACGTACGTCAGCAAGTGTCTTACTTGTTCAAAAGTCAAAGCCGAATACCAGAAACCTTCCGGCTTACTTCAACAACCCGACATTCCTGAATGGAAATGGGAACAGATTGCCATGGATTTCATAACCAAACTCCCTAAGTCGTCGAGCGATTGCGATACCATTTGGGTGATCGTCGATCGTCTCACCAAATCAGCTAATTTCTTGGCAATCAGAGAAACCGATAAACTGGAACGCCTCACACAAATATACATCAAAGAAATCGTTTGCCGACATGGTGTCCCTATCTCGATTATCTCTTACAGGAATGCTCGTTTCACATCTCGCTTCTGGCAATCACTCCAAAAATCACTGGGTACCCATCTCGATATGAGTACCGCGTACCACCCTCAGACCGATGGCCAGAGCAAACGAACTATTCAGACACTGGAAGATATGTTACGAGCCTGCGTAGTTGATTTCGGTACAAATTGGGAAAGACATCTACCGTTGTGCGAGTTCTCGTACAATAACAGCTATCATGCCAGCATCAAGGCTGCACCTTTTGAGGCACTGTACGGTCGTAAGTGCCGATCACCGATCTGTTGGACTGAAGTGGGAGATAGTCAACTCACTGGTCCTGAACTCATACACGAAACCACCGAGAAAATTGTTGAAATCCAAAACCGACTCAAAGCCGCGCGGGACCGTCAGAAAAGTTACGCTGACGTTAGACGCAAACCACTCGAGTTCCAAGTTGAGGATCGAGTACTCTTGAAAGTATCGCCTTGGAAAGGCGTAATCCGGTTCGGTAAACGCGGAAAATTAAATCCCAGGTACATTGGGCCTTTTGAGATCCTCGAACGGATTGGCCCCGTGGCATATCGACTGCAGCTGCCATCCGAACTCAGCAGCGTGCACCCTACATTTCACATTTCTAACTTAAAGAAATGTCTGTCTGGCGAGACACTTATCATACCACTTGACGAGATTCGCATAGATAACAAACTTCACTTCGTTGAGGAACCCGCTGAAATTAGGGACCGTGAGGTCAAACAACTCAAACAAAGTCGCATTCCCATCGTCAAAGTCAGGTGGAATTCGCGGCGTGGTCCGCAATTCACTTGGGAACGAGAAGACCAAATGCGACTCAAGTATCCTCACTTATTCACTGATTCTACATCGAACGCGACTTCGACTTAAATTTCGGGACGAAATTCTCCTAACAGGGGGGAGAATGTAACACCCGCCAAATTAGGACTACTAATTAGTGCCTAATTCTATGTTAATACATGTAATTATTTCTGTGTTAGGCTAATTAATGTATCGAAATATATATTGCTGAATATATACGTATACGCGATTGGATTTAATCGTACACAATTTAAACCGAATGTAATTCGATGCAACTAATACGGACGTTGGTGAAACATTTTGTTCAATAACGCGATCATTTCCCAAGTATTATTTTAACAATATTTCAAGTGTGTATTATATCGTACAAATAAACGTCTACACGATTAAAATAGTTAACGCGCAATTTAAAAAAACAAAAATAAACAAATTTATTTAAAGATCTGACAAAATAATTCAATTAAATTATTTAACAAAGATTCGTATTTTTAAATGAATAATTAACGCGAAAAATAAATAGTTAACGCTTAAACGAACGGGAAACGAACATCACACGGAGCGCAACCGCGGGGAATGAAATGGGAGACAAAACCCCCACCATCCCCCACTCTTTCTCATTTCTCTCATCCCTTTCTCTCTCTACTCCCTCCTTTCTCTCTAATTCACCAAAAACCACCACCACAAATCATCAAAATAATACCCTCAAACGCACCCGGATCATAGCACTACTTTGGAGGAAAAGCATCACCACTTCGCGATCTACATTCCTATCTTTTCGGAATTTTATTTCGACACCGCATAAGTTTCCGACAAAACCCGAAACTCTCCGTTATTACTCGTTTTTTTTTCGTTTTTATGGTTTATACATGCTTAAAATGTCCAAAAATGGGTTGGGTAAAAGATTTGGACCAAACGGAAGCTTTTCGACCGATTTTCCGGCCACCAATTTCCGATCAGACCGCAATGTCGCAGAGACGCTGGGCTATCTGCGACATAGTCCATAATGTCGCAATACCCCTCACAACGTCGCATATAGCGACGTCATCCCTATCGTCACACTAAATTGCTGACGTCGCACATAGCGACGTAGACCTCAATGTCGCAAGGATCCGCGACGTCGCATATAGCGACGAAACGCCTAACGTCGCATTAATTTGCGAATGTCACACCTAGCGACGTCGTACTCAACGTCGCAATCCCTACCCGCAACGTCGCACCTAACGTCGTAGAAATCAGGATTTTTAAAGAGATTTTTAAAGAGATTGCCACCCCTTGGAACCCCGCAACCAGGGGCGCTGCCCCCGGACCCCCGTCATTTATTATAAAATGTTTCAAACACAATTATAATACTTTGAAATTACAAATACCAACCGTCACCAACGGACCAAACATGCTTTCTAAAAACAAACGATAACAAGCCAACTTTGGACATAACAAGTTGTGTGGACAACTAGCCGAGATGGTCTTGCGAGACATCTACTTACAAAACCTTACGTGTTTAGGCACTAGGAGGTAACGGGTTCGGAGAACCTACATACTAATTGCTGTTTGCTACTGCTTACTACTCGACTCAGGTGAGTCTTACGGCCCCACTTTTACTGTTTTACTTATTGGGGGAGATACATGCTACTGATTTTTTCATATATCGTTAGTTATGGACTTAAGCGCGAACACTAGTTAATGGATCCATTAGGGAAATGACCCTCCCCGCCCGGGGTAGTAGCGCTACCACGAACCGTTCTGTATAAACGGGTGACTATTATTCGTTACATATGCTTGCTCAGTTACGAGCATGTCACGGGAGCAACTTATTACTTACGGGTTAAGCTTCGATTATGAGCCTCATGGCAACGGTATAACTTACTTACTTACATTTGCTGGATTGCAAATACTGGTTTTACATTTGCTGGATTGCAAATACTGGTTTTACATTTGCTGGATTGCAAATATTGATTTTACGCCTACGGGCACTACTGATGAAATCTTGTGTTCAAAACTAATATTAATTACAAACCTGTGAGATTCACCAATATTCGTGTTGACCTTTTTAGCATGTTTTCTCAGGTACCCGGACGGAGTAGGATTACTCCAGGACTTTAGGTAGAGTCGCATGATTTCAACACAACTGCATTAACGGAGATTCTTAGCATTATCTTTTGTATATTTCGATTATGTAATAGAATCTCCCGCTACACGCGTGGACTCTAAGAAACTACATTTTTGTATACGAAAACACTAAGTTTTCAAACATTATATCTATGGAAGGTAACTAATTTACAAACGTTGCATATAGATGTCGTTTGCTTTATCTTTGTGCTGTGATATTTGATTAGTAGCACCCCAAAACTTGCTTCCGCCAAACAGTGAATTTGGGGGTGTTACATGCTACATATTCTGCCTCTGCTGTAGATGTTGATACAGTGGTTTGTTTTTTGCATTGCCATGAAACCAATCTATCTCCCAAAAATTGACAACCTCCTGATGTGGATTTCCTGTCCAGATTAGCTCCTCCATAATGACTATCTGTAGAAGCTATCTGATCAAAAGAAGTAAACTTTGGATACCAAAGGCCCAATTTAGGTTGACCCTTTAAATATCTAAAGATTCTTTTGACTGCATGAAGATGTGACAGCTTTGGATTAGCTTGAAATCTTGCACATAAGCACACTGCAAACATGATGTCAGGCCTTGATGAAGTGAGATACATAAGAGACCCGATCATTGATCTGTAAAGATGTTCATCCACACTCTCCCCCTCAAGATCTGCATGTAGTTTCTTGTTTGTTTCCACTGGTGTGCTTGCAACCTTTGCATCTTTGTACCCAAACCGATCCAGTATATCATTAACATGCTTACGCTGATGAATAAAGATTCCATCCTTCTGCTGCTTCACTTGTAACCCCAAGAAAAATGTTAATTCCCCCATGGAGCTCATCTTGAACTTCTCATGCATCAGTGATTCAAACTCCTTGCAAAGACTATTCCTTGTTGAACCAAAAATGATATCATCTACATAGACTTGAACTAGTAGGATATCATCCTTAATCCATTTAGTGAACAAAGTTTTATCCATTGCACCCCTTTTGAATCCATTCTGCGACAGATAATCTGAAAAAGTATCATACCATGCTCTAGGTGCTTGATGTAAGCCATAAAGAGATTTTTCCAGTTTGAAAACTTTATCAGGAAACTTGGAATCTTCAAACCCTGGTGGTTGGCATACATAAACCTCTTCCTGTATAGTGCCATACAAAAAAGCACTCTTAACATCCATCTGATACACAACAAATCCCTTGAATGAAGCATAAGCCAAAAACAATCTGATTGCCTCTATTCTTGCCACAGGTGCAAAAACTTCATCATAATCAATTCCCTCTTCTTGTGAATATCCCTGTGCAACCAATCTAGCCTTGTTTTTTTATCACTATACCTCTTTCGTCTTTCTTGTTTTTGAAAATCCATTTAGTACCAATTGCCCTCTTCCCTTTGGGCAAATCAACCAATGTCCAGACTTCTTGAAGCTTAAACTGAAGCAATTCCTCTTGCATAGCTTCAATCCAACTAGGATCCCTCAAAGCTTCAGTAACCTTCTTTGGTTCTGTTTGAGACAGAAAACAAGCAAACAAAGAAGTATTAACTGCTTCTGTATCAAGATTTACCTCATCCTCATTTGCTAAAGCTTCAAACACCTGACTTTGATTTCTTGTTTTAACAGCAGATTCAATATCACCTATTACATTCTCAAGTGGATGATCTTTATGAATAATGTATTTAGATGCTGCTGTTTATGAATGATGATCTTTATGAATAATGTATTTAGACTCTTCACTTGACACTTCTCTTGAGATTCTTTTTGTCAAAGGAGTGGAGCTCATTAAATGTAAATAATTCAATTGTTCCTGCTCCTTGTCAAGTTACTTTGTTGGTGTCTGCTCAACATTCACATCTACCTTTGAATACTTCTGTGCTGGACTCATCTCACTGTCTTCTTCACTATCTTCCATAACTGGTCTATCCGGATCATCAACCTGAGTAAATGATGTTTCATCTGATTTTTCTGATTCCATACTCTGTGATGTCTTCGATTGATCAGATTCAAACACTTCTGGAGGATCAGGAGACCAAATTGGAAATAAAATATATTCCAATGAATCATTCTTCTTTCCAGTTGGCATTCCTGAGTCTGATCTACCATCTCCAGCACCTGTTCCTGCATTTGTACCAGCACTTGTACCTGCACTAGAATCCACATTTGTATATCTAAAAGCAGTATTAAGTGCATCAAGATCAAATAGAGATTCTGGACCTTTTCCATCAGGATTAACAGTGTTTTCATTAAAAGTGATGTTCATTGACTCTTCTATGATCCTGGTCCTTTGATTGAACACCCTATATGCTTTACTCTGAATAGAGTAACCAACAAATATCCCCTCATCTGCCTTGCTCTCAAACTTTCCTAAGTGATCTTTGGTATTTAAGATGGTACAAGGACACCCAAAAGACTTTAAGAAACTAACCAATGGCTTTTTCTTAAACAACAGTTCATATGGTGTCTTGTTATGAGGCTTAACAACTAATACCCTATTATGAACATAGCAAGCTGTGCTAACTGCCTCTGCCCAGAAAGACATAGGTAGCATTGCATCAGATAGCATGGTTCTAGTAGCCTCAATCAGTGTCCTATTCCTCCTTTCAGCTACTCCATTTTGTTGAGGAGTTCTAGGTGCACTAAATTCTCTCTTAATACCTTTAATTTCACAGAATTTATCCATCTCTTGATTTTTAAATTCTGTTCCATTAACACTCCTGATGATTTTAACCCTTTTATCCAATTGATTTTCCATCTTAGTTATAAATGATCTAAGTATTTCACCTGTCTCATCCTTTGTCCTAAGAAAGAAAACCCATGTAAATCTAGTGTAATCATCAATAATCACAAAGCAGTAAGATCTTTTCCCCATACTACTTATACTGGTTGGTCCAAATAAGTCCATATGCAATAAGTGTAGGGGTGTGCAGTTTGTATTCACAGTTTTGGACTTAAAAGAGGATTTGTGTTGCTTTCCCTTTTGACAAGAAACACAATGATCATCACATGAATAGACCTTTTCAGGCAAACCTCTAACAAGCTTGTTTTTGACAAGTTTATTAATGATTTTGAAATTCATGTGACATATCCTCCTATGCCACAGTTCAGATTCATTCACACTTGCTTTAGAAATAAGACAGTTTAAATCGGGTTGAGGTGTCATATTTGTTAAGTCACACTTATATACATTATCTTGCCTTGGAATTCTCATTAAAATCATGTTTTCAGGTATTTTGAATTCCTTTGACAAGATAAGGCATTCAGTGTCAGTAAAATGAACTGGGTTCTTTTTATCTGTGATTTGACTCATACTTAGCAAATTATACCTCAGTTGTTCCACAATATAAACATTATCAAAACTTAGCTTTTCACTCTGAACTGTCCTTTTTCCTGTAATCTTTCCTCCTTTTGGATTGCTTCCAAAAGCTACATATCCACCATCAAAAGATTTGAAGTCCTATAGCTTGTCTTTGTCTTCGGTCATGTGCCTTGAGCATCCACTATCAATATGCCATAAGCTCTTTGGCTTGCCCTGCACAAACAATCAAAAAGAGAATTAATTTCTCTTGGGAACCCAAACCAATTTGGCTTTGGGTTTCCCATGTGCATTCACATAATCAACTTTCTTGAAGATTATTGATTGTGATGCACTGTTGGTATTTGGACCTGTTAATTTATCAGACTTAATAGGTGTCCAAATGCAACTTATTTTAGACTTAACAGTGGTTTTTGGCTTAACAGATTTAACTGTCTTACCAAATGAAGAATCAGTGTTAATTTTGTTTACACTATTTTTGTATTTTGTTACCACCGTTTTAGTCTTTTTACTTTCGGCTAAATTTGTTATTACTGCTGCAGTGGATTTACCTGTACCAGTGTTTAACATGTTAGCCTTTGAGTTTATCTTCTGAACTCTTGCAGTATAATTAACTTTTGATTGAAAATTATGTTTGTTAATCATATTTGCTTTTGTCCATGACTGTTTTCTAATCCTTTGAACATTCTTAGGATTATGATAACAGTTATATTGAAGATGACCCATTTTTCCACATATAAAGCAAGTCTTTTCTTTTATCACAGTAACATTATTACCCAGTTTCTGTGAAATCATTTGATTCCAGTTTCTTTGATTACCTCTGGGTTTCTGATTTTGAAAATTCTGTGAAAAAGAAGTACTTGCTTTACATTTGCAATTAACACAGTTATTCAGATCAGATTTAACAACAGGTTTAGTAACTGAATTAACTGTATTACTAACATATTCTAACCCATGTTTAGATTTGTTAGTGTTCAAACTCACATTCTCTAAGGCCTGTTTAGCCTTTTCCTTAAACATTTTCTTAACCTCTTCTAGTTTATCAGACTTAAGCTCAGAAACTAGACCAGTAATTACTCTCTTCACATCCTCACATGATGACTCAGACTTAGATGATTCAGATTTTACACTCTTCTCACTAACAGATGTCCTATCACTCAGATCATCTTCTTCAGTCCAATCACTAACTTCACCTTCAACAAACATCTCATTATCAGATAAACTTTTGATTGGATCAACCTTTTTAACCTCATCTGTCATTCCTCTTTTGAGTGAATTGATATCAATTTCACTTTTAGGAGGAAAGTAGGTGTGATTATAAGGTGGAGGTACATTATTGTACCCTAATCCAGTCTTAATTTATCATGAATCTGTGAATCAATAAGTTTATTGACACTCTTAGAAGCATGTTCTAATTTACTTACATCAAGTCTTATGCTATCTCTCTCACATGTGACCTCAGTAAGTTTCTTAGACAACAACTCTACTTTATCTTTAAAAGTGTCTCTCTCCCACCTAGCAATTTCAATATCATATTTAAACTGTGTTGCATTGACTTCATATGCCTTTATTTGGTTTTCCAGATTTTCAATGACTGTTATGGTGTGTTTACTCTTGATTTCCCATTGTTTTAGTTCCTCACACACTTTTATATTATGATCCCTGTAATGTTTAACAGTTTGTTTACAAACAGCAGAACATAATTTATTTTGTACCTCAGTAGGAACCTCTGACTTTTTGTCAGAATCTACAATGGCCATGAGACATTGATTCTTCACGACATGTTCTTCTTGATCACTCCAGTCCCATCCACAACCATCCGTAGAAAACAAAGCATTTGCTGAAGCACCCTGAATTGGTATGTTCCTAGATTGAGTTCCATTGCTTCCAGCTCTATGACCATTACCATTCTGCTCTTGCCTTGGGTTTCTGCATTCTCTAGCAAATTGTCCCATCTTGTGACAGTTGAAACACTCTATCTTGCTCTTATCAAACCAATTTGCATCATTCCTCTTGTATGCAAAGTTGTTCCTACCAGTCCTCTGCATGAACCTTTTTGCTCTCTGAGTAATTAAAGCAATTTGCCACTTAATGTCCATCTCCTCTAGATCATCACCATCAAACTGTTCCAAATCTTCATTAGTAAGTGAAGAATTCACATTGCTTGCAAAGAAGGATTCTAAAATCTGATCATTAGAACTGTTAGATGATGATCCTGCTCCTCCTGAAACATAAGTAGAGCCCTTTTGACTTGACTCTGCTTTTGTTCCAGCCATAGACATAAAAGCAGCATTATGACTATACCCAGATGCTTGCTTCTTACTTTCCACCTCAGACTCAAAGTTCCTTAGATCATTGTATATATCTTCTAATTCCTTGGTCTCAATATCTGAACTCTGCCTCAATCCAACAGTGTAGATTGTCCATTCATCACCCAATGATCTTAAGAATTTTCTGTTAAGATCTTCTTTGTCAATCTTAACCTTGTGATTTTCCAATTCTCCAACTAATTTAGTAAACCTATCAAAGGTTTGAGTTAGAGTTTCAGTTTTCACATGGCTAAAATTCTCAAATTGTTGCTTTAACAAAGATCTTTTATTCTTTTTGGTGTTGTCATTACCACCAAACCTCTTCTCAATAGCCTCCATTAGTACCTTGGGATCCTCACAAGAATCAAATCTACTCTGATGCTCATTAGGAATGAATAGCAACAGTGTGCTAAGAGCCTTGTATTCTGTAGATCTGACTTTTCTTTCTGCATCTGATGTTGGTGGTGGTCTAGGTTGCTTTACACCAGCTCCATCAAGAGTTACTGGTATACCATTAACAACAACTTCCCATATCTGATAATCTGTGAGAAGCATGTATTGCCTGATTCTGACCTTCCATAGGTCAAACTCATCAGGTTTGAGCATTGGGATCTTTGTTGCTTGAATTCCTTCATTCCCTTCAGTAGCCATTGAAATCAAAACTTAATTTGAAAACTAAACCTCAAATAATAATACGAATAATCCCAGATCTTCCTGTCTTCAAAGCTTCACAAGCTCTGATACCACTTTGTTAGTCCCTGTTTAACTTAATAAACAATCGTATATAATAAGCCTTGAATGTATTATTGAGAAGTTGTGGAATCACACTCAATAATATTAAGAAGATCACAGAATATAAACTAATATGATGAACACAATAATATACCAAAAAGCTTCAATCTTATTAATGATATAAGACGAATACACTTAATGTATTAGGGTTACAGAAAACCTTGAAGCTGCGCAAAACCTTAACCTATCTAGGTCTAAAGGATCTCTATTTATAACACATAGAGTCCTATACAATCTCCTACGAATATGGAATAAAATAACTTCCATAACCGACTCATACTTATCACAAAATCATAAACAGTTGTAACTACCATTCTGAAGTAAACAATTTTAACTATTATACATTCAGTGGTAACTGCTTCAATTGTAATATAAGACTAAGTACAAATATATAATCAGTGTTAACTGCTACATATATAACTAATAGTTACAGACACATAAGCAGTTTCAACTACTTACACAAACATAACTATCAGTTGAA
Source organism: Helichrysum umbraculigerum (assembly GCA_949592205.1). Classification (NCBI taxonomy): domain Eukaryota; kingdom Viridiplantae; phylum Streptophyta; class Magnoliopsida; order Asterales; family Asteraceae; genus Helichrysum; species Helichrysum umbraculigerum. The sequence continues at coordinate 71,905,477 of CATIUR010000003.1, forward strand.
ATTGATCTTCAATCAGTTGTAACAACTTATCTTCTCTTTAGATTTCTTCTATCAGTTGTACCTTTGTGAAAACAGTTTTAATCTTTAACACAAACAGTTTTAAACACTTGTACTCTTCGTCTTCTCATCAATAACAAATTCAACCCAAAAACAGTTTTGACCCAACAGATAGAGAAAATATGTTACTCGTGCAGGTTTACATAGATGACATCATCTTTGGCAATTTGAGACCCATGGGTCTAGTTGGGTTTTTCTAATTTTTATAGATGGGTCTAATTGGGTAATTAAAATAAGGCTTAAGTATATCATTATTATCTATTGGGTCATAATGAGTAATAATGATATACTTAAGCTTTTTATTAATTACCCAACTAGACCCATCTATAAAGATTAGAAAAACCCAACTAGACCCATGGGTCTTAAATTGCCACCTCTATTTTCGGTTATCTCAAAGTTAGACCCACTCTTGGTCTATGGTATTCAAATGAGAAAACATTCGCTCTTACTGCCTATTCGAATTCTGATCATGGTGGTTGTAATACTGATAAGAAGTCAACTACTGGGGGATGTCAATTTCTAGGATCGCGTTTGGTCTCTTGGCAGTGCAAGAAACAAACTACGGTTTCTCTTTCTACAGAAGAGGCTGAGTATGTTGCTACTGCGAGCTGTTGTGCCCAAGTTCTTTGGATTCAGCATCAACTACGCGATTACGGGTTACTTCTTACTATGACTCCTATTCACATAGATAACACTGCTGCCATATCTATCACACGTAATCCCGTACAGCACTCTAAGACTAAACACATAGAACTTAGGTTCCACTTTATACGGGATTGCTATGAAAAACATCTGATAGACCTTGTCCATATAGACACCCTCAAGCAAAACGCCGACCTATTCACAAAAGCTTTTTCGCGCTCTAGATTTGATGAACTGGTCAACATGATTGGTTTAAGGTTCTTTCTAACTAAAAAGTGATTTGTGACTTGGAAAGTTAATTTTTGTATATTTACTTGCTTTTATGTGTGCTTTTATTAAAAAAAAAATGGCAATGGCCATTCTTTATACTTGTTAGTACTAAAGAAAATGCAAGGTTGCTAAATTTATAAAAAGACGTTGGGTTGTGTCTGTAAACAACTTGGGATATGATAGTACATCGAGTAACATGCATAAAATGAAATTTTAAGGTTTATCTTGGATGCGTCAGTAGGTTTATCTGGCATATTTAACATAGCTTTTATAAACATTAGCTTCATTATATGATGCATCGGTAGGCATGATACACACCGGTCTGTGAGTGAGTAAGAAGTAATATTAAAACTTGTCTATTACTTTGTGAAAATAGTTATATGATGTATGACATAAGTCTTAATCGATAAATGAAGGTACTACCATACGCTGTCATAATCATTATGTAAGTGCAAAATTGGCATATAGTAATAATATGATTATTAGCTTAACTAATGGTGACTATTGTTGTACTTACGTACAGACCGGAATCCATTAGTTATGCAAATAGTCTCAAACATGTTTTGTTCATACAAAGGGACTCTCTGTTGTACTAAGTACAGATCTGGGGCCACTAGTATATTCATAATAGGTTTGATGTATGCCTAAATTTCAATATCAAGTGTATGTTACGAGATAGCCGAGAAAAACTTGGTCTTGTAATCTCTACCTTGTTTGTAAAATATGCAGCGTTATGAATTTTACTAAAGTTTATCAGTATATCATATAATAGATTTCACAAAATTAATATTCATAATAACAATAAAGGTTAGCTCACAGATACGGATGTAATATGTATAAGTGGACTAATAATACCGGTGATCGTCTTGAACTAATTTTTATAAAAAGTTCTTTTAAATATATCAAGTAAATTTAAAGTGGACAAATATACTGATGATCGAAATAACATTTATCATTTCCTAATAACTGCATGTTATACTGATATGATCCTGTTGGCGCCCGATCAGGTCGGTGTCGTTAACGATTACTAACCAGGCACCAGCAGTGGGTTGTTTTAAATTTGTTGGTGCGGGGCCTAAGTTTTTCCTAACAATGCTAATCCTAAGGGTGAGCAAGTGGTAGGTATGACCTAGAGTCATTCTTCAAACTGACTGAATTGAAACTAAGGCGAGCCAGATGAGGGCTTTCAAACTAGTGAATGGTTTATAAAATAGTGGGGGTTTTGGTTTTTATAGGTTTTCTTTTTGGTGAAGCGGAAAACTGAAATTTTTGAATTTTTGGGAGGATTGACGCCCCTTTTTTTTTTCTATTTTGGGCAGAGTCTTCTTTCTCCATTCGACTTTCTCTATTTAGAATTTTCTTGGATATTTTTCTTTCTTTGACGTCATATCCTTGATGCTTTTCTTTTTTCATCTTGGGAACTTTCTATGAAGTTTGAGGGATGCTTTTTGAGTAGGTACGGGATGACGTGTTTATTTTGGGGTGTGTAGAGGGATTCAAGAATGATGTGATTCGATCTCATTTCTACTTACCAATTTGGACTTGAAATGCATTACAGGAGCAAGTTCTGATTCTAAACGCATACATCGGCACACTCAAGAATCGAAAAAGTGAAGCATTAAAAGTGAATGCTTTTCATATGGCTCAAGATACCTCACGAATCGAAAGTTGGGTTGTTGTGTGCTTAGTCATGCGATGTTCTTTATGGGATTACTAAACTTGTTATTCAAAAAAATTTGTATTTTATTTTTCCTTCTTCCCCAAAGTAAATCATTCTTTGTTTAAATTTTTTCATTTTCAACATATTTTTAACTCAATTTTGAAAATTTTGTTTACTTTTATGGGGAAGCAGGGTCTTATAAAGGGCAACGAGTTTAGAATCAAGCATATACCATTATCCATTTAACAGTAGTGCAACTACTGCTATCCCACACTTAAAGGAACATCGTCCTCGATGTTAAACTAAGCTCATAATGGGGTAAAATCCCACACTTAGGATTTGAAACATCTTAGACGTATTTTTTTAGCGGTGTGTTTTGGGCCTGAATCCCACACTTAGTGATAAGCATAGTGGATATGGTATATTTAAAACGAATGAAAGAGACGGTTTAGAAGTACTCCCCGGTTGTTGCAGTTCCTTTGTGTGCATTTTCCGGATTCCGTCTTTCTTGGTGCATTCTTGATCAAGTCTTCTTGTGATTGGTCTCGTAGGTGTGAACACGTTGGATATACTTTCTTTGATGCACGGCGTCAAAGACTTGATGCGTCAGGCAGAAACTTGTTCGTATATCCAAGTGTGAAAGATAGTCGGAGACTTCATCACTTCTTGGAATGTGAAATTGCGGGAATGTAAAACACGGGTTGCCTCCCGAGAAGCGCTCTTTTAAAGTCGATAGCTCGACTTCTTTTCTCCTATCTAGATGGAGATGGATGCATCCATGGGATCCCCTTTGTTGATGTCGTGGGCCCTAGGTTGCGGAAAGGTGTATCGAGGTGGATAGATTTTCATGAAATGATTGACTACTATTGTAATCAATTCAAATGGACTATCTCTCGATTCTTCCTTGTAGTTCTGAAGATGCTCTGAAGTTGTCCTTGCAAGTCCGTGAAGTCCGAAGGTGATGTAGTCGACTGCTTTAGTGACAGTCCCACTAGGGTCGGTCATGGTGGTTGTGTCTGTCTTAACAACCTCTCTTGGCGGTGGGTTCTGCCAGAGAGAGCATACAAACGCCAAGAATTGCAGTTTTATGCCTTCATAATTTTCGGTCTTGGGGTCTCCGTTGAATCTTCTTATGCATGTGCACAGGTCCTCTATTTTCCGGTGCTGATGGTTGTTGAATGGAAAGTCGGATTCTGAGAAAACTAGAATAAGCTGACAAAGTATCTCATTGCATCCTGAGTAGAATATGAACTTCGTTCTAGAGTTACTTTTCCGTTGTTGAATCTCCCTTAGATGGATCGTAACAGAAGTAGCGATATCAAGTGGTGATTCATATGTAATCCTAAAGGGTCGTTCGCGCCTTGATTCCTCCCAAACGAGATCACTAAGTTCTTCAATCAGTAACTCAACTTGTTTTTCAATAATGGAGTTGATAACCATAGATCCGCTTTCTTTGGAACTAAGGTGATCTTCTCTATTTAGCAAGTCTAGCAATGATGTGAGGTCATTCATCGTTAAGATGTTGGCTCGACTGCTTGGATGTCCAGTAGTTTCTTTCATATGCGCTTTAATGGATCCCAACATCTCCCATTGTGTTGAGGTGAACGGGATGTTAGATCTTTTAAGGGCATTATAGATTCTAGCGTAAGTCCGTTTCTGTTGTAGACAGAATTGCAGTTCAGCAGGGGAAAGAGCAAGCATGTTGACTACGCCGCTTATTCCTCCTACTACTTTGTCAAATCTCTGGATGAATTCTTCGAGCACTTTGTGTTCTATGATGGTTTGCGGTTGGTATCTTGTGTGTTTGGAATATTCCTCCAGTGTTTCTCTTCTCATGGGATGGTTGTGGTTACTTTCCGCCAATTCATCAGTGTTAAATAGGTTGAGTGGCGGTCTGCTTCTTTTGTTTTCTTCTTCCATCTTTCTCGTTCTGATCAATTCTTCCATCGTTGGGTTGTTTACTGATGGAGATGCGTTTTTCATCTCTTATCCTATTCGTCGGAGGACAATCGGGACTTATGGCGTGATTGCCATTTCCTTGCTAGATTTACTTTCACTTGTTGACTTTGCAGTTTCTTCGTCCCTGGCGGTCTTCATGGAGATCATGTACATATCGGCTTGCTCTCCAGCATTTGGATTGTCGATATGGAAAGTGATGGTTTCTCCCTGAGACTGCAAGCTGATGGTTTGTGCGAAGACGTTGATGATTGCCTTGGCCGTATTCATGAAAGGTCTTCCTAGTATGATTGGGATGTGTATGTCTTCCTGCATATCCATTATTACAAAATCTGTTGGGTAAAGAAATTTGTCAATCCTAACTAAAACATTTTCAGCTATTCCCCTAGGGTACTTGACCGAGTGGTCAGCAAGCTGTATTGTCATTTTGGTAGGTCAAAGATTTTCTAACTCAAGCCTCTTGAAAAGCGAGTATGGCATAAGATTAACACTAGCTCCTAAATCGGCAAGAGAACAGATGATGCCTGAATTGTAAATGGAACATGGAAGAGTAAAACGTCCAGTATCTCCGAGTTTTTCATGAATGATATTTTTCAAGATAGCTGAACATTCCTCGTTCAGCGGGACATTGGGTACTTCGGGTACCTTATCCTTGGTTGTAAGAAGTTTTCTGAAGTACTTTTTGAAGTGAACTTCAGAGGCGGTATCTAGGAATTTCCTATCAAGTTTAAAAGACCTAAGCTTGTCGGGTCGTTGTTTAAGACGAGCCGGGAATGGGATTTTCCTATTTGGTGGAGACTCTAAATCTATTGTCGAATGAACAATAGGCGGTTCCTTCACCGGAGAAGAAACCGTAGGTGGGCTATGTCCTACCTGAGAGTCTTGAATATGGGAAGCCTCCTTATGGCAACTAGTTGGACTATCATGAGATTTAGTGTTAATATGCTGTGCTAATTGTCCTAACTGGGATTCGAAAGCTTTTAACAAAGTTAGTTGATCACTTAAGATGAGATCAGTTTGGTCTTGTCTAGCTGAGATTCCTTGAATGACTTGTATCAGGGTGTCGTCAAAACTAGAGGTTTGTGAGGAAGAGGGTTCCAAAGGTTGAGGAATGGTAAGTTAGTGGGCTATTCCTAGGTGGGTTAAAAGAAGGGTTAGTATTGGGTGAAGTTAGATGAGACTGAGGAATTTGGGCTGAGTGGTTCAGATTAGCACAATTAAGGCAGGTTTGAACTTGACAGACTTGTTGTTGTTGACTTTTCAATTCCTTAATCTCCTTGGTTAGGTCTGCCACTTGTTGAGTGAGGGTTTTGATAGCTTCATTTCCGATTGTAGTAGGTGAATTCACTAATGAGGGGTGATTTTCACTGTTCCAGTCATGGTTGTGTATTGTCATTTTCTCAATAAGGCTCCAAGCTTCATTTGCCGTACAGTCTATGAAGCTATCTTGAGAGGCGGTATCAAGTAAAGGACGGTGATGTGGGAAGAGACCATTGTAGAAAATGCGCAACTGGTCTGAGCGCTCAATACGATGATTTGGACATTTCTTAAGCAATTTCTTAAAGCGCTCCCATGCATCGAAGATTGATTCATCATGCACTTGACGAAAGTTTATGATGTTGGACCTAAACGTGGCTTGTTTTGATGGGGGGAAGTATTTGGCCAAAAATTTGGTTGCTAGTTCTACCCAAGAGGTTATAGAGTTAATCTCTAGTTCCTCAAACCAGGTTTGTGCATTGAGAGTGAGTGAATAGGGAAATAGGTATAGATAGACTATGTCCTGATTAACCCCAATCGGCTTAAAAGAGTTAGATAAGGAAATGAATTTGTCAAGGTGGGAGTTGGGATCATCATTTGGTAGGCCACGGAACTGACAGAGGTTTTGGACTAACTGAACAATATGGGGCTTTAATTCAAATGAAGTTCTATCGGTTTCCGGATAGACAATTGGTCCTCCTCGTCCTTCAATAAGAGGTTTAGAGTTTTCAGCGAGAGTTATACGTGTAGCTGTCATAGTCTCGTTGGCAGGTGGTTGAATGGTTGAGTGGATAGGGATAACGTAATTTATAAAAGTACTAAAAGTAAGGAAAAACAAAGAAAGACATAGGGGTCTAAGGAGAAGAGTTAATCCTAAAGGTTCACTAGCGAGTAAGTTCATCTTGACGCCTAAGGATCGTACAGTTGGTTCCCCGGCAGCGGCGCCAAAAACTTGTTGGCGCCCGATCAGGTCGGTGTCGTTAACGATTACTAACCGGGCACCAGCAGTGGGTTGTTTTAAATTTGTAGTTGCAGGGCCTAAGTTTTTCCTAACAATGCTAATCCTAAGGGTGAGCAAGTGGTAGGTATGACCTAGAGTCGTTCTTCAAACCGACTGAATTGAAACTACGACGTGGCAGATGAGGGCTTTCAAACTAGTGAAGGGTTTATAAAATAGTGGAGGAGTTTTGGTTTTTATATTAACTAACTTAGGCAAGTAAATAAATAAAAGCGAAATAGAAATAAAATGTAAAGCAGATAAAATAAAGATAGTGTTTGCTGAGACTTCGTTAATTAAGTTATGGGATGATATTTGGAGAAACTGTTTTGAAAGATATTAGTTAATTATCATTCTTGAATACTTGTATGTAAACACTAGATTCCCTACTAATTGAAATTCCATTAGCATGTCACACCGGGAGCTAGGTTATGATAACATTACAAAGTATTTAGAATAATAAGCAAAATCTTAATTATGGTTTAATAATACTTTCATATGAACGGGAACGAAATCTTAAGGTACTAGACATAACTGAATCATATAACGATCCCTTGTCATCCTAACAGATTTGTATATGTAAACAGTTCATTTATGACTTTAAACCAGCCCTTGCTTAAGACTACCCAATAAATCCCCTAATTATCCACAGCGTTCCTCACTTTAAGTGGTTCCGCCGCTTCAAACCTTGGCCAAGTCTTGTCCTATGATAATCCCCCATGTAGCCTTGCGGTTCCATAGTTTCATACCTTTGACAAATTATATTGACACAGATAATTGACTACCTTTTAATTGGACGTCGTAAAAAGGTGTTGTAATCACGTTTATTGGTGGAAAGGCGATAGATTAATTTTAAGTTTAAAAGTCTACTTAGAAAGGTTAATTAAACTAGGTTTCTCATTTTATATATTAGTCCGTAATATAACTACCTTCGGTCGTTACGCAGCTTCCACGTATTTGTAGTACACCTAAAGTGTTTCCAACGCTATACTGAGTAACAGTCGAATAGGGGTCATCATATTACTTCATAATATTATATCGTTTCGTAATATGACTACCTTCGGTCGTCCCTCGACTTCCATACATTTGTACTCCACCTTGAAGTGTTTCCAGTACTATATCGAGTAACAGTCGAATAGGGGCCGTCATATTACTTCACGATAATTAAGACCATTTATATTTTACTACTATGATGATCCTAAGGCAACAATCAAACAAGAACATGCAATAAGACGATCAAAGCAATAATTCCGATCTTTAATATTTAATTATAAATCATCCCATTAATTAACTAACTACATCTCAAACAAACACAACAAGTATACTACTCTCTAATCATGGCAATAACTAAATCTAGCATAATCAATATAAACGTAATTAATTAAGATAGATAAGGATAGAAAGAACCACACTACAACAAAAATGACCTTATGGGACCTTTTTCGTGGGACATTTTTAGAAAGGCGTCCTAAAAAGCATCTTATAGGACACTTCAACTTTTTATTCATATTATTGGAGTATCCGTTATGACACGTTATATGTATGTCCTATTACCTTTAGTTTATAGGATGTTTTTTCGTTAATGTCCTATTATTGTAGTAATTAATAGGACACTTCACATGTGAGTCCTATTACTAGAGTCTATTAGGACACTTGATATATGAGTATCTTCACAATTATTTTTTAATGACTACCACACTTAGATATACGAAGGTGGTCCGCCAAGATTGAAGGTGCGACCAAGTGTTTAAGAAATTGAAACACAACCAACGAACCAACTGTTACTCTGTTTCATTTTCAAATTTGAAATATATATTTCACGTTTCAATGACCTATTTAATCATACTATAATACTAGCTATGTATATTGACCCTAACTTAATTTCCAGACCGAATTGAATATCTCCTAAACTCTACTCTCGTAAAACTCGTACACAACAACAGCTCTCTCTCGTATTTGATTGAATAAAAATTGTAATAGACCTCTCACTCAAACGGCACTCAAAGTGATATCAAACTTATTTAACACAACTTCTAGATATATTTTTTAGGAAAGCACAAAGCAATTGTTGACCATATAGATTATAGATTATATATAAATATATATTATTAAGTGCTATCTAAAATCAACTTAATCTATCTAGCACAAGTGGTTTTCTGTTTCACAAACTAACCAATCAACCGGTGTTCGACTCTCACTCACACAATTTTTTCACTAATAGGAGTAAGACTACTTTAAGCTATATTAGTTCGAGACTACATCAAATTGATTATTTAAAGCTATATTAAGTAGAATTTTTTACTTATAACAAGTCAAAAGAATGTAAAATAGTTTAACAACTTAAAAAAAAAAAAAATTAATGTCATTTACATATCAAAAAATATATATGTATGTATATACATATTTATATCAAATAAAAGTTGATAAATATTTTGAGCTTGATTTTTAAGCTCGAGCTCGGGCTCGAACTCGATAAAGCTTGACTCGATCAAGCTTAAGCTCGAGCCGAACTCGAGTTGCCCGATAAAAGCTCGACTTATTTACAGCTCTAAGAATTATGTATAAAAGTATTACTCATGTTAACATTGTTGTGTATAATTTTTTCACAATTTATAGTAGACATCATCACACAAAAAATTTAGTAAGTTTGATTATTATTATTATTATTATTATTATTATTATTATTATTATTATTATTATTATTATTATTATTATTATTATTATTAAATTCGATTATTATTATTATTATTACTATTATTATTATTACTATCATTATTATTATTATTATTATTATTATTATTATTATTATTATTATTATTATTATTATTATACATATAATACTAATAGTAGCAATAATAATAATAACAACAAAAACAATAATAATAATCTTACATCTAATTAAACAAAAAACACATGAAGGAATCTGGACCCTTCGATAATGTTTATAGTTTGATCCAACAATATATAATTAAATTAGATTAAAAATAATAATGTTACACTTTACCCCCACTAAATAAGAAAACTTCTTTTAATAAACCCTTAAATAATAGATATTATTAAATATACATTAATAAAAAAATCGGCTTATAACACTAAAATAAAATAAAATAATACAAAAACACTCATATTCAAATGAATATCTATAATTATTTCAATTTAGCCGCTCGTGTTGTCGCGGGTCATAAAGATATAAATATATGAATTATAATGTTTTACATGTAACACAATAACATATATACTAAATTAACTGAATTAAAAATCAAAAATAAAACTTCAAATCCATAACATTTCGATTTAGTCACCCGTGTTGTCGCGGGTCCTCACCTAGTAATAATAATAATACCTAATAATTAAACTACAGTAATGTTCTAATAATAGAATATTTATATATAATATGGGTGAATGAGATTAATTTATTATCATTATTATTAATTAATAACAATAATAATAATAATTAATTATTATTATTATTATAAGTAAGTGGAATATTATGAGATATCATGAGATATTATAAAGTGAATATATAAAGATACGTTGGTCAAAATAAAGTCAAATGAGATATCATCATAATATTCTTTAAATTTCATGAGAAAATGCAAGTTCACTATGCCAATTATAAGGGAAAATTAATATACTTTGAATGTCAATTTTGACCTTATATTGAAAGACAAGTTTGATTGAAAATCTTTGTGATATAAATGATTGAAAGTAATAAATGAGGCTAAATTAGGGAGTTTAATTACTTTTAATAATTATTATTTGCAAGTAGACAATATTTTTAAAACAAACAAAAATAGTAATTTGAACAATAAAAATGGAACTGATTAAGTTTTTTTTTATTTATTTAATTCAGATCTATGTCAACCAATGGTGTCGCAAGACACCAAGTCATTCAATTTTTTAAATTGACTTAATCATCAAATTAGTTAATTATATGCTTAGTTTTGTATATGCCCATTAATCAAAAGTTGTGCTTAAATAAAAAGATTAAATAATCGACACATGACAAAGTAGGTTTATTAATTTTATTTTGAATAATATGCATTTGGAATGGGTATTAAATAATTAAATAACTACTCATAAAAACGTAGCTTGTTAAAGACTACTACATTTACATTTAAATTTTAATGGGTTATATCTAATTTGTGCCCGATGTCTATTGTGAGTGCTCAACTTGTTTTCTATTTTTAATGCATGTAATTTTCAAAAATTTCAAAAAAGTGTTCTAATGCATTTTGCTTATGCGTCGCTCGTGTAATATGTCACGTGGCATACGAAGAGTTTAACACATCATCAATATGTTATCAAAATACACTAAAACACTTTTTAATAGTTTGATGCATAAAAGATTGCAAAGCCAAATTGAATATACAAAATAAATATCTTTACAAGTTATTCCACTAACCCCATCTTTAATTAACTTCCCCTCTATAATTTTCCCCAACTTTTGGCTCCATTATTCCCTCCATGATCTTCCCCAAAATTTTTTAATATCATTGCAAGTTCAAAGAAACAAATAGCTTCAAATATGTACCCTCGTTCTCTTCTATCTCGGTAAATTAGTTATTGGGATACATTTATCTTATTATTGATTATTTTAATCTCGGTAAACTACGTTTCCTACCTTTATCAATCCTCCTACGACTAGCCCTGCGTTCAGCGACTGCAATTTCTCTATTTGCAATTAATTCAAAGGTACCTTTTATCCTTAATTCTACTTTTACGATGTTGGTTATGCTTCTATAGTACTTATCCAATTCTGCTTTTACGATGTTGGTTCTGCTTCTATAGTACTTATCCCCTACGGTTTAGATTGGTTAGGGTTTTAATTATTTATGGTCCTCTTAGGGTTTATTCTATTTTGTTGGATTCATTAAAGGATATACGGAGTATAATTTAATTGGTTGATTGATTGTGTGTTCTTGCCAGGGTTTAAAGAAAATAGGTAAATACATATATTGATTAGATATTGTGTTTTATTGACAGTAAAATGTTAAACGTTGACAGTGATTGATTCTTTTTGAATTTCCGTGTTTCTATCTATTTTATGAGCTACATTCAACGTTATTAACTGTTGTGTCTATTCATTTCTACATTTGTTGATATTAAAACAGTTAGCATGAATACTTCTTGTCATATTATATCTTACTAAATGTTTCAACTTGCAAGCAATAATTATTTGTTACTCATGCTTCTTTAAATATTTCTGCTTCCATTTATAACTTGCATAGTTGGACTTATAAATTTACTGTTAGATTCCTTTTGGAATTATACATTTGTGGCTTTCTTATAAACTGCAATTTGCTTAATGAATATGTTTTTGCTGTGCTAACAAAGTCATATTATCTAAGATAATTAATGAAGTTTTCATGGTTTGGCTAAAAGTAATCTTTTTTAGTGTTTGGTTACTGTGGTAGCTGTTGGCCAAGTATTTGGACGGATCTGACTTGAATGCATAGATGGAAGTGAATTATCTATCCTGGAAATATAGAAGATGTTCAAGCTTTACAACATGTAAAGGTATTTTTCTTATATAGTTTCTAATAATTCGTATCCGTCTCTTACACTTGAACTTAACTTCTTATGATACATTTTATTATATTTATCTTTAACTCACATTGATGTTGAATTTTCTTAATGTTATGCTGGCATTACTAATTTACTACGTAGTATTTAATGAAGAATTAGTTAGAATATATGTTTGAGTTTGATTTAATAATTCATAGATACATAACTAAAATCTAAATATATGTGTACACTTTGGTTGTATGGCATATTTTGTCACAGATATGCCGTTTAATGTAGTTTGACTGTAATTTGGTCAGGTAATTGGGCTGGTAAGTCAGTTCGGGTGATTGGATGTTTGACATGTTGGGTGATGACTAATCTAGAAAGTGAATTAACAGGTTAGATGGGTGGTTCAGGTAATATGCTGGACACTTGAATAATTCTTATGCTTATTGTCACAGCTGTTCAATCGCTTATACGTGTTACTGTCCATAACTCTGTAGTATTGTAAATGTTTGAGGACCTTGTAGCTATCTCCGAACTGACATGGTATTTTTTTTTAACAAGTGGTTGCTACGATAAACTAGTCTCGAGTTATAAAGGAACAAAAGTACAAAACAATGGTCGCTGTATAGCTGCTTCCATGGATTGGTACCAAGTTACAAGGAAAACGAAAAATGGTCTCTATACAACCTTATCATGGACTAGAGCTATGAATATTTATTCGCTGCTGTAATCCATCATCAAAATTTCACTCTTGTAAAGCCAGGTTATGTTTTTATACTTGTTTGGTTTTGGTTCATTCCCCTAACTTGCCACTGCTATAACTATATTTGACCCCTTCATAATTTACTTGAATCAGTCTTTCACAAGTATAATTACATTTCATGCTTTTTATATCCTTTATATATCTTCGAACATTGACTGATTCAGTGGAGACTACTATCAGTTCCTTAATGTGAAAACACGAAGTAAGAATTAGTACTTCACTACTTCAACAAATTCTTATGCAAAGCATATCTTGATTATACTATTTTGTGATGTATTTCATTCTGCATTTGTCTTGTATTTTAATTATTGTTGTATCTGTTTTTTGTCTACAGGTGAACTATCAAGAGGTTGAATCTTATTAAGTTGGATGAAGTTGCAGTACATATGGTAGTTGTAGGTCTTTTATGTAATATGTGACTTAAGATATTAAGACTAGTTCTCTATTGTTGTATAGTCATATATGTTAATTAGGATATTGATGAACAATGTTGAACGATAATTATCTCTTTCATTTGAAGTAATGAAAATATTTCTTTGGTTCCCATTAATAAACTACTTGTATTATTTATGATCTTGTATCACAAAATGTATTAGTTGTACGATCAATTAAAGATAGTCCTATATTACGACACTTGTTTTGGTCCTAATACGAATATTAATGCGACACACAATTTCATCCTATAAGACTTCTTAGGACGTTTATGTGTGTCTCAATACATGATAGTGGGTGAGTCAATATCAAAAATTGAAACACCAAAAAAGGTCCTATTATGTGGTTTGTTAGGACACCATCTGTGTCGTATTAGATATTTTATGGGACCATTAAACAATGTCTTATAATGTATATTGGGACGCTAGTATCTATTACAACGCCTTTATATGGGACACTTGAATTTTGGTCCTATTAGACAAAGTGTCCTATAAAGTAACATTTTAGGAAACTGTAGGTTCCACTTGTACGGACCAAATCGAGTAGTTCAACTAGTTTGTTAAAGCGGAAATCAAACAAACTAATATATGTTAGATTAACACGATAAATGACCAAAACACAAAGTGTGTATGTATATATATATGAAACACTAACAACAATACATACACTTGGACACAAACACACAAAGATCAAATAACACTTAGAGAGTATTCTGTGATAATGAGAGTGCTATGTGTGTGTAAAAAGTGTTACCAAAACAGAAGCTGGCGAGCTTCTATTTATAGCCTGATCCAAACTTTATGCGACACAAGCCTTGTGTCGCATAGACTCTTCTGCGACACAATGCTTGTGTCGCATGGAATGTTTCTGCGACACAATTCTTGTGTCGCATAGAATACTTCTGCGACACAATGCTTGTGTCGCATGGATACAAAAATTGTAATTAAACTAAATCTAAAACTATACAAAACGTAATTACAATTTCGACATGATTACAGACTGAGACCAACTGACAGACACACATAGATGTACCAACAAACTCCCCCGTGTCTTCAGCTTGGTCTTCGAAAAATTCTTCAATTTTCTTCAGTCTTCAGATGTCTGGGCTTCAAACCCATCCAGGTGGAAAGTTTCCACCAGCGTGTATGCCGTAGGTGAAGCATATATCAAAAATTTTCTGAAATCGTTTCGCTAAAACAGAGTTGAACTCGTTTCCTGGATTGTAGCGAATCCGATTGTCGAATAGCTTCTTCATGTCACTTCTGGACAGATTAATCAAGCTCATTCGGTCAAATATTCTGAAGTTGGCTTTTCGTAGACCCCACAAAGATCCTGTCTGAGGCTTTGAATCTGGTACAAAAACTAAGACGGCTTCGCCAGTGTGAGCATCCAGTTCCCAGTAATGAAAGCGTTTCAGTAGATTGAATGGAACTGTTTCCAGAGCGATTTTAGTCAGACATTCAGCAGGCGGATAGTGAACCCTTACAATTGGCTGCTTGGTCTTTGGATCGAGCTTCTTCTTGAACGTGTACCTTGTACCTAGTACTGGTTTAACATAATGATATTTCTTTCGTTTAATTTCCTCACGCATGACCTTTTGAATAACATCAGCTACTCCGTCTTCGTAAGGATTTATCAACTGTAGTTGAGAGAAACGAACGATATCATGCTTTGGCAATGTACTCAATATCCTCAGTGATCGACGAAAGTACTGGATACCGTCGAGTCTTTTAATCATAAACCTTCCTTTGCTCACCTTCCAGCTTTTTATCAGGCCAGAATAATCACCACCAACCTGATATTTCTTGCATGTAACTGGAGCAGGTTCTGGATTTTTACCTTTTGGAAACCAGTTATCCCTTTCTCTGATGGGCATTTCCTTGTCAAAAGATACACATTCGGATGTATCGAGAGGAAAAATGTCATTATAATTTGTCGATTCTCGAACAGGGACTGGTTGTGCTTGTGAAGAACTGGAGGGTACAGACGATTCTTGAGCAGGTTCTGGTTGAGAAGTAGATCCTGGTACGTAATTGAACGCTGGTCCTGACTCATCGTCTGAAGAATCAGATAATACAACACCCTCTTGAGGATAAGCTCGACAATCAGTATATTCTTCATCAGGATTAAGCTCTTCTCGTTCAACATCAACATCATCGTCATTATCAGCGGAGTTGAAGTCAAAAGGTTCTTCAGGCGCACGACCGTCATCGTCAACCGCAGATTGAAAGAAAGTCAAATTACAATACGTGTAATCTACAGCTATCGGTTTTGGTTGCCCTGGTTGCTCAATAATGTAATCCAAAATAAGAGTTGTTTCATTAATACCAGAATTTGTTACATCATCAGGAATTACATTTTCTTCGCCCTCGGCGGAAACCCTAGGAATTGATTCTAAGGCCGGTTGGGCTGTCTCCCCCGAAGTAATGGCTTGGGTTTCCAGCTGCAGAATCTTCGACTTCAGTTCTTCGTTCTCTTTTTCAATGCGAGAGATTCTGGCATCCTGAGCTTCAAAAACTGATGCTTGAGCTTCCATAGACTGCTGCATCTTTTCAATCTTTGCCAGGAGCTCCTGAATGACGGCTGGATGAGGAGTGATCGGAATTTCAGTCGTCGGGAGCTCAGAAGATGTAGACGTGGAAGTACGGGAGCGTCTGACCAAAGGATTCGGATCAGCAACGTCCGAAGTGTCTCGAGGCCTTTTTCCTCGGTTAGAAGATTCAGGACGTGGAGAAGGTGGTCGATAAGCATCGATCTCACGATCGAGATCCACCAACTCCGGATCCTCGACAGCTTGCTGAACTGGCGGTTGTTGAGCTGGAGGTTGTTGAACCGGAGGCTGCTGCACTGGAGGCTGAGGGATAGGTTGTTCAGGTGCTGGATCATTGAATTGCTCACCAGGAGGAGCAACATAATCAGGATCCACAATGTGACCAAAAAGAGCAACCTCACGTTCTGGTGGTTGACCCTGCTTCGCAAAAGTAGTACAAGTAATGTAGATCCTTGTATTCATCGGTGTCTGCTTGAAAGTGAAAGATGCGACCACCGGAAGATCTGGATGAATATGATTGAGCAGCAGCTGAGTGAACCTAGGATACAGAGCCCATTTATCTTTAGCATCCAAGGCATTGTTCACAAAACCCCTGAAGATATAACCGGAGAAGTTGAAGGGTTTGTTGTATATCAGGGCAAGAATAGCAGAAGCAGTCGAAAATTTCATCCCTTCGAGACCTGCCTTGCGACTGGATAAGCAGACGATGACAATGTGAGCAAGATATCTCCAGACCTTTGTCATGTAGGTCTTCTTGTACTGATCAACTGGAATATCTTGATATCCAATCGATCGCATGCCCTGTGCAATTGCAGCTGGAGTAAACTGGGTGATCATGTCAGAATTATCACCGAACTCAAAGAAATCCCGAATAAGCTGCTCGGTGAAGATAACTTGGCGGCCACGGACAGCAGAAATGATACGAGTATCCGCTTCATCATAGTTGACCACCGCGTTGTCCCAAAACTCGGTGATATGATTTGTCAAGATCCGAGTATCAGCAGTGATAGCTTTGTGAATTCTGGAGCGACGAAGAAATGCTATCATTGGTCGGTAAGGGCGAGAAGTCTCGACAGATGTATTCATGAAAGCCACGATATTGTGACGTGGCTCCCAGAAATATTTAGAAACATCGATCTCTGGGAGTGCTGGAGCAGCTGGAGCAGCTTGAGCAGGTTGTTCAGCCATTTCTACAAAAATTAAGAATAATACAGCCAAAACTCGAAATGCGTTAGCGTTAGAACCAACAAAAAATAATTCGCGTTTTAATTTTACAAATGTTCTGCGACACAACAGTTGTGTCGCAAAAGGTACATACGACATAAGGACTGTGTCGTAGAAGGACACTACGACACAAGCCTTGTGTCGTATGACACGTGTCACACGAACAGCATTTCCCCTGCATTTAGCAATTTTTGTGAAATTAATCACGGATGCGACATAGCCTCTGTGTCGTATAATGTGTCGTATATAACAGGTACGACATAACATTTGTGTCGTATAAAACAGGTACGACATAACGTTTGTGTCGTATAAAGATACGACATAAGCACCTGTGATCAGTACGACATAAAAAGCCCTAATCTATGCGACATAACGACTGTGTCGTATGTTATGTCGCAAAGATGAACATCAAAGCAAACCCAGATTCGATCGATGAACAAATTTGGGGTTTTCAAAAACTACGCATACCCTAGGGTTCGTAATCAATAGGGGATCAATCATATGTATTTATCTAACCCTAATAACCCCTAAACCCTAAATAATTTAACGAAAAACCGAAACCCTAAAAACGTAATACGGGTTGATCGAATTCAAGGCATAATACGCGATAAAAACATGAAAGAATTATACCTAAAGATGCGCAAACAGATGATGAACAAAAATCGTTCAACAAATCGTGGTGAAAAGCCCTCGAAAACACGAATCCGATCGAAAATCGCTTATGTCGCAAAATCGCCTTTGTGTCGTATAATTTGTGTCGTGTAAGTTTTGAAAACGTAAATGATTATGTCGTATGATGTGAATAGTTAACCCCTGACCCGCATACGACATAGTATACGACACAAACATAACTGACGAATACGACACAGGAATTGTGTCGTATAACAGTAGTACGACACAATGATTGTGTCGCACAGAATACAAAGCAAAATTTTGAAGATTAAAATTTTGATTTCGATGCCGATTCGGATTTTGATTTTAGAAGTTTCGCAAAGAAGATGACTTGTGACTTAAAAAAAATAAAATTAAAAAGAAAAATACAATTTAATAAATATTAAAGAGATAAAACTAAATATAAACATAAAAGATAAGAAACAAATACAACTAAAAGCGAGAAATTGATAAAATCGTTTAGTTGAGATTCTGGTTAGGGATCATACCGAAATAACATTCAATTATTAGAAATAGAAAGTGTTATTTCGATTATCAGTATATTTGTCCACTTTAAATTTACGTGGCACATTTAAAACACATTTTATAAAAATTATTTCAAGACGATTATCGATATTGTTTGTCCACTTAAGCATGTTACAACCGAGTCTGTGGAGTTAACCTTTTATTGTTAGTATGAATAAGTCTCTGTGGCACCCACCATTGATATACCCCTATAATCCAGACAATAACATAGTTTCCATATTTAGAAAGAATAAAGAAAGATCATTTTTAAGAATCAGGCTAGAGTTGACAGGTCAGTACGGAAGTACAGCAAAGCAACCTAATGTGATTCAAGTATAATCAAAACCAATCGCAGTCAAACTGAAGTTGGAGTTTCCCAAACAGCGACCTTGGTTAGTATGATTTAGGATTAAGCAAAACCGATCGCAGTCAAACTGAATTTGGAGTTTCACAAACAGCGACCTTGTTCAGTATTATCAAGATTTTTCAAATGCATTGACCTGTAATTGCTTAACCCCAAGTTTATAGTAACTGTTACCAGTTCTGTACTTTCGTACAACAGAGGCAACAACCAGCATAAACTCCCAAATGATTTCAGATAAAAGTTCCAAAGATAGAAATATGTTAAGCTACACTAAGGAATTAAGACATTTAGTCGTACATCACACGGTGTTTACCACAAGATAATAGACACGTATTTAAATGATTTCTTAACAACCCAGAGACAGGTGTGTATCATGCCTACCGGTACATCGCATGATGAAGACAATTTTCATAAAAACTGTTTTAAGTGTGTCAGATAAACCTACTGACACATCAAATATAAACCTTAAAATTCCATTTTGTGCATGTCACTCGATGTACTATCATATCCCAAGTGGTTTACAGACTCAACTCAACGTCTATTTTAAAAATGTAGCAACCATTGCATTTCTTTGATACTATCGAGTATAAAGAGTGGCTGTTGCCCTATATATATATATTTTTTAATCCAAAACAATAAAACAAATAAACTGTACAGAAATTAAGTCACAAATCATTTCTTGAGATCAAGGGAAATCATCCCTATCATATCCACAAGTTCGTCGAAACGAGCACGCGAAAATGCTTTAGTGAATAAGTCGGCTTTTTGCCTAAGGGTATCTATGTGAATGAGGTCAATTAAATGTTTCTCATAGCAATCTCGTATGAAGTGAAACCTAATCTCTATGTGCTTGGTCTTAGAGTGTTGAACGGGATTGCGAATAATAGATATAGCAGCAGTATTATCAATATGAATAGGAGTCAAAGTAAGAAGTAACCCATAGTCACGCAATTGATGTTGAATCCACAATATCTGTGAACAACAGCTTGCAGCAGCAATGTATTCAGCTTCCGCTGTTGAGGTGGAAACTGTGGTTTGCTTTTTACACTGCCAAGACACCAATCGAGAACCGAGATATTGGCATCCTTCTGTAGTTGACTTTTTATCCGAATTGCAGCCGCCATAATCAGAATCAGAATAGGCAGTGAGAGCGAAATTTTTCTCATTTGAGTACCATAGACCAAGTGATGGTCTATATTTGAGGTAACCAAAAATTCGCTTCACAGCCTTCATGTGAGAAACCTTGGGCTTTGATTGATATCTGGAACAGATAGACACAGCAAACACAATATCTGGTCTGGATGCAGTGAGATACATTAGTGATCCTATCATAGAACGATAGTCCCGCTCCTTGCAATTTTCTTCATGTTCAGCGGGTCCGAGTTTGTGATCAGTTTCAATGGGAGTACCATATGGCTTACAGTCATGGAGTTCATACCGAGTCAACATGTCATTGACATATTTGGACTGATGAATGTAGAAACCCTTGTCAGACTGCTCAACCTGTACACCTAGAAAGAACTTAAGTTCTCCCGTGGCACTCATTTCAAACTCGGACTTCATAATCTTCTCGAAGTCTCTGCACAAAGAATCATTTGTTGAACCAAATATGATGTCGTCCACGTAAACCTGCACAAGTAACAAATCTTTTCCAACCCTTTTTATGAAGAGAGTGCTATCAATTTGGCCTCGTGAGAAGCCATTTCTCATGAGATGATTTGCCAACCTCGCATACCAAGCTCTTGGAGCTTGATGAAGACCATATAATGCCTTGCCTAACTTGCACACATAATCAGGATGGTTTGGATCTTCAAAACCAGGAGGTTGCAAGACATACACATCCTTCAGAACCTCTCCATACAGAAATGCGCTCTTGACATCGAGTTGATAAACCCGAAAACCTTTAAATGTCGCATAAGCCATAAAAATGCGAATGGACTCCAATCTTGCAACTGGAGCAAACACATCATCATAGTCCAAACCCTCAATCTGAGTAAAACCTTGAACAACCAGCCGAGCCTTATTCCGAATAACTACGCCTCTGTCATCTTTCTTCACGCGATAAACCCAGCGAGTTCCAATTGGATCGACATCTTTTGGTAAAGGAACCAACTCCCAGACATCAAGCTTTTTGAATTGATTCAATTCTTCCTGCATAGCCTCAACCCAGTATGGATCTTTCAAAGCTTCAGCTATTTTCTTTGGTTCATGCTGAGACAAGAAGCATTCTTCCAATTCTTCTTCAACACAGGCAAAATTGGCAGATGAAGATTCTTCACGGACTTCATTAGCAGTAGTTTGATGCCTAGTTAAGACACCTTGTTGAAGCTCACCAATGATATTTTCAGTGGGGTGAGTAGAATGAATTCTAAGCTGAGGAATCGGATCAGGCACAATGATCAAATCCAAATTTGACAGATCACCTCCAGGATTTTCAATTTCAACTGAGCTATTAGTGGCAGTATCCTCATTGTCAATTGGTGTGACAATATCGGTTTCAGTTTGAGGATTAGATTCAGAAGCCACTTGATCAACATCGGAGGGATTGTCATCATTGACAACATTCTCTGGAGGTACAACTCTAGAATTGGAGATTGAGAGGTCAGAAGAAAGATCCAATCCATGAAGTAGAGACACCACCAGTTCTTCTTCATTAAATTTGGGAAGATTGAAAGAGTCCACCAACTTATCATACTCAAACAAGGACTCAGGTCCCTTGCCTTTTGGAGAATCAGTATATTTCATAAACCTTACTTCAAAATGTTCCTCTATTCTCCCAGTAGACTTGTTAAACACTCTTTTATTCGGCGAGTTCACAGAATATCCCAAAAATAACCCATCGACTGCTTTTTCATCAAATTTGCCTACCGAGTCCTTAGTGATTAAGATTGTGCAAGGACACCCGAAAGGCTCAAGAAACTTCAAATTTGGTTTGCGATTATTCAGCAATTCGTAACATGTTTTCTTTCGCTTTTTAACAATCGAAACCCTATTTAACACATAGCAGGCAGTGTTAACAGCTTCTGCCCAAAAAGTGGTTGGCAGATGCGCATCAGACAGCATGGTTCTTGCTGTCTCAATGATTGTCCTATTCTTTCTTTCAGCTACCCCATTTTGCTGAGGAGTACGAGCAGCACTAAACTGATGAAAGATTCCCTTTCGAAGACAATACATTTCCAAGGTTCTGTTCTTGAATTCAGTTCCATTATCACTGCGCAGTTTCTTGATTTTCAGATTGCACAGATTTTCCAGTCTGTCGAACAAGTAGATTAAAGTATCAGTTGTTTCATCCTTTCCAGCCAAGAAATACACCCAAGAAAACCTTGAGTAATCATCAGTAACAACCAGACAGTACGATTTTCCACCAATACTTTTCTTATTCACAGGACCGAACAAATCCATGTGAAGCAGCTCCAATGGAGATTCAATAGAGTTCACCTGCTTAGACTTATGGAACTTCTTGTGTTGTTTCCCTTTGAGACAGGAAACGCATTCATCATCTGTTACAAATGATTTTTTAGGCACGCCTAACACAAGATCATTATTAACAAGATAATTCATTCTGCGAAAATGAATATGTCCCATTCGTCTGTGCCAAAGCAGTGAATCTGTAGAAGAAGCTTTTGATAGCAAACAAGTATGCTCCTTGGTAACCACGGTTTGCATATCCAAAATGTACGAGTTGCGTACACGGGGTGCTCTCAGTAACACCCATTCCTCGGGAATAACAAATCCCGGCTTCAGAATTAAACATTCAACATCTGTAAATGCGGTAGTGAACTTCTTGTCGCAGACTTGAGAAACACTGATCAGATTGTGTTGCAGTTCCTCGACATAGTTCACTTTATCAAAACTCACTTGCCCATTAGAGAGTGTACCCTGACCGGTTATGTTACCACCTGTATCTCCCGCAAAAGCAACATGTCCTCCGCGATATGGTTTCACATCAGACAGAAGAGACATGTCACCAGTCATGTGCCGTGAGCAGCTGTGACACCCGACGATTTAGGATTTCTGATTAACCTGCTAGAAACCCTAATTGCGTGTGTTTAGTTTAGTATTAGGCTAAATACTTGTAATTACTTGTAACTATTTGTGTATTTATGTGAATATACACTCCCGTAATTGATTATATTACGCTTATGTAATTAGTTGTAATTACACTTACGCAATTTGGTGAAATTGTGCAAAACAACCGGACGGAGTCCGACTGTGTATAAATACGGACGTTGGTGAAAAACTTTCTATAAATAACTTAAATCTATTTTTAGAAGTTATTTATCATTATTTATTATTTTATTAAAATAATATACGAAAAACCTAGGCGTTTTGGCTAAAACGTCTCAAACGCAACAGAAACGCGCGGAACGCGCCCGACAATCAAACGAAAGTCAAAATATATATTTTTATAATTTAAAATATATTATTTTGTATGAAATTATTATTAAAAACATCGTGTAATAGTTCGTCAATAAAAACGTCTAATTAAAACGTTCCGCGATTAAACCTCCGTAAAACGTGCACGCAAATCGAGGCCGACGAATTAACGGAACATTTTTAAATGTTTTCAAGTATCTATAATAAATATTTCAAGTGAAATTATTGTAATTTAAATCGTTACTCAAATACGCGTATTAAACATTTAACGAATATATAAACATCGAACCGACCGAGTAAACGAACGTAAAACGCAACAAATTAAGTTAGGAATGAAAAATGACTAAAATACCCTTGTATGGGCCACCTGGCCGCCCCCCCCCCCCCCCCCCCCCCCCCCCCCCCTCGCTCCCACTCCATGTGATCACCACCCAAGAGAACCAATCAAGACTCCATGCAAAATGAGATGATTACACCCCTTTTTCCCATACATGCAATAATCCTTTTCTTTTTCTCATTTACACTTCACCAAAAATCACTCAAATCCTCTCTAATTTCTGGAACACCACAGCCCCAAAATCCACCTCTATCACCACCATCTTCCACCACAACCACCACCCTAATCCACCCTAGCTCCACCACATTAAAAGTCGACTTTTTGCAAGGGAAACTAGCTCTACAACATCACCTCCTTCTCCTCATCTCATTTACATTGTAAGGAACCCTATTCCTCCTTATTAATACTTATTTACATGTTATATAGCTCTATCAACAAGATTATGCCCAAAATATGTGTTAAAATACGTTTTTACCAAACATATACAAAAACACAGAATCTGTCCCAGAAACATCAGTCCACTAAAATGACCATATCTCGATCTCTAGGAAGAATTAGACAACGAATTTTTTTTTAAAAGTTGCGTATTGAAAAGGGATACAACTTTCATGTTTTGCACTTTTTCCAGTTCTGTACGTATTTTTGTGAATAAACTGATATTTGAGTCTGGTCTGGAAGTTTTCGGAAAATGAGTACGGTTCATACGCGAAATTGTTTAAATATGTAAATGGACACTATGGTTGCTGTAAAAATTATATGTTAGACTAGATACATACATGATCAGTTGGTAAAAATATCAGACCCTAGTTTGGACCATAAGTGGTGGAAATTAAATGGCGAACCAAACCGACAAAAGTCGAAAATGTGAAATATTGAAAATCTTAAGAAGTGTAATTAAAACCGACACTTTGGATGACTCCGACACAAACCGACATATTATTTGGACTCTTTAAACTGATTTATGGGTTGGGTAAAAGTTTCGGGTCAAACCGAGTCGGTTTGACCAAGTCAACAAAAACGGCTCGGTTTCTAAAAACGACAAAACTTACTATTTTTGGAAAGTGGTAACAAAAATGGGTTTGGATGACTTAGTTAGTAACTTGGACCAAAAACTAAATTTAGAAAGTTTCCCGAATTAGAAACCGACACTTAGAACACTTGGATTTGATAAGTGACTCATGAAATTGGTAAGTGACTCATAAAATCAGTAAGTGTCTCATGAATTGGTAAGTGACTCATAAAATCAGTAAGTGTCTCATGAATTGGTAAGTGACTCATTAAATTGGTAAGTGACTCTATAAATTAGAAGTGACTCATAGTTTGACCAGTTTGACCAGGTTTGACCAGGTTTGACCCGTTTGACCAGGTTTGACCAGGTTTGACCCGTTTGACCAGGTTTGACCAGGTTTGACCAGTTTGACCAGGTTTGACCAGGTTTGACCAGTTTGACCAGGTTTGACCAGGTTTGACCAGTTTGACCAGGTTTGACCAGGTTTGACCAGTTTTGACCAGTTTGACCAGTTTGACCAGGTTTGACCAGGTTTGACCAGTTTGACCAGGTTTGACCAGGTTTGACCAGGTTTGACCAAGTTTGACCAGTTTGACCAGGTTTGACCAGCTTTGACCAACGAGTTGACCAACTTTGACCTACGGTTTAAGACTTATACAAACTAAAATAATTGGGTTGCAACACACGATATGTACTAAGGAATAGTTTACAGTAAAACAAACTTGATAATAATGTCTAAATGAATTATTATTACAAACTTTCACCAACGGGTCGTACACGTTTTTTTTAAGAAACGAACTTGAACAATTTATTTGGACATACTAGTTGATGAACTAGCTCTAGGTGGACATTAACACTCCACCTACACGATTGGCTTAAGTGGACATTGACCCCCACTTATACAATCGCTATAGATGGTCTTTTGAGACATCTACTTATACCCAACCTTATACGTTTTTAGGACGTTAGAAGGTTGCACACCGGCTTGCTTGCTTATTTGATACTTACTTGCTACTTGCTAATCTAAGGTGAGTTTCATAGCCCCTTTTTACTGTTTTTATACTCAGGGGTGAGAATACATACAACTGTTTTATAACTGTTTTTATGATCACAAGTACTGTAAACAACTTTTATACGGATTGCATGAGACCCGAAAATAATCCCTAAGCCCTCTACCCATCATAGTTCGTTAATATATGCGTGAATGTTATTGGATAGATCTATCGGGAACTGACAATTCCCGCCCGGGCTAGTCGCTCTAGCCGACCCACGGGCGCAGTAATATTTGTGAATCAGAAGTGTTATGGATTAGGCACTTACCGGAGGCAAACAACGTTAAGCTCGAACTATGA
This sequence comes from Helichrysum umbraculigerum, assembly GCA_949592205.1. NCBI lineage: Eukaryota > Viridiplantae > Streptophyta > Magnoliopsida > Asterales > Asteraceae > Helichrysum > Helichrysum umbraculigerum. The sequence goes on from CATIUR010000003.1 coordinate 71,931,415, forward strand.
GACTCATTGCAATAGTATAACTTTTATTAACTTGTTTAATAAACAAACAAATCTTGTGATTCATACCTAGGCTTTGATAACTGTTTAAACCTATGAACTCACCAACTTTATGTTGACCTTTTAGTATGTATTTCTCAGGTAACCCGCCGCAGTAGGAAGCTTCAGGAAAGCTTAGCTCGAGTCGCATTGTTTTCAAACATCAAGAGACTAGATTGCATTTAGCTGTATTTTGTATAATCAGTAATGTATTAGAAATCTCTTAACGGTTAATGCGAACTCCAGATATTTTGTAAACATTTGAAGTATGGTAATGTAAAATTTTCAAACGTCTCATATAGAGGTCGTTTGCTTTAATCTTTGTGTTGTGATATTTAATTTGGTCGGCGCCCCCGTGACACCTCATGTTTCCGCTGCCACGTGTTTTGGGGGTGCGACAGATTGGTATCAGAGCCTAAGGTTATAGCGAACTAGGATTGCATTAGTGACCTAGACTATGACCGTTAGGGTAGTATTCCTCTTTTGGTATGACTGGTTCAGCAATTGCATCATTTGAATTTAATTTAACATAGCTTGATCAACTATGTACAATTAAAGGAGAATCGATGCAAGACCTGAAATGGTTGTAGTAAATGAGAATACGGTAGTAACGTAAACCAAGGATAGAACGGGACCAACCTTTATACGTGCTTGTGTGCTAGTTTACTTTATTTCTATATACAACCTCACGTATACTAAATTCCTTACCACAGAAAATGGCAACAAATCCCAACGCAACTACACCTTCCTCCCGCTCTCGTTCGGGATCACGCAACTCTCGCTTAGGTTGGGGAGCCACTAGGCCAGCACGAGCTAGCCCTTACCCTCCTCGTAACACAACCACTTCCACACCTAACCAAGCCCGCCGTCGGACCGATACCCCTCGATGGAACTGGTTACCTTATACTCTCTGCGCCTGGAGATCCGATGAGGACATACCAATTCCCTCACATGATCTAGACCCATGGAGCGCGCGTGCTACACACAATTAGAAGAACAGACACACCATCTCGAACTAGAACTTGTCCTATTCATACCACTACTACTGATACTCCACCCACTAGGACCCGTCGTAGGGCAGATGTCCGCCAATGGAATTGGTTACCCGCAACACTTGAGACTTGGAGAACTAAAGAAGGAATATAGTTTTCTACAGAGGACGAAGAAGCTATCGACATGCGAACCTCTCTATACACACATGAACCCACTTACCATACCGTTCTGGTACTAGCTACTAGGTTATGCCTCCACAAAAATGTAATAGACACTATGAAGTTAGAACAACACAAAATCCATTTAGGTTGGATGCACCTAGCATAGGGCCGAGTTGCACAGATCCTTGAGGATCGACAAAATCTTAGTGAAACCATAGAAAACTATCCATCTCCAGGTGATGGAGACTAGAGACGAAGTCGCTGCCTTGCGATTAAGACTAGTGTGCAAAATAGAACTCGCATAGGACTAGTAGAAATTCCACTAAACATGTACTGTGTGTAGGAAACTTCAAGATCACCTCCTTCTTCATCAACTCCATCACATTTTGTATAAGACTTTTGTTGTAGACCGGATGTAATAATGCCCTGCATGTTTTGTAGACTTCGAATTCTATATTTTATTAATCTTGCACCCTATTGATCACTAATCATATTACCTAGTACCAATTAACCTTCGTACTACGATGTCACGTATTATTTCAAGCACGTCTGCGATAATCTTAGCCCTCATGAAAAGATCTCAATCATTCTTTTATCCTTTTTTCATCCCCTTTCAGTCAAGGCTACGCCACTACGAGAATCAACCGTACTTCCCAATACCATACTATAAAATAAAAAGTTTCCAACATATTTCAACCGACTTAAGTTTCAGCAAACATTAAATTTTCAAATAAACTCTCATCATAGAAAATTTCCAACAAATTTTACACAAACTTCTCCGTAAAACGATTCATAGAAGCTTTTTTGGAAATTTTAAACTACTTATCTAATCATTTGTACAAGGTCCAAATCCCGAAACTTTTAGCAACAATTAAGTTGACATTATGATAGACGAATATTTTATAAGTACAAACACTTGATTTTCATACAGTCTATATAAAGACAAATCACAACGTAGGTAATACTACTGATAACGCTAATTTAACCAGAAATGGTACCGACATTTTTGTAATAAAACATGAGATAGTTACATTACCAGAAATTTATGCAACTTTAGAGGCTAACAGCTCTTTTACAAACCCATTGTTTTGATAAAACACTTTTCTCGTAGGAAATGGCAAGTCCCTCTGTAGACAAACACGTGTCTGACGACAACCAACTCTATGATGAACCAACGACATTCCCGTACCTACTTACTTTGGCTGACGATATTGAACTGTTGGAAGATGAACCCTTGGAGACGATGACACCTGAGGAAGAACATGAGGAATCCCCACCTAACCCTATGGCAGCACGGATGTTGTGTACCACCGGAAAAATTGAGGAGACACTCCAAGCTAACCCCACCCATAACCTTACTACTACTACCCCTACTACTGCTTCATCCACTGCTACTACCCCTGCTGTTATTACCATAAATGGGGAAACTGCCTACCCTACCAAAGAAACCCTTAGCACGATGCTTACCCAACTAGCCGATGCCCAGGAAGAAATCACTAGCCTCCGTCATCGTGCTGAGCAGAGCGACATGCGCATCCTCGAGTACGAACAACGCATGACAAGTGTGGAAACCCCCTTAGGACAATTGATGTTTCTTTGCCCAACCATTGAAAATACAGTTCACTTAGTTCGCAACTCCATGGCACAAATGGCTCAACATGATACCCCTACTGAAGAAGGAACCGGAGCAAAGGTGTTAAACAATAAGAGAAAATGGGAAGGAAATTCCAACAACAACCCAGGACAGCAACTAGTAATGAGGCCAGAAACAGTCAACTATGCTACTGGATCCGGAGAAAAGAAAGGTTATGAAGGACTTAGGCCTTACTGCCCCAAATGTGACTATCATCACGCTGGACACTGTGGTACCCCTTGTGGGAAGTGCTCACTATTTGGACACCAAGCTAAGAACTGCAAATTCCCAACTACAGTTACGAACCTCAATAAACCAAAAGCCTGTTTTGAGTGTGGTGACATCAAGCATCTTAAGAACAACTGTCCGAAGCTGCGAAACATGAACAACGTCAGCAACAATAGGAAGAAGAAAATTCATGGCGGAAACATTGTGAGCAACGCCGGTGAACCCGGACAGAACCCTGACTTTGATATGGGTACATCCCTTTTCAATATCTTAACGTTTTGAAACTCATACGATATTAAATTATTCCTTTATGCACAATAGAACCCGAACAACATGGACACTAGGTGCAACTCAGAACTAACCAACTGATTTGAGCCAACATAAAGCCTTCGACTGTGTTTTAGCAAAACAAACTTTTTCACATAGACTTTTAAATTTCAATCTATGTTTCCTAACGCACGATAACGACTTACACTTTAAGACACCTACGAGTCTTCTAATGGTTTACGTATTTGAAATGAGATTCCAACGACCTATATCTGGTATAACTCAACGATTTACTTACGTCTACACGAACTCATGGTTGAAATGACCCGGTCACACTTATACGAAACTAATTACTTAATCACTAACCATTACTTTGACTTATGCGTCAACGATATATCCAAGATACAAGACTTAACACCCACTGAAATTGAAATCTTTCTCCCTTATCTCTCTTCTTGATGACATCATAGCCATCGTCTGACTCCTTTTAAATTCGCACCTACAACGTCTACGAGGAGGAATTTGTTCGTACACCTTTCAATATCGGAAAACGATTGTCTAACCAGGGGAAACCAGTAAAACAAGGTTGAACATCCACATCTATTTTTAGATGCCCAACAGACCATGACAACAAACTAATTTCGGGACGAAATTCTCCTAACAGAGGGAGAATGTGACACCCGACGATTTAGGATTTCTGATTAACCTGCTAGAAACCCTAATTGCGTGTGTTTAGTTTAGTATTAGGCTAAATACTTGTAATTACTTGTAACTATTTGTGTATTTATGTGAATATACACTCCCGTAATTGATTATATTACGCTTATGTAATTAGTTGTAATTACACTTACGCAATTTGGTGAAATTGTGCAAAACAACCGGACGGAGTCCGACTGTGTATAAATACGGACGTTGGTGAAAAACTTTCTATAAATAACTTAAATCTATTTTTAGAAGTTATTTATCATTATTTATTATTTTATTAAAATAATATACGAAAAACCTAGGCGTTTTGGCTAAAACGTCTCAAAAGCAACAGAAACGCGCGGAACGCGCCCGACAATCAAACGAAAGTCAAAATATATATTTTTATAATTTAAAATATATTATTTTGTATGAAATTATTATTAAAAACATCGTGTAATAGTTCGTCAATAAAAACGTCTAATTAAAACGTTCCGCGATTAAACCTCCGTAAAACGTGCACGCAAATCGAGGCCGACGAATTAACGGAACATTTTTAAATGTTTTCAAGTATCTATAATAAATATTTCAAGTGAAATTATTGTAATTTAAATCGTTACTCAAATACGCGTATTAAACATTTAACGAATATATAAACATCGAACCGACCGAGTAAACGAACGTAAAACGCAACAAATTAAGTTAGGAATGAAAAATGACTAAAATACCCTTGTATGGGCCCCCTGGCCGCCCCCCCCCCCCCCCCCCCCCCCCCCCCTCACTCCCACTCCATGTGATCACCACCCAAGAGAACCAATCAAGACTCCATGCAAAATGAGATGATTACACCCCTTTTTCCCATACATGCAATAATCCTTTTCTTTTTCTCATTTACACTTCACCAAAAATCACTCAAATCCTCTCTAATTTCTGGAACACCACAGCCCCAAAATCCACCTCTATCACCACCATCTTCCACCACAACCACCACCCTAATCCACCCTAGCTCCACCACATTAAAAGTCGACTTTTTGCAAGGGAAACTAGCTCTACAACATCACCTCCTTCTCCTCATCTCATTTACATTGTAAGGAACCCTATTCCTCCTTATTAATACTTATTTACATGTTATATAGCTCTATCAACAAGATTATGCCCAAAATATGTGTTAAAATACGTTTTTACCAAACATATACAAAAACACAGAATCTGTCCCAGAAACATCAGTCCACTAAAATGACCATATCTCGATCTCTAGGAAGAATTAGACAACGAATTTTTTTTTAAAAGTTGCGTATTGAAAAGGGATACAACTTTCATGTTTTGCACTTTTTCCAGTTCTGTACGTATTTTTGTGAATAAACTGATCTTTGAGTCTGGTCTGGAAGTTTTCGGAAAATGAGTACGGTTCATACGCGAAATTGTTTAAATATGTAAATGGACACTATGGTTGCTGTAAAAATTATATGTTAGACTAGATACATACATGATCAGTTGGTAAAAATCTCAGAACCTAGTTTGGACCATAAGTGGTGGAAATTAAATGGCGAACCAAACCGACAAAAGTCGAAAATGTGAAATATTGAAAATCTTAAGAAGTGTAATTAAAACCGACACTTTGGATGACTCCGACACAAACCGACATATTATTTGGACTCTTTAAACTGATTTATGGGTTGGGTAAAAGTTTCGGGTCAAACCGAGTCGGTTTGACCAAGTCAACAAAAACGGCTCGGTTTCTAAAAACGACAAAACTTACTATTTTTGGAAAGTGGTAACAAAAATGGGTTTGGATGACTTAGTTAGTAACTTGGACCAAAAACTAAATTTAGAAAGTTTCCCGAATTAGAAACCGACACTTAGAACACTTGGATTTGATAAGTGACTCATGAAATTGGTAAGTGACTCATAAAATTAGTAAGTGTCTCATGAATTGGTAAGTTACTCATAAAATCAGTAAGTGTCTCATGAATTGGTAAGTGACTCATTAAATTGGTAAGTGACTCTATAAATTAGAAGTGACTCATAGTTTGACCAGTTTGACCAGGTTTGACCAGGTTTGACCAGTTTGACCAGGTTTGACCAGGTTTGACCCGTTTGACCAGGTTTGACCAGGTTTGACCCGTTTGACCAGGTTTGACCAGGTTTGACCAGTTTGACCAGGTTTGACCAGGTTTGACCAGTTTGACCAGGTTTGACCAGTTTGACCAGGTTTGACCAGGTTTGACCAGTTTTGACCAGTTTGACCAGTTTGACCAGGTTTGACCAGGTTTGACCAGTTTGACCAGGTTTGACCAGGTTTGACCAAGTTTGACCAGTTTGACCAGGTTTGACCAGCTTTGACCAACGAGTTGACCAACTTTGACCTACGGTTTAAGACTTATACAAACTAAAATAATTGGGTTGCAACACACGATATGTACTAAGGAATAGTTTACAGTAAAACAAACTTGATAATAATGTCTAAATGAATTATTATTACAAACTTTCACCAACGGGTCGTACACGTTTTTTTTAAGAAACGAACTTGAACAATTTATTTGGACATACTAGTTGATGAACTAGCTCTAGGTGGACATTAACACTCCACCTACACGATTGGCTTAAGTGGACATTGACCCCCACTTATACAATCGCTATAGATGGTCTTTTGAGACATCTACTTATACCCAACCTTATACGTTTTTAGGACGTTAGAAGGTTGCACACCGGCTTGCTTGCTTATTTGATACTTACTTGCTACTTGCTAATCTAAGGTGAGTTTCATAGCCCCTTTTTACTGTTTTTATACTCAGGGGTGAGAATACATACAACTGTTTTATAACTGTTTTTATGATCACAAGTACTGTAAACAACTTTTATACGGATTGCATGAGACCCGAAAATAATCCCTAAGCCCTCTACCCATCATAGTTCGTTAATATATGCGTGAATGTTATTGGATAGATCTATCGGGAACTGACAATTCCCGCCCGGGCTAGTCGCTCTAGCCGACCCACGGGCGCAGTAATATTTGTGAATCAGAAGTGTTATGGATTAGGCACTTACCGGAGGCAAACAACGTTAAGCTCGAACTATGAGACTCATTGCAATAGTATAACTTTTATTAACTTGTTTAATAAACAAACAAATCTTGTGATTCATACCTAGGCTTTGATAACTGTTTAAACCTATGAACTCACCAACTTTATGTTGACCTTTTAGTATGTATTTCTCAGGTAACCCGCCGCAGTAGGAAGCTTCAGGAAAGCTTAGCTCGAGTCGCATTGTTTTCAAACATCAAGAGACTAGATTGCATTTAGCTGTATTTTGTATAATCAGTAATGTATTAGAAATCTCTTAACGGTTAATGCGAACTCCAGATATTTTGTAAACATTTGAAGTATGGTAATGTAAAATTTTCAAACGTCTCATATAGAGGTCGTTTGCTTTAATCTTTATGTTGTGATATTTAATTTGGTCGGCGCCCCCGTGACACCTCATGTTTCCGCTGCCACGTGTTTTGGGGGTGCGACAGCAGCCACTATCCACATACCATTTACTTCTTTGTATATGATCTGACTGCTACAGCACAACATAGAGAGAGAGTTAGTTAGAAATGGAGACCCAGGCCTTGACAGACTTGGGTACTCCAGAGACCTCATCAATAATAACTACATCAGTTAAAACTTTGTTTTTCAATAAATCAGGAGCAATTCCTGATGCAGTATTACTTGATGATGAGTCTTTTAACGACTCTTTTGGTCTCCAAATCTTCACAGGAACAATATTGGGTTGCTTGTTAACATTGTCAGGCTGTTTAACCAGAGGTTTACTAGGCCTAGCAGCATTAACTTTTGGGATAGAAGTATGAGAGAGTGAACCCTTCTTTGAAAAAGATTTAACAGATGAATTTTTGTAAACAGAATTTCTGGGAACACCTTTTGAAAACTTCTTTCTCAAAAGCAACGGGCATTGATTAATCAAGTGACCTTGTTTCTTGCAGTAGAAACATGATCGTCTTTCCCTAAAGGTTTGGTCGTTACTGCCTAAAAATTGAGGTGAGACAGGTAACTTATGTGAGCATGTTGAAGTGGATGCCCCAGAATGTGAAACAGAAGGTTTAACAGAATTCTTAATTGATTTGTCATTAGTATTCTGTAAATCTTTCCTTTTATGTTCAGCCTTAACCTTAGTATTCATTGGAAAAGTTCCATCATCTATTTCAGTAGTGAGAATGTGATGTTCAGGCTTAATGTTTTTCTTTTCACATTGAGGCACAAACTTACAGGGAACATCCTCAACCTCGACCTCTTCTTCAATAGTTTTTAAGGGAGCAGGCGAAAAACTACCAAAGGGGATAAACTTGACAGTTCCTGAGGGAGTAAACCTAACAGTTTCAAAAGGCTTCACAGGTTCAGCCTTAATTGTCTTAGGTTTCTTCTTATCATGGTTTACTTCTATGTTGGCTTTATAGAATTCAGGCAACTTAAACGGATTCAAACTAACAGGTTCACATACAGGCATAGCTACTTTCTTAACAACAGGCTCATTAACAGATATTTCAATGGGCTTTGCATCTACTAACGTAGTAGGCACAAAATCTGTAATTTCATCCTTAGACGGTCTACACAAATTCACATCTAAAGACGGAGGCGATTGATGATGATAACCATAACCGGACTTATCTTTAGAACTAGTTCTACCCGTCTGCAGGATATCAGTAAAGACCAAGGCTGAAGTGTTGATATTCTTGAGTTTTCGTTGCAAATCAACAGCTTTGGCTTGAGAGTCAGCCAATTCTTTTTTTAAATGAGCAATCATTTTTAAGTAAATGTCAATTTCATCTTGATTACTGAAAATTAGAGCTTTCAGCTCCTTTTTATCTTCAATAAGTTGATTAATGTTACTTTCAAAGTGTTTCTCATTAGTTTTTAAAACTTTGTTTGCCTCCATCAAATTCAAGATATCAGACTTCAAGTTTTCATTATGTTCCATAAGCCCATTTACTTTACCAGTTAAACTAATACATGAATCACAAGTAAATTTAGCAAATGGTACCTCATTGTTGATAGCCATGAAGCATTGCTCTTGAGTTTCATGAGCAGAGAAATCATAAGCATCTCCATCCTCAATCAACAATGCAGCCTTAGCAGTAGAATGCTCAATCAGTTTTGGAGCAACAGATGGTTTTGTGAAACCAGAAGCAGGCTGTCGTCCTTTCTCACATTCGCGGGCAAAGTGTCCAAGATTCTGACACTTATAACACTTGATTTTGCTTTTATCGAATCCCATTGGTGTTCGGTCAGCTGCATCTTCAAGAGATCTTTTTCCAGTTCTTCTTAGATAGTTTTTGGCTCTGCGAGTGAGCATAGCCATATTCCATCTAATGTCAATCCTTTCTAGCTCATCAGGATCAACCTGATTGAAGTCTTCATCAGTCAGCTCCAATGTACTGACTCTTTTAGAAAGAAAGTCTTCATATGATGACAAGAAAGCAGTAAACATGGCTGCATGTTCATCGGTGGTTGCTGAAGAAGGAACAGATGATGATGAATATGTACTACTTGAAGAAGCATTATAAGCTGGTAGGGCTGAAAATGTTCCCACAGTAGGATTACTGTAAGAAGAGGATCTCTGAGAATTTAACTCAGCTGAGATGAAAGCCGTTCCACCATGACTTGATTCTGATGCACGAGAAGTAGATCTTGTTTCCTTCTTTTCAATATCCAATGCCCCAGCTTCAAGTTTTCCAATGAGATCATCCAGAGACAATTGCATTGTCTTTGGATCGTTTTCTAATAACAAAACTCGTGTTTCCCAACTTGGTGGTAGAGCAGCTAAAGCCTTTTTGTTAATCTCAGAATTTTTGAGATTATATCCTCCAGCTTTCAGTTCATTTACTGTGCGAGTAAATCTGCAAAGCATGTCTCTGACAGTTTCATTCTTCTGGATATAGAAATAATCAAATTGAGTTTTGACTAATTCCAATTTGCTTTCGATGTACTCAGTGTTGCCACAAAATCTCTTCTCAATTGCATTCAAAAGATCATAAGCAATAGTTTGTGGAAACATATCCAAAACGTCAGTTGGAAGTGACATAGTAATAGCAGAATGAGTCTTGCGTTCAATTTCCCATGCTTTTCGTTCTTCGGGAGTGTATGAACGAACGGGTTTGGGTGGAGGAACACCGATATGTTCTCCAAGAGCAACAGGAACAACATATCGTTCAAGAAGAGCCAACTCCATATCAGGATCAGTGAATAATACAAACGCCATGAAACGTTGTTTCCATGCTCGAAATGGCAAACCCGGTGCAAAATAAGGAGGTTTATTTGCACTACCGATCGTAGCATTATGTTGTAAAACTGCATCAACACTTTGAAGAGACATGATGAAAATCTGCAAAAAAAAAACAGAAAATACACAACAAACAAACTGATTTTTGTCTAAGTCTGGAATTATGCGACACAGTGTTATGTCGCAAAGTATCAATACGACACAGTCTTTGTGTCGCAGAGAAGCAATACGACACAGGTGTTGTGTCGCTGAAGTTAATCAGACAGAAGACAAAAATGCGACACAGCCGTTATGTTGTAGGTTATGTCGCAACTTGTGTCGCAGACCAGTCAAGGTCAAAATAAGTTGTGTCGCAGGCTTATGTCGTACACTGTGTCGCACGTTATGTCGCAGACAATTTAATGTCGTATGGTTGTGTCGTATGAACAGTGGATACGACACAAATATTGTGTCACAAAAGTGCACGTGCAGACAGTTTTTAAGCCCACAAAAATTTCAATTTTCAAACCACATCATTACATAAAACACCATGCTTTATTTCAGACTGAAAAACCAACCTTTTAAACAGAATGATTACCAACTTTTTACCAAACAAATCACCAACACATATGTTTGAAGATTAATAACCAAAATATGATCAAAATAAACCTTTTTGAACCAAGAACATCAAGAACACCAAGAACATAAAATGTGAAAATAATATTTTTAGACCAAAATCTAGCAAAAACTAACTCGAAACCGCAACTCAAGAGTATGCGGCTCTGATACCAATTGTAGGTTCCACTTGTACAGACCAAATCGAGTAGTTCAACTAGTTTGTTAAAGCGGAAATCAAACAAACTAATATATGTTAGATTAACACGATAAATGACCAAAACACAAAGTGTGTATGTATATATATATGAAACACTAACAACAATACATACACTTGGACACAAACACACAAAGATCAAATAACACTTAGAGAGTATTCTGTGATAATGAGAGTGCTATGTGTGTGTAAAAAGTGTTACCAAAACAGAAGCTGGCGAGCTTCTATTTATAGCCTGATCCAAACTTTATGCGACACAAGCCTTGTGTCGCATAGACTCTTCTGCGACACAATGCTTGTGTCGCATGGAATGTTTCTGCGACACAATTCTTGTGTCGCATAGAATACTTCTGCGACACAATGCTTGTGTCGCATGGATACAAAAATTGTAATTAAACTAAATCTAAAACTATACAAAACGTAATTACAATTTCGACACGATTACAGACTGAGACCAACTGACAGACACACATAGATGTACCAACAGACACTTACAGGTGTCCTATAAGACCGTTTTTGTTGTAGTGAGGATTAAATGCGGGAGAAAGTAGACTTGAATTAATTGACACAATTCCGAGCATACACCGAAGATTACAATGCATTTCTTACTTTCGTTCTACCTTGAACAAGCTTCCTAACTAGCCTAATACTAATCTTGAAGTAATACAAAAGAATGAGAAAGTAAAGAAAGAAATAAATAAGCTCAAAGTGTGTGCATATGGTGTTAAGAATGGTGTGTCTTACAAATGAACCTAATCAACCTATTTATAGGTGAGCTTTGGCTCACATTAGTACCAAGTGGTGCATGTTAGCAAAAGGTAGCCAAAAGGGTGCACCGGGTACCGTATAACGCGAAAAGTAGGCGCACCGGGTACTGTACAACACGAAAAGTAGGCGCACCGGGTACCAAAAGTTACCAAAAATGGAAACCAGGGCGGGACACAGGTGGCCGGCGGCAGTGGGGGTCCAGCCGGTGGCGGTTGGCTGGTGGCCGGTGGCGGTGGGCCCACCCCCGCCCCGTTGCGTCTTATGTTGCTTCGTTTCTTGATTCGTGCGTGTTTTCTTCGTTATACGTCCGTTTGAGTTGATTCTTTTTTTGTTGGATTCGTAATTCAAAAACGAAGATTTTGACATAAGATAGGCCCTGAAATGAGGTCCCTAGATCCAGATATTGCATACGGATCATTTGGATCTTCCGGCGGGCGCGAAATCTTCATTTTTCACCCGTTTTGGTTGATTCTTCTTCTGTTGGATTCGAATTTAAAAAAAAACATCTTGGAAATAATGGATGTTGATGGAGGGCACTTTAGTCTTGAAATCTCGTTTTTAAGCCTTGAATCTTCAAACGTGTGTGGAATCTTCGTTTTTCATCCGTTTTGCTTGATTTTTATCGTGCAACCTTGTTTTGACCATCTTGGCATAATATCATTAATTTGTACCATATTTTAGTTCAAAATACCAAGAATCGTTCCAGAATGAGAGATATCGGTAGTAAAAACATGACTTTTAACGCGATATCAGATCCCTAACCAGACCCCAAAGAATCACGTCATCAAAAATAATGTGCTTGGTGTGTTCATTTATTTATTTTTGTTACTTTTAATCATCTAGTGAAAGTTCTTTTATTTTACTTTAGTTTTATTTAACCAAGTCACCTATTACTTTCAAATCGTGCGTCGAAAACTAAAAATCAAAATTCAATTGAAAATGCCAAAAGTCAGTCATGCGACATCGTCTATGATGTCGCTCGCAATGTCGCATTCGATGTCGCTATTAGGGTTAGACTATATATAGGTCTTACAAGCGACGTCGTCCGTTACACTATTCACAATTCACATGCGACATCGTGTGCGACATCAGTAGCGGCGACTGCAACATCGTCACATACAAAAAATTTTTGATTTGATCTTGATTTCTAGCGGCTTTCGATCCAATCCACTCACGTCTTCTTGTTCTAATCCATTTGGTCGACATTTAGGTACCTTTTTTTACCTATTTTCACCACGTAATTTTTGTTTAATCATCGAATGAAATGTGTGGTTTTAGGGGTTTTGGTTTTGGGGTAAATTGGACACGATAATGGTTGTTAGATGCGGTATAATATATGTTTTTGTGTTCCCCTGATAGCACCGCATCTCGTAGTATCATTAATCATGAAAAACCCCAATTTTGGATCATAAGGTTTTCTGGGTTGGGACGTCTGTTCGTCTTTGCGACGTCGGCTGCGACGTTGCAGCCAATGTCGCATTATTTGGTAATTTGCTGATACACTGCGACCTCACATGTTATGTCGCATTTACTGCGACCTCACATGCTATGTTGCATTTCTTGCTACTTTACCCGCGACAACGTTAACAACGTCGCAACATAAAGAAAATGTGATTAAATTCACAATAAATTGCAAAATGCGACATCTTCTTTAACGTCGCATTAATTTTATGCGACATCACCGTTGACGTCGCTTGTGATTTTGAACCAATTTCTGTGCGACCTTGTAACAAAGTTGCTATTCACTGTGCGACTTCAACCACGATGTCGCCCAAAACAGTGACACACACATTTGTGTCGCTATTTCTAACTGTCCATCTTCATCCAGTAATGGCAGGCGATTTCTTTCAGTTTCTAACTGCTCAAGAAAGACTGTGTTCACTGCTTCTGCCCAAAGAATGTTACGTACTTCTAACTCCACGACTTCAAGGATTCTCTTCCAGTTGTGGAGTCTTTTGGGTTTTTGTAACACCCTCAAATTTCGGTTTGCGGAAGCGATCGGGTCGGGTGTTACCAAATTAAATATCACAGCATAAGATACATAATGAACGACTCTAAATGAGACGTTTGAAAATAATTATACATTTACCAAATAGAACCTTTACAACGTTATAAGTTTATTAGAATTTTCAAATACATAATTTGAAAATACAAAAGTAAATGCAGAGTTGTCCCAAATGTTTGAAATCATGCGACTCGAGCTAGCATAATCTTGTAGTAATCCCTAATCCTGCTGGGCACCTGAGAACACATGCTAAAACAGGTCAGCTATAAAGCTGGTGAGTTCATAGGTTTGTTAGTTGAAAACATAAAGTATAAATTTTGTATGTTTTGAGAAGTTGTTCACAATCCACGATTCTGATTTGTAGCAAATTGTAGATATAATTACCAATGTGTAATTCGAAACTTTAGGTATCTAATACCTAATCAATTGTAGTCCGTACCTAAGTACACAATAATTGAGGCATACCGAGCCTGAATACCTATCTGGTATGAGTAAGTGTATAACGGGAGGCAATACCTGCCTAAGTTGTAACCAAATAACTGTATGACCACGTCATATGATAGTAAGTAACTGTAGTCCCGCAGAACTATGATTTAATATATGAGGTGTTGCATCCAGCAACAAATGTTTGTAGATCCGCAGATCTATGTTTGAATGTTTAGCGTGCCCGTTTACCCGATTAGCGTAAGCTAACCCGGACATGAATTGAGCTAACGGCCTCGCGTGGCAGCACCACCGATCCGTTAACTTATTGTGAATCCCGAGTATAACTCGCTGATCCATTGATTGAAGTTTCGTCCACTGCAATACCGTGGTTTCATTTTGTGCCCACTTTACCGTGGCATCGTTTGGTGCCCGCTGCAATACCGCGGCATCGTTTTTGGAATTGCTCGCAGCAATTTGTGATTGAGCCGGCAGTACAACGACATGCCCGACTAAGTTGTTTGAGAGCCAGCAGTTCTCGACATGCCTGACTAAGTAGATCGTATAATAGTATGTAGATATTCATCAGGTGACACCCCCACGGTTGGATTACATCCTGGGCCGGGGGACCATCCCTGGTTGGATTACATCCTGAGCCAGAGTCGTCACCAGTTGAGTCGTATTGATATAAGAGGTCTGTACTAACGTGTGATGATATTGTATACTCCTAGCCTAAAGCCTAGCAAGTATATATAACGGAGTCTTGGGAAAATGTTCACTTAAGTTCAGTTCCCATTCTAGTGATAATGGAGTGTGTCGGCAGTTTTAGTTCTTAAAGAATAACTAAACTTGTAACAGTATAGATGTTGTCCAGTGTAGGTAGAACTAACTAGTTCTAATGTATTCAATGATATTGTCCCGCGACAATATGGCCAAAAGATTGTGGTAACTAAATCAAATTATGTGTTGGTAACCATTTTCCAACAATCCAACAGAGTACGATTGCAACCTATCTAGGTTAAATACTAATATTGTTCTAAAACAATATTAAGGGGGTAATTCCTAAGTATTACACATTTCGTATTACATATAGAAATAAAAATAGTTGTGAATTATAAACGATTATTAATAATTCGAAAACAGTAATTGAGCATGTGTTTCACCCCGAAATAGTAAAACAGTTGAAAGAGTGGGGCTATGAAACTCACCTGTGAGTTGTTAGCGATACGATGATACGCGCGTCGTCCGAATGGTAACCTTCTAGTGTCCTAAACACGTGAGGTTATATAGGTATGAGACAAATCAGTTTGTCTAAACGAGTTGTTCATGTATGCATTTGTTGTTGAAGTCTGGGAATGGTGTACGGGGGTCCGGGGGCAGCGCCCCTGGTAGCGGGGTCCAAGGGGTGGCAACCCCTGGCGGGGTCCAAGGGGCAGAGCCCCTGGCTGGGGTCGAGCTGCCAGGTCAGCTTGGAAAATTTTTATTTCTACTACTTTGCTTTAAAGAAAACGCATTCGAAATCCAAATTCGGGTAAAATCGAGTGGTAATATTTGGTTGTCAATACTTAGTGAAAAACATAGGTTTTTAAGGTTCTGCGACGTCAGATGCGACGTCAGATGCGACGTCAGATGCGACGTCAGAGGCGACGTAGAGTCCTGCGTCGCTATGTGCGACATTCGCAAGTCAATGCGACGTAAAAGCTTGCGTCGCTAAATGCGACGCGGAGGTTTTGTGCGACGTTGGCTGCGACGTTAGCTGCGACGTCGCAGCACTGTTTTTGGTCCGAATGCGACGTCATCGTCTGTTCGACGATTTCAAGATCCAAATCGAGTTTTGGCTCGATTTTTGGGTGTTTTGATGTTATAGAAAGCTTCTAGCATGTATTTTGAAGTAATCTAAGTAATTTATAGAAAGAGAAACGATTTCTAGAGAGAGAAAGTGATAAATCTTACTTTTTGATGAAAATGGAGATGGAGATGATGGTGAAGAAGATGAAGATGATGATGATGGTCCGGTGTTGCTGCTGATCCCGATCTTGTCGTTGTTGTTACCGATTTGTTGTTGTTATTGTTATTGTTTTTGATTTTGTTGTGGTTGTTGTTATGATGAAAAAGAGAGAGAGATAGAGATGAGAAAAAGAAGAAGAAAATGGAAATGAAAGAGTGGAATGGGGGTGGGTTGGTTTAGGCCGGCTCATCCCCGATCATGTGGGTATCTTGTCCACAATCGCAGTATAGAATACCCGTGTTTTTATACCCGAAGGTAAAATAAATTTAATATTTTACTTTCATAATTTTGTTTATACTAATTCGTAAATATTTAAAATAAAAATATCTTACTGGAATTACAAAAATGTAATTTGGTTATAATTGTTTATAAAAATACAATTATTCACAGTATTAAATTTGGAGCGAAAATTGGCTCTTTTTGACCGGGTGTTACATTCTCCCCCTGTTAAGAAAATTTCGTCCCGAAATTTCGTGTGAAGCCGTGGTCGCGCGGAGTCTGGGGAGCAATGTTCGTACGAGAGGTTCGTCGAGTAAATTGTAGACATACCATGTCCGAGACGGAGTTGAAAAGCAGTCATCCATGACCGTGTCGCGGTTTAGTGTTGTAGTCACATTCTGACTATTTTGTTTGTTCGAGTTATAGTTTTATTGTTGTTACAGGGTAACCGTTTACTTTGTAGTTCACCCGAGACTAGATAGTTGTCACATAGTGACCGTTTAGTGAATAGTCCTATCAGGTCTATGTAATTGGTGAACGTTCAGTTGGTCCAGTCTGCTAAAAGCAAACTTTGAGCTTTACGTTGTCCTAGGCTAACTGCCCTATGATGCACTCGGCATTAAGTAGATAGAAGTGTGATCGGGAATGAGAAGTACACATTCAGTGTAAATTAAAGTCGAAGTGTTATGTTTTCGAGGAAGGACGTACTTACATTATTGTTGGGGATTTGTTCGTTTCATTCAGAGCCGATCAGGTGAATTTTGCGTTTCTTTGGGCAGTCCTTCTTGTAGTGTCCTGGTTCCTTACATTTGAAGCATATCCTTTGAGATTCGGGATTGGCAGGAACTCTGCAGTTCCGGATTACGTGTCCATATCGTTGGCACCTTTCGCAGGGTAATCCGCATAATCCGTCATGATGATGTTTACAGCCGTGACAAAAGGGTTTGTTGCCCGCATAGCCTTGTCTTTCGTTAGGTTCGACAGCATAGTACCCCAAGGGTTCAGGTTGATTGGTTGGATTGTGACTAGTGATGGGATCCCCATTCCCTTTTGTTGGGTTGTTTTCAGTTGCAGTTGTTTCGCGTCGTTCCCTCTGTGCCATAAGTCTGTGGGCCATACGAATGGCCTCTTCAATAGTAGCGGGTTTAGAGGCGGTGACCATTCCCTCAATTAGTAGCGGGAGTCCACCGGTGTACCTTGCGATTCGTTGACTTTCAGGGTTTACTATGGTTGGGCACAAGTGTGCTAGTTGTTGGAAACGATTGGTATATGTTTCGATGTCGTTGTCTTTTACGGTGAGGTGCCAAAGTTCGTCCTCAAGTTTTTGAAGTACTTCGATGGGACAATACTTGTCCTTCATGATTCGTTTCAGGTCTTCCCACGGAAGTTCGTGAGCAGTGTCGATTCCTTCAGTTCGGGCGTGAAAATTCCACCAGGTAGCGGCATCATCCTGGAGGGTGAATGTGGCGTACAAGACTTTGCAGTCGTCGGGGCAGTTGCAAACGCGAAATATAGATTCCATTTTCTCGAACCATCGAATTAATCCGACAGCTCCTTCAGTACCAACGAAGTTTGGTGGTTCGCACCTCAGGAAATCCCTAAAAGTGCAAGGCTTTACTTGGTTCTGAGCAGCTAGGGTCGCAGTCACTGCTTGGTTAATGATTTGATCGTGCTCAGCTTGAGTGAGAGTTTGTCGTTTAGGAGGCATGATTCTTGAACAAGAATGAAATGACAAAGTGTGAGATCTTTATTCAAAGATTTTGACTTTTATAGTTGTATACTCGGATGTAAAAGTAATAGTTATCCAGAAACCACTTAAGGTATTCTTATGAAAGTCCTCGGACTTTGAAATTTTAAATGTGTAGTCGTACTAGCGACCTAGTTGTGTATTATATGTAGTTTGGCCAGAACTGATGGTATTGTCGTAGTCTATCAGACTATAGTGTAGTACTAAAGTACTATAGATGTAATCCCAATAAATTAGAGTGTATTCATCGAATGAGGCATCACATGCCTTAGTAGTCATGGTGTGGCACTTCGTGCCTGGTAAAGTAATCGCGTATGCGTATAAGTGTACAAGTGCCTATAGCGAGTGTTCCTACGCAAAGAAATCAAGTGGGACACCTCGTGTCCAGTAGAGTAGTCGTATATACATATATGGTGCACACGTAACTATACAAGTATACGTGCGTAGTAAAAGTCAGGTGTGGCACCTCGTGCCCAGTTAAGTAAGTGTATATGTATATATAAATCGTACATGTAACTATAACAAGTCTACATGCATATGGATAGTAGCTCATCGAGCCTTGGAGTAGCACAGGGTGCTGAAATGCAGTGCCTAAAGCACTGGAGTGTAGAAACAACGTACTGAAATGCAGTGCTATCAGCACAGTAATTGAAATACCAATGTATTGTGATTGTAGTACCGAAGTACTATGAAATGCAGCACCACGTGCCGTAAATAAGTGCCCGCGGCACCGTAATTGCAGTACCCATGTACTGTGAATGTAGCATCAACATGCTATGATTTGTAGTATTGACATACTATGAGGTTTGCACTAACGTGCCCATATTGTGGTATCAACATACCATGTGTTGTGCTTGAAAGCATGATGTGACACCACGTGTCATGTGTTGTTTGATTGTAGTCCTAAGGCCAAAATACGTTGAAGTTATGTGATTTCCCAAATGTAGCACAATGCTAGAATGTGAGTGCCAAGGCACTGAGGTATTGAGTTGATTGATCTAAATGATCAAATTGTGATTGGGATAGTTAATTTTTTGTGGACTTAGTCAACACTAATCCAATTGTGACCAGCACGGTTAAAGGTGGGAGGTTCGTTTGTTTGTCTTAAATTTCGTGGACTTTTAGCATGTGTGGGTTTCCATTCCCATTGAATACGGTGGTACCTCCTTCCCAAGGTTCAGTGATATATGTGATATGCTCCTATGCGTACATGAGGAGAAAATGTCGAGTCGTAATAGTTAGGAAGACGGCGATGTGCCTCTTCACGAGTAAGTGATAGTACAGCGGAATTTAGTTGTATATACCCAGTATATATTTGATACGTAGAAGTAGTATCCATGTAAGGCCTATTAATATATACCTATAGTACATATAATAGCCTAGGATGTCTAGCACATAACAATCAGAGTCAACTACGCATTCCTATTTCAGTATAACCCCTTTCAGATCTTACATCATCTTTATTTAATTGTACATAGTTAGCTACGCTATGTTAAATTAAACTCGTATGATGAAATCCCTGAACCAGTCATACCTAATGAGGAATACTGCCTACGGTCATTGTCTAGGCCCACTAAATGCAACCTAGTTCACTATAACCTTAGGCTCTGATACCAATCTGTAACACCCTCAAATTTCGGTTTGCGGAAGCGATCGGGTCGGGTGTTACCAAATTAAATATCACAGCATAAGATACATAATGAACGACTCTAAATGAGACGTTTGAAAATAATTATACATTTACCAAATAGAACATTTACAACGTTATAAGTTTATTAGAATTTTCAAATACATAATTTGAAAATACAAAAGTAAATGCAGAGTTGTCCCAAATGTTTGAAATCATGCTACTCGAGCTAGCATAATCTTGTAGTAATCCCTAATCCTGCTGGGCACCTGAGAACACATGCTAAAACAGGTCAGCTATAAAGCTGGTGAGTTCATAGGTTTGTTAGTTGAAAACATAAAGTATAAATTTTGTATGTTTTGAGAAGTTGTTCAGAATCCACGATTCTGATTTGTAGCAAATTGTAGATGTAATTACCAATGTGTAATTCGAAAGTTTAGGTATCTAATACCTAATCAATTGTAGTCCGTACCTAAGTACACAATAATTGAGGCATACCGAGCCTGAATACCTATCTGGTATGAGTAAGTGTATAACGGGAGGCAATACCTGCCTAAGTTGTAACCAAATAACTGTATGACCACGTCATATGATAGTAAGTAACTGTAGTCCCGCAGAACTATGATTTAATATATGAGGTGTTGCATCCAGCAACAAATGTTTGTAGATCCGCAGATCTATGTGTGAATGTTTAGCGTGCCCGTTTACCCGATTAGCGTAAGCTAACCCGGACATGAATTGAGCTAACGGCCTCGCGTGGCAGCACCACCGATCCGTTAACTTATTGTGAATCCCGAGTATAACTCGTTGATCCATTGATTGAAGTTTCGTCCACTGCAATACCGTGGTTTCGTTTTGTGCCCACTTTACCGTGGCATCGTTTGGTGCCCGCTGCAATACCGCGGCATCGTTTTTGGAATTGCTCGCAGCAATTTGTGATTGAGCAGGCAGTACAACGACATGCCCGACTAAGTTGTTTGAGAGCCAGCAGTACTCGACATGCCTGACTAAGTAGATCGTATAATAGTATGTAGATATTCATCAGGTGACACCCCCACGGTTGGATTACATCCTGGGCCGGGGGACCATCCCTGGTTGGATTACATCCTGAGCCAGAGTCGTCACCAGTTGAGTCGTATTGATATAAGAGGTCTGTACTAACGTGTGATGATATTGTATACTCCTAGCCTAAAGCCTAGCAAGTATATATAATGGAGTCTTGGGAAAATGTTCACTTAAGTTCAGTTCTCATTCTAGTGATAATGGAGTGTGTCGGCAGTTTTAGTTCTTAAAGAATAACTAAACTTGTAACAGTATAGATGTTGTCCAGTGTAGGTAGAACTAACTAGTTCTAATGTATTCAATGATATTGTCCCGCGACAATATGGCCAAAAGATTGTGGTAACTAAATCAAATTATGTGTTGGTAACCATTTTCCAACAATCCAACAGAGTACGATTGCAACCTATCTAGGTTAAATACTAATATTGTTCTAAAACAATATTAAGGGGGTAATTCCTAAGTATTACACATTTCGTATTACATATAGAAATAAAAATAGTTGTGAATTATAAACGATTATTAATAATTCGAAAACAGTAATTGAGCATGTGTTTCACCCCGAAATAGTAAAACAGTTGAAAGAGTGGGGCTATGAAACTCACCTGTGAGTTGTTAGCGATACGATGATACGCGCGTCGTCCGAATGGTAACCTTCTAGTGTCCTAAACACGTGAGGTTATATAGGTATGAGACAAATCAGTTTGTCTAAACGAGTTGTTCATGTATGCATTTGTTGTTGAAGTCTGGGAATGGTGTACGGGGGTCCGGGGGCAGCGCCCCTGGTAGCGGGGTCTAAGGGGTGGCAACCCCTGGCGGGGTCCAAGGGGCAGAGCCCCTGGCTGGGGTCGAGCTGCCAGGTCAGCTTGGAAAATTTTTATTTCTACTACTTTGCTTTAAAGAAAACGCATTCGAAATCCAAATTCGGGTAAAATCGAGTGGTAAAATTTGGTTGTCAATACTTAGTGAAAAACATAGGTTTTTAAGGTTCTGCGACGTCAGATGCGACGTCAGATGCGACGTCAGAGGCGACGTAGAGTCCTGCGTCGCTATGTGCGACATTCGCAAGTCAATGCGACGTAAAAGCTTGCGTGCTAAATGCGACGCGGAGGTTTTGTGCGACGTTGGCTGCGACGTTAGCTGCGACGTCGCAGCACTGTTTTTGGTCCGAATGCGACGTCGTCGTCTGTTCGACGATTTCAAGATCCAAATCGAGTTTTGGCTCGATTTTTGGGTGTTTTGATGTTATAGAAAGCTTCTAGCATGTATTTTGAAGTAATCTAAGTAATTTATAGAAAGAGAAACGATTTCTAGAGAGAGAAAGTGATAAATCTTACTTTTTGATGAAAATGGAGATGGAGATGATGGTGAAGAAGATGAAGATGATGATGATGGTCCGGTGTTGCTGCTGATCCCGATCTTGTCGTTGTTGTTACCGATTTGTTGTTGTTATTGTTATTGTTTTTGATTTTGTTGTGGTTGTTGTTATGATGAAAAAGAGAGAGAGATAGAGATGAGAAAAAGAAGAAGAAAATGGAAATGAAAGAGTGGAATGGGGGTGGGTTGGTTTAGGCCGGCTCATCCCCGATCATGTGGGTATCTTGTCCACAATCGCAGTATAGAATACCCGTGTTTTTATACCCGAAGGTAAAATAAATTTAATATTTTACTTTCATAATTTTGTTTATACTAATTCGTAAATATTTAAAATAAAAATATCTTACTGGAATTACAAAAATGTAATTTGGTTATAATTGTTTATAAAAATACAATTATTCACAGTATTAAATTTGGAGCGAAAATTGGCTCTTTTTGACCGGGTGTTACAGTTTTCTGGTGCTTTGAGAGCTTCATCAGTCGATCAAGCTTCTCAAAGCTCATGTCTGATCATTGGGACATGATCCTTTTGGCTTCAATGGTATCTGATGTCTTCAAATCCATTGGACGTTAGTTTGTAGATACACTTGTGGTGAATATTCGTAAGATTCTCCTTGTATGTTAGGTTTAAGGTTTAGGGTTTAGGATTTGATATTTGTACTTGTGACTATGTAATTATTTATAATATCAATGAAACCCTGCTTTTGTGACTTTAATTTTTTGATCTTTTAGGCATTTGTAGTAACCTATGTTATGTTTATGCTAATGTCTTTCAAGTATCTATTATGTACTGTTTGTTTTCAGATATGGCTTTAGCATATAAGCCTCGTCACAACACCGTGGCGTTCTTAGATGATACTCACAAGAACACTGCTCCGTTTCGTCCGATGATTGCATTTCTACGTCGTTCGTGGATCTTTCATGCAATTTCGGATGAGACAGTGGTTTACAAGAACCTTGTTGGTCCTTTATGGAGAAATGCTTTGGTTGTTACTGAGAACAATGGGCCTCGCATTGTGTCTACAGTTTTGGGTACTCAGATTACGGTGACAGAGCAGGGCATTCGAGAGTTACTACAATTCAATGATCAGCCAGACATGTATGTCAACTTTGACAATGATTTTATTACCGGTGGCATGAACAGGATGGGATATCCGGGGGTTCCTAAGGATCAGTATCGAAAGTCCAATCTTACCAAGGTCTGGAGATACCTTATGCATATCTTCATTGTCTGTTTATCTAGTAGGAAGGCCAGGACAGACGGCATTAGTCACAGACTTGCCTCTGCTACGCTCGCGTTGGTATACAACAAGCCTTACAATTATTCAGGATTTATCTTCAAGGCTATGGTCGACAACGATAACGCTGGTAATACGAAATGGGCATTGTATCCGAGGTTTGTTCAGCTCTTCATAGATCGTCATCATCCTAACCTCACTGCTCAGGGTGATCAAGACAATACTCCGAGAATCACACCAATGATGAACAGAATCTTCGATGTTTGTGTAGCTTCAGGAGAAAGGGGTTTAGGCACCACCGGATACTCCTTTGTTCGGTGCAGTTATCGATGAAAATTACATGCCACCTCCTGATCCACAATACATGGATGCACCGGCTCCGCAACAATAGCAACAACCATTTGTGAATGTACCGGTACAGGCTGCGGGGGAGCCCATTGAAAATGTGATAGCTCAGATAGAGCAATTTGGGCATGTCGAGGATGTCCTGGAAGATTCATGTTCTCATCATACCACAGAGGGCTCAGCTTCTGAAGACTCTACATTCATTGGGCCGCAA
Organism: Helichrysum umbraculigerum; assembly: GCA_949592205.1. NCBI lineage: Eukaryota > Viridiplantae > Streptophyta > Magnoliopsida > Asterales > Asteraceae > Helichrysum > Helichrysum umbraculigerum. Next base: position 71,955,537 of record CATIUR010000003.1, read on the forward strand.
GACGGAGGTGAGACACCCTCAGATTCTGACAGTGCGGTCTCACATCCATCTCAAATGGAAAGTATTCGGATTCATGATTCTGCACGTTATCTACGAATTAAGCGTCGAATAAAAGATGGACGTTGTCACGTTCCGCGAGATTCCAGCAAACGCATGCATGGCGGTGATGATTCAGCAGATACTGATTATCAACCGTCTCGCCGCCATGCACGTCGCACGTCTACCTCTTCAGCTCCAGTATCTCAGCCATCTCAAGCGCTTAGTATTGAACCCACTCCTGCTTTTCTACAAAAGATGATGGATGACATGCTAAAGATGCTGCAGATGCTAAAGACACAATCTGAGCAAAATGCATCCCAAGCTGCCATTATTGAAGTTCAGTCAAAGCAGATTTCTGAATTACAGTCTAGGGTTAATGTTTTGGAGGCTAGGTCTATTGCCTCGGGGGAGTCTGGGTCCGGGGTACCCAATGTAGAGTCAATAGGACCAGAGTCTGTAACCCCCAACCCTGTAATTGAAAATGTTTCTAATGAGAACGTACCATGTTTAGATTATTTCAGTGTTGATGATATTCCAGGCCAGCCGAGACCACTAGCGGTTGATTACTCGTTTGCTGATTTATCGTATATTCAGAGAATGGTCAATGAAACTGGTACTGAGACGGAATCAGGGTATGTATTTGATATGGATGATGATGTTTCTGTTAAGGATGAACAATTAGGATCAGATGAATATTATGATGATGCACCATTTATTGAGACTGATTCGAGTGAAGATGAAGAGGGGCCTGCCAAATCTTCTCATGGAGAATCAAGTTCGTCTCGTGCAGGACCTGCTCAGGAATCCTCTTCGGTACCTCCAGCTCAAGAGGCACCAGTAACAGAATCAGCAGTTCCAGAAACTGAATCTATGGCACCCGAAAATGAAACTGCTGAGGAAAAGACTGAAAGGTATAAGAAATGGTGGCCTCATGGAAGAACTGCTAAACCCGTACCTGTGACATGTAAATCTTACAAGGTTTGTGGAGATTATACGGGTGTGATTAAAAGCTGGAAAGTTCAAAAGAAAATGTTTATGATTAAGAGAATGGATGGCATTCAGTACTTCAAGCTTCGGTTCGATAAATTAAGTATGTTGCCTAAAGGAGAGATCAACATATTAGCTCAGTTAAATTTGATTAATCCTTTCGATGATGATTATGCTGATTTTATTCAGAGAACCTTGCGTCAAGAGGTTCGAAGCAAAAGATACAACAAATTGAAACCTACGCTAGGTACTCAGTATACTTTCAAGAAGAAGCTCGATCCGACGACAGGGCAACCTATGGTCAAAGTACATTATCCGCCGGCTGATTGTCTGACTTATATACCTCTGGAGTCATTTCCGTACTATTTTCTTCGCATATTTGTTCATTGGGAACTTGATCCACATACTGGTGAAGCAGTAATTATCTTTGTTCCTGATTCAGAGCCGCAGCCAGAATTTGGAGGTATTTGGAATTTGAGAAAGGCTACATTCAGAGTTTTCAATCCGATGAGCTTGATAAATCTTCATGAAAAGGATTTAAGAAAACTTTTTGATGATCGGATTCGAGTTAACGAGAAAAATGAGTTCAACAAGAGATTAGCAGATCAATTTCAATAGATTGTTGAAGTTTCTGTTACTTATGGAATCCATGCAGATGGAAAGTTTCCTGCGGGCTGGGTTTGACTGAAGATTTTTTTGAAGACCAAGCTGAAGACACGGGGGAGTTTGTTAGTGCATATTAGAGTGTCTGTCAGTTGGTCATAGCTCGTAGTTGAATTTGTAATTCGTCTTATGTTTTCTGTGTTTGGCGACATTAGCTTCAATGTCGAATTAGCGACATTATATTGTGGGCTTGCGACATGGGCTAAGTCGCAAGGGTCTGGGCTTGTGACATTGTGTTTAATGTCGCAAGAACCAGCACTTTTGTATAAATACGTTTTACGTATTTAGTTTTAGGGTTGATGAAAAACCCTAAACGCAATTTGTCAAAATTCTCTGTAAGCTAATCGATTACAATCAATAATACAACGTAAAATTTATTCATTATTGTGTTCATTTGATTCGTTCATTAGTGTCATTATCTAATCGTTCATTCCGCCTTCGATTGGATTGCTCGACTCGATCAAGATTGCCTAGGACTAACAAAGATGGTAACAGGACATCCAAATGGTTTTAAGAAACTAACCAATGGTTTTCTTGAAAAGAATAAATAATAAGGAGTCCTGTTATGAGGCTTGACAACTAATGCCCTGTTCTGAACATAACAAGCAGTGCTAACTGCTTCAGCCCAGAAAGACATAGGTAACTTAGTGTCTGCTAACATAGTCCTAGCAGCCTAAATTAGTGTCCTATTCCTTCTTTCTGCTACTCCATTCTGTTGTGGAGTCATAGGAGCACTAAATTGTCTCTCAATACCTTTTGTTTCACAGAATTTATCCATCTCATTATTTTTAGATTCTATTCCATTATCACTTCTGATGATTTTAGCTTTTTGATTGGTTGGATTTTCAATCCTAGTAATGAATGATCTAAGTATATCACCTGTCTCATCCTTAGTCCTAAGAAATAACACCCAACTAAATCTGCTAAAATCATCAATGATCACCAAGCAATATGATTTCTTTCCTATACTACTTACATTGGTGGGTCCAAACAAATCCATATGCAGTAAGTGTAAAGGAGAGTAAATAGAGTTCAAAGCTTTGGTCTTATAAGAGGATATGTGTTGCTTGCCTTTTTGACAGGAAACACAATGATCATCGCATGAATATGTTTTCTCAGGTAAGCCTCTGACAAGTTTTCCTTTAACAAGTTTATTAATTGTTTAGTAATTCATGTGATACATCCTTCTATGCCAAAGTTCAGATTCATCAATAGTAGCCTTAGAAATAAGACAGTTTAATTCTTGTGGAGGTATCATGTTTGCTAAGTCACAGCAGTACACATTATTCTTTCTAAGAATTCTCATAAAAATCATACTTTCATCAAGTTTAAATTTCTCAGAAAGAATAAAGCATTTTGTGTTAGTGAAATGAACAGGGTTCTTTTTCTCTGTGATTTGACTCACACATAGCAAATTATACCTTAATTGTTCAACATAATAAACGTCTTTGAAACTCATCTTATCACTGTTGACAATTCCTTTTCCTGTAATCCTGCCGCACCCTTAGGATTACTTCCAAAAGCTACTGGTCCACCATCAAATTCTTTGAAGTTCTGTAGCTTGCTTCTATCTCCAGTCATGTACCTTGAGCAACCACTATCAATGTGCCATAAGCTTCTGGGTTTGCCCTGCACATTCAAACACAAATAGAGAAATTAGTTTCTCTTGGGAACCCAAACCAAGTTGGTTCTGGGTATCCCTTGTGCATCAACAGATTCAACCACTAGTAGAATAATGACTTTATATGGCGGTGAAAACCTTTATATAAAGCAGTCGTATGACCGCCTTAGATGCTAGCGACACGAATACTAAAAACCTTTTTGAAACTGTCAAATGACCGGTCTAAAAGATAACTATTGGAGCGGGTTACTCATTCCAATTGGAGAATCCATTTCCTTAACAAGCAACTGCCACAAATATCAGTAGTATTTTTAAAAAAAATTGTTTCATTTTAATATTTCATATTGATAATACATAAATACCTTTTTTATACCAAAACAAAAGAGTCTTTCAATTTGTTTCAGACACTAATCCTAATCCACTGCATATATCCTGCAAACAACATGAACAACAAAAAATTAATAAATTTCTTTTTACTAAAGATCTAAGGCAAACAACAATTATATTGATGAATCTCTTTGTACTAAACATTAAGACAAACAACAAAATATTACTCCCTCCGTCCCATATTATTTGTCACCAGACAAGAAGCACACAATTTAAGAAAAGTACATTTATTATTGTTGACCACCAATAGAGATTCATCTTTACCATTTTTAAACATTTTGATTGGTTGATTTTGAAAGAGGACAATTATTTTGAGACATATCAAAATGGAAAGATGGACAAATAAAATGGGACGGAGGGAGTAGTAATTTTCTTTATACATAATATCACATAATACAACTGATGAAACAATGTAAACATAAAATCAAGACAAACATCAACAAACCAATGAATCTCATGAAAATTCATTGATTCTTCAAAACTTAACAAAAACAACAACAACAAAAAAAAAAAAAAACTAAAAAGAAGGAAATATATACAAATTAAGTAAACGTAGAAAGGACACCCACCACCACTTTCATCGGAGATAGATATGAGATATCTCTCTTTCACCGTCTCCATGACCACTCTAACCATCGCGTCCAGATCTGAGAAAGCTCTTTCACCGTAACCACAAAACCCACCACCTTCATGACCACTATAACCATCGCGTACAGATCTGAGAAAAGTTTCGCGTACGATGGAATATTACCCACTTTCATATATCTTCCGATCAAAAACCCAACCCAAATATGGTGAACCATGCCTAATTGAAGCAAAGAAGCTAATGGCAGATCTAATGGATGATAAGATAAAGATGTTCATGGATTGTGAAATCAAGAAATTGTTTAGCTTCCACACAAGTGAGTTAGATGGGATTTTTTATTTCTAAATTAAAGGTGTATAGTTGTTTATGTACCTTGAAAGGTCTGAAACGAAAATAAAGTTTGTGAGAGAAATGTGATCTAGAGAAATGGGTTTGGATTTTGTATTGCTTTTGCAGGACATATAGGATTAAGGATCAACTCCCAATGTTATAAAGTTAATTGACCGCTTCAATAAAAAAAAATTGACCGTTCCTTTTATTTTGGTGAAATTTTCTTTTGGTTTTGTTCAAAAAATTAATTACGTTTCTGTAGCGGTTTATTACTAACCGTTCCCAAAGCAATATTTTATAGCGATTGTTTTATAACCCTCTTTAAATATTTCACAAAGCCGCTCTAATTGTCTGTTTGGACCCACTTTTTTCAAAATTCTTGATTTTAGAGCGAATTTCTTAATAAACCGCTCTAATCTAGCGCTCTAAAAAGTCATTTTTGTACTAGTGAACTCTCTTAAAGATCAGTGATTGTGATACACTGTTGGTTTTGGAAACATTTGAAGTAGCAGCATTAACGGGTTTCCAAATCCAACTTATATTTGACTTGACAGCAGAAATTGGTCTAACAGTATTAACAACTGAACCAGTATTAATATGCCTAGCAGTATTAAAATTGGTAGCAGCATTAATATGCTTAGCATTACTAACAGCTTTGAAAGTCTTAACTGAACTACCGGTATTAATTGGTCGAGCAGTCTTAACTGTGGAAGCAGTAGTAACATGCTTAGCAGTATTAATCTTGCTAGCAGTATTAATATGCTTGGCAGCATTAATTTTTGTTGCTGCTTTAGCCTTGTTTCTACTGTTGGCTTTGTTTTTTATTAATGCTGCAGCAATAACTTTTGGTGCAACAGTATTAACAAATTTAGCCGTGATCTTCCTGGCGGCATGAACAGAATTAACTTTTGATTTAAAGTTTTGATGATTAATTCTGTCAGATGTTGTCCATGATGGTTTCATAACCCTTTGATTTCTTGGATTATGATAACATTCATGTTAAAGATGGTTTGTTCTACCACAGTTGTAGCAGGCTTTCTCTTTCACCACTTGAAATTTTGATCCCAGATTTTGAGAAGCCATTTGATTCTAGTTTCTTTGGTTTCCTCTGGATCTTTGCTTTGTTTTGATTTGTGGTGAAGAACTGCTTGCTTTACAGTTACAGCTAGCACTGTTAACATTAACATGTTTAACATGAACATATTTGTTAACAGAATTGCAAGTTGCCTTTTCTTGTTTCTTAAAATAACCTAGACCTCTTCAAGATTTGTTATCTGTGGTGTTCAACTGATTTAAACTCAGCTTGGCTCTCTCCTGAAAAAACTTCTTACCTTCTGCTAATTTCTCACATGTAATCTCAAAAACTAACCCGGTATGCACTTTCTAACCTTTCAGTTCAGATTTATCACTCTCACTAGTGCTAGTTGTTTCATTCTTAACCTTCCTATCACTATCAGATGTAGACGCATCCTCATCATCTGATGTCCATTCAGTTACCTCTACCCTGTTTAGATCCACATCATCTTCTAAAACCTTAACAGGATCTACCTTTTTAACCTCATCTACCATTTCCTCCTTAAGTTTGTTAATGTTAATATCAGATTTTGGAGGAAAGTAGTTGTTGTTATAGGGTGGTGGTACACTGTTATAACCTAAGCCAGTTTTGATATTATCATGAATCTGGGCTTTGATTATGTTTCAGACATTTTTGGAGGCATTTTCTAGGTCACTAACTTTTAATTTTATGCTTTCTTTCTCACATGTGACCTCAGCTAACTTTTTAGTTAGCTCATCTACTTTATCCTTTAAGACACCCCTTTCCCACCTAGCCTACTTGACATCATAGTCAAATTGAGTTTCATTTGTCTGATATGCTTTAATGGTCTTTTCAAGATTTTCTATGGCAGTGATTGTGTGCCTACTTTTAATGTCCCATTATTTGAGTACCTCATAAATTTTAGCATTATGATCTCTATAGTGTTTAATAGTTTTCTTACATATAGCAAAACATAATTTAATTTGTACCTCATATGGAACTTTATCTGGCTTGCTGCCTTCACCAATGGCCATCAATGCTTGATTCCGTGTCTCTAGCTCTGCTTGATCACTCCAATCAAAGCCTAAACCGTCCCGTGACACCAAAGCATTTGTAGTAGCACCTTTAACTGGAATATTCCTCCTTTGAGCTCCATTGAACCCACCAGTTCTTTGCATATTTCCCTCCTGCCTTCCAGATCTGCACTCCCTGACAAAGTGACCCATTTTGTGGTAGTTATAGCACCCCACTTTGCTTTTGTCAAACCCTGCATTGTCTTCTCTTTTCAATGAAAAATTATTCCTTCCTTTCCTCTGCAGATACCTCTTAGCTCTCATTGTGATCATGGCCATCTGCCATATGATGTCCATTTCCTCCACATCATCAGGATTAATCTGCTCTAACTCTTCATTAGTCAGTGATGAAGTCACACGACTAGCAAAGAAAGCTTCTAACACTTGATCACAGGATCTATCCTGTGATGATGATCCAGATCCTGTAGCAGTTGATGTAGATCCATATGAGTTAGGATCTACCTGCACTCTACCCATGGACATCAAAGCTACATTTTGCACTGTCTGTGTGTACATAGTGGATTGCTTCTTGCTTTCCACTTCAGGTTCAAATGCTCTAAGATCATTATACAAGTCATCTAGCTCCTTATCATCTAGATCACTTCCCTGCCTCAAACCTACTGTGTAAATGGTCCACTCATCTCCAAGTGACCTTAAAAATTTCCTGTTAAGATCATCTTTATCAATCTTAACATTGTGATTCTCAAGATCACCCACAAGTTTTGAAAATCTATCATAATTTTGTGTTAAAGTTTCAGATTTGACAGAACCGAAATTTTCAAACTGTTGTTTGAGCAAAGATCTCTTATTCTTCTTGGTGCTCTCATTACCACCAAATCTTTTATCTATAGCCTCCATAAGAACCTTTGCATCTTCACAAGTCTCAAACTTCCTTTGATATTCATTTGGTATAGCTACTAACAGAGTGCTAGGAGCTTTAAGTTCTATTCCTCTTTCTCTTCTTTCAACATCTGTTGTTGGTGGTGCTCTTGATAGCCTAACACCATTTGTATCAGTTGAATATTTTGGACCATTTACCACAATGTCTCACATTTGGTAATCTGTAAGAAACATGTGTCGCTTGATTCTATTTCGCCACATATCATAATCATCTGGCTTGAGTATGGGTATTTTTGAGACCTGAATACCATCTACCACCTTAGAAGACATCTTTACAGAAATTTTGACAAACACTAAACTTCACTTGACAATGAACAAACTTTAAGCTCCCAAATCTTCCAGTATTCAAAGAAACCAAAAGCTCTGATACCACTTGTCAGGATCGACTTGATCTTAACCAAGATTAACAATACACAAGATTTGAATAATTAACAAGAAGTTGCGGAATAACACTTGTTAACTTTGGAAGATATATATATATATATATATATATATATATATATATATATATTGTAAAACAGATTGTAATACAAGTATTATAACACAAAAGTTTGATTGTCAAAAGCTTCAATATTATTAATGATAATAATACAGATACACTTGGAATTGTATCAGGGTTACAAAGAACCTTGAAGTTAAAACTATGGACCACTGATATATCTGGACATACTTAGATACAAACATATACAGCAACCATGCCATACATGTACATCATACCTCTAAGATAGGCAACTCTATCATAAAATGTAGAGTTGTCCTTTACACGTGAATGTAATTAAAGACTGGAAACTAATCTAACCAAACGTGATCTGCAACCATAAGCATGGTCTACAAACACTGTACATTTGACTTATTATAGATTTGGTAATTTGACAGACCCACTAAGCAGTATCAGTACTGTAAATTACACTAACAATAGAAACTGCATTGTTATACCTAGCAATAGAAACCATGTTGAGCAGTAGTAATCCTTGCAGCAGCATTAACTTTGAAGCTTTGGTCTGGCAGTACTAATCTTGAATACACTGGTAGTAGAAACTGTTGATAGCAGTAGAAACTTGAACGAGCAGTAATAACTATAACCAGCAGTACTAATCTTGTAAGCCCAGCAGTACTAAACACTTAGAAGATTTTGCAATATGATCCATTCTTCAATCTGACCCAACATTGTAACTTAAGAATTAGTAGCTATGTAATTTAAAATTCTTAATATATATAAAAAAACATAAAAATTTTATAAAATGAAATTATTATTACTAAAGTTTAGATTTGTAGCTTTTAATGATTTATGTTTTTCATTAAAATTTGAATTTTTGTAATTCAATATCATTATGATATAAAAAGATAAAAACTTATTAGTGTAACCAGGAAGGATACGGCTGTGTAAATGCATAGTCCACGTCGGGGGAGTTATTGGGTTGAATACTCAGAATTTTTGTCGCACCCCCAAATTTAGTCAACGATGGTTAGCGGAAGCATTTGGATCAAGTAGGGGCGCCGACGTCAACATTGGACATTCATGCATCAGAGCGTATGATTTTTGCAAAACAGCAGTTAAGATGTCATCCTATTTTGTCGTGGGTCGCCTAGATTCCAAAATGCGTGCAGTCTTACTTGTGCAGCTAATTCACTGAAAAACATAGTAAAAAGTCAACAACAATGTTGAGTGAATTCACAAATTTTATAAGTGTAGTTCATTGTACCAAATAGTTTATAAATTGTTGACACAAAAGTCAAATAGTGTTTACGTTGGAATATTATCCAAATATATGTTTAGTTGGGATGTCCCCCAAAATATATGTTTGAAAATATGTAGCTGGTCATTCTCCAGCGAGTTCACAGTTAGTACCGGTTGTTCTCCGGCGAGTTCACAGTTAGTACCGGTCGTTCTCCGGTAAGTTCACAAGTTAGCACCGGTCGTTCTCCGGCGATTTCACAATTAGTACCGATCGTTCTTCGGTAAGTTCACAGTTAGTACCGGTCGTTCTCCGGTAAGTTCACAGTTAGCACTGGTCATTCTCCGGTAAGTTCACAGTTAGCACCGGTCGTTGATATCGCGTAAAAAGTCACGTTTTTACTACCGATATCTCTCTCATTCTGGAACGATTCTTGGCATATTGATTCAAAAACATTACAAATCAGTAACATTATGCCAAGATGGTTAAAACAAGGTTGCACGAGAAAAATCAAGCAAAACGGATGTAAAATGAAGATTCCACACACGTTTGAAGATTCAAGGCATAAAAACGAGATTTCAAGACAAAAGTGCCCTTCACCAACATCCATTATTTTCAAGATGTTCGTTTTCAAAATACGAATCCAACAGAAGAAGAATCAACCAAAACGGGTAAAGAATGAAGATTTCGCGCCCGCCGGAAGATCCAAATGATCCGTACGCAATATCTGGAGCTATGGACCACATTTTCAGGAATATCCTACGTCAAAATCTTCGTTTTTGAATTACGAATCCAACAAAAAAAGAATCGACTCAAACGGACGTATAACGAAGAAAATATGCACGAATCAAGAAACGAAGCAACAAATCGCGCAACGGGGCGGGGTAGGGCCCACCACCGCCGGCCACCAGCCCACCACCGCCGGCCTTCTCACCCCCATCCCGGTTTCCGTTTTTGGCAAGTTTTGGTACCTGGTGCGGTCACTTTTCGCGTTGTACAGTACCCGGTGCGGTTACTTTTCGCGTTGTACACTCCACTTTTGGCTAGTCTTTCTAACATGCACCTCAAGTCTTCATGATGCTAAAATGAGCCAAAACTCACCTATAAATAGGTTGCTTAGGTTCATTTGAAATACACACCATTCTACACACCATTCTTTCTACACTTTGAAAGATACACTTTCTCTCTAGCTTCTAGCTTTTCTTTCTTTCTTTATTTTCTTACTTTAAAATAGTATTAGGCTAGTTAGAATAGAAGCAAGGAACGTGTTTGTAGTCTTTGGTGTGGAACGAATTTGTAATCTTTGGTGTACGCTTGGAGCAACTCTAATTAATTCAAGTCTATTCTCTCGCATTTAATCTCGGTTATTTCTATCCTTATCTATCTTAATTAATTACGTTTATATTGATTATGCTAGATTTAGTTATTGCCATGATTAGAGAGTAGTACGCTTGTTGTGTTTGTTTGCGATGTAGTTAGTTAATTATGGGATGATTTATAATTAAATATTAAAGATCAGTAATATGGCTTTGATCGTCTTATTGCATGTTCTTGTTTGATTGTTGCCTTAGGATTATCATAGTAATAATATATAAACGTTCTTAATTATCGTGAAGTAATATGATGGCCCCTATTCAACTGTTACTCGATATAGTACTGGAAACACTTCAAGGTGGAGTACAAATGTATGGAAGTCGAGGAACGACCGAAGGTAGTCATATTACGAAACGATACAATATTATGAAGTAATATGATGGCCCCTATTCGACTGTTACTCAGTATAGCGTTGGAAACACTTTAGGTGTAGTAAAAATACGTGGAAGCTGCGTAACGACCGAAGGTAGTGTAACAACCCCGAAATTAGGGCCAATTTAAAATTTTCCTAATTACTTGTTTATTACTTGTATTTAATATGAAATAGGATTAAATACATTACTTACTATATATATATATATGGATGGAATATATGTATATATACGCGTATACGATTCGTACAAATATCGTATAAAACTACAATCGTACAAACTTGCGTACACTGATAAAACAATTATTAAATAATGTGAAATTATTTAATTACTTTGATTGTTACTTTATATTATGTTTATAATATAACGGAAAACGTACGTTTTGATTAAAACGTCACCGAACTCTCCGAAAACTCGACCAACCGACAAAACAAAACTAAATTATAATTGATAACTTAGAATCAAGTATTTTATTTAAATACTCCAACAAAAATACCGGGGAACGACTCGTATTTTAAAACGTATATTAATCGCGTATAAAAACTATTTTAACGTTTAAACGACCGAGGAAACGAACACGTATTTGCGTAAACTAGGAAAAGACCAAAATGCCCTTCGTGGGACCCAATGGGGGCCGGCCAAAATGGGAGGGGATGGCCTCCCATCCCTTGCTTGTTGACTTGGTTAATCACCACCCCATCACCTCCTCACTTCTCCAATTTCACACTCAATCAACCACCAAAATCCTCTCATCTCTCTCTCTAAAATCTGCACTCTCTCTCTCTACTCGACAGCCCCAAACACCCCTAAAAACCATCACTAAAACACCTTAAAACGCTAGGCTCGTTTGGAGAAAGTCGATCACCATCACGAGAGCTACAAACTCATCTTTTCGGTTTCTCGATTCACCAACTTTGTAAGTTTTCCGGCGACTCGTAAACTTTTCCGATTATCATTATTTTACATATATGTTGTTCCCCTAGCTTTATAATGTCCAAATTATACGTTAAAACTCGTTTTTGGAACTCGAAAACTTAAACCGAGAACCACCACTGAAAACAGTCCACTTCCGGATTTTTTATAAAATCGTGTGTTCAAAATCAACGAAAACTTTCTAAATAAGAAATCTTCGTCTCTTCGTCGCCTACGACTTTCATGAAGGGCGTTTTGCCCAGAAATACACCCATCTTCGGCTAATACTAGAACTTTGGACTTAGTTCTGTTTGGAACCAAATCTGACCACACTTCACTTTTATTTTTGTTTAAAATAGTAAACGGACATAAGAAAATACCATAAAATGCAGAAATGAACTTTAGATATATGAGAATATGTGTGATTTTTCGTTAGGCTTGAAATGGAATACAAATGGGTTAAATCGAGGGTTGGAACCGAGTCAAGAATCTGAAACAGGAAACCACTAAACTGAGATCAGTCCACTTCTCGAATTTTTATAAAATCATACGTTTGAAACTAGCGAAAACTTTCTAAACATAAAATCTTCGTCTTTTCGTCGGCTACAACTTTCGTGAAGAAGGTTTAGCCCAGAAACGCCCTCGTTTTGCTATAAAAATCAATTTACAAACATATATATTTTGTGTCAAAACTTTGGAAAAGATTAACTAAAAACCGACACCTCGAGGACCTCTAGAACCGAAAACTCAGTTGATAAAGTGATTATTAGCCATAATATGACTTAGGTAAAAGCCTCGGGTCAAGACTCGAACGTTTGACCTCAAAACCGAGCAAACACCAAAACAGCCCCTTTGTGTCGCATCTGGACACATCTTTATGCGACACTACCATAGTGTCGCATGGTTGTGTCGTACCCGTCGCTTGACTGCGACACAGCTCTTATGTCGCACCTTGTTTCCACGACACTTCTCTTGTGTCGCATAATTTCGCTTGATTGCGACACTACGACTATGTCGTATATAGTGTCGTACCCATGTCTGCGACACAGCCCTTGTGTCGCATAAACTCCAAACCAGAACCAAGTCATACGACACTTCCCTTGTGTCGCATATTGTCTGCGACACTACCCCAGTGTCGCATTATAGTGTCGCATAATGCCCAGAACAGAAAACTAAATATTTTTCTAAGTGTTGGAACCACTTTTCAATTACTAAAACGAATACGATACGACTTATACATGAAAACAATATACTTTTGAAAGTATACAACGATACCCGAATACGTACAAGTTTATACTAAACTGAACGTGAGATTTCACTCACACCCGCACACGAGTTTACACTCGAAATACTTAGGAGATTACACTCCAACGAACTTACTCTTGTACACTACACGGATTACAACCGATACAAACTTACAAGTTCAACCACTAGTTACGTGCTGGATTACACGTTAACTGATACGAACTTACATACGAATACTTACGAGATTTCACTCGTACCCTTTGGGGACTAAGCCCATTGGAACTTACGCAAACGATATACAATGTGATACGAAACAAACAGTTATACACGTACGCTTTACAAAAGTATAACTACTACGAATACATAATAATAATGGATGGAATTATTATTATACACCGATAACAAACGATTTACAAACGTACAAACAAACTAATGGACATTAACTAGTTTGGGAACAACTAGCATGGATACTTTACAAGTATTCCATTTACTTACTAAACCTTATGCGTATTAGGACGCTAAGGGTTGCTAGTTCGGGAATACTACTTGCTTACTTACTGCATTGTCTACCAGACTCAGGTGAGTCTTACAGCCCCTACTTTACCGTTTTATACTCAGGGGTGAGATGCATTACTGTTTTACATGAACACACAAAACTTACTTGCTGCCATGATTTACTTACTGTACGAGATTAACGATACGCCAATTGCATGGGTTTACGACTAATCCAATGAAATCCTCCTGAACCATAGTTGTTAGTTATGTGATAAGCGCGAGTTTTAGTATATGGATCCATATGGGACTGACAATCCCCGCCCGGGGTAGCACGCACTACCACGAACCGTTCCTGTAGAAACGGGCGTTTCTTACTCGTTCCGTATGAATGTTTTGGATTACATTCATGAGGGGGTACCGATATTTACTGTACGTTAAGCATCAACTATGGGGGCTCATGGCGATTGTATCAAACGGTTGTATATCCTACAACCACCCACTTATTAAAACTTAAGTAATTGATGAGCATAACCTGTGATCATTACTTGCTGGCTAGCTATGATTTACAAATACTACATGTGTGTTCAAACTGTTTACTTACTTACAAACCTGTGAGATTCACCAACCTTTTGGTTGACCGTTTTAGTAATGCTTCTCAGGTACACAGCATCAGTAGGGATGCCCAGCAGGATAAGCTTACTTAGCTCGAGTCGCATGCATTACAAGCTTGGAGATTTTATTGCATTACTTTTGTACTTACTGTTATGTATTAGAATCTCTAGGAATTTACTCGAACTCGAGCTTGTATTTTGAAACTACTTATGTATTAATGTAATAACTTTTCGAACGTCTCATTTAGAGTCGTTCACTGTATCCTTTGTGCTTGTGATTATTGATTAGTAACACCCAAAACATCGCTTCCGCAAACTGTTCAATTTGGGGGTGTTACAGATTGGTATCAGAGCCTAAGGTTATAGTGAACTAGGTTGCATTTAGTGGGCCTAGACTATGACCGTTAGGCAGTATTCCTCATTAGGTATAACTGGTTCAGGAATTACAGCATACAAGTTTAATTTAACATAGCCTGATCAACTATGTACAATTAAATGAAGATGATGTGAGTTCTGAAAGGGGTTATGTTGAACTGGAATGCATTAGCTGACTCTGACCTCGAGAGAACCGGGACTTTTACTTGATTGTGCTAGACACGAACTAGGCGGTTATGTGATATATATATATATATACATAGGCCTCTTTCCCCCGATACGATACTCTCTCGACTAATACGAAATTGCTTTCAGATTTCATCGAACAAACGACAACTTGATTCTCGTCATTCTGTCCTTATTTAACTTTTATGAATCCACGAAAACCATACACGCTACCGACATACGTCTGAAGATCTCCACACTATTGTAACCGACAACAGTAGATACTCGAACATCCTTCGATATGAAGATCGAGACCTTGTTTTCATTTGCTATTCCTATCTAATTCGACGTTTATACCATTCTACAACGTACCCCACCGTACCGTTATATGTATCCCAATAAAATCATTTTTAACTCAAGTCTCCGTCAGACTTCAAATTATACAACCGATTTTTAACACCAAAATTTTATAAATGTATTTCTGTCAAACATGTTACAAAAATTTCTTACAAAATGTTTTATAAAATTTTCAAAAATTTCGAAACTGTATAAACTTAATTATAACCCACAAACTTTGAACCAATTTCAACCGTTGACGAAATTTCTTTAAACGTACTAAATCATCACCGCCATAATTCTTATTCAAATCCTCACATGTTCTTTATTATTGTTTCAAGGAACATGCCTCCTCGACGTCAAATCATGCTTACTGAAGCCGAAGTAGCGGGTATAATTGCCCGTAGCGTGGCTCAAGCTCTAGCTACCCGGACTTCAGCACCTGGTAGCGAAGATACCGCTAACAACGGACCACAACCCAAAACCTGCACCTACAAAGATTTCCATAACTGCAAACCGCTGAACTTTGCAGGAACTGAAGGAGCGATTGGTCTGATTCGTTGGACAGAGAAAATCGAGTCAGTGTTCCTCATCTGCAACTGCAAGGAAGAGGATAAAGTTAAGTTCGCCACCAGTACCTTTTCTGACATCGCCCTTACTTGGTGGAACACATATGCGCAGACGGTGAGCGTTGCTGAGGCTTACAAAATACAGTGGGATGAACTGAAACTGATGCTGAGGGGCGAGTACTGCCCAAGAGATGAGCTGAAACAATTAGAGATGGAATTCTGGAATCATAAGATGCAAGGTGACGATATCACCGGTTACACCAACCGCTTTCACCAGCTGGCACTTCTGTGCCCATCCATGGTTGATCCTGAATACAAAAATATCGAAAAGTACGTTGATGGACTTCCCGAGCGACTACAAGACTTAGTTACTTCGTCCAAACCGGGAACCATTCAAAGCGCCATTCGCATGGCTCATGAGTTGACGGCCAATTCTGTCCGCCGTGGCTCAACTTCAACCCCATCTGCAAATAACAAACGTAAATGGGAAGTGATTCCCCACTCACCCAACCCGACCTCTGACAAAAAGCCTGCAACAGTCAATGCCAATGACTCAAAGGCTTACCAGGGGAGCAAGCCTTACTGCTCCAAATGTAGTCGTCATCATAACGGCTCCTGTCCCTGTACAAAATGCAAGAAATTCGGGCACCTGGCCCAAGATTGCCGAACCAACCCCACTGGTACTGAAGCTCCTGCACCCAAAACTTGCTATGAGTGCAATGGTACCGGGCACTTCAGGAAGGACTGCCCAAAACTGAAACTCCGAACCAACAATACAAGGAGTAGAGCTTATGTAATCAACGCTAGGGAGGATGACCCAAACCCGAGACTTTGTGATTTGCTTAACCCGGGTACGCTTATTCTTTGACTACCCGAATCCGTTTTTCTCATAAATCTCTCGCTTAATGACTTATGTATAACTGTATTTTATTCTGTGTGTTTTCTTTGATCCTAAGTACACAATAGGATTAGGAAACGACCGACTACTTAAATCCCGACAACACAATTTGCCTTACACTTTAGATACAGTAACCCAAACTCCCCTCCCAATTATCTCACACTGGTTGAGACCGGGAGCTCGTATGCTATTCGTTACTTTAAACAGATAAATTAATATAACTTCACTTACTTGAGGCAAATTCTTAAATAGAACACTTATTTCGTAGGAAATGACAACTCACTCCGTCAACAACCCTACACTGCAAAATGAACTGCTCAGTGAGGAACCGAAGATGTTTCCTTACCTCCTCGAACTCGAGTGTGATACAGAACACTCCGCTGAATCAGAAATGACACCTGTTGTTCCTGCTGCTCCAACCGCTGCAAAAGCACCAGTTGATGTAACCTTGACTGCTGAATCAGTCAGCCACCTCAACCAAACTATCGAATCGCTGCGAAAACAACTGACTGAAGCACGGGAAGACATTGATGACCTGCGACGAATTGCCTTCCAAAATGACCTGAGTATGCGTGAGTACGAGCTACGTCTAACAGCTTTAGAAAACCCTACTTCACCATCAACTTCACAAACTACTCCTACTGAAGAGGATACCGACACTGACTGTACCCCGCCTCCAGCAAAAAGGGTGAAGGTTTACTTAGGAAATAAACCCTACTGTTCCCAATGCACTCGGCATCATGACAACCCATGTACCATACCCACGGGTCAATGCAAATCCTACCCTAAGAGTACGAACCCTCCTAAGGTGAAACTCTGCTTCAACTGTGGGAGTGCTGGCCATCTTAAGGCCCAATGCCCACTACCTTCAGGCAACTAAAATTAGGGTACGTTACCACCTGACAACTACTTGATTTCGAACACTGTAGGACCTACCCTACTACCCATTACTACTTCGAACAAATTTCGGGACGAAATTTTCATAACAAGGGGAGAATGTAACAACCCCGAAATTAGGGCCAATTTAAAATTTTCCTAATTACTTGTTTATTACTTGTATTTAATATGAAATAGGATTAAATACATTACTTACTATATATATATATATGGATGGAATATATGTATATATACGCGTATACGATTCGTACAAATATCGTATAAAACTACAATCGTACAAACTTGCGTACATTGATAAAACAATTATTAAATAATGTGAAATTATTTAATTACTTTGATTGTTACTTTATATTATGTTTATAATATAACGGAAAACGTACGTTTTGATTAAAACGTCACCGAACTCTCCGAAAACTCGACCAACCGACAAAACAAAACTAAATTATAATTGATAACTTAGAATCAAGTATTTTATTTAAATACTCCAACAAAAATACCGGGGAACGACTCGTATTTTAAAACGTATATTAATCGCGTATAAAAACTATTTTAACGTTTAAACGACTGAGGAAACGAACACGTATTTGCGTAAACTAGGAAAAGACCAAAATGCCCTTCGTGGGACCCAATGGGGGCCGGCCAAAATGGGAGGGGATGGCCTCCCATCCCTTGCTTGTTGACTTGGTTAATCACCACCCCATCACCTCCTCACTTCTCCAATTTCACACTCAATCAACCACCAAAATCCTCTCATCTCTCTCTCTAAAATCTGCACTCTCTCTCTCTACTCGACAGCCCCAAACACCCCTAAAAACCATCACTAAAACACCTTAAAACGCTAGGCTCGTTTGGAGAAAGTCGATCACCATCACGAGAGCTACAAACTCATCTTTTCGGTTTCTCGATTCACCAACTTTGTAAGTTTTCCGGCAACTCGTAAACTTTTCCGATTATCATTATTTTACATATATGTTGTTCCCCTAGCTTTATAATGTCCAAATTATACGTTAAAACTCGTTTTTGGAACTCGAAAACTTAAACCGAGAACCACCACTGAAAACAGTCCACTTCCGGATTTTTTATAAAATCGTGTGTTCAAAATCAACGAAAACTTTCTAAATAAGAAATCTTCGTCTCTTCGTCGCCTACGACTTTCATGAAGGGCGTTTTTCCCAGAAATACACCCATCTTCGGCTAATACTAGAACTTTGGACTTAGTTCTGTTTGGAACCAAATCTGACCACACTTCACTTTTATTTTTGTTTAAAATAGTAAACGGACATAAGAAAATACCATAAAATGTAGAAATGAACTTTAGATATATGAGAATATGTGTGATTTTTCGTTAGGCTTGAAATGGAATACAAATGGGTTAAATCGAGGGTTGGAACCGAGTCAAGAATCTGAAATAGGAAACCACTAAACTGAGATCAGTCCACTTCTCGAATTTTTATAAAATCATACGTTTGAAACTAGCGAAAACTTTCTAAACATAAAATCTTCGTCTTTTCGTCGGCTACAACTTTCGTGAAGAAGGTTTAGCCCAGAAACGCCCTCGTTTTGCTATAAAAATCAATTTACAAACATATATATTTTGTGTCAAAACTTTGGAAAAGATTAACTAAAAACCGACACCTCGAGGACCTCTAGAACCGAAAACTCAGTTGATAAAGTGATTATTAGCCATAATATGACTTAGGTAAAAGCCTCGGGTCAAGACTCGAACGTTTGACCTCAAAACCGAGTAAACACCAAAACAGCCCCTTTGTGTCGCATCTGGACACATCTTTATGCGACACTACCATAGTGTCGCATGGTTGTGTCGTACCCGTCGCTTGACTGCGACACAGCTCTTATGTCGCACCTTGTTTCCACGACACTTCTCTTGTGTCGCATAATTTCGCTTGATTGCGACACTACGACTATGTCGTATATAGTGTCGTACCCATGTCTGCGACACAGCCCTTGTGTCGCATAAACTCCAAACCAGAACCAAGTCATACGACACTTCCCTTGTGTCGCATATTGTCTGCGACACTACCCCAGTGTCGCATTATAGTGTCGCATAATGCCCAGAACAGAAAACTAAATATTTTTCTAAGTGTTGGAACCACTTTTCAATTACTAAAACGAATACGATACGACTTATACATGAAAACAATATACTTTTGAAAGTATACAACGATACCCGAATACGTACAAGTTTATACTAAACTGAACGTGAGATTTCACTCACACCCGCACACGAGTTTACACTCGAAATACTTAGGAGATTACACTCCAACGAACTTACTCTTGTACACTACACGGATTACAACCGATACAAACTTACAAGTTCAACCACTAGTTACGTGCTGGATTACACGTTAACTGATACGAACTTACATACGAATACTTACGAGATTTCACTCGTACCCTTTGGGGACTAAGCCCATTGGAACTTACGCAAACGATATACAATGTGATACGAAACAAACAGTTATACACGTACGCTTTACAAAAGTATAACTACTACGAATACATAATAATAATGGATGGAATTATTATTATACACCGATAACAAACGATTTACAAACGTACAAACAAACTAATGGACATTAACTAGTTTGGGAACAACTAGCATGGATACTTTACAAGTATTCCATTTACTTACTAAACCTTATGCGTATTAGGACGCTAAGGGTTGCTAGTTCGGGAATACTACTTGCTTACTTACTGCATTGTCTACCAGACTCAGGTGAGTCTTACAGCCCCTACTTTACCGTTTTATACTCAGGGGTGAGATGCATTACTGTTTTACATGAACACACAAAACTTACTTGCTGCCATGATTTACTTACTGTACGAGATTAACGATACGCCAATTGCATGGGTTTACGACTAATCCAATGAAATCCTCCTGAACCATAGTTGTTAGTTATGTGATAAGCGCGAGTTTTAGTATATGGATCCATATGGGACTGACAATCCCCGCCCGGGGTAGCACGCACTACCACGAACCGTTCCTGTAGAAACGGGCGTTTCTTACTCGTTCCGTATGAATGTTTTGGATTACATTCATGAGGGGGTACCGATATTTACTGTACGTTAAGCATCAACTATGGGGGCTCATGGCGATTGTATCAAACGGTTGTATATCCTACAACCACCCACTTATTAAAACTTAAGTAATTGATGAGCATAACCTGTGATCATTACTTGCTAGCTAGCTATGATTTACAAATACTACATGTGTGTTCAAACTGTTTACTTACTTACAAACCTGTGAGATTCACCAACCTTTTGGTTGACCATTTTAGTAATGCTTCTCAGGTACACAGCATCAGTAGGGATGCCCAGCAGGATAAGCTTACTTAGCTCGAGTCGCATGCATTACAAGCTTGGAGATTTTATTGCATTACTTTTGTACTTACTGTTATGTATTAGAATCTCTAGGAATTTACTCGAACTCGAGCTTGTATTTTGAAACTACTTATGTATTAATGTAATAACTTTTCGAACGTCTCATTTAGAGTCGTTCACTGTATCCTTTGTGCTTGTGATTATTGATTAGTAACACCCAAAACATCGCTTCCGCAAACTGTTCAATTTGGGGGTGTTACAGGTAGTTATATTACGGACTAATATATATAAAATGAGAAACCTAGTTTAATTAACCTTTCTAAATAGACTTTTAAACTTCAAATTAATCTATCGCCCTTCCACCAATAAACGTGATTACAACACCTTTTTACGACGTCCAATTAAAAGGTAGTCAATTATCTGTGTCAATATAATTTGTCAAAGGTATGAAACTATGGAACCGCAAGGCTACATGAGGGATTATCATAGGACAAGACATGGCCAAGGTTTGAAGCGGCGGAACCACTTAAAGTGAGGAACGCTGTGGATAATTAGGGGATTTATTGGGTAGTCTTAAACAAGGGCTGGTCTAAAGTCATAAATGAACTGTTTTTATATATACGAATCTGTTAGGATGACGAGGAATCGTTATATGATTCAATTATGTCTAGTACCTTAAGGTTCAGTTATCCGTTCATATGAAAGCATTGTTAAACCATAATTAAGATTTTGTTTATTATTCTAAATACTTTGTAATGTTACCATAACCTAGCTCCCGGTGTGACATGCTAATGGGATTTTAATTAGTAGGGAATCTAGTGTTTACATACAAGTATTCAAGAATGATAATTAACTAATATCTTTCAAAACAGTTTCTCCAAATATCATCCCATAACTTAATTAACGAAGTCTCAGCAAACACTATCTTTATTTTATCTGCTTTATCTTTTACTTTTATTTCGCTTTTATTTATTTACTTGCCTAAGTTAGTTAATATAAAAACCAAAACCCCACTATTTTATAAACCATTCACTAGTTTGAAAGCCCTCATCTGCCTCGCCTTAGTTTCAATTCAATCGGTTTGAAGAACGACTCTAGGTCATACCTACCACTTGCTCACCCTTAGGATTAGCATTGTTAGGGAAAACTTAGGCCCCGCAATTACAAATTTAAAACACCCACTGTTGGTGCCCGGTTAGTAATCGTTAGCGACACCGACCTGATCGGGCGCCAACAAGTTTTTTTTGGCGCCGCTGCCAACTGTACGATCCTTAGGCGTAAAGATAAACTTACTCGCTAGTGAACCTTTAGGATTAACTCTTCTCCTTAGACCCCTACGTCTTTCTTTATTTTTCCTTCCTTTCACTATTTTCACAAATTACGTTATCCCTATCCACTCAACTAGTCAACCACCTGCCAACGAGACTATGACAGCTACACGTATAACTCTCTGCTGAAAACTCTAAACCTCTGATTGAAGGTCGAGGAGGACCAATTGTCTATCCGGAAACCGATAGAACTTCATTTGAATTAAAGCCCCATATTGTAGTTAGTCCAAAACCTCTGTCAATTCCGTGGCCTACCAAATGATGATCCCAACTCCCACCTTGACAAATTCATTTCCTTATCCAACTCTTTTAAGCCGATTGGCATTAATCAGGACATAGTCTATCTATACCTATTTCCCTATTCACTCACTCTCAATGCACAAACCTGGTTCGAGGGACTAGAAATTAACTCTATAACCTCTTGGGTAGAATTAGCAACCAAATTTTTGGCCAAATATTTCCCCCCATCAAAACAAGCCACGTTTAGGTCCAACATCATAAACTTCCGTCAAGTGCATGATGAATCAATCTTCGATGCATGGGAGCGCTTTAAGAAATTGCTTAAGAAATGTCCAAATCATCGTTTTGAACGTTCAGACCAGTTGCGCATTTTCTACAATGGTCTCTTCCCACATCACCGTCCTTTACTTGATACCGCCTCTCAAGGTAGTTTCATAGACTGTACGGCAAATGAAGCTTGGAGCCTTATTGAGAAAATGACAATACACAACCATGACTGGAACAGTGAAAATCACCCCTCGCTAGTGAATTCACCTACTACAATCGGGAATGAAGCTATCAAAACCCTCACTCAGCAAGTGGCAGACCTAACCAAGGAGATTAAGGAATTGAAAAGTCAACAACAACAAGTCTGTCAAGTTCAAACCTGCCTTAATTGTGCTAATCTGAACCACTCAGCCCAAATTCCTCAGTTTCGTCTAACTTCACCCAATACTAACCCTTCTCTTAACCTACCTAGGAATAGCCCACCAACTTACCAATTCCAACCTTCCGAACCCTCTCCCTCATAAACCTCTAGTTTTGACGACACCCTGATACAAGTCATTCAAGGAATCTCGGCTAGACAAGACCAAACTGATATCTCCTTAAGAGATCAACTGACTTTGTTAAAAGCTCTCGAATCCCAATTAGGACAATTAGCACAGTGTATTAATGCTAAACCTCAGGATAGTCCAACTAGTTGCCATAATGAGGCTTCCCATATTCAAGACTCTCAGGTAGCACATAGCCCACCTACGATTTCTTCTCCGGTGAAGGAACCACCTATTGTCCCATCGACAATGGATTTAGAGTCTACACCAAATAGGAAAATCCCATTTCCGGCTCGTCTTAAACAACGACCTGACAAGCTTAAGTCTTTTCAGCTTGATAGGAAAATCCTAGATACCGCCTCTGAAGTTCACTCCAAAAAGTACTTCAGAAAACTTCTTACAACCAAGGATAAGGTACCGGAAGTACCCAATGTCCCGCTGAACGTGGAATGTTCAGCTATCTTGAAAAATATCATTCCTGAAAAACTCGGAGACACCGGACGTTTTACTCTCCCCTGTTCTATTTACAATTCAGGCATTATCTGTTCTCTCGCCGATTTAGGAGCTAGTGTTAATCTTATGCCATACTCGCTTTTCAAGAGGCTTGAGTTAGAAAATCTTCGACCTACCAAAATGACCATACAGCTTGCTGACCACTCGGTCAAATACCCTAGGGGAATAGCTGAAAATGTTTTAGTTAGGATTGACAAATTTCTTTACCCAGCATATTTTGTAATAATGGATATGCAGGAAGACGTACACATCCCAATCATACTAGGAAGACCTTTCATGAATACGGCCAAGGCAATCATCAACGTCTTCGCACAAACCATCAGCTTGCAGTCTCAGGGAGAAACCATCACTTTCCATATCGACAATCCAAATGCTGGAGAGCAAGCCGATATGTACATGATCTCCATGAAGACCGCCAGAGACGAAGAAACTGCAGAGTCAACAAGTGAAAGTAAATCTAGCAAGGAAATGGCAATCACGCCATATTCCCCGATTGACCTCCGACGAATAGGACAAGAGATGAAAAATTCATCTCCATAAGCAAACAAACCAACGATGAAAGAAATTGGGAAGATAAATATTGAAGAAGAAAACAAAAGAAGCATACCGCCAACTAATCCATTTACCACTGAAGAAATGGTGGGAAGTAACCACAACCATCCCACGAGAAGAGAAACACTGGAGGAATATTCCAAACGCACAAGATACCAACCGCAAACCATCATAGAACACAAAGTGCTCGAAGAATTCATCCAGAGATTTGACAAAGTAGTAGGAGGAATAAGCGGCGTAGTCAACATGCTTGCTCTTTCCCCTGCTGAACTGCAATTCTGTCTACAACAGAAACGGACTTACGCTAGGATCTACAATGCCCTTAAAAGATCTAACATCCCATTTACCTCAACGCAATGGGAGATGTTGGGATCCATTAGAGCGCATATGAAAGAAACTACTGGACATCCAAGCAGTCGTGCCAATATCTTGATGATGAATGACCTCACATCATTGCTTGACTTGCTAAATAGAGAAGATCACCTTAGTTCCAAAGAAAGCGGATCTATGGTTATCAACTCCACTATTGAAAAACAAGTTGAGTTACTGATTGAAGAACTTAGTGATCTTGTTTCGGAGGAATCAAGGCGCGAACGACCTTTTAGGGCCACATATGAATCACCACTTGATATCGCTACTTTTGTTACGATCCATCTACGAGAGATTCAACAACGGAAAAGTAACTCCAGAAGAAAGTTCATAGTCTACTCAGGATGCAAGGAGATACTTCGTCAGCTTGTTCTAGTTTTCTCAGAATCCGATTTCCCATTCAACAACCATCAGCACCGGCAAATAGAGAACCTGTGCGCATGCATAAGAAGATTCAACGGAGACCTCATGACCGAGAATTATGAAGACATAAAACTGCAATTCTTGGCGTTTGTTTGCTCTCTCTGGCAAAACCCACCGCCAAGAGAGGTTGTTAAGACAGACACAGCCACCATGACCGACCCTAGTGGACCTGTCACTAAAGCAGTTGACTACATCACCTTCGGACTTCATGGACTTGCAGGGACAACTTCAGAGCATCTTCTGAACTACAAGGAAACATCGAGGGATAGTCCACTTGAATTGATTACGACAATAGTCAATCATTTCATAAGAATCTATCCACCTCGATATAATTTTCCGCAACCTAGGGCCCACAACATCAACACAGTGGATCCCATGGATGCATCCATCTCCATCTAGCTAGGAGAAAAGAAGTCGAGCTATCGACTTTAAAAGAGCGCTTCTCGGGAGGCAACCCGTGTTTTACATTTTCGCAATTTTACATTCCAAGAAGTGATAAAGTCTCCGACTATCTTTCACACTTGGATATACGACCAAGTTTCAGCCCGACGCATCAAGTTTTTGACGCCGCGCATTAAAGAAAAGTATATCCAACGTGTTCACACCTACGAGACCAATCACAAGAAGACTTGATCAAGAGTGAACCCAAGAAGATGAAGTTCGGCAGACCCATACCAAGGAACACAGCAAATACTGGGGAGTACTTCTATACCGTCTCTTTCATTCGTTTTAAATATACCATATCCACTATGCTTATCACTAAGTGTGGGATTCAAACCCAAAACACACCGCTAAAAGAATACATCTAAGATGTTTCAAATCCTAAGTGTGGGATTTTACCCCATTATGAGCTTAGTTTAACATCGAGGACGATGTTCCTTTAAGTGTGGGATAGCAGTAGTGCTACTGCACTACTGTTAAATGGATAATGGTATATGCTTGATTCTAAACTCGTTGCTCTTTATAAGACCTTGCTTCTCCATAAAAGTAAACAAAATTTTTCAAAATTGAGTTAAAAATATGCTGAAAATGAAAAATTTTAAACAAAGAATGATTTACTTTGGGGAAGAAGGAAAAATAAAATACAAATTCTTTTAAAAAACAAGTTTAGTAATCCCATAAAGAGCATCGCATGACTAAGCACACAACAACCCAACTTTCGATTCGTAAGGTATTTTGAGCCATATGAAAAGCATTCACTTTTAATGCTTCACTTTTTCGATTCTTGAGTGTGCCGATGTATGCGTTTAGAATCAGAACTTGCTCTTGCTATGCATTTCAAACCCGAATTGGTGAGTCAAAAAGGAGATCGAATCACATCATTCTTGAACCCATCCATACACCCAAAAATAAGTACGTTACCCCTTTACCTACTCAAAAAGCATCCCTTAAACTTCATAGAAAGTTCCAAAGATGAAAAAAGAGAAGCATCAAGGATATGACGTCAAAGAAAGAAAATATCCAAGAAAATTCGAAGAAAAGAAAGTCAGATGGAGAAAGAAGACTCCTCCCAAAAGAAAAAGGCGTCAATCCTCCCGAAAATCCCAAAAAGTCAAAAATTTCAGCTTTCCAACTTCACCAAAAAGAAAATCCAACACAACCCCCTCTCATACCACCAACACTCCACTCAAAACCCTACATCACTTCCCTTAGAATGATTGTGGCTAGATCGACTTCGCGCTCACCTAAAAGGTAACGATTTGATACTCGATCAAGCCTATGACGATAAATGATACATGACTGGCGTTCTGAGCGATTGATATAATAGAATAGGAAACCCTAAACACTTTGAGTGATTTGATTGACCATCATGAGAGGATCGCCTAGTCATGTATCCAAGATCAAAGATCACAAGCATGCTCCTAAAGATTACAATCTTTCCTTTTTAAAGAACAAGTATTTTACTTTTCCAAAACCCCCTTAGTAAAACGTTCCGCCTTAAAATATTTCATTATCAGCTTATTTTTATCTCTGTTGAATGTTAGTTTGCTTGAGGACAAGCAAAGTTCTAAGTGTGGGATACTTGATATCGCGTAAAAAGTCACGTTTTTACTACCGATATCTCTCTCATTCTGGAACGATTCTTGGCATATTGATTCAAAAACATTACAAATCAGTAACATTATGCCAAGATGGTTAAAACAAGGTTTGTTAGTCCCTGTTTAACTTAATAAACAATCGTATGTAATAAGCCTTGAATATATTATTGAGAAGTTGCGGAATCACACTCAATAATATTAAGAAGATCAACGAATATCAATTAATATGATGAACACAATAATATACCGAAAGCTTCAATCTTATTAATGATATAAGACGAATACACTTGATGTATTAGGGTTACAGAAAAACCTTGAAGCTGCGCAATTACGTTAACCTATCTAGGTCTAAAGGATCTCTATTTATATCACATAGAGTCCTATACAATCTCCTACATGTATGGAATATAATAACTTCCATAACCGACTCAAACTTATCACAAAATCATAAACAGTTGTAACTACCATTCTGAAGTAAACAGTTGTAACTATTACACATTCAGTGGTAACTGCTTCAATTGTAACAAAGACCAAGTACAAATAGATAACCAGTGTTAACTGTTTCATATATAACTAACAGTTACAAATACATAAGCAGTTTTAACTACTTACAGACACATAACTATCAGTTGTAATCTATCTTCAATCAGTTGTAACACTTGTCTTCTCTTCAGTTTTCTTCTATCAGTTGTAACTTCGTAAAGACAGTTTTAACCTTCAAAACAAACAGTTTTAATCACTTGTACTCTGTCTTCTCATCAAGACTTCAACTCAGACCTGAAACAGTTTTGACCCAACAATCTCCCCCTAAACTTAATTTGTCCTTCACAGCATTAAGTTTTTTCAATCCTCCATTATGAGCTTCACAAAATTCTTTCAAAACTGTTAGTCATTTCTTCTCTTTCTTCTATCTATCTCCTCCTTCTTATGAATCTGATTCAGCACCATATACACCAATTCCAGAGCTACATCATCTAAAACTGCAGCTTGTAGCCTTGCATTTCTCAAGCCCATCAAAAATCTCAGATTTATATCATAAAATATATCTGTCAATAACCACATAAATACTGCATCATCCATAACAATCTGATGTACTCCAGGTTTGGCATGATAAATCCAATTTTTAACCTTGCTAAAAGTAGCAAACTGAAATGGAAACTCTTCTGGCTCAAACATAGCCTTAATCCAATGTCATGTAACTTTTTCAACCAGATTATCAAACCTTTTCAAATCTAAATCCTTTTCCATCCCAATCTCATACATTCTCACCAAATCAGTCCTACTGATCCTCTTTATCAAATCCCTAAAAGATCTCCACCAAGATATATTTCCATCTGCTCTTTCAATTTTAATCTTGTGAATCTTAACAGGATTGACAAATTGCTCAATAGACCAATCAATGATACCAGGTAATTCAACATTAATTACCTCAGATTCCATTGGTTGTAACAGAATAAACTCCTTTAATTCATCAACATTCCTTTCTCTATCAGGAATTTCATCTAACTCTCTTTTCTTTCTTTCAATTTCATCTTTCTTCCTCTTCTCAGCTTCTACCTTTTCTCTTCTTTCTTTTTCTTCCTTTTCCTTCAATTTTCTTTCTTTTTCAGCTTCCTTCTTTTTCTTTTCAGTTTCTTTCTTTTCTCTTTCTTTCTTCTCAATCACATCAGGATTCATATCATCTTTATCCCATAACTCCTGCAATCTCTCTAAACTCATATGTTTCAATGCATTCAAAGGAATATACCCACCTTTCAGCTTTGCAATTAAGTTCTTCGTCATCTGAGCTTTTGTTGGTGGTTTTGCAGCCTTCTTCTTTCTTGCCTCTTCTGCTTTCTTTTTCTTAATCTGTTCAACAAGATATTCAATATCATCCTGTCTCTGTTCCTTCAACAAATATTCATCCCATTCTGCCACTTGCTCTTTTGTCATTTTTACAAACTTTCCTTCCTCAATCTCAACATCAATCAAATCCTCTGCATTTAGCTCAGCCTGTAACCTTTGTGCATATTCAGTATCATGAGCAGTTACTTCAGGTGGCACTGGTTTTTGCTTTTTCTTCTTTGGTTCTTCTACCAGTTTTCCCTTGCCCTTATCTTTTGGATCAATCTTTGGCAAGTCTTTCTTTTGTTGAACAGGAGCAGCAACAGGTTCTCTAATCTGAAATCCAGGCAAAGATGGTTGTTGTGTAGATGTCTTCTTTGGAGTTTCAACCTTCTTTCCTGTTCATGTCATCTTAGCAGTTTTAACTGGAATGCTCTTTTTCCTAGTCTTTTCAATTTGTTGAGCATCAGTTTGAGCATCAGTCTTTTCTTCTTCTTTTTCTACTGCTATCTCAGGTTTATTAACCTCATCATCATCATCACCATCAATTTGTAACTCCTCAGTCTTTTCACCCATATTAACCTCTGCAGTTTGCTCCACTGACCCAATAACCTCAGTATGATCAGACTTATTCTCATCTGCCACTGGTTCCTTCATTTCTGTTTCCACTGTCTCATACACTGACTCATTTATTTCTGGCTCTGTTGGTGGTGTTGGAGGTGTATGCACAAACTCATCCTCCTCTGGTTGTTCCATCTCCATTTCTTCATCAACCTTCTCATCATCATCCACCACCTTGTCACTCTTATTCTTCTTATCACCCAAATTTGTCCAGACCTTCTCCCCCTTTTTGAAAGCATTTTGTGGAAATTGATAAGCATCCTCAGGTTCAGAAGTATCATGAACCACATATTTCCTTCCTTTCTTTAAACATTTAATAACAATCCATTCTAACTGTTGCACTCTCCTCTGCAATTGAGTGATAATTTCATCCTTAGCCTTATTCTTCTTCCTCTCCTTTACAAATTCAGCCCAAACATAATCAACCATTTTCGTCAATTCCAAGTTAGTTCTAGCCTCAACACCTTCAGGATGTGAATCCTTTGGTGAATCATTGACATCATCAAACTCTGACTCATGCCTAGCATGATCATCAAAGTCCCCTTGGTTCTTGGTACTGGGACCACTAGGATCATCTACAGGTGTAGAATCATGTCCATGTGTTGCCTCTGATGGGGTCTTATTAATGTTACTTCTGTCCTGCTCTGCCAGTGGGCTAGAAGCAGTAGAAGTAGCCCTCTCAGAATGATCATCCTTCTCCTCATTGATCATCTGCTGTGATGAATCATTTGACTGAGACACCTGAGCAGCAGCAGCCTCAGATGCCTGTTTTCTAGCCTTTTTGGCTTTAGTAGATTTAGCTGTTGTGGTCCCTTGTTTTCTTTTATTACCCCCAACTACTGTGGGTTGAGAAGTGGTGGGTGGAACCATTCTCTCAGTAGTTGGTTCAGCTTCAGTTGGTAGTACTGATGCTGTGGTGGAAGGTGCAGGAAGCATTGTAGAAAATAATGCTGTAACCTTCCCAGAAAATTTAGTATCTCTCTTCATATTTACAAAAACTTTTGGTTTAAAAGAGACAATACCAATAACTTTTTCAAGTGCAGTTATATTAGGAATTTGTTCATTTAAGAACAACTGCACAAAACGTGGATACATCAAAAATTTAATCTTTGGCTGCTCAATGTTTCTAAGCATACCAGAAAATATCAGATTTGAAAAATTAAACCTTTGACCAGTTGCAAGACAAGTAATTGCATAAGCAATGTTGCTTCCAAACTGCTCAAAAGATGATCTCTTAGATGATAAGCAGTGTAAAATCGTATGTATTAAAAACCTCCACTGATGAGAAAATAAGGTTTTCTGAAAAGTAAAAACTTCAAAAGAACCCTCATAACCCATCAATCGTAAAGTATTATACATAACAGTATCATCTAAAGAAGTTATACCTGCCTCATCATCTAGTTGTAATGAAGCTCGAACAGTAGCTTCTGTAACTACAACACGTGTATCCATAACTTCTGAAATAATTCTTTTAATCCCCTGTTCCTCTTCTATTGATGCATTCACCCAGAAATTGTTGATATGATCGTGAGATATCCTGGGTGCTACAGTGAGAGCATGACGAATATGTGAAGCACGAAGGAAATCAATGATTTCCACATATTCGTTTGCCTCTGCAAGTTTCATTAAGAATACGATCATATTGTGATCTTTTCCAATTGGTAGTTGAACAGTAGACGAAGTCGATGCCATGATAAGAAATCAAGTAATCGAGAAGAATCGAAGATGATTTTAAATAATTGAGAATCGATGAGACTTAGTGCAGTGGTTTGTATGTGTAATTTTGAAAGCGTAATGAGAAACCCTAAGTGTTTGAGAGTTAAGTACTGAAATTGAATCAGTTGTAAACCCTAATTTGACCAAATCCCCAATTATAACTAAAACAGTGTTAATTAAGAAAAATAACACGTTCAGTGATAATTGTGAAAATAACCATCAGTGGTAATCAACACTTGGTTTCTCAAATGCATCATTTATATAATAAAGCTAGCAGTGCTCACTTGTACAAGCAGTACCAACCGACCAAGGCAGTGTACTTCAGATCTAGCAAAACCATATAAACAAAGCAGTGGGTTTTTTTTTTTTTTTTTTTTTTTTACCGAAAGATAAACTTCACAAGCAGATAAACTCCATAAACACCTGCAGTAGTTAAACTCCAAGGCATAGCAATATAACCTGCAGTGTTAATGTAAACAAAAATACAAGTATACAGTGTTAACTATACACTAACAGTGGTGAAGTGATTATTACCACTGTTTATACTAAAAGTAGTAAACAGTGTTAACGATACACATTACACACAATCAGTGTTTAATTAACAAATCAGTATTAACCCAAATGAAAAACACAGCAGATATTATTCACAGAGAGCGGTGATAAGAAAAATAACTTATGACAAATTGATCATTCCAATACTAGTAACCAAGAATGTGAATCTGCCTACATCAAAAGCTTTTGTGAACAGATCAGCAAACTGATTATCAGTATGAACTTTCAAAATTTGAATAAGTCTTTTCTCATTACAATCTCTAATGAAATGATATCTGATTTCAATGTGCTTTGTTTTAGAATGTTTAACTGGGTTATTTATAATACTGATTGCAGAACTATTATCAATAAAAATAGGAGTATTAAGAAAGGTAAAACCATAATCTAACATCTGATTCTGAATCCATAGCACTTGAGCACAGCAACTTGCAGCTGCTACATATTCTGCCTCTGCTGTAGATGTAGATACAGTGGTTTGTTTCTTGCATTGCCATGAAACCAATCTATCTCCCAAAAATTGACAACCTCCTGATGTAGATTTCCTGTCCAGATTAGCTCCTCCATAATCACTATCTGTATACGCTAGCAGATCAAAAGAAGTAAACTTTGGATACCAAAGGCCCAATTTAGGTTGACCCTTCAAATATCTAAATATTTTTTTGACTGCAAGAAGATGTGACAGCTTTGGATTAGCTTGAAATCTTGCACATAAGCACACTGCAAACATGATGTCAGGCCTAGATGAAGTGAGATACATAAGAGACCCGATCATTGATCTGTAAAGATGTTCATCCACACTCTCCCCCTCAAGATCTGCATGTAATTTCTTGTTTGTCTCAACTGGTGTGCTTGCAACTTTAGCATCTTTGTACCCAAACCGATCCAGTATATCATTAACATACTTACTTTGATGAATAAAGATTCCTTCTTTCTGTTGCTTCACTTGCAGCCCCAAGAAAAATGTTAATTCTCCCATGGAGCTCATCTTGAACTTTTCATGCATCAATGATTCAAACTCCTTGCAAAGACTATCCTTTGTTGAACCAAAAATGATATCATCTACATAGACTTGAACCAGTAGTATATCATTCTTAATTCTTTTAGTAAACAAAGTTTTATCTATTGCACCCCTTTTGAACCCATTCTGCAACAGATAATCTGAAAAAGTATCATACCAAGCTCTAGGTGCTTGGTGTAATCCATAAAGAGCTTTTTCAAGTTTGAAAACTTTATCAGGAAACTTAGAATCTTCAAACCCTGGTGGTTGACATACATAAACCTCTTCCTGTATAGTGCCATACAGAAAAGCATTCTTAACATCCATCTGATACACATTGAATCCCTTGAATGAAGCATAAGCCAAAAACAATCTAATTGCCTCTATTCTTGCAACAGGTGCAAAAACCTCATCATAATCAATCCCCTCTTCTTGTGAATACCCCTGTGCAACCAATCTAGCCTTGTTTTTGATCACTATACCTCTTTCATCCTTCTTGTTTTTGAAAATCCATTTAGTACCAATTGCCCTCTTCCCTTTAGGTAAATCAACCAATGTCCAGACTTCTTGAATCTTAAACTGAAGCAACTCCTCTTGCATAGCTTCAATCCAACTAGGATATCTCAAAGCTTCAGTAACCTTCTTTGGTTATGTTTGAGACAGAAAACAGGCAAATAAAGAAGTATTAACAGCTTCTGTATCAAGATTTACTTCATCCTCATTTGCTGAAGCTTCAAACACCTGACTTTGATTTCTTGTTTTAACAGCAGATTCAATATCTCCTATTACATTCTCAAGTGGATGATCTTTATGAGTAATGTATTTAGATGCTGCTGTTTCTTGAATCCTCTCCTCCAAGTTGGTAAAATTTCCTTCTTGTCCAGACTCACTACTTGACACTTCTCTTGCAATTCTCTTTGACACAGGAGTAGAGCTCATCAAATGTAGATAATTCAATTGTTCCTGCTCCTTGTCAAGATGCTTTGTTGGTGTTTGATCAACATTCACACTTGCCTTTGTATACTTCTGTACTGGACTCATATCACTGTCTTCTGCACTGTCTTCAATAACAGGTCTATCAGAATCATCAACATGAGAAAATGATGTTTCATCTGATTTTTCTGTTTCCACATTCTGTGATGTCTTTGGTTGATCAGTTTCAAACACTTCTGGGGGATCAGGAGACCAAATTGGAAATAATATATATTCCAATGAATCCTTCTTCATTCCAGCTGATATTCCTGAGTCTGACCTACCTTCTTCATCACCTGTTCCTGTATTTGTACCTGCACTTGTACCTGCACTAGTATCCACATTTGTATATCTAAAAGCAGTATTAAGTGCATCAATATCTGTCACACCCCCCATTTTGGGTTGCGGAAGCGAATCGGGTCGGGGCGTGACTAATCAATAACCAAAGCACAAAAGTATACAGTGAACGACTCTAAATGAGACGTTTTGAAAATAGTAATTACATTACCAATATAAGTTTTACAAAGCTGCGAATTTATAAGTAATTTCCAAAAACATAATTTGAAAATTACAACAGTAAATGCAAAGTGGTCCCAAGTGTTTGAAAGCATGCGACTCGAGCTAGGATCCTGATGGGCCGATCCTACTATAGCAGTACCTGAGAATACAACACTAAAAGGGTCAGCTATAAAGCTGGTGAATCTCACAGGTTTAACATGAACATTGATGTGATCAATATGATTATCTGACGATAATAAAATGTTATAAATGAACAATGATTTAATCAATTTACTCAAACAATGATTTTTAACCAATTAAGGTCACTAAACAATGATTTAAACCAACGCAGGTTTTCGAACAACATGAAATTAAACAAGGGTGAAACCAACGCAGGTTTCGTAACATTGAAAAAACCAACGCAGGTTTTTGAACAATGTTCTATTATGATTTTGCATTGCACTAAGCTATGGTTCAAGGCCTAACCCGATTTTCTGCCTCCCGAACGGTGTCAACACCCATAACAATTACTAAAATGCCCGTTTTTAACTTGGTTGTAGCTAGCAACCCGGACGGGGACGTCACTCCCATGATAGATCTATCTTTTAGTAACCGCGCCTTATTAAGTTAATGAACCATACATGATGAGGACTTTCCCAAATTAAAACACTTGTGCAATACTCGAACAAGAAAAATCAAGACCAAATAATGGTAGCCAAACAATGTAACTAATATAGTTAACTGAATTAAATAATCATTTAATTCCATGAGTTAATAATCAAAATTAACTAATCAAATAACATATGATCACGAAAAACATGTAAGCATTGTATCTCACCCCAAGATTTAAAAATTGTTAAAAGTGGGGCTGTGAGACTCACCTGAGTCTATCCGAGCAATGAATATATCCAACGAGGAACGTATAGTCCGAAGTCTCCTAGTGTCCTAAACACGCAAGATTTTTTTGAATAATTAATTTAGATTGTCTAATATATCTATGTTTCAATGCTTATCCGATTTGATGATGTCCAAGTGTTTAACTTTGTATTTCCGTTTAAAGTTTGTGAAAATAAATACGGCCCATTGGTGGCGGATTGAAATTATATTTCAAAAATATAATTATGTTTGTTTTGTAAAATTATCACTCGTATAAATATACGTCGTAACTTTTCCGTATCGTTTTAAGTATAAGTATTCGTGAATGTTTGATTTCGATATTTTGTGGAAAAGTATTTATAAATGTTTGTATTATTGACGTCACTTAACGCGAAACTCAGTTTGGAAAGCGACACTTTATTTAAAAATGAAAAGTATGAAAAATAGACAATTTTAGCGACACTCGAGAAGTGTCGCCGAAGGCAGTTTTTGGAGTCACTAAACAAGGAGTCACATGTAGGCTTTGCGTCACTGACGGATTTAGCGACGCTTTATATTCGTCGCTACTGCTGGGTTTCACATTAGATCGCAGAAACAAACCACCAAAAAAATGAGTTTCTAATTCCTATTTTCGAGCACAAACATCTTATTCAACATTAATACATGATAATATTTAGCTTTCTAACATAAAAATCAAAGGAATTCGGGGTGTTCTTACGGATCAAAAGTGGAACCCGAAAATGGTTATGGTAATGATGAAGCTCGATGATGATGACGATGATGTTGAGGATGATGGTTACGATCTTGCTGCTGCTGTGCCGATTTTGATCTTGTTGTTGTTATTAATGATGATTCCCGAATGATGGTGGTGGTGTTCGGGTGTGATGGTGCCGAGAGGGATGGAGGTGAGATGATGATCGATGATGAAGGAAGAAGGATGATGATGGGTTGTGATGTTGCTGATTCAATTGTTGTTATTATTGTTATATCAATTGTTGTTGTTGTAGTAGAGAATAGAGATGAAGAAAGATTTTGATGATATATATGAAATGAAGATGAAGAACAATAATAAAGGGAGTTGGGTCTTGGTCTGTGGATCACGAACCAGATCCAGGAAAAA
This sequence comes from Helichrysum umbraculigerum, assembly GCA_949592205.1. Classification (NCBI taxonomy): domain Eukaryota; kingdom Viridiplantae; phylum Streptophyta; class Magnoliopsida; order Asterales; family Asteraceae; genus Helichrysum; species Helichrysum umbraculigerum. The sequence goes on from CATIUR010000003.1 coordinate 71,991,877, forward strand.
AGGAAAAGTGGGAGGCTTTTGTCTCCCTTTTTTCAGTATAATATATCCGTGATTATTTACCCGATCGTTAATAAGTGAAATGTCTTCAAACAATAAATTTCTAAAAATATATTCGTTTAAGTTTTTAATCAAAATATTTTATGAGAATACTTTTATCAAGATGTAAAATTATATCGTTGTTTTACTTTGAACTTACGGATAGTTTTAATTACCCAAAAAGAGTTTTACAAATTTTCCGAGTACCGTAATATTATTTCTGATAATAATATTGTATTTGGAGATGTTTTGGGACAACTTTTATTTTTATGTTTTCTGAGTGGTTTCAGATTTGTTCGCGTTGTGATTATTAAATAATCATTCCGTGTTATATATATATTTATATATATTATCCGAATACTTTGTTTTTGATTCTTACCGAGTACGAATAATTAAAGTTTAAATTGGGACCCAATTTTGGGTTATTTTGACCGGGTGTCACAATATCAAACAGTGATTCAGGACCTTTTCCTTCAGGATCAACAGTGTTTTCATTAAAAGTGATGTGCATTGATTCTTCTATGATCCTGGTTCTTTGATTGAATGCTCTATATGATTTACTTTGAATAGAGTAACCAACAAATATCCCCTCATCTGCCTTACTTTGAAACTTACCTAAGTGATCTTTGGTATTTAAGATAGTACAAGGACACCCAAAAGATTTTAAGAAACTAACCAAAGGCTTTCTCTTAAATAACAGTTCATATGGTGTCTTGTTATGAGGCTTAACAACTAATACTCTATTCTGAACATAGCAAGCTGTGCTAACTGCCTCTGCCCAAAAAGACATAGGTAGCTTTGCATCAGATAGCATGGTTCTAGCAGCCTCAATCAGTGTCCTATTCCTCCTTTCAGCTACTCCATTTTGTTGAGGAGTTCTAGGTGCACTAAATTCTCTCTTAATACCTTTAACTTCACAGAATTTATCCATCTCATGATTTTTAAATTCTGTTCCATTATCACTTCTGATGATCTTTACTTTTTTATCCAATTGATTTTCCATCTTAGTTATAAATGATCTAAGTATTTCACCTGTCTCATCCTTTGTCCTAAGAAAGAAAACCCATGTAAATCTAGTGTAATCATCAATAATCACAAGGCAGTAGAACTTTTTCCACATACTGATACTGGTTGGTCCAAATAAGTCCATATGCAATAAGTGAAAGGGTGTGATATTTGTGTTCACAGATTTGGACTTAAATGAAGATTTGTGTTGCTTTCCCTTTTGACAAGAAACACAATGATCATCACATGAATAGACCTTTTCAGGCAAACCTCTAACAAGCTTGTTTTTGACAAGTTTATTAATGGTTTTGAAATTCATGTGACACATCCTCCTATGCCACAATTCAGATTCATTCACACTTGCTTTAGAAATAAGGCAGTTTAAATCAGGTTGAGGTGTCATATTTACTAAGTCACACTTATATACATTATCTTGCCTTGGAATTCTCATTAAAATCATGTTTTCAGGTATTTTGAATTCCTTGGACAAGATAAGGCATTCAGTGTCAGTAAAATGAACTGGGTTCTTTTTATCTGTGATTTGACTCACACTTAGTAAATTATACCTCAGTTGTTCCACAAAATAAACATTATCAAAACTTAGCTTTTCACTCTGAACTGTTCCTTTCCCTGTGATCCTTCCTCCTTTTGGATTACTTCCAAAAGCTACATATCCTCCATCAAAAGATTTGAAATCCTGTAGCTTTCCTTTGTCTCCAGTCATGTGCCTTGAGCATCCACTATCGATGTGCCATAAGCTTTTTGGCTTGCCCTGCACAAACAGTCAAAAAGAGAATTAATTTCTCTTGGGAACCCAAACCAATTTGGCTTTGGGTTTCCCATGTGCATTCACATATTCAACTTTCTTGAAGATTATTGATTGTGATGCACTGTTGGAATTTGGATCTGTTAATTTATCAGTCTTAATAGGTGTCCAAATCCAACTAATTTTAGACTTAACAGTGTTCTTTGGCTTAACAGTTTTAACTGTTTTACCAATCGAAGAGTCAGTGTTAATTTTGTTAACACTGTTTTTGTATTTGGTTACCACTGTTTTAGTCTTTAAACTTTTGGCTAAATTTGTTATTACTGCAGCAGTAGATTTACCTGTAGCAGTGCTTAACATGTTAGCCTTTGGTTTTATCTTCTGAACTCTGGCAGTACGATTAACTTTTGATTGAAAATTTTGTTTGTTACTTATATTTGCTTTTGTCCATGACTGTTTTCTAATCCTTTGAACATTCTCAGGATTATGATAGCAGTCATATTGAAGATGACCCATTTTTCCACATATAAAGCAAGACATTTCTTTAATCACAGTAACATTATTACCCAGTTTTTGTGAAACCATTTGATTCCAATTTCTTTGATTACCTCTGGGTTTTTGTTTTTGAAAATTCTGTGAAGAAGAAGTACTTGCTTTACATTTACAATTAACACAGTTATTCACAACAGATTTAACAATAGGTTTAGTTAATGAATTAACTGTATTACTAACATATCCTAACCCATGTTTAGATTTGTTAGTATTCATGCTCACATTCTCTAAGTCCAGTTTAACCTTTTCCTTAAACATTTTCTTACCCTCTTCTATTTTATCAGTTTTAAGATTAGAAACTAGATCAGTAATTACTCTCCTCACATTCTCACATGTTGACTCAGACTTAGATGATTCAGATTTCACACTCTTCTCACTATCAGATGTCCTATCACTCTGATCATCTTCCTCAGTCCAATCACTAATCTCACCTTCTACAAACAGCTCATTATCTGATAAAATTTTAATTGGATCAGCCTTTTTAACCTCATCTGTCATTCCTCTTTTAAGTGAATTGATATCAATTTCACTTTTAGGAGGAAAGTAGGTGTGATTATAAGGTGGAGGTACATTATTGTACCCTAATCCAGTCTTAATTTTATCATGGATCTGTGAATCAATAAGTTTATTGACACTCTTAGAAGCATATTCTAATTTATTTACATCAAGTCTTATGCTATCTCTTTCACATGTGACCTCAGTAAGTTTCTTAGATAACAACTCGACTTTATCTTTGAAAGTGTCTCTCTCCCACCTAGCATATTCAATGTCATATTTAAACTTTGTTGCATTGACTTCATATGCCTTTATTTGATTTTCCAGATTTTCAATGACTGCTATGGTATGTTTACTTTTGATTTCCCATTGTTTTAGTTCCTCACACATTTTTATATTATGATCCCTGTAATGTTTAACAGTTTGTTTACAAACAGCATAACACAATTTATTTTGTACCTCAGTAGGAACTTCTGACTTTTTGTCAGATTCTGCAATGGCCATGAGACATTGGTTCTTCACTACATGTTCTTCTTGATCACTCCAGTCCCATCCACATCCATCCATAGACACCAATGCATTTGCTGAAGCACCCTGAATTGGAATGTTTCTGGTTTGAGTTCCATTGTTTCCAGCTCTCTGACCATTTCCATTCTGCTCTTGCCTAGGGTTTCTGCATTCTCTAGCAAAGTGTCCCATCTTGTGACAGTTGAAACACTCAATCATGCTCTTATCAAACCAATTTGCATCATTCCTCTTGTATGCAAAATTGTTTCTACCAGTCCTCTGCATGAACCTTTTTGCTCTCTGAGTAATCAATGCAATTTGCCACTTAATGTCCATCTCCTCTAGATCATCACCATCAAATTGTTCCAGATCTTCATTAGTAAGTGAAGAATTCACATTACTTGCAAAGAAAGATTCTAATATCTGATCATTAGAACTATTTGATGATGATCCTGCTCCTCCTGAAACATAAGTAGAACCCAATTGACTTGATTCTACCTTTGTTCCAGCCATAGACATAAAAGCAGCATTATGACTATACCCAGTTGCTTGCTTCTTACTTTCCACCTCAGACTCAAAGTTCCTCAGATCATTGTATATATCTTCTAGTTCCTTAACTTCAATGTCTGAACTCTGCCTCAATCCAACAGTATAGATTGTCCATTCATCACCTAATGATCTTAAGAACTTTCTGTTAAGATCTTCTTTGTCAATCTTAACCTTGTGATTTTCCAATTCTCCAACTAATTTAGTAAACCTATCAAAGGTTTGAGTTAGAGTTTCAGTTTTCACATGGCTAAAATTTTCAAATTGTTGCTTTAACAGAGATCTTTTATTCTTTTTGGTGTTATCATTACCACCAAACCTCTTCTCAATCGCCTCCATTAGTACCTTGGGATCTTCACAAGTATCAAATCTGCTCTGATGCTCATTCGGAATGGATAGCAACAGAGTACTAAGTGCCTTGTACTCAGTAGATCTGATTTTCCTCTCTGCTTCAGATGTTGGTGGTGCTCTTGGTTGCTTTACTCCATCACCATCAAGCGTTACTGGAATACCATTAACAACAACTTCCCACATCTGATAATCCGTGAGAAGCATATATTGCCTGATTCTGACCTTCCATAGGTCAAACTCATCAGGTTTAAGCATTGGAATCTTTGTAGCTTGAATTCCTTCATTACCTTCAGTCGCCATTGAAATCAAAACTTAATATCTGAACTAAAACTCAAATACTAATACTAATAATCCCAGATCTTCCTGTCTTCAAAGCTTCACAAGCTCTGATACCACTTTGTTAGTCCCTGTTTAACTTAATAAACAATCGTATGTAATAAGCCTTGAATATATTATTGAGAAGTTGCGGAATCACACTCAATAATATTAAGAAGATCAACGAATATCAATTAATATGATGAACACAATAATATACCGAAAGCTTCAATCTTAATAATGATATAAGACGAATACACTTGATGTATTAGGGTTACAGAAAAACCTTGAAGCTGCGCAATTACGTTAACCTATCTAGGTCTAAAGGATCTCTATTTATATCACATAGAGTCCTATACAATCTCCTACATATATGGAATATAATAACTTCCATAACCGACTCAAACTTATCACAAAATCATAAACAGTTGTAACTACCATTCTGAAGTAAACAGTTGTAACTATTACACATTCAGTGGTAACTGCTTCAATTGTAACAAAGACCAAGTACAAATAGATAACCAGTGTTAACTGTTTCATATATAACTAACAGTTACAAATACATAAGCAGTTTTAACTACTTACAGACACATAACTATCAGTTGTAATCTATCTTCAATCAGTTGTAACACTTGTCTTCTCTTCAGTTTTCTTCTATCAGTTGTAACTTCGTAAAGACAGTTTTAACCTTCAAAACAAATAGTTTTAATCACTTGTACTCTGTCTTCTCATCAAGACTTCAACTCAGACCTGAAACAGTTTTGACCCAACAAGGTTGCACGAGAAAAATCAAGCAAAACGGATGTAAAATGAAGATTCCACACACGTTTGAAGATTCAAGGCATAAAAACGAGATTTCAAGACAAAAGTGCCCTTCACCAACATCCATTATTTTCAAGATGTTCGTTTTCAAAATACGAATCCAACAGAAGAAGAATCAACCAAAACGGGTAAAGAATGAAGATTTCGCGCCCGCCGGAAGATCCAAATGATCCGTACGCAATATCTGGAGCTATGGACCTCATTTTCAGACATATCCTATGTCAAAATCTTCGTTTTTGAATTACGAATCCAACAAAAAAAGAATCGACTCAAACGGACGTATAACGAAGAAAACACGCACGAATCAAGAAACGAAGCAACAAATCGCGCAACGGGGCGGGGTAGGGCCCACCGCCGCCGGCCACCAGCCCACCGCCGCTGGCCACAGGGCTGGCGCTGCCGGCCTCCTCACCCCCGTCCCGGTTTCCGTTTTTGGCAAGTTTTGGTACCTGGTGCGGTCACTTTTCCCGTTGTACAGTACCCGGTGCGGTCACTTTTCGCGTTGTACACTCCACTTTTGGCTAGTCTTTCTAACATGCACCTCAAGTCTTCATGATGCTAAATGAGCCAAAACTCACCTATAAATAGGTTGCTTAGGTTCATTTGAAATACACACCATTCTACACACCATTCTTTCTACACTTTGAAAGATACACTTTCTCTCTAGCTTCTAGCTTTTCTTTCTTTCTTTATTTTCTTACTTTAAAATAATATTAGGCTAGTTAGAATAGAAGCAAGGAACGTGTTTGTAGTCTTTGGTGTGGAACAAATTTGTAATCTTTGGTGTACGCTTGAAGCAACTCTAATTAATTCAAGTCTATTCTCTCGCATTTAATCTCGGTTATTTCTATCCTTATCTATCTTAATTAATTACGTTTATATTGATTGTGCTAGATTTAGTTATTTCCATGATTAGAGAGTAGTACGCTTGTTGTGTTTGTTTGCGATGTAGTTAGTTAATTATGGGATGATTTATAATTAAATATTAAAGATCAGTAATATTGCTTTGATCGTCTTATTGCATGTTCTTGTTTGATTGTTGCCTTAGGATTATCATAGTAATAATATATAAACGTTCTTAATTATCGTGAAGTAATATGATGGCCCCTATTCAACTGTTACTCGATATAGTACTGGAAACACTTCAAGGTGGAGTACAAATGTATGGAAGTCGAGGAACGACCGAAGGTAGTCATATTACGAAACGATACAATATTATGAAGTAATATGATGGCCCCTATTCGACTGTTACTCAGTATAGCGTTGGAAACACTTTAGGTGTAGTACAAATACGTGGAAGCTGCGTAACGACCGAAGGTAGTTATATTACGGACTAATATATATAAAATGAGAAACCTAGTTTAATTAACCTTTCTAAATAGACTTTTAAACTTCAAATTAATCTATCGCCCTTCCACCAATAAACGTGATTACAACACCTTTTTACGACGTCCAATTAAAAGGTAGTCAATTATCTGTGTCAATATAATTTGTCAAAGGTATGAAACTATGGAACCGCAAGGCTACATGGGGGATTATCATAGGACAAGACATGGCCAAGGTTTGAAGCGGCGGAACCACTTAAAGTGAGGAACGCTGTGGATAATTAGGGGATTTATTGGGTAGTCTTAAGCAAGGGCTGGTTTAAAGTCATAAATGAACTGTTTTTATATATACGAATCTGTTAGGATGACGAGGAATCATTATATGATTCAATTATGTCTAGTACCTTAAGGTTCAGTTATCCGTTCATATGAAAGCATTGTTAAACCATAATTAAGATTTTGTTTATTATTCTAAATACTTTGTAATGTTACCATAACCTAGCTCCCGGTGTGACATGCTAATGGGATTTTAATTAGTAGGGAATCTAGTGTTTACATACAAGTATTCAAGAATGATAATTAACTAATATCTTTCAAAACAGTTTCTCCAAATATCATCCCATAACTTAATTAACGAAGTCTCAGCAAACACTATCTTTATTTTATCTGCTTTATCTTTTACTTTTATTTCGCTTTTATTTATTTAATTGCCTAAGTTAGTTAATATAAAAACCAAAACCCCCACTATTTTATAAACTATTCACTAGTTTGAAAGCCCTCATCTGCCTCGCCTTAGTTTCAATTCAGTCGGTTTGAAGAACGACTCTAGGTCATACCTACCACTTGCTCACCATTAGGATTAGCATTGTTAGGGAAAACTTAGGCCCCGCAATTACAAATTTAAAACACCCACTGTTGGTGCCCGGTTAGTAATCGTTAACGACACCGACCTGATCGGGCGCCAACAGTCGTTCTCCGGTAAGTTCACTAGTTAGCACCGGTCGTTCTCCGGCGAGTTCAAAGTTAGTACCGGTCGTTCTCCGGTAAGTTCACCAATTAGTTTACACAAATGTAACAGTTTATAGTATGAAAACGCTATTTCATAAACAATAGTTGTATAGTATGAACACAATCATAAACAATTTTAATAAAAGCATAAAATCAATTATATAATAATTGCACATGTAGTAAAAGAGTTGGCTATGTTTTTCACCCCTAATTAAAAAGCAGTAAAACAGTAAAAAGGTAGGGGCTGTGAACTCACCTGGTGAGCTAAAAGTGTGCGAGTGCTAGCAAAGCCTAAGCCTAAAAGTACTCCTAGTCGATAATCTCCTAACGCCCTAAACGTACGAGATTATAAGTATAAGTATGTGGATGTCGTAGTTGACCATCCATGCTAGCGTTCATTATCTAGATATGTCCAAAGTATTCATTTGTTATTTAGTTTTGTAGTTTAGAAAACATGTACGCCCGTTGGTGACGGTTTTGTAATAATAATTCCCAAAATGTTATTATTATGTTTGTTTCGTTTATTTACTTGTAAAAGTATACGTTTTTATTTAAGTGTTTCAACGCGTGTATACTTATCCGTAAATATCATAACATCATTTTTGTTAAAGTTTTATAGTATAACAACTAAATATTTGTTTTGATCCAAAGTCTAATGTTTTACATTTTGTTTCACGTTTTTCGTACCGAGGCTCGTTTCGGTTAACTTGGTCAAACGTGTTTGGTTTGACCCGAAACTTTTACAAAAGTCTTAAATATGTTAAATAAACCTTAGAAAATTATCGTTACGTTTTATTATCGGTCTGAAGTGTCGGTTTTCATAAAAGTGTCAAAACAGTCCAAAAGTTGTGTTTTTGGTTTTGTCGGTTTGTTTCGCCACACATTTCAACTAGTTCTGGTCCAAATCAAGGTTCACAAATTTTACCAACTGATCTTCTACTATTCTAGTGTCTAACATAAAATTCCTAAGATTTATAGTGTCCATTTACATAGGTAAATAATTCCGCGTAACTACCGAACATATTTTTCGACAATTTCCAGACCAGTCTCAAAGATTAATTCGTAGCTAAAAATGAGTGCGTTTTTGGAAGGAGCTATAGATCAACTTTTTGTAGATCTTTTCAATACACAACTTTTAAAAAAAAATCGTTGTCTAACACATCCTAGAACTCCAGATATGACCATTTTTGTAACCTGTGTTTTCTAAGACACATTATGTTTATTCATGTATGTTCTTCAAAAATGATTTTTAACTTATATTTTGGACATAATCAAGTTAGATGAACAATATAACATCAAGATCAGAAGCATGCAAGAAGATTAATGAAAGTTTCATGTAATTCATACCAAGAGAATGAAGAACAAAGATGGAGATGATGATGAAGGAGGTGATCTTGAAGTTTCCTTGCAAAATGATGATGGTTTTGTGATGGTAGAGCTATGGTGGTCAAAGGTGGTTATTGGTGGTCAAAGGTGGTTGAGGGGTGGTTTTGTGATGGTGAATCTCCAGATTTTAGAGAGAGAGAAAGTGGAAGCTAGAGAGAAGTTAGAGAGAAATGAGTGTGAAAGAGTGAGGTGAAATGATGAAATGAGAGAGGATGCATGTTCTTGCATGAAGTATGAATGGAGGAAAGGGGTGGTGGCACATGGGCTGGTTTTGGTGGGTCCCCATGGGTGGGTGTGTGATTTAATTCTTGTTTTCAGACTGTGTTACGTATTTTGGTTGTTTACATGTTATTCATGTTAAAGCGTTAAATCGCCCAGCGTTTATTTGCGTAGTTTCTGTTATCGATATATTTGGAATAATTTTCCATTGAAGTATTATAAAAATACTTTATTTTAAGTTATCAAACTATTTGTTGACTTTCATTTGGTTGTCGAATTCGATTTGCGCATTTTTTACTGCGTTTGTGATGTTTTAATCAAAACGTCCAAGTTTTTAGTGTACTATTATAAGAAAATAACAATATAGGATAAATAAATTCTAAAAATAGATTCAAGTTATTTGATGAAATGTTTTCACCAACGTCCGTATTTTTGTCGGGTTCGTTCCGAATGTTTTGTACGCAAATATAACTAATTACGAATTAAGCAATACTACGCGTATTAAATTTTTGAGGGGTGTCACATTCTCCCCCTGTTAGAGAAATCTCGTCCCGAGATTTTAAATCGTGTCGGCATGTCAGACGCGTGTGTTTCCGAGAAGTCGTGTTGTCATCATAGTAGCGCCTTAGGTTGTCATAAAAGTTCTAACGGCTTTGGTATAATCGTTGTATAGTTTAGTGTGTTATGTTCGACAGTAGTCTAAGTTCACTAAGCGCTAAATTCAAGACGTTCGAATAATGTAACGTTAAAGAGTAATCGGAGTTTACTAAGACGTATCGATGTTGATGTAGGGATCCGGTTGTGTACCCTTTTATTTAAGTATGTTCGTGCGTCCAGGAGCTGTTGGAACGTTAACGTTGCGGCTGTTGTTTAAAATGAACAAACTGTTGTCAAAACAGTTGGCAATTCAAAACGGTTAAATTGTTGTTCAAATCGTGGTCAAATCATGACAGAGTAGTTGTTTAAAACAGTTGATAAACTTACTTGTAAATCTTTTGTTGTTTAAATATAAACAAGTTATGTATAAATCGTTGACATTCAATCGAAATAGTGATCAATTCGTATATGTTTTAGAAAATCATTTCAGTATATAAATAGTAGTGTTCGTTTGGAAATCAATCTAGTGAATAAATAGTAGGAAAACCTTCCCGTGTAGTTGTTTGTTGAAATAACCATTTCAAAATAAAATTTGTAGGAAATTTGTCCTATAAGGTTTGCTATTCGTGGGAGAGTTCGTTTCGCATAGTACTTAAGAAGGCTCGTTACTCCGATACGTATCGCGATCTCCGTTTGTTTCATCCGTCTATTCGATTGATGATTTGTCGGTCCTAATCGTTAAACGTTTAGTATGAATTCGTTCGGTCCATTAGAGAATAAGAGTTTGTTTGCACAATAGTCAAGCAGAATAGAGTAGTCGTTCAAATAGTAGTCAATGCCAAAGTAAGGAATGTGAAGAATGAAGTCTCACATGTTTCAGTTATCAAGCATTAAGAAGAATTAGCGATATTCCCATCACGTATCTTACGACTATGAAACGCCCATATGTACTTAGTATGATATAATCACGTTGGCCAGGCGTCATTATATGATGCTAAATACATACTTCTTTTCATCAACCGCCTTAATACGATCAGGTTCATACGAATCAACATATTGGAGGAAGTATGGTTCAAGGAGTTCAAGGCAAAATCAACCATACAATAGAACAAGTAGAATAAGTGTACGATAGTATCGGTCGGTTGGTTCACGTATGCCGATGTGTCGTAACAAATGTTGTCGTGTATCGAGTTAGACGTATGCAAATCTATGTGTATGCATGAGTATCCTAGCCAAGGCTATAGCCTAGGTCTCTAGGTCGCTTAAAGACTTCTAGTTCGCTATAACCAATGGCTCTGATACCAATCTGTCGCACACCCAAATTTAGTCAACGATGGTTAGCGGAAGTATTTGGATCAAGTAGGGGCGCCGACGTCAACATTGGACATTCATGCATCAGAGCGTATGATTATTGCAAAACAGCAGTTAAGATGTCATCCTATTTTGTCGTGGGTCGCCTAGATTCCAAAATGCGTGCATTCTTACTTGTGCAGCTAATTCCCTGAAAAACATAGTAAAAGTCAACAACAATGTTGAGTGAATTCACAGGTTTTATAAGTGTAGTTCATTGTATCAAATAGTTTATAAATTGTTGACACAAAAGTCAAATAGTGTTTGCGTTGGAATGTTATCCAAATATATGTTTAGTTGGGATGTCCCCCAAAATATATGTTTGAAAATATGTAGCTAGTCGTTCTCCAGCGAGTTCACAGTTAGTACCGGTCGTTCTCCGGCGAGTTCACAGTTAGTACCGGTCGTTCTCTGGTAAGTTCACAAGTAAGCACCGGTCGTTCTCCAGCGAGTTCACAAGTTAGCACCGGTCGTTCTCCGGCGAGTTCACAGTTAGTACCGGTCATTCTCCGGTAAGTTCACAGTTAGTACAGGTCGTTCTCCGGTAAGTTCACAGTTAGCACCTGTCGTTCTCCGGTAAGTTCACAAGTTAGCACCGGTCGTTCTCCGGCGAGTTCACAGTTAGTACCGGTCGTTCTCCGGTAAGTTCACCAATTATTTTACACAAATGTAACAGTTTATAGTATGAAAACGCTATTTCATAAACAATAGTTGTATAGTATGAACACAATCATAAACAATTTTAATAAAACCATAAAATCAATTATATAATAATTGCACATGTAGCAAAAGAGTTGGCTATGTTTTTCACCCCTATTTAAAAGCAGTAAAACAGTAAAAAGGTAGGCGCTGTGAACTCACCTGTTGAGCTAAAAGTGTGCGAGTGCTAGCAAAGCCTAAGCCCAAATATACTCCTAGTCGATAATCTCCTAATTCCCTTAACTTACGAGATTATAAGTATAAGTATGTGGATGTCGTAGTTGACCATCCATGCTAGCGTTCATTATCTAGATATGTCCAAAGTATTCATTTGTCGTTTAGTTTTGTAGTTTAGAAAACATGTACGGCCCGTTGGTGACGGTTTTGTAATAATAATTCCCAAAGTGTTATTATTATGTTTGTTTCGTTTATTTACTTGTAAAAGTATACGTTTTTATTTAAGTGTTTCAACGCGTGTATACTTATACGTAAATATCATAACATTATTTTTGTTCAAGTTTTATAGTATAACAACTAAATATTTGTTTCGATCCAAAGTCTAACGTTTTACATTTCGTTTCACGTTTTTCGTACCGAGGCTCGTTTCGGTTGACTTGGTCAAACGTGTTTGGTTTGACCCGAAACTTTTACAAAAGTCTTAAATATGTTAAATAAACCTTAGAAAATTATCGTTACGTTTTATGGTCGGTCCGAAGTGTCGGTTTTCATAAAAGTGTCAAAACAGTCCAAAAGTTGTGTTTTCGGTTTTGTCGGTTTGTTTCGCCACATATTTCAACTAGTTCTGGTCCAAATCAAGGTCCACAAATTTTACCAACTGATCTTCTACTATTCTAGTGTCTAACATAATATTCCTAAGATTTATAGTGTCCATTTACATAGGTAAATAATTCCGCGTAACTACCGAACATATTTTTCGACAATTTCCAGACCAGTCTCAAAGATTAATTCGTAGCTAAAAATGAGTGTGTTTCTGGAAGGAGCTAAAGAAGAACTTTTTGTAGATCTTTTCAATACGCAACTTTTAAAAAAAAAAATTCGTTGTCAAACTCATCCTAGAACTCCAGATATGACCATTTTTGTAACCTGTGTTTTCTGAGACAGATTATGTTTATTCATGTATGTTCTTCAAAATCGATTTTTAACTTATATTTTGGACATAATCAAGTTAGATGAATAATATAACATCAAGATCAGTAGCATGCAAGAAGATTAATGAAAGTTTCATGTGATTCATACCAAGAGAATGAAGAACAAAGATGGAGATGATGATGAAGGAGGTGATCTTGAAGTTTCCTTGCAAAATGATGATGGTTTTGTGATGGTGGAGCTATGGTGGTCAAAGGTGGTTATTTGTAGTCAAAGGTGGTTGAGGGGTGGTGTTGTGATGGTGAATCTCCAGATTTTAGAGAGAGAGAAAGTGGAAGCTAGAGAGAAGTTAGAGAGAAATGAGTGTGAAAGAGTGAGGTGAAATGATGAAATGAGAGAGGATGCATGTTCTTGCATGAAGTATGAATAGAGGAAAGGGGTGGTGGCACATGGGCTGGTTTTGGTGGGTCCCCATGGGTGGGTGTGTGATTTAATTCTTGTTTTCAGACTGTGTTACGTATTTTGGTTGTTTACATGTTATTCATGTTAAAGCGTTAAATCGCCCAGCGTTTATTTGCGTAGTTTCTGTTATCGATATATTTGGAATAATTTTCCATTGAAGTATTATAAAAATACTTTATTTTAAGTTATCAAACTATTTGTTGACTTTCATTTGGTTGTCGAATTCGATTTGCGCATTTTTTACTGCGTTTGTGACGTTTTAATCAAAACGTCTAAGTTTTTAGTGTACTATTATAAGAAAATAACAATATAGGATAAATAAATTCTAAAAATAGATTCAAGTTATTTGATGAAATGTTTTCACCAACGTCCGTATTTTTGTCGGGTTCGTTCCGAATGTTTTGTACGCAAATATAACTAATTACGAATTAAGCAATACTACGCGTATTAAATTTTTGAGGGGTGTCACATTCTCCCCCTGTTAGAGAAATCTCGTCCCGAGATTTTAAATCGTGTCGGCATGTCAGACGCGTGTGTTTCCGAGAAGTCGTGTTGTCATCATAGTAGCGCCTTAGGTTGTCATAAAAGTTCTAACGGCTTTGGTATAATCGTTGTATAGTTTAGTGTGTTATGTTCGACAGTAGTCTAAGTTCACTAAGAGCTAAATTCAAGACGTTCGAATAATGTAACGTTAAAGAGTAATCGGAGTTTACTAAGACGTATCGATGTTGATGTAGGGATCCGGTTGTGTACCCTTTTATTTAAGTATGTTCGTGCGTCCAGGAGCTGTTGGAACGTTAACGTTGCGGCTGTTGTTTAAAATGAACAAACTGTTGTCAAAACAGTTGGCAATTCAAAACGGTTAAATTGTTGTTCAAATCGTGGTCAAATCATGACAGAGTAGTTGTTTAAAGCAGTTGATAAACTTACTTGTAAATCTTTTGTTGTTTAAATATAAACAAGTTATGTATAAATCGTTGACATTCAATCGAAATAGTGATCAATTCGTATATGTTTTAGAAAATCATTTCAGTATATAAATAGTAGTGTTCGTTTGGAAATCAATCTAGTGAATAAATAGTAGGAAAACCTTCCCGTGTAGTTGTTTGTTGAAATAACCATTTCAAAATAAAATTTGTAGAAAATTTGTCCTATAAGGTTTGCTATTCGTGGGAGAGTTCGTTTCGCATAGTACTTAAGAAGGCTCGTTACTCCGATACGTATCGCGATCTCCGTTTGTTTCATCCGTCTATTCGATTGATGATTTGTCGGTCCTAATCGTTAAACGTTTAGTATGAATTCGTTCGGTCCATTAGAGAATAAGAGTTTGTTTGCACAATAGTCAAGCAGAATAGAGTAGTTGTTCAAATAGTAGTCAATGCCAAAGTAAGGAATGTGAAGAATGAAGTCTCACATGTTTCAGTTATCAAGCATTAAGAAGAATTAGCGATATTCCCATCACGTATCTTACGACTATGAAACGCCCATATGTACTTAGTATGATATAATCACGTTGGCCAGGCGTCATTATATGATGCTAAATACATACTTCTTTTCATCAACCGCCTTAATACGATCAGGTTCATACGAATCAACATATTGGAGGAAGTATGGTTCAAGTAGTTCAAGGCAAAATCAACCATACAATAGAACAAGTAGAATAAGTGTACGATAGTATCGGTCGGTTGGTTCACGTATGCCGATGTGTCGTAACAAATGTTGTCGTGTATCGAGTTAGACATATGCAAATCTATGTGTATGCATGAGTATCCTAGCCAAGGCTATAGCCTAGGTCTCTAGGTCGCTTAAAGACTTCTAGTTCGCTATAACCAATGGCTCTGATACCAATCTGTCGCACACCCAAATTTAGTCAACGATGGTTAGCGGAAGTATTTGGATCAAGTAGGGGCGCCGACGTCAACATTGGACATTCATGCATCAGAGCGTATGATTATTGCAAAACAGCAGTTAAGATGTCATCCTATTTTGTCGTGGGTCGCCTAGATTCCAAAATGCGTGCAGTCTTACTTGTGCAGCTAATTCCCTGAAAAACATAGTAAAAGTCAACAACAATGTTGAGTGAATTCACAGGTTTTATAAGTGTAGTTCATTGTATCAAATAGTTTATAAATTGTTGACACAAAAGTCAAATAGTGTTTGCGTTGGAATGTTATCCAAATATATGTTTAGTTGGGATGTCCCCCAAAATATATGTTTGAAAATATGTAGCTAGTCGTTCTCCAGCGAGTTCACAGTTAGTACCGGTCGTTCTCCG
Organism: Helichrysum umbraculigerum; assembly: GCA_949592205.1. NCBI lineage: Eukaryota > Viridiplantae > Streptophyta > Magnoliopsida > Asterales > Asteraceae > Helichrysum > Helichrysum umbraculigerum. Next base: position 72,007,700 of record CATIUR010000003.1, read on the forward strand.
GCGAGTTCACAGTTAGTACCGGTCGTTCTCTGGTAAGTTCACAAGTAAGCACCGGTCGTTCTCCAGCGAGTTCACAAGTTAGCACCGGTCGTTCTCCGGCGAGTTCACAGTTAGTACCGGTCATTCTCCGGTAAGTTCACAGTTAGTACAGGTCGTTCTCCGGTAAGTTCACAGTTAGCACCGGTCGTTCTCCGGTAAGTTCAAAAGTTAGCACCGGTCGTTCTCCGGCGAGTTCACAGTTAGTACCGGTCGTTCTCCGGTAAGTTCACCAATTATTTTACACAAATGTAACAGTTTATAGTATGAAAACGCTATTTCATAAACAATAGTTGTATAGTATGAACAAAATCATAAACAATTTTAATAAAACCATAAAATCAATTATATAATAATTGCACATGTAGCAAAAGAGTTGGCTATGTTTTTCACCCCAATTTAAAAGCAGTAAAACAGTAAAAAGGTAGGCGCTGTGAACTCACCTGTTGAGCTAAAAGTGTGCGAGTGCTAGCAAAGCCTAAGCCCAAATATACTCCTAGTCGATAATCTCCTAACGCCCTTAACTTACGAGATTATAAGTATAAGTATGTGGATGTCGTAGTTGACCATCCATGCTAGCGTTCATTATCTAGATATGTCCAAAGTATTCATTTGTCGTTTAGTTTTGTAGTTTAGAAAACATGTACGGCCCGTTGGTGACGGTTTTGTAATAATAATTCCCAAAGTGTTATTATTATGTTTGTTTCGTTTATTTACTTGTAAAAGTATACGTTTTTATTTAAGTGTTTCAACGCGTGTATACTTATACGTAAATATCATAACATTATTTTTGTTCAAGTTTTGTAGTATAACAACTAAATATTTGTTTCGATCCAAAGTCTAACGTTTTACATTTCGTTTCACGTTTTTCGTACCGAGGCTCGTTTCGGTTGACTTGGTCAAACGTGTTTGGTTTGACCCGAAACTTTTACAAAAGTCTTAAATATGTTAAATAAACCTTATAAAATTATCGTTACGTTTTATGGTCGGTCCGAAGTGTCGGTTTTCATAAAAGTGTCAAAACAGTCCAAAAGTTGTGTTTTCGGTTTTGTCGGTTTGTTTCGCCACATATTTCAACTAGTTCTGGTCCAAATCAAGGTCCACAAATTTTACCAACTGATCTTCTACTATTCTAGTGTCTAACATAAAATTCCTAAGATTTATAGTGTCCATTTACATAGGTAAATAATTCCGCGTAACTACCGAACATATTTTTCGACAATTTCCAGACCAGTCTCAAAGATTAATTCGTAGCTAAAAATGAGTGCGTTTCTGGAAGGAGCTAAAGAAGAACTTTTTGTAGATCTTTTCAATACGCAACTTTTAAAAAAAAAATTCGTTGTCTAACTCATCCTAGAACTCCAGATATGACCATTTTTGTAACCTGTGTTTTCTGAGACAGATTATGTTTATTCATGTATGTTCTTCAAAATCGATTTTTAACTTATATTTTGGACATAATCAAGTTAGATGAATAATATAACATCAAGATCAGTAGCATGCAAGAAGATTAATGAAATTTTCATGTGATTCATACCAAGAGAATGAAGAACAAAGATGGAGATGATGAAGAAGGAGGTGATCTTGAAGTTTCCTTGCAAAATGATGATGGTTTTGTGATGGTGGAGCTATGGTGGTCAAAGGTGGTTATTGGTAGTCAAAGGTGGTTGAGGGGTGGTGTTGTGATGGTGAATCTCCAGATTTTAGAGAGAGAGAAAGTGGAAGCTAGAGAGAAGTTAGAGAGAAATGAGTGTGAAAGAGTGAGGTGAAATGATGAAATGAGAGAGGATGCATGTTCTTGCATGAAGTATGAATGGAGGAAAGGGGTGGTGGCACATGGGCTGGTTTTGGTGGGTCCCCATGGGTGGGTGGGTGATTTAATTCTTGTTTTCAGACTGTGTTACGTATTTTGGTTGTTTACATGTTATTCATGTTAAAGCGTTAAATCGCCCAGCGTTTATTTGCGTAGTTTCTGTTATCGATATATTTGGAATAATTTTCCATTGAAGTATTATAAAAATACTTTATTTTAAGTTATCAAACTATTTGTTGACTTTCATTTGGTTGTCAAATTCGATTTGCGCATTTTTTACTGCGTTTGTGACGTTTTAATCAAAACGTCTAAGTTTTTAGTGTATTATTATAAGAAAATAACAATATAGGATAAATAAATTCTAAAAATAGATTCAAGTTATTTGATGAAATGTTTTCACCAACGTCCGTATTTTTGTCGGGTTCGTTCCGAATGTTTTGTACGCAAATATAACTAATTACGAATTAAGCAATACTACGCGTATTAAATTTTTGAGGGGTGTCACATTCTCCCCCTGTTAGAGAAATCTCGTCCCGAGATTTTAAATCGTGCCTGCATGTCAGACGCGTGTGTTTCCGAGAAGTCGTGTTGTCATCATAGTAGCGCCTTAGGTTGTCATAAAAGTTCTAACGGCTTTGGTATAGTCGTTGTATAGTTTAGTGTGTTATGTTCGACAGTAGTCTAAGTTCACTAAGTGCTAAATTCAAGACGTTCGAATAATGTAACGTTAAAGAGTAATCGGAGTTTACTAAGACGTATCGATGTTGATGTAAGGATCCGGTTGTGTACCCTTTTATTTAAGTATGTTCGTGCGTCCAGGAGCTGTTGGAACGTTAACGTTGCGGCTGTTGTTTAAAATGAACAAACTGTTGTCAAAACAGTTGGCAATTCAAAACGGTTAAATTGTTGTTCAAATCGTGGTCAAATCATGACAGAGTAGTTGTTTAAAACAGTTGATAAACTTACTTGTAAATCTTTTGTTGTTTAAATATAAACAAGTTATGTATAAATCGTTGACATTAAATCGAAATAGTGATCAATTCGTATATGTTTTAGAAAATCATTTCAGTATATAAATAGTAGTGTTCGTTTGGAAATCAATCTAGTGAATAAATAGTAGGAAAACCTTCCCGTGTAGTTGTTTGTTGTAATAACCATTTCAAAATAAAATTTGTAGGAAATTTGTCCTATAAGGTTTGCTATTCGTACGAGAGTTCGTTTCGCATAGTACTTAAGAAGGCTCGTTACTCCGATACGTATTGCGATCTCCGTTTGTTTCATCCGTCTATTCGATTGATGATTTGTCGGTCCTAATCGTTAAACGTTTAGTATGAATTCGTTCGGTCCATTAGAGAATAAGAGTTTGTTTGCACAATAGTCAAGCAGAATAGAGTAGTCGTTCAAATAGTAGTCAATGCCAAAGTATGGAATGTGAAGAATGAAGTCTCACATGTTTCAGTTATCAAGCATTAAGAAGAATTAGCGATATTCCCATCACGTATCTTACGACTATGAAACGCCCATATGTACTTAGTATGATATAATCACGTTGGCCAGGCGTCATTATATGATGCTAAATACATACTTCTTTTCATCAACCGCCTTAATACGATCAGGTTCATACGAATCAACATATTGGAGGAAGTATGGTTCAAGGAGTTCAAGGCAAAATCAACCATACAATAGAACAAGTAGAATAAGTGTACGATAGTATCGGTCGGTTGGTTCACGTATGACGATGTGTCGTAACAAATGTTGTCGTGTATCGAGTTAGACGTATGCAAATCTATGTGTATGCATGAGTATCCTAGCCAAGGCTATAGCCTAGGTCTCTAGGTCGCTTAAAGACTTCTAGTTCGCTATAACCAATGGCTCTGATACCAATCTGTCGCACACCCAATTTTAGTCAACGATGGTTAGCGAAAGTATTTGGATCAAGTAGGGGCGCCGACGTCAACATTGGACATTCATGCATCAGAGCGTATGATTATTGCAAAACAGCAGTTAAGATGTCATCCTATTTTGTCGTGGGTCGCCTAGATTCCAAAATGCGTGCAGTCTTACTTGTGCAGCTAATTCCCTGAAAAACATAGTAAAAGTCAACAACAATGTTGAGTGAATTCACAGGTTTTATAAGTGTAGTTCATTGTATCAAATAGTTTATAAATTGTTGACACAAAAGTCAAATAGTGTTTGCGTTGGAATGTTATCCAAATATATGTTTAGTTGGGATGTCCCCCAAAATATATGTTTGAAAATATGTAGCTAGTCGTTCTCCAGCGAGTTCACAGTTAGTACCGGTCGTTCTCCGGCGAGTTCACAGTTAGTACCGGTCGTTCTCTGGTAAGTTCACAAGTAAGCACCGGTCGTTCTCCAGCGAGTTCACAAGTTAGCACCGGTCGTTCTCCGGCGAGTTCACAGTTAGTACCGGTCATTCTCCGGTAAGTTCACAGTTAGTACAGGTCGTTCTCCGGTAAGTTCACAGTTAGCACCGGTCGTTCTCCGGTAAGTTCAAAAGTTAGCACCGGTCGTTCTCCGGCGAGTTCACAGTTAGTACCGGTCGTTCTCCGGTAAGTTCACCAATTATTTTACACAAATGTAACAGTTTATAGTATGAAAACGCTATTTCATAAACAATAGTTGTATAGTATGAACACAATCATAAACAATTTTAATAAAACCATAAAATCAATTATATAATAATTGCACATGTAGCAAACGAGTTGGCTATGTTTTTCACCCCAATTTAAAAGCAGTAAAACAGTAAAAAGGTAGGCGCTGTGAACTCACCTGTTGAGCTAAAAGTGTACGAGTGCTAGCAAAGCCTAAGCCCAAATATACTCCTAGTCGATAATCTCCTAACGCCCTTAACTTACGAGATTATAAGTATAAGTATGTGGATGTCGTAGTTGACCATCCATGCTAGCGTTCATTATCTAGATATGTCCAAAGTATTCATTTGTCGTTTAGTTTTGTAGTTTAGAAAACATGTACGGCCCGTTGGTGACGGTTTTGTAATAATAATTCCCAAAGTGTTATTATTATGTTTGTTTCGTTTATTTACTTGTAAAAGTATATGTTTTTAATTAAGTGTTTCAACGCGTGTATACTTATACGTAAATATCATAACATTATTTTTGTTCAAGTTTTATAGTATAACAACTAAATATTTGTTTCGATCCAAAGTCTAACGTTTTACATTTCGTTTCACGTTTTTCGTACCGAGGCTCGTTTCGGTTGACTTGGTCAAACGTGTTTGGTTTGACCCGAAACTTTTACAAAAGTCTTAAATATGTTAAATAAACCTTAGAAAATTATCGTTACGTTTTATGGTCGGTCCGAAGTGTCGGTTTTCATAAAAGTGTCAAAACAGTCCAAAAGTTGTGTTTTCGGTTTTGTCGGTTTGTTTCGCCACATATTTCAACTAGTTCTGGTCCAAATCAAGGTCCACAAATTTTACCAACTGATCTTCTACTATTCTAGTGTCTAACATAAAATTCCTAAGATTTATAGTGTCCATTTACATAGGTAAATAATTCCGCGTAACTACCGAACATATTTTTCGACAATTTCCAGACCAGTCTCAAAGATTAATTCGTAGCTAAAAATGAGTGCGTTTCTGGAAGGAGCTAAAGAAGAACTTTTTGTAGATCTTTTCAATACGCAACTTTTAAAAAAAAAATTCGTTGTCTAACTCATCCTAGAACTCCAGATATGACCATTTTTGTAACCTGTGTTTTCTGAGACAGATTATGTTTATTCATGTATGTTCTTCAAAATCGAATTTTAACTTATATTTTGGACATAATCAAGTTAGATGAATAATATAACATCAAGATCAGTAGCATGCAAGAAGATTAATGAAAGTTTCATGTGATTCATACCAAGAGAATGAAGAACAAAGATGGAGATGATGATGAAGGAGGTGATCTTGAAGTTTCCTTGCAAAATGATGATGGTTTTGTGATGGTGGAGCTATGGTGGTCAAAGGTGGTTATTGGTAGTCAAAGGTGGTTGAGGGGTGGTGTTGTGATGGTGAATCTCCAGATTTTAGAGAGAGAGAAAGTGGAAGCTAGAGAGAAGTTACAGAGAAATGAGTGTGAAAGAGTGAGGTGAAATGATGAAATGAGAGAGGATGCATGTTCTTGCATGAAGTATGAATGGAGGAAAGGGGTGGTGGCACATGGGCTTGTTTTGGTGGGTCCCCATGGGTGGGTGTGTGATTTAATTCTTGTTTTCAGACTGTGTTACGTATTTTGGTTGTTTACATGTTATTCATGTTAAAGCGTTAAATCGCCCAGCGTTTATTTGCGTAGTTTCTGTTATCGATATATTTGGAATAATTTTCCATTGAAGTATTATAAAAATACTTTATTTTAAGTTATCAAACTATTTGTTGACTTTCATTTGGTTGTCGAATTCGATTTGCGCATTTTTTACTGCGTTTGTGTCGTTTTAATCAAAACGTCTAAGTTTTTAGTGTACTATTATAAGAAAATAACAATATAGGATAAATAAATTCTAAAAATAGATTCAAGTTATTTGATGAAATGTTTTCACCAACGTCCGTATTTTTGTCGGGTTCGTTCCGAATGTTTTGTACGCAAATATAACTAATTACGAATTAAGCAATACTACGCGTATTAAATTTTTGAGGGGTGTCACATTCTCCCCCTGTTAGAGAAATCTCGTCCCGAGATTTTAAATCGTGTCGGCATGTCAGACGCGTGTGTTTCCGAGAAGTCATGTTGTCATCATAGTAGCGCCTTAGGTTGTCATAAAAGTTCTAACGGCTTTGGTATAATCGTTGTATAGTTTAGTGTGTTATGTTCGACAGTAGTCTAAGTTCACTAAGCGCTAAATTCAAGACGTTCGAATAATGTAACGTTAAAGAGTAATCGGAGTTTACTAAGACGTATCGATGTTGATGTAGGGATCCGGTTGTGTACCCATTTATTTAAGTATGTTCGTGCGTCCAGGAGCTGTTGGAACGTTAACGTTACGGCTGTTGTTTAAAATGAACAAACTGTTGTCAAAACAGTTGGCAATTCAAAACGGTTAAATTGTTGTTCAAATCGTGGTCAAATCATGACAGAGTAGTTGTTTAAAACAGTTGATAAACTTACTTGTAAATCTTTTGTTGTTTAAATATAAACAAGTTATGTATAAATCGTTGACATTCAATCGAAATAGTGATCAATTCGTATATGTTTTAGAAAATCATTTCAGTATATAAATAGTAGTGTTCGTTTGGAAATCAATCTAGTGAATAAATAGTAGGAAAACCTTCCCGTGTAGTTGTTTGTTGAAATAACAATTTCAAAATAAAATTTGTAGAAAATTTGTCCTATAAGGTTTGCTATTCGTGGGAGGGTTCGTTTCGCATAGTACTTAAGAAGGCTCGTTACTCCGATACGTATCGCGATCTCCGTTTGTTTCATCCGTCTATTCGATTGATGATTTGTCGGTCCTAATCGTTAAACGTTTAGTATGAATTCATTCGGTCCATTAGAGAATAAGAGTTTGTTTGCACAATAGTCAAGCAGAATAGAGTAGTCGTTCAAATAGTAGTCAATGCCAAAGTAAGGAATGTGAAGAATGAAGTCTCACATGTTTCAGTTATCAAGCATTAAGAAGAATTAGCGATATTCCCATCACGTATCTTACGACTATGAAACGCCCATATGTACTTAGTATGATATAATCACGTTGGCCAGGCGTCATTATATGATGCTAAATACATACTTCTTTTCATCAACCTCCTTAATACGATCAGGTTCATACGAATCAACATATTGGAGGAAGTATGGTTCAAGGAGTTCAAGGCAAAATCAACCATACAATAGAACAAGTAGAATAAGTGTACGATAGTATCGGTCGGTTGGTTCACGTATGCTGATGTGTCGTAACAAATGTTGTCGTGTATCGAGTTAGACGTATGCAAATCTATGTGTATGCATGAGTATCCTAGCCAAAGCTATAGCCTAGGTCTCTAGGTCGCTTAAAGACTTCTAGTTCGCTATAACCAATGGCTCTGATACCAATCTGTCGCACACCCAAATTTAGTCAACGATGGTTAGCGGAAGTATTTGGATCAAGTAGGGGCGCCGACGTCAACATTGGACATTCATGCATCAGAGCGTATGATTATTGCAAAACAGCAGTTAAGATGTCATCCTATTTTGTCGTGGGTCGCCTAGATTCCAAAATGCGTGCAGTCTTACTTGTGCAGCTAATTCCCTGAAAAACATAGTAAAAGTCAACAACAATGTTGAGTGAATTCACAGGTTTTATAAGTGTAGTTCATTGTATCAAATAGTTTATAAATTGTTGACACAAAAGTCAAATAGTGTTTGCGTTGGAATGTTATCCAAATATATGTTTAGTTGGGATGTCCCCCAAAATATATGTTTGAAAATATGTAGCTAGTCGTTCTCCAGCGAGTTCACAGTTAGTACCGGTCGTTCTCCGGCGAGTTCACAGTTAGTACCGGTCGTTCTCTGGTAAGTTCACAAGTAAGCACCGGTCGTTCTCCAGCGAGTTCACAAGTTAGCACCGGTCGTTCTCCGGCGAGTTCACAGTTAGTACCGGTCATTCTCCGGTAAGTTCACAGTTAGTACAGGTCGTTCTCCGGTAAGTTCACAGTTAGCACCGGTCGTTCTCCGGTAAGTTCAAAAGTTAGCACCGGTCGTTCTCCGGCGAGTTCACAGTTAGTACCGGTCGTTCTCCGGTAAGTTCACCAATTATTTTACACAAATGTAACAGTTTATAGTATGAAAACGCTATTTCATAAACAATAGTTGTATAGTATGAACAAAATCATAAACAATTTTAATAAAACCTTAAAATCAATTATATAATAATTGCACATGTAGCAAAAGAGTTGGCTATGTTTTTCACCCCAATTTAAAAGCAGTAAAACAGTAAAAAGGTAGGCGCTGTGAACTCACCTGTTGAGCTAAAAGTGTGCGAGTGCTAGCAAAGCCTAAGCTGTGACACCCTCAAATTTCGGTTTGCGGAAGCTGTCGGGTCGGGTGTCACTAAATCAAATATCACCGCATAAGATACATAATGAACGACTCTAAATGAGACGTTTGAAAATAATTATACATTTCCCAAAATAGAACGTTTACAACGTTATGAGTTTAATAATAATTTCCAAATACATAATTTGAAAATACTAAAGTAGATGCAGAGTTGTCCCAATTGTTGAAAATATGCGACTCGAACTAATAAGATCTTGTAGCGATCCTAATCCTGCTGGGCAACCTGAGAACACATGCTAAAACAGGTCAGCTATAAAGCTGGTGAGTTCATAGGATGGTTAGTTGAAAACATAAAGTAATAAAACAATTTATGTTTTGTAAAGTTGTTTCCAAAATCAGTGATTTTTGATATGTAATACGTTGAAGTTTGTAACGCCAATGTGTAAAGGTCTAATCTAGGTATTTCATACCTAACTAGTTTGAATTGTAAGTCTACCATTGAAATTGTTTGTCGAACTTAATGTTCAATTACCCCGATATGGTTGGTTGCATTGTTACAAGTTACTTAGACTTGTTTGTCTTAAATTGATACAAGTTACAACGACTTGTTTGTTTGAAAATGCTACAAGTACAACGACTTGTCTGATTGAAAATGATACAAGTACAACGACTTGTCTGATTGAAAATGATACAAGTACAACGACTTGTCTGCTTGAAAATAATACAAGTACAACGACTTGTCTGATTGAAGTTGTGCCCACTGCAATACCGTGGCATCGTTTTGTACCCACTTTACCGTGGTATCGTTTTGTGCCCGCTGCAATACCGCGGCATCGTTTCTGAAGTGCTCGAGAGCATAGTTGAAATGTAGAGCTAGTAGTACTACGACATACTAGCTATTGCAAATAAGTGTCGACCGTACAACGACGCGTCCGACTTGAATGATTGTGTTTGTATGATTGTATGTATACTAATATACATAAATATTATTGAAGTTAGCACCAAGTGCTCATGATAATATATAAACATGTAGATATATATATATATATATAGATACATATATTTGTCAAATGAGCAAACGTAAGTAACAATCGTGACACGCATGAAAATAATTGATTGTATCTAAATACGTATAAGCAAATATTTAGATATTAAGTAATACGTTGGTCCTAGGTATGAATACTCATCACCTAGTTGAATTGTATTAGTATAAAGGATCTATACTAACATATAATGCTATCGTATACTTCTAGCCTAAAGCCTAGCAAGTATATTTGGGTTCTGAATTGTATTGGCAATATTAGTTCCTAAAAGAGAAACTGATCCTGTAAATGTATGTATGTCGTCTAGTGTAGGTAGAACTAACCAGTTCTAATGTATTTGATAATATTGTCCCGCGACAATATGGCCAATGAATAGTAATAACTATATCCAGTTATACCTAAGTAATTGTTTTCCAACAATCTGATAGTGTACGATTGTGACCTATCTAGGTTAGGTCTTGATATTGTTCCAAAACAATGTGTTGGGTGTAATTCCTAAGTATTACACATTTGTATTACATACAGTAATAAGATTGATTGTGAATTATAAAAGATTATTAATATAATTCGAAAACAGTTGTTGTGCATGTGTTTCACCCCAAAAACAGTAAAACAGTTGAAAGAGTGGGGCTATGAAACTCACCTGTGAATTGTTAGCGATACGATGATACGCGCGTCGTCCAAATGGTAACCTTCTAGTGTCCTAAACACGTGAGGTTATATAAGTATGAGACAAATCAGTTTGTCTAAGCGAGTTGTTCATGTGTGCATTTGTTGCTGAAGTCTGGGAATGGTGTACGGGGGTCCGGGGGCAGCGCCCCTGGTAGCGGGGTCCAAGGGGCGGCAGCCCCTGGCGGGGTCCAAGGGGCAGAGCCCCTGGCTGGGGTCGAGCTGCCAGGTCAGCTTGGAAAATTTTTATTTCTACTACTTTACTTTAAAGAAAACGTGTTCGGAATCCAAATTCGGGTAAAATCGAGTGGTAAAATTTGGTTGTCAATACTTAGTGAAAAACATAGGTTTTTAAGGTTCTGCGACGTCAGATGCGACGTCAGCTGCGACGTAGGGTCGTGCGTCGCTATGTGCGACGTCGCAATTTAATGCGACGTTGTGCGTTACGTCGCAATGTGCGACGTTTAAGATTTACTGCGACGTAGGGTGTTACGTCGCATCATGCGACGTTGAGATGTTTTTGCGACGTTGGCTGCGACGTCGGCTGCGACGTCGCAGCACTGTTTTTGGTCTCTGCGACGTAGCGATCTGATCGCCGGAGTTTGAGCCGAAAACGAGTTTTCCGGCCTCCGTTGAGTCTGATTCTTTTACCCAACCCGTAACTAAGTATTTTAAGCTTATCTAAACCGCAAACAAGCAAAATAACAAGGTTTTCAGAGATTTCGAGAATTGTCGGAAACTTACAAATCCGCGCGAGGAGAATCCGAAAAGATAGGATTGTAGATCGTTGCGTGGTGATCGTTTTTCCCTAAAGGAGCTTTGAGATTGGAGGTCGTTTGACGGTGGTTTTTGGCGGATTATGGTGGTGGTGGTGGTAGGTTGTAGAGAGAGAGATGAGAGAAAAGGTAGGTGAAAAAGAAGAAGAAAATGAAGAAATGAGGTGGGAGTTTGGGTTTTTGTTAAAACTCAGATCCCTAACTCGTGTACTGTGGTCTCCAACCACAGTACAAAATGTCCGTGATTTCGTACCCGTTTAAAATGTAGATTTATTATTTAAATCCATAATTTTGTTTATATCATTTTGTAAATATTTTTAATAAAATATTTCACTTGAACTATAAAATGTCATTATTCAAAGTTTAAAATCGGCGCGAAATTTGACTTTTTGACCGGGTGTTACATTCTCCCCCTGTTAAGAAAATTTCGTCCCGAAATTTAAAGTGATGTCAGGGTTGCGCCTGGTCTGGGGAGCAATGCACGTACGAGGTATTTGTCGAATAGATTGCAGACACATGATGTCTATAACGAGGTTGAATAGCAGTCACTCCATGACCGCATCATGTTTAATCGTTGTGGTCACATTCTGACTGTTTTGTAATTGGTTATATCAGGGCTGAGCGATTTATCGTTGAGTCGATTAGTCTACTGAAAGTAAACATTGAGTTTGGTTGGTGAGTGTTCTATCGATTGGTCTGCCGAAAGCAAACTTTGGGTTTTATGTGGGCCTAGGTCAACTAGCCCTAAGATGTGATCGACATTAAGTCGTTAAAATGATGGTGGGGACAATAAGTACACGTTTAGCGAATCTAAAATTGAAGAGTTATGTTTTCGAGGAGAGGTTGTACTTACATTATTGTTGGAGATTTATTTGATTTACTCGGAGTCGATTAGGTGAATTTTGCGTCTTTTTGGGCAGTCCTTCTTGTAATGACCAGGTTCCTTACATTTGAAGCATATCCTTCGAGAGTCGGGATTGGCGGGAACTCTGCAGTCCCGGATTACGTGACCATATCGTTGGCATCTTTCGCAGGGTAATCCGCAAAATCCGTCATGATGACGTTTGCAGCCGTGACAAAATGGTTTGTTACCCGCATAGCCTTGTCTGTCGTTGGGTTCAGCAGCGTAGGACCTCAAGGGTTCAGGTTGATTCGTTGGGTTTTGGCTAGAGCTGGAACTTCCATTTCCTTTTTGTTGATTGTTTTCTGTTGCAGGTGGCCCACGTCGAACCACCTGTGCCATGAGTCTGTGGGCCATGCGAATAGCCTCTTCAATAGTAGTGGGTTTAGAGGCGGTGACCATTCCCTCAATTAGCAACGGGAGTCCACCAATGTACCTCCCGATTCGTTTGTTTTCAGGGTTTACTATGTTTGGACAAAGGGATGCTAGTTGTTGGAAGCGATTGGTATATGTTTCAATGTCGTTGTCCTTTACGGTGAGATACCAAAGTTCGTCCTCAAGTTTGTGAAGTACTTCGATGGGACAATACTTGTCCTTCATGAGTTGTTTCAGGTCTTCCCACGGAAGTTCGTGAGCAGTGTCGTTTCCTACAGTTCGGGCGTGAAAATTCCACCAGGTAGAGGCATCATCCTGGAGGGTGTACGTGGCGTACAAGACTTTGCAGTCGTCGGGGCAGTTGCACATGTGGAAAATAGATTCAATTCTCTCGAACCATCGAATTAATCCGACAGCTCCTTCAGTTCCGACGAAGTTTGGTGGCTCGCACCTCAGGAAATCCCTAAAAGTGCAAGGCTTTACTTGGCTATGAGTAGCTAGAGTCGCAGTCACTGCTTGATTAATGATTTGATCTTGCTCAGCTCGAGTGAAAGTTGGTCGTTTAGGTGGCATGATTCTTGAACAAGAATGAAATGACAAAGTGTGAGATCTTTAATCAAAGATGATGATTATTACAATGACATAAGTAGCTAACTTGAGTTGGAATTTATGATACACGGGATCCTACGATCCTTGACGTTGAAGTTTTTGATATTGTAGGTGGCAGGCGCATCACTGCCCTTTTGTATTGTTGATACAACAGTTTAAGTAACCGTTGTCTAGTTTTCTTTAGTTAAGTTATCATGAATCTCATGTTTTCCGAGTGTTGTGACCAGTTGAGTTGTAGTTTCTAGGTGCGGTCGTACCATGACCGAGTTGCGTTTTCTATGTAGTCAATCCAAGACTATGTTGTTGTGGGTAGTCCAATGGACTATATCGTAGTACTAGAATATCGTACGGCCATTCATACCTGTGTATGTGACAACTACCGTGTTCTCGGTGGGGTTGAAGCAGGGTCCACCAACACAACCCATGTGTGTGGTGACATCATTGTGTATTTATTGATTAAAGCATTACATGCTAAATTGGTAGTATATACATATATGGTGTACACGTAACTATGCAAGCATACGTACATAATAAGAGTCAGGTGTGGCACCTCGTGCCCAGTGAAGTAAGTGTATATGTATATGTGACAGTCGTACATGCAACTATAACAAGTCTACATGCATAATTGAAGTAGCACCAAGTGCTATAATGCAGTGCTATCAGCACAGTAATTGAAATACTAATATTTTGTAATTGTAGTACCAAAGTACCATGAAACGCAGCACTACGTGCTGTAATGAAGTGCCCGCGGCATTGAAATTGTAGTACCCGTGTACTATGAGTGTGGCATCAACATGCTATAATTTGTAGTGTTGACCTATTGTGGAGGTTGCACTAACGTGCTCAAGTTGTGGTATTAACATACCTTGAAATCGTAGCACTACGTGCCATGTATTGTTTGATTTGTAGCCCCAAAGCCAAAATGTGTTTGAAGTTCGAATTTCTCAGTTGTAACACAGAAGCTAAAGTGTGAGTGCCAAGGCACTAAAGTATTGAATTGATTGATCTACATGATCAAATTGTGATTCGAAAAAAAAATTTTGTTGTGGACTTAGTCAACACTAATCCGATTGTGATCCATATGGTCAAAGTTGAAAAGTTGTCAGTTTGTTTTAAGTTTCGTGAAGGTTTAGCATGTGCGGGTTTTCATTCCCATTGATGACGTTTGTACCTCCTTCCCGAGGTTCAGTGATATAGGTGATATCCTCCTATGCGTACATAAGGAGAAAAATGTCGAGTCGTGATAGTCAAGAAGACGGCGAGGTGCCTCTTCACGGGTAAATAATAGTACAGCGGAATTTTGTTGTATATACATACTTATTATATATATAGGTATGTAATAGTAGTACACGTGTAAGGCCTATTAATATATACCTACAGTACATATAATAGCCTAAAATGTCTAGCACATAACAATCAGAGTCAACTACGCATTCCTGTTTCAGTATAACCCCTTTCAAATCTTACATCATCTTTATTTAATTGTACATAGTTAGCTACGCTATGTTAAATTAAACTCGTATGATGTAATCCCTGAACCAGTCATACCTAACGAGGAATACTGCCTAACGGTCATAGTCTAGGCCCTCTAAATGCAACCTAGTTCACTATAACCTTAGGCTCTGATACCAATCTGTGACACCCTCAAATTTCGGTTTGCGGAAGCTGTCGGGTCGGGTGTCACTAAATCAAATATCACCGCATAAGATACATAATGAACGACTCTAAATGAGACGTTTGAAAATAATTATACATTTCCCAAAATAGAACGTTTACAACGTTATGAGTTTAATAATAATTTCCAAATACATAATTTGAAAATACTAAAGTAGATGCAGAGTTGTCCCAATTGTTGAAAATATGCGACTCGAACTAATAAGATCTTGTAGCGATCCTAATCCTGCTGGGCAACCTGAGAACACATGCTAAAACAGGTCAGCTATAAAGCTGGTGAGTTCATAGGATGGTTAGTTGAAAACATAAAGTAATAAAACAATTTATGTTTTGTAAAGTTGTTTCCAAAATCAGTGATTTTTGATATGTAATACGTTGAAGTTTGTAACGCCAATGTGTAAAGGTCTAATCTAGGTATTTCATACCTAACTAGTTTGAATTGTAAGTCTACCATTGAAATTGTTTGTCGAACTTAATGTTCAATTACCCCGATATGGTTGGTTGCATTGTTACAAGTTACTTAGACTTGTTTGTCTTAAATTGATACAAGTTACAACGACTTGTTTGTTTGAAAATGCTACAAGTACAACGACTTGTCTGATTGAAAATGATACAAGTACAACGACTTGTCTGATTGAAAATGATACAAGTACAACGACTTGTCTGCTTGAAAATAATACAAGTACAACGACTTGTCTGATTGAAGTTGTGCCCACTGCAATACCGTGGCATCGTTTTGTACCCACTTTACCGTGGTATCGTTTTGTGCCCGCTGCAATACCGCGGCATCGTTTCTGAAGTGCTCGAGAGCATAGTTGAAATGTAGAGCTAGTAGTACTACGACATACTAGCTATTGCAAATAAGTGTCGACCGTACAACGACGCGTCCGACTTGAATGATTGTGTTTGTATGATTGTATGTATACTAATATACATAAATATTATTGAAGTTAGCACCAAGTGCTCATGATAATATATAAACATGTAGATATATATATATATATATAGATACATATATTTGTCAAATGAGCAAACGTAAGTAACAATCGTGACACGCATGAAAATAATTGATTGTATCTAAATACGTATAAGCAAATATTTAGATATTAAGTAATACGTTGGTCCTAGGTATGAATACTCATCACCTAGTTGAATTGTATTAGTATAAAGGATCTATACTAACATATAATGCTATCGTATACTTCTAGCCTAAAGCCTAGCAAGTATATTTGGGTTCTGAATTGTATTGGCAATATTAGTTCCTAAAAGAGAAACTGATCCTGTAAATGTATGTATGTCGTCTAGTGTAGGTAGAACTAACCAGTTCTAATGTATTTGATAATATTGTCCCGCGACAATATGGCCAATGAATAGTAATAACTATATCCAGTTATACCTAAGTAATTGTTTTCCAACAATCTGATAGTGTACGATTGTGACCTATCTAGGTTAGGTCTTGATATTGTTCCAAAACAATGTGTTGGGTGTAATTCCTAAGTATTACACATTTGTATTACATACAGTAATAAGATTGATTGTGAATTATAAAAGATTATTAATATAATTCGAAAACAGTTGTTGTGCATGTGTTTCACCCCAAAAACAGTAAAACAGTTGAAAGAGTGGGGCTATGAAACTCACCTGTGAATTGTTAGCGATACGATGATACGCGCGTCGTCCAAATGGTAACCTTCTAGTGTCCTAAACACGTGAGGTTATATAAGTATGAGACAAATCAGTTTGTCTAAGCGAGTTGTTCATGTGTGCATTTGTTGCTGAAGTCTGGGAATGGTGTACGGGGGTCCGGGGGCAGCGCCCCTGGTAGCGGGGTCCAAGGGGCGGCAGCCCCTGGCGGGGTCCAAGGGGCAGAGCCCCTGGCTGGGGTCGAGCTGCCAGGTCAGCTTGGAAAATTTTTATTTCTACTACTTTACTTTAAAGAAAACGTGTTCGGAATCCAAATTCGGGTAAAATCGAGTGGTAAAATTTGGTTGTCAATACTTAGTGAAAAACATAGGTTTTTAAGGTTCTGCGACGTCAGATGCGACGTCAGCTGCGACGTAGGGTCGTGCGTCGCTATGTGCGACGTCGCAATTTAATGCGACGTTGTGCGTTACGTCGCAATGTGCGACGTTTAAGATTTACTGCGACGTAGGGTGTTACGTCGCATCATGCGACGTTGAGATGTTTTTGCGACGTTGGCTGCGACGTCGGCTGCGACGTCGCAGCACTGTTTTTGGTCTCTGCGACGTAGCGATCTGATCGCCGGAGTTTGAGCCGAAAACGAGTTTTCCGGCCTCCGTTGAGTCTGATTCTTTTACCCAACCCGTAACTAAGTATTTTAAGCTTATCTAAACCGCAAACAAGCAAAATAACAAGGTTTTCAGAGATTTCGAGAATTGTCGGAAACTTACAAATCCGCGCGAGGAGAATCCGAAAAGATAGGATTGTAGATCGTTGCGTGGTGATCGTTTTTCCCTAAAGGAGCTTTGAGATTGGAGGTCGTTTGACGGTGGTTTTTGGCGGATTATGGTGGTGGTGGTGGTAGGTTGTAGAGAGAGAGATGAGAGAAAAGGTAGGTGAAAAAGAAGAAGAAAATGAAGAAATGAGGTGGGAGTTTGGGTTTTTGTTAAAACTCAGATCCCTAACTCGTGTACTGTGGTCTCCAACCACAGTACAAAATGTCCGTGATTTCGTACCCGTTTAAAATGTAGATTTATTATTTAAATCCATAATTTTGTTTATATCATTTTGTAAATATTTTTAATAAAATATTTCACTTGAACTATAAAATGTCATTATTCAAAGTTTAAAATCGGCGCGAAATTTGACTTTTTGACCGGGTGTTACATAAGCCCAAATATACTCCTAGTCGATAATCTCCTAACGCCCTTAACTTACGAGATTATAAGTATAAGTATGTGGATGTTGTAGTTGACCATCCATGCTAGCGTTCATTATCTAGATATGTCCAAAGTATTCATTTGTCGTTTAGTTTTGTAGTTTAGAAAACATGTACGGCCCGTTGGTGACGGTTTTGTAATAATAATTCCCAAAGTGTTATTATTATGTTTGTTTCGTTTATTTACTTGTAAAAGTATACGTTTTTATTTAAGTGTTTCAACGCGTGTATACTTATACGTAAATATCATAACATTATTTTTGTTCAAGTTTTATAGTATAACAACTAAATATTTGTTTCGATCCAAAGTCTAACGTTTTACATTTCGTTTCACGTTTTTCGTACCGAGCCTCGTTTCGGTTGACTTGGTCAAACGTGTTTGGTTTGACCCGAAACTTTTACAAAAGTCTTAAATATGTTAAATAAACCTTAGAAAATTATCATTACATTTTATGGTCGGTCCGAAGTGTCGGTTTTCATAAAAGTGTCAAAACAGTCCAAAAGTTGTGTTTTCGGTTTTGTCGGTTTGTTTCGCCACATATTTCAACTAGTTCTGGTCCAAATCAAGGTCCACAAATTTTACCAACTGATCTTCTACTATTCTAGTATCTAACATAAAATTCCTAAGATTTATAGTGTCCATTTACATAGGTAAATAATTCCGCGTAACTACCGAACATATTTTTCGACAATTTCCAGACCAGCCTCAAATATTAATTCGTAGGTAAAAATGAATGCGTTTCTGGAAGGAGCTAAAGAAGAACTTTTTGTAGATCTTTTCAATACGCAACTTTTAAAAAAAAAAGTCGTTGTCTAACTCATCCTAGAACTCCAGATATGACCATTTTTGTAACCTGTGTTTTCTGAGACAGATTATGTTTATTCATGTATGTTCTTCAAAATCGATTTTTAACTTATATTTTGGACATAATCAAGTTAGATGAATAATATAACATCAAGATCAGTAGCATGCATGAAGATTAATGAAAGTTTCATGTGATTCATACCAAGAGAATGAAGAACAAAGATGGAGATGATGATGAAGGAGGTGATCTTGAAGTTTCCTTGCAAAATGATGATGGTTTTGTGATGGTGGAGCTATGGTGGTCAAAGGTGGTTATTGGTAGTCAAAGGTGGTTGAGGGGTGGTGTTGTGATGGTGAATCTCCAGATTTTAGAGAGAGAGAAAGTGGAAGCTAGAGAGAAGTTACAGAGAAATGAGTGTGAAAGAGTGAGGTGAAATGATGAAATGAGAGAGGATGCATGTTCTTGCATGAAGTATGAATGGAGGAAAGGGGTGGTGGCACATGGGCTGGTTTTGGTGGGTCCCCATGGGTGGGTGTGTGATTTAATTCTTGTTTTCAGACTGTGTTACGTATTTTGGTTGTTTACATGTTATTCATGTTAAAGCGTTAAATCGCCCAGCGTTTATTTGCGTAGTTTCTGTTATCGATATATTTGGAATAATTTTCCATTGAAGTATTATAAAAATACTTTATTTTAAGTTATCAAACTATTTGTTGACTTTCATTTGGTTGTCGAATTCGATTTGCGCATTTTTTACTGCGTTTGTGACGTTTTAATCAAAACGTCTAAGTTTTTAGTGTACTATTATAAGAAAATAACAATATAGGATAAATAAATTCTAAAAATAGATTCAAGTTATTTGATGAAATGTTTTCACCAACGTCCGTATTTTTGTCGGGTTCGTTCCGAATGTTTTGTACGCAAATATAACTAATTACGAATTAAGCAATACTACGCGTATTAAATTTTTGAGGGGTGTCACATTCTCCCCCTGTTAGAGAAATCTCGTCCCGAGATTTTAAATCGTGTCGGCATGTCAGACGCGTGTGTTTCCGAGAAGTCGTGTTGTCATCATAGTAGCGCCTTAGGTTGTCATAAAAGTTCTAACGGCTTTGGTATAATCGTTGTATAGTTTAGTGTGTTATGTTCGACAGTAGTCTAAGTTCACTAAGCGCTAAATTCAAGACGTTCGAATAATGTAACGTTAAAGAGTAATCGGAGTTTACTAAGACGTATCGATGTTGATGTAGGGATCCGGTTGTGTACCCTTTTATTTAAGTATGTTCGTGCGTCCAGGAGCTGTTGGAACGTTAACGTTGTGGCTGTTGTTTAAAATGAACAAACTGTTGTCAAAACAGTTGGCAATTCAAAACGGTTAAATTGTTGTTCAAATCGTGGTCAAATTATGACAGAGTAGTTGTTTAAAACAGTTGATAAACTTACTTGTAAATCTTTTGTTGTTTAAATATAAACAAGTTATGTATAAATCGTTGACATTTAATCGAAATAGTGATCAATTCGTATATGTTTTAGAAAATCATTTCAGTATATAAATAGTAGTGTTCGTTTGGAAATCTATCTAGTGAATAAATAGTAGGAAAACCTTCCCGTGTAGTTGTTTGTTGTAATAACCATTTCAAAATAAAATTTGTAGGAAATTTGTCCTATAAGGTTTGCTATTCGTGGGAGAGTTCGTTTCGCATAGTACTTAAGAAGGCTCGTTACTCCGATACGTATCGCGATCTCCGTTTGTTTCATCCGTCTATTCGATTGATGATTTGTCGGTCCTAATCGTAAAACGTTTAGTATGAATTTGTTCGGTCCATTAGAGAATAAGAGTTTGTTTGCACAATAGTCAAGCAGAATAGAGTAGTCGTTCAAATAGTAGTCAATGCCAAAGTAAGGAATGTGAAGAATGAAGTCTCACATGTTTCAGTTATCAAGCATTAAGAAGAATTAGCGATATTCCCATCACGTATCTTACGACTATGAAACGCCCATATGTACTTTGTATGATATAATCACGTTGGCCAGGCGTCATTATATGATGCTAAATACATACTTCTTTTCATCAACCGCCTTAATACGATCAGGTTCATACGAATCAACATATTGGAGGAAGTATGGTTCAAGGAGTTCAAGGCAAAATCAACCATACAATAGAACAAGTAGAATAAGTGTACGATAGTATCGGTCGGTTGGTTCACGTATGCCGATGTGTCGTAACAAATGTTGTCGTGTATCGAGTTAGACGTATGCAAATCTATGTGTATGCATGAGTATCCTAGCCAAAGCTATAGCCTAGGTCTCTAGGTCGCTTAAAGACTTCTAGTTCGCTATAACCAATGGCTCTGATACCAATCTGTCGCACACCCAAATTTAGTCAACGATGGTTAGCGGAAGTATTTGGATCAAGTAGGGGCGCCGACGTCAACATTGGACATTCATGCATCAGAGCGTATGATTATTGCAAAACAGCAGTTAAAATGTCATCCTATTTTGTCGTGGGTCGCCTAGATTCCAAAATGCGTGCAGTCTTACTTGTGCAGCTAATTCCCTGAAAAACATAGTAAAAGTCAACAACAATGTTGAGTGAATTCACAGGTTTTATAAGTGTAGTTCATTGTATCAAATAGTTTATAAATTGTTGACACAAAAGTCAAATAGTGTTTGCGTTGGAATGTTATCCAAATATATGTTTAGTTGGGATGTCCCCCAAAATATATGTTTGAAAATATGTAGCTAGTCGTTCTCCAGCGAGTTCACAGTTAGTACCGGTCGTTCTCCGGCGAGTTCACAGTTAGTACCGGTCGTTCTCTGGTAAGTTCACAAGTAAGCACCGGTCGTTCTCCAGTGAGTTCACAAGTTAGCACCGATCGTTCTCCGGCGAGTTCACAGTTAGTACCGGTCATTCTCCGGTAAGTTCACAGTTAGTACAGGTCGTTCTCCGGTAAGTTCACAGTTAGCACCGGTCGTTCTCCGGTAAGTTCACAAGTTAGCACCGGTCGTTCTCCGGCGAGTTCACAGTTAGTACCGGTCGTTCTCCGGTAAGTTCTCCAATTATTTTACACAAATGTAACAGTTTATAGTATGAAAACGCTATTTCATAAACAATAGTTGTATAGTATGAACACAATCATAAACAATTTTAATAAAACCATAAAATCAATTATATAATAATTGCACATGTAGCAAAAGAGTTGGCTATGTTTTTCACCCCTATTTAAAAGCAGTAAAACAGTAAAAAGGTAGGCGCTGTGAACTCACCTGTTGAGCTAAAAGTGTGCGAGTGCTAGCAAAGCCTAAGCCCAAATATACTCCTAGTCGATAATCTCCTAATTCCCTTAACTTACGAGATTATAAGTATAAGTATGTGGATGTCGTAGTTGACCATCCATGCTAGCGTTCATTATCTAGATATGTCCAAAGTATTCATTTGTCGTTTAGTTTTGTAGTTTAGAAAACATGTACGGCCCGTTGGTGACGGTTTTGTAATAATAATTCCCAAAGTGTTATTATTATGTTTGTTTCGTTTATTTACTTGTAAAAGTATACGTTTTTATTTAAGTGTTTCAACGCGTGTATACTTATACGTAAATATCATAACATTATTTATGTTCAAGTTTTATAGTATAACAACTAAATATTTGTTTCGATCCAAAGTCTAACGTTTTACATTTCGTTTCACGTTTTTCGTACCGAGGCTCGTTTCGGTTGACTTGGTCAAACGTGTATGGTTTGACCCGAAACTTTTACAAAAGTCTTAAATATGTTAAATAAACCTTAGAAAATTATCGTTACGTTTTATGGTCGGTCCGAAGTGTCGGTTTTCATAAAAGTGTCAAAACAGTCCAAAAGTTGTGTTTTCGGTTTTGTCGGTTTGTTTCGCCACATATTTCAACTAGTTCTGGTCCAAATCAAGGTCCACAAATTTTACCAACTGATCTTCAACAATTCTAGTGTCTAACATAAAATTCCTAAGATTTATAGTGTCCATTTACATAGGTAAATAATTCCGCGTAACTACCGAACATATTTTTCGACAATTTCCAGACCAGTCTCAAAGATTAATTCGTAGCTAAAAATGAGTGCGTTTCTGGAAGGAGCTAAAGAAGAACTTTTTGTAGATCTTTTTAATACGCAACTTTTAAAAAAACATTCGTTATCTAACTCATCCTAGAACTCCAGATATGACCATTTTTGTAACCTGTGTTTTCTGAGACAGATTATGTTTATTCATGTATGTTCTTCAAAATCAATTTTTAACTTATATTTTGGACATAATCAAGTTAGATGAATAATATAACATCAATATCAGTAGCATGCAAGAAGATTAATGAAAGTTTCATGTGATTCATACCAAGAGAATGAAGAACAAAGATGGAGATGATGATGAAGGAGGTGATCTTGAAGTTTCCTTGCAAAATGATGATAGTTTTGTGATGGTGGAGCTATGGTGGTCAAAGGTGGTTATTGGTAGTCAAAGGTGGTTGAGGGGTGGTGTTGTGATGGTGAATCTCCAGATTTTAGAGAGAGAGAAAGTGGAAGCTAGAGAGAAGTTAGAGAGAAATGAGTGTGAAAGAGTGATGTGAAATGATGAAATGAGGATGAATGTTCTTGCATGAAGTATGAATGGAGGAAAGGGGTGGTGGCACATGGGCTGGTTTTGGTGGGTCCCCATGGGTGGGTGTGTGATTTAATTCTTGTTTTCAGACTGTGTTACGTATTTTGGTTGTTTACATGTTATTCATGTTAAAGCGTTAAATCGCCCAGCGTTTATTTGCGTAGTTTCTGTTATCGATATATTTGGAATAATTTTCCATTGAAGTATTATAAAAATACTTTATTTTAAGTTATCAAACTATTTGTTGACTTTCATTTGGTTGTCGAATTCGATTTGCGCATTTTTTACTGCGTTTGTGATGTTTTAATCAAAACGTCTAAGTTTTTAGTGTACTATTATAAGAAAATAACAATATAGGATAAATAAATTCTAAAAATAGATTCAAGTTATTTGATGAAATGTTTTCACCAACGTCCGTATTTTTGTCGGGTTCGTTCCGAATGTTTTGTACGCAAATATAACTAATTACGAATTAAGCAATACTACGCGTATTAAATTTTTGAGGGGTGTCACATTCTCCCCCTGTTAGAGAAATCTCGTCCCGAGATTTTAAATCGTGTCGGCATGTCAGACGCGTGTGTTTCCGAGAAGTCGTGTTGTCATCATAGTAGCGCCTTAGGTTGTCATAAAAGTTCTAATGGCTTTGGTATAATCGTTGTATAGTTTAGTGTGTTATGTTCGACAGTAGTCTAAGTTCACTAAGCGCTAAATTCAAGACGTTCGAATAATGTAACGTTAAAGAGTAATCGGAGTTTACTAAGACGTATCGATGTTGATGTAGGGATCCGGTTGTGTACCCTTTTATTTAAGTATGTTCGTGCGTCCAGGAGCTGTTGGAACGTTAACGTTACGGCTGTTGTTTAAAATGAACAAACTGTTGTCAAAACAGTTGGCAATTCAAAACGGTTAAATTGTTGTTCAAATCGTGGTCAAATCATGACAGAGTAGTTGTTTAAAACAGTTGATAAACTTACTTGTAAATCTTTTGTTGTTTAAATATAAACAAGTTATGTATAAATCGTTGACATTCAATCGAAATAGTGATCAATTCGTATATGTTTTAGAAAATCATTTCAGTATATAAATAGTAGTGTTCGTTTGGAAATCAATCTAGTGAATAAATAGTAGGAAAACCTTCCCGTGTAGTTGTTTGTTGAAATAACCATTTCAAAATAAAATTTGTAGGAAATTTGTCCTATAAGGTTTGCTATTCGTGGGAGGGTTCGTTTCGCATAGTACTTAAGAAGGCTCGTTACTCCGATACGTATCGCGATCTCCGTTTGTTTCATCCGTCTATTCGATTGATGATTTGTCGGTCCTAATCGTTAAACGTTTAGTATGAATTCGTTCGGTCCATTAGAGAATAAGAGTTTGTTTGCACAATAGTCAAGCAGAATAGAGTAGTCGTTCAAATAGTAGTCAATGCCAAAGTAAGGAATGTGAAGAATGAAGTCTCACATGTTTCAGTTATCAAGCATTAAGAAGAATTAGCGATATTCCCATCACGTATCTTACGACTATGAAACGCCCATATGTACTTAGTATGATATAATCACGTTGGCCAGGCGTCATTATATGATGCTAAATACATACTTCTTTTCATCAACCGCCTTAATACGATCAGGTTCATACGAATCAACATATTGGAGGAAGTATGGTTCAAGGAGTTCAAGGCAAAATCAACCATACAATAGAACAAGTAGAATAAGTGTACGATAGTATCTGTCGGTTGGTTCACGTATGCCGATGTGTCGTAACAAATGTTGTCGTGTATCGAGTTAGACGTATGCAAATCTATGTGTATGCATGAGTATCCTAGCCAAGGCTATAGCCTAGGTCTCTAGGTCGCTTAAAGACTTCTAGTTCGCTATAACCAATGGCTCTGATACCAATCTGTCGCACACCCAAATTTAGTCAACGATGGCTAGCGGAAGTATTTGGATCAAGTAGGGGCGCCGACGTCAACATTGGACATTCATGCATCAGAGCGTATGATTATTGCAAAACAGCAGTTAAGATGTCATCCTATTTTGTCGTGGGTCACCTAGATTCCAAAATAAGTGCAGTCTTACTTGTGCAGCTAATTCCCTAAAAAACATAGTAAAAGTCAACAACAATGTTGAGTGAATTCACAGGTTTTATAAGTGTAGTTCATTGTATCAAATAGTTTATAAATTGTTGACACAAAAGTCAAATAGTGTTTGCGTTGGAATGTTATCCAAATATATGTTTAGTTGGGATGTCCCCCAATAATATATGTTTGAAAATATGTAGCTAGTCGTTCTCCAGCGAGTTCACAGTTAGTACCGGTCGTTCTCCGGCGAGTTCACAGTTAGTACCGGTCATTCTCTGGTAAGTTCACAAGTAAGCACCGGTCATTCTCCAGCGAGTTCACAAGTTAGCACCGGTCGTTCTCCGGCGAGTTCACAGTTAGTACCGGTCATTCTCCGGTAAGTTCACAGTTAGTACAGGTCGTTCTCCGGTAAGTTCACAGTTAGCACCGGTCGTTCTCCGGTAAGTTCACAAGTTAGCACCGGTCGTTCTCCGGCGAGTTCACAGTTAGTACCGGTCGTTCTCCGGTAAGTTCACCAATTATTTTACACAAATGTAACAGTTTATAGTATGAAAACGCTATTTCATAAACAATAGTTGTATAGTATGAACACAATCATAAACAATTTTAATAAAACCATAAAATCAATTATATAATAATTGCACATGCAGCAAAAGAGTTGGCTATGATTTTCACCCTATTTAAAAACTAGTAAAACAGTAAAAAGGTAGGGGCTGTGAACTCACCTGTTGAGCTAAAAGTGTGCGAGTGCTAGCAAAGCCAAAGCCCAAATGTACTCCTAGTCGATAATCTCCTAACGCCCTAAACGTACGAGATTATAAGTATAAGTATGTGGATGTCGTAGTTGACCATCCATGCTAGCGTTCATTATCCAGATATGTCCAAAGTATTCATTTGTCATTTAGTTTTGTAGTTTAGAAAACATGTACGGCCCGTTGGTGACGGTTTTGTAATAATAATTCTCAAAGTGTTATTATTATGTTTGTATCGTTTATTTACTTGTAAAAGTATACGCTTTTATATAAGTGTTTCAACACGTGTATACTTATCCGTAAATATCATAACATCATTTTTGTTCAAGATTTATAGTATAACAACTAAATATTTGTTTCGATCCAAAGTCTAACGTTTTACATTTCGTTTCACGTTTTTCGTACCGAGGCTCGTTTCGGTTGACTTGGTCAAACGTATTTGGTTTGACCCGAAACTTTTACAAAAGTCTTAAATATGTTAAATAAACCTTAGAAAATTATCGTTACGTTTTATGGTCGGTCCGAAGTGTCGATTTTCATAAAAGTGTCAAAACAGTCCAAAAGTTGTGTTTTCGGTTTTGTCGGTTTGTTTCGCCACATATTTCAACTAGTTCTGGTCCAAATCAAGGTCCACAAATTTTACCAACTGATCTTCTACTATTCTAGTGTCTAACATAAAATTCCTAAGATTTATAGTGTCCATTTACATAGGTAAATAATTCCGCGTAACTACCGAACATATTTTTCGACAATTTCCAGACCAGTCTCAAAGATTAATTCGTAGATAAAAATGAGTGCGTTTCTGGAAGGAGCTAAAGAAGAACTTTTTGTAGATCTTTTCAATACGCAACTTTTAAAAAAAAAATTCGTTGTCTAACTCATCCTAGAACTCCAGATATGACCATTTTTGTAACCTGTGTTTTCTGAGACAGATTATGTTTATTCATGTATGTTCTTCAAAATCGATTTTTAACTTATATTTTGGACATAATCAAGTTAGATGAATAATATAACATCAAGATCAGTAGCATGCAAGAAGATTAATGAAAGTTTCATGTGATTCATACCAAGAGAATGAAGAACAAAGATGGAGATGATGATGAAGGAGGTGATCTTGAAGTTTCCTTGCAAAATGATGATGGTTTTGTGATGGTGGAGCTATGGTGGTCAAAGGTGGTTATTGGTAGTCAAAGGTGGTTGAGGGGTGGTGTTGTGATGGTGAATCTCCAGATTTTAGAGAGAGAGAAAGTGGAAGCTAGAGAGAAGTTAGAGAGAAATGAGTGTGAAAGAGTGAGGTGAAATGATGAAATGAGAGAGGATGCATGTTCTTGCATGAAGTATGAATGGAGGAAAGGGGTGGTGGCACATGGGCTGGTTTTGGTGGGTCCCCATGGGTGGGTGTGTGATTTAATTCTTGTTTTCAGACTGTGTTACGTATTTTGGTTGTTTACATGTTATTCATGTTAAAGCGTTAAATCGCCCAGCGTTTATTTGAGTAGTTTCTGTTATCGATATATTTGGAATAATTTTCCATTGAAGTATTATAAAAATACTTTATTTTAAGTTATCAAACTATTTGTTGACTTTCATTTGGTTGTCGAATTCGATTTGCGCATTTTTTACTGCGTTTGTGACGTTTTAATCAAAACGTCTAAGTTTTTAGTGTACTATTATAAGAAAATAACAATATAGGATAAATAAATTCTAAAAATAGATTCAAGTTATTTGATGAAATGTTTTCACCAACGTCCGTATTTTTGTCGGGTTCGTTCCGAATGTTTTGTACGCAAATATAACTAATTACGAATTAAGCAATACTACGCGTATTAAATTTTTGAGGGGTGTCACATTCTCCCCCTGTTAGAGAAATCTCGTCCCGAGATTTTAAATCGTGTCGGCATGTCAGACGCGTGTGTTTCCGAGAAGTCGTGTTGTCATCATAGTAGCGCCTTAGGTTGTCATAAAAGTTCTAACGGCTTTGGTATAATCGTTGTATAGTTTGGTGTGTTATGTTCGACAGTAGTCTAAGTTCACTAAGCGCTAAATTCAAGACGTTCGAATAATGTAACGTTAAAGAGTAATCGGAGTTTACTAAGACGTATCGATGTTGATGTAGGGATCCGGTTGTGTACCCTTTTATTTAAGTATGTTCGTGCTTCCAGGAGCTGTTGGAACGTTAACGTTGCGGCTGTTGTTTAAAATGAACAAACTGTTGTCAAAACAGTTGGCAATTCAAAACGGTTAAATTGTTGTTCAAATCGTGGTCAAATCATGACAGAGTAGTTGTTTAAAACAGTTGATAAACTTACTTGTAAATCTTTTGTTGTTTAAATATAAACAAGTTATGTATAAATCGTTGACATTCAATCGAAATAGTGATCAATTCGTATATGTTTTAGAAAATCATTTCAGTATATAAATAGTAGTGTTCGTTTGGAAATCAATCTAGTGAATAAATAGTAGGAAAACCTTCCCGTGTAGTTGTTTGTTGTAATAACCATTTCAAAATAAAATTTGTAGGAAATTTATCCTATAAGGTTTGCTATTCGTGGGAGAGTTCGTTTCGCATAGTACTTAAGAAGGCTCGTTACTCCGATACGTATCGCGATCTCCGTTTGTTTCATCCGTCTATTCGATTGATGATTTGTCGGTCCTAATCGTTAAACGTTTAGTATGAATTCGTTCGGTCCGTTAGAGAATAAGAGTTTGTTTGCACAATAGTCAAGCAGAATAGAGTAGTCGTTCAAATAGTAGTCAATGCCAAAGTAAGGAATGTGAAGAATGAAGTCTTACATGTTTCAGTTATCAAGCATTAAGAAGAATTAGCGATATTCCCATCACGTATCTTAAGACTATGAAACGCCCATATGTACTTAGTATGATATAATCACGTTGGCCAGGCGTCATTATATGATGCTAAATACATACTTCTTTTCATCAACCGCCTTAATACGATCAGGTTCATACGAATCAACATATTGGAGGAAGTATGGTTCAAGGAGTTCAAGGCAAAATCAACCATACAATAGAACAAGTAGAATAAGTGTACGATAGTATCGGTCGGTTGGTTCACGTATGCCGATGTGTCGTAACAAATGTTGTCGTGTATCGAGTTAGACGTATGCAAATCTATGTGTATGCATGAGTATCCTAGCCAAGGCTATAGCCTAGGTCTCTAGGTCGCTTAAAGACTTCTAGTTCGCTATAACCAATGGCTCTGATTCCAATCTGTCGCACACCCAAATTTAGTCAACGATGGTTAGCGGAAGTATTTGGATCAAGTAGGGGCGCCGACGTCAACATTGGACATTCATGCATCAGAGCGTATGATTATTGCAAAACAGCAGTTAAGATGTCATCCTATTTTGTCGTGGGTCGCCTAGATTCCAAAATGCGTGCAGTCTTACTTGTGCAGCTAATTCCCTAAAAAACATAGTAAAAGTCAACAACAATGTTGAGTGAATTCACAGGTTTTATAAGTGTAGTTCATTGTATCAAATAGTTTATAAATTGTTGACACGAAAGTCAAATAGTGTTTGCGTTGGAATGTTATCCAAATATATGTTTAGTTGGGATGTCCCCTAAAATATATGTTTGAAAATATGTAGCTAGTCGTTCTCCAGCGAGTTCACAGTTAGTACCGGTCGTTCTCCGGCGAGTTCACAGTTAGTACCGGTCGTTCTCTGGTAAGTTCACAAGTAAGCACCGGTCGTTCTCCAGCGAGTTCACAAGTTAGCACCGGTCGTTCTCCGGCGAGTTCACAGTTAGTACCGGTCATTCTCCGGTAAGTTCACAGTTAGTACAGGTCGTTCTCCGGTAAGTTCACAGTTAGCACCGGTCGTTCTCCGGTAAGTTCACAAGTTAGCACCGGTCGTTTTCCGGCGAGTTCACAGTTAGTACCGGTCGTTCTCCGGTAAGTTCACCAATTATTTTACACAAATGTAACAGTTTATAGTATGAAAACGCTATTTCATAAACAATAGTTGTATAGTATGAACACAATCATAAACAATTTTAATAAAACCATAAAATCAATTATATAATAATTGCACATGTAGCAAAAGAGTTGGCTATGTTTTTCACCCCTATTTAAAAGCAGTAAAAAGGTAGGCGCTGTGAACTCACCTGTTGAGCTAAAAGTGTGCGAGTGCTAGCAAAGCCTAAGCCCAAATATACTCCTAGTCGATAATCTCATAACGCCCTTAACTTACGAGATTATAAGTATAAGTATGTGGATGTCGTAGTTGACCATCCATGCTAGCGTTCATTATCTAGATATATCCAAAGTATTCATTTGTCGTTTAGTTTTGTAGTTTAGAAAACATGTACGGCCCGTTGGTGACGGTTTTGTAATAATAATTCCCAAAGTGTTATTATTATGTTTGTTTCGTTTATTTACTTGTAAAAGTATACGTTTTTATTTAAGTGTTTCAACGCGTGTATACTTATACGTAAATATCATAACATTATTTTTGTTCAAGTTTTATAGTATAACAACTAAATATTTGTTTCGATCCAAAGTCTAACGTTTTACATTTCGTTTCACGTTTTTCGTACCGAGGCTCGTTTCGGTTGACTTGGTCAAACGTGTTTGGTTTGAACCGAAACTTTTACAAAAGTCTTAAATATGTTAAATAAACCTTAGAAAATTATCGTTACGTTTTATGGTCGGTCCGAAGTGTCGGTTTTCATAAAAGTGTCAAAACAGTCCAAAAGTTGTGTTTTCGGTTTTGTCGGTTTGTTTCGCCACATATTTCAACTAGTTCTGGTCCAAATCAAGGTCCACAAATTTTACCAACTGATCTTCTACTATTCTAGTGTCTAACATAAAATTCCTAAGATTTATAGTGTCCATTTACATAGGTAAATAATTCCGCGTAACTACCGAACATATTTTTCGACAATTTCCAGACCAGTCTCAAAGATTAATTCGTAGCTAAAAATGAGTGCGTTTATGGAAGGAGCTAAAGAAGAACTTTTTGTAGATCTTTTCAATACGCAACTTTTAAAAAAAAAATTCGTTGTCTAACTCATCCTAGAACTCCAGATATGACCACTTTTGTAACCTGTGTTTTCTGAGACAGATTATGTTTATTCATGTATGTTCTTCAAAATCGATTTTTAACTTATATTTTGGACATAATCAAGTTAGATGAATAATATAACATCAAGATCAGTAGCATGCAAGAAGATTAATGAAAGTTTCATGTGATTCATACCAAGAGAATGAAGAACAAAGATGGAGATGATGATGAAGGAGGTGATCTTGAAGTTTCCTTGCAAAATGATGATGGTTTTGTGATGGTGGAGCTATGGTGGTCAAAGGTGGTTATTGGTTGTCAAAGGTGGTTGAGGGGTGGTGTTGTGATGGTGAATCTCCAGATTTTAGAGAGAGAGAAAGTGGAAACTAGAGAGAAGTTAGAGAGAAATGAGTGTGAAAGAGTGAGGTGAAATGATGAAATGAGAGAGGATGCATGTTCTTGCATGAAGTATGAATGGAGGAAAGGGGTGGTAGCACATGGGCTGGTTTTGGTGGGTCCCCATGGGTGGGTGTGTGATTTAATTCTTGTTTTCAGACTGTGTTACGTATTTTAGTTGTTTACATGTTATTCATGTTAAAGCGTTAAATCGCCCAGCGTTTATTTGCGTAGTTTCTGTTATCGATATATTTGGAATAATTTTCCATTGAAGTATTATAAAAATACTTTATTTTAAGTTATCAAACTATTTGTTGACTTTCATTTGGTTGTCGAATTCGATTTGCGCATTTTTTACTGCGTTTGTGACGTTTTAATCAAAACGTCTAAGTTTTTAGTGTACTATTATAAGAAAATAACAATATAGGATAAATAAATTCTAAAAATAGATTCAAGTTATTTGATGAAATGTTTTCACCAACGTCCGTATTTTTGTCGGGTTCGTTCCGAATGTTTTGTACGCAAATATAACTAATTACGAATTAAGCAATACTACGCGTATTAAATTTTTGAGGGGTGTCACATTCTCCCCCTGTTAGAGAAATCTCGTCCCGAGATTTTAAATCGTGTCGGCATGTCAGACGCGTGTGTTTCCGAGAAGTCGTGTTGTCATCATAGTAGCGCCTTAGGTTGTCATAAAAGTTCTAACGGCTTTGGTATAATCGTTGTATAGTTTAGTGTGTTATGTTCGACAGTAGTCTAAGTTCACTAAGCGCTAAATTCAAGACGTTCGAATAATGTAACGTTAAAGAGTAATCGGAGTTTACTAAGACGTATCGATGTTGATGTAGGGATCCGGTTGTGTACCCTTTTATTTAAGTATGTTCGTGCTTCCAGGAGCTGTTGGAACGTTAACGTTGCGGCTGTTGTTTAAAATGAACAAACTGTTGTCAAAACAGTTGGCAATTCAAAACGGTTAAATTGTTGTTCAAATCGTGGTCAAATCATGACAGAGTAGTCGTTTAAAACAGTTGATAAACTTACTTGTAAATCTTTTGTTGTTTAAATATAAACAAGTTATGTATAAATCGTTGACATTCAATCGAAATAGTGATCAATTCGTATATGTTTTAGAAAATCATTTCAGTATATAAATAGTAGTGTTCGTTTGGAAATCAATCTAGTGAATAAATAGTAGGAAAACCTTCCCGTGTAGTTGTTTGTTGTAATAACCATTTCAAAATAAAATTTGTAGGAAATTTGTCCTATAAGGTTTGCTATTCGTGGGAGAGTTCGTTTCGCATAGTACTTAAGAAGGCTCGTTACTCCGATACGTATCGCGATCTCCGTTTGTTTCATCCGTCTATTCGATTGATGAGTTGTCGGTCCTAATCGTTAAACGTTTAGTATGAATTCGTTCGGTCCATTAGAGAATAAGAGATTGTTTGCACAATAGTCAAGAAGAATAGAGTAGTCGTTCAAATAGTAGTCAATGCCAAAGTAAGGAATGTGAAGAATGAAGTCTCACATGTTTCAGTTATCAAGCATTAAGAAGAATTAGCGATATTCCCATCACGTATCTTACGACTATGAAACGCCCATATGTACTTAGTATGATATAATCACGTTGGCCAGGCGTCATTATATGATGCTAAATACATACTTCTTTTCATCAACCGCCTTAATACGATCAGGTTCATACGAATCAGCAAATTGGATGAAGTATGGTTCAAGGAGTTCAAGGCAAAATCAACCATACAATAGAACAAGTAGAATAAGTGTACGATAGTATCGGTCGGTTGGTTCACGTATGCCGATGTGTCGTAACAAATGTTGTCGTGTATCGAGTTAGATGTATGCAAATGTATGTGTATGCATGAGTGTCCTAGCCAAGGCTATAGTCTAGGTCTCTAGGTCGCTTAAAGACTTCTAGTTCGCAATAACCAATGGCTCTGATACCAATCTGTCGCACCCCCAAATTTAGTCAACGATGGTTAGCGGAATCATTTGGATCAAGTAGCGGCACCGACGTCAACATTGGACATTCATGAATCAGAGCGTATGATTATTGCAAAACAGCAGTTAAGATGTCATCCTATTTTGTCGTGGGTCACCCAGATTCCAAAATGCGTGCAGTCTTACTTGTACAGCTAATTCCCTGAAAAACATAGTAAAAAGTCAACAATAATGTTGAGTGAATTCACAGGTTTTATAAGTGTAGTTCATTGTACCAAATAGTTTATAAATTATTGACACAAAAGTCAAATAGTGTTTGCATTGGAATGTTATCCAAATATATGTTTAGTTGGGATGTCCCCCAAAATATATGTTTGAAAATATGTAGCTGGTCGTTCTCCAGCGATTTCACAGTTAGTACCGGTCGTTCTCCGGCGAGTTCACAGTTAGTACCGGTCGTTCTCCGGTAAGTTCACAAGTAAGCACCGGTCGTTCTCCAACAAGTTCACAAGTTAGCACCGGTCGTTCTCCGGCGAGTTCACAGTTAGTACCGGTCGTTCTCCGGTAAGTTCACAGTTAGCACCGGTCGTTCTCCGGTAAGTTCACAGTTAGCACCGGTCGTTCTCCGGTAAGTTCACAGTTAGCACCGGTCGTTCTCCTGTAAGTTCACAGTTAGCACCGGTCGTTCTCCGGTAAGTTCACAGTTAGCACCGGTCGTTCTTCGGCGAGTTCACAGTTAGTACCGGTCGTTCTCCGGTAAGTTCACCAATTAGTTTACACAAATGTAACAGTTTATAGTATGAAAACGCTATTTCATAAACAATAGTTGTATAGTATGAACACAATCATAAACAATTTTAATAAAACCATAAAATCAATTATATAATAATTGCACATGTAGCAAAAGAGTTGGCTATGATTTTCACCCTATTTAAAAACTAGTAAAACAGTAAAAAGGTAGGGGCTGTGAACTCACCTGTTGAGCTAAAAGTGTGCGAGTGCTAGCAATGCCAAAGCCCAAATGTACTCCTAGTCGATAATCTCCTAACGCCCTAAACGTACGAGATTATAAGTATAAGTATGTGGATGTCGTAGTTGACCATCCATGCTAGCGTTCATTATCCAGATATGTCCAAAGTATTCATTTGTCATTTAGTTTTGTAGTTTAGAAAACATGTACGGCCCGTTGGTGACGGTTTTGTAATAATAATTCTCAAAGTGTTATTATTATGTTTGTTTCGTTTATTTACTTGTAAAAGTATACGCTTTTATATAAGTGTTTCAACACGTGTATACTTATCCGTAAATATCATAACATCATTTTTGTTCAAGTTTTATAGTATAACAACTAAATATTTGCTTCGATCCAAAGTCTAACGTTTTACATTTCGTTTCACGTTTTTCGTACCGAGGCTCGTTTCGGTTGACTTGGTCAAACGTGTTCGGTTTGTCCCGAAACTTTTACAAAAGTCTTAAATATGTTAAATAAACCTTAGAAAATTATCGTTACGTTTTATGGTCGGTCCGAAGTGTCGGTTTTCATAAAAGTGTCAAAACAGTCCAAAAGTTGTGTTTTCGGTTTTGTCGGTTTGTTTCGCCACACATTTCAACGAGTTCTGGTCCAAATCAAGGTCCACAAATTTTACCAACTGATCTTCTACTATTCTAGTGTCTAACATAAAATTCCTAAGATTTATAGTGTCCATTTACATAGGTAAATAATTCCGCGTAACTACCGAACATATTTTTCGACAATTTCCAGACTAGTGTCAAAGATTAATTCGTAGATAAAAATGAGTGCGTTTCTGGAAGGAGCTATAGAAGAACTTTTTGTAGCTCTTTTCAATACGCAACTTTTAAAAAAAATTCATTGTCTAACTCATCTTAGAACTCCAGATATGACCATTTTTGTAACCTGTGTTTTCTGAGACAGATTATGTTTATTCATGTATGTTCTTCAAAAACGATTTTTAACTTATATTTTGGACATAATCAAGTTAGATGAACAATATTACATCAAGATCAGTAGCATGCAAGAAGATTAATGAAAGGTTCATGTGATTCATACCAAGAGAATGAAGAACAAAGATGGAGATGATGATGAAGGAGGTGATCTTAAAGTTTCCTTGCAAAATGATGATGGTTTTGTGATGGTGGAGCTATGGTGGTCAAAGGTGGTTACTGGTAATCAAAGGTGGTTATTGGTAATCAAAGGTGGTTGAGTGGTGGTGTTGTGATGGTGAATCTCCAGATTTTAGAGAGAGAGGAAGTGGAAGCTAGAGAAAGGTTAGAGAGAAATGAGTGTGAAAGAGTGAGGTGAAATGATGAAATGAGAAATGATGCATGTTCTTGCATGTAGTATGAATGGAGGAAAGGGGTGGTGGCACATGGGATGGTTTTGGTGGGTCCCCATGGGTGGGTGTGTGATTTAATTCTTGTTTTCAGACTGTGTTACGTATTTTAGTTGTTTACATGTTATTCATGTTAAAACGTTAAATCGCCCAGCGTTTATTTGCGTAGTTTTTGTTATCGATATATTTGGAATATTTTTCCATTGAAGCATTATTAAAATATTTTATTTTAAGTTATCAAACTATTTATTGACTTTCATTTGGTTGTCGAATTCGATTTGCGCATTTTTACTGCGTTTGTTATGTTTTAATCAAAACGTCTAAGTTTTTAGTGTACTATTATAAGAAAATAACAATGTAGGATTTTAACATCCCAAAATCCAAAAGTAATATTGTGAATAACGTAATAGTAAATGTTTTAAGTTATTTTTACTCTAGGTGAAATAAAATAGTAATAACTGTGAGTCGGTTTTAAAGTTCCAGACAATGATAATCACGGGAATAAAATTTCTACATATTTATCTGTTATTACACACATATGTACGTATGATAGATGATACAAAAATATTCCAGGAACTTCCCAAAGAGAGTAAAGTCGTGAAACCCTAACCCTAAACAAAGAAATCGAATTTTAAACCTGAAATCGAAGCTAGGAACTCGAATTCAACAAGGATTAATCATCTACAACCTAAGGTAATCCTTGTTCTTGATTTAGTTTAACCTAGAATCTTAGTTTCTTTGAATTTTCATGGGGGTTTATGAAATTAACAAATTTAATATGAAATAAAGTATGAAATACATTGAATTGATGATAGATAAGCTTATTAGTGATTGAATTAACACTAGAATGAATTAAAGATCAAGAATCTTGAATTGTGTTCTTGAGGGTTTTGATGGGTTTGAATGACTAATGATTTCTAGGTTGAATTTAAGCTATATTATGATGAATTAGTAATGTATAAGTGTTTAAATGATGAGGAGTAACATGAATTTGATCTAAAAATGGATTAATTGAATTTGGGATATATGATCAAAGTGGGTTTTGATCATATGGATATGAATTAGTGCTAATACACCTAAATTGGTGTTTAAAAAGGTTATTGATATATGATTACAAGAATTGAAGTATTAACTCAAAGAATTATATAATTGGATGAATTATGATTATGAGATTATTATAAAGTGGATAAAAGGATTATGGTGATCATTAGTGATGACCAAAATGAAATATAGGTGATCAAGTTATAAATATGATTAAGTAATGAAATAATGAATTCAATGAATTAAGAATGGATCTTAAGTTATAAATATGAAATAATCATCTAAGGTAGTTATTCAAATAATGAAATAAAGAGAATTATGAAATAAAGAATTAGAAGTAACATGATCAATCCAAAAAGGGTGATGGATTGATAATGTTAATGTATTGATTATGTCGAAATATAGTTGTTAAATGTGTTATTGTATTCATAGGTTATATGCTAGGTGATCAAGAATGATGGATTTGCTATTCAAGAAATTCGTCACGTAATTGCTTAAATGGCAAAGGTGAGTGATACGAGGACTACTTGAATAATGATTGTATGTTCCGGATTGCTTACGAGCAGGAGGTTCATACAATCGTTTGGAATATCGTTTGTCTCTTCTAGTTGTTCTTATTGTTTGTTTCTTATAATTGTATCTTATGTGTGTTTTATATTGTACTATGTTTCGTATCTTAAGAAATATTGGTTGTTGACCATAGTTGTGGATGATTGAATTATGTGGATTATGTGAATTTGTAGGATTATGTGAATTAGGAGAATTATGTGAATTAGGAGGATTATGTGAATTAATTGGAATATATGGATTTAGTAGTGTAGAAATTGAATATCACGAAATAAGTGCTTGGCACTACTTGGTATCTATTAAGCTTGGTACCCATATGGGATTACTGCCATGCTTACTTGTATCTATTGGATCATGGGTCCATACGAAATATTGTCGAATCTTTATTGTGGTTTAATAGTTTCTATTTAAAAGAAATAAGTAGTTATTGATAACTTGTATCTTGTTTGTGAATTATTTATTTAGTTGCTTGTATACTCACTAAGCTCTACGCTTACTCGTATCAGTTGTTTTATGTTGTAGGTATTTGATTTTGTTGAACCAATTGGATGAAAGGATTCAAGAAGGTAGCGTGGATAGAAACTTGTAATGTTATTAGACAAGTTTCTTATTCTATTGAATTATCGTTTTGTATTACCATTGTATAAATCGCCCAAACTATTATGATTTTGATAAAAGGTGTCATCATTGTATGGAGTCGAATTTGTAAACATTTAACTTTAGTATTTAGATGGGACCAAATGTGATGGAATGATATTCCTAAGCATTATGAATTTATAAATTTGAAATATACAAGTGTTATATAAAAAAAAAAAAAAAAAAATCTATTGAAATATGGGCGTTTCAAGTTGGTATCAGAGCCAGGTTTAAGAGAATTAGGTAATCCACAATAGGATTGCTTAAGCTTAAACCAATATGAATTACTTGAATTGTTATCTTAATTGTGAGTAGTAATAGAATTTATTGAATTGATATGATTCTTTGTAACGAAATATTTGATGGTTAATAAGTGTAGAATTAATAATATAAGGTTTAATGAGGTCTAGAACCTTATGTAATAGGATTTGGAATTTCATGAATTGTTGAAAAAGAATTTAGCTTAGTTGTTGAATAAATGTATCTTTGACTTGAAAAAGTCAATGCGGAATATGATGGTGTCAATTTGGGTAGTGTGGAATAATGTATAGTGATAGTATAGTTAGATGTTGAAATATATGAATATTGGTCATAGTTTTGGTGAAATTGTGATTAATGTGTAAATTATTGAAATATGGTGCATTTAAGTAATCATGAATCAAGAATTGTAATATATTGTTAAAAAGAATTGAATTCAAGGGTTAATGGTTTGAATTGGGTTAGAATTGGTGAAAGTGTCCAAATGGACCCCTAAACGGGTCAAGGTGTCAAAATAAGTAATGATTCAAGTATGGTAGTTGCGATCATTGCTTTAAGTCATAAATGGATATAGGAATATGTTGGCAAAAGACCAGAATCAAAAACCAAGTGGTTTGGAATATGAGTTGTCCACTAAATTGGTCCAAAATGACCATAATTTGGTGAGACGTCCGTTTTCTCGTAAAATGTGAATTTTGAAAAAGTGTGAAAATGGAAAGTTGCATTTTGATCATATGAATGTGCCTGCAAAATTTCAGAATCTAATTCTTTATGGTTTAAGAAATATGCGCGTTTGAATTTCATATTTTTGCACTAAGTTGTGCAGGTCTGTTCTGGGCTGGTGTACCCGGCGGGTAAGCCTGGTGCCCGGTGGGTAATGTTGTTGACCCAGCGGCTGGTGACCCTAAACCAGCTGCTCCTCCTGCCCAAATGCGGCAAAATATTTCTGTTAGTGAAAATTTAAATAACCCGGCGGTTTGGGCTTGGAACCCGGCGGCTGAGCATGTGTACCCGGCGGGTACTATGTTTGCCCGGCGGGTAATGGGTAATTTTGTTGAATTTTTGTTTTTAGTCAACCGTTTAGCAATATTCGAAATAATGTTCGACGTAGAATTTCCGTAATAAAATTTCAGTGTCCGATTGAGACGAAATTTACAAGGTCACTCGGAAACGGCCCAACGGTCAAGGCTCATCGCTTTGCCATGAGCCCTGTCAGTTTTCGGCACTTCGGGGTCATTTAGGGCCCGAAAATGGCATTTTACTGTTTTTCGGACCTTATTTTGAATTTTTGACTTACGTTTCGAATTGGGCTTTTGTTTTTTTAAGCCTCAGGAATCATTCTGTTTAATAAATGTATCATTAGGGCCTGTTTTTACGATGTTATGTGAATTTTGAATATTGATTGAATTAAACGAAATACGAAAATAATTGTATAAGTATTTAAGGAATAATTGAAAACTTTAATCAATGATTAGGAAATATGGATTGCTTCCTTAGGAAGAATATGGAATACGTAAATTGATAAATATGTTTTGTTATGAATTGTGTATTGCGCATTGTGTAGAGATTCTTTGTTACGAAATATTAATTATACGAAATATGTGCTAAGCACAATGGTATCTTATGGATTGTGGGTCCGTTTGGGAGTTTAATCTCTACTTAAGCTCAATTGTTGTTTGATTTGATTATTGGTATACTTATGAATTAAACAGTTTGAAATAATGACATGATTAATATATGTCATCATAAGTGATTAGTTGTTATGTGATTAGAAATATATGTGTTTAATTGATTGATGAATGTAATTCATTCATCAATGGCAGGTTGGGAGGTGAAATATATATGTGAACTTTCTTGTTTATGTGAAATCTATTAATTGAAATAAGTTGAATATATGTGATTAAAGTGCTAGCAAGTGTTTTGCTAGTTGTGAATCATTGAATTATGTGTTTTGTGGAAATTATATTAAAGCAGGATGATATAAAGCAGCCTAAGAAGGAATTGTGTGTAACATAATCTAAAGACGTCTGGCCAACGTAGTTATATTATGCTATTCACATGGAATTGTTGAGGCTGCCAAATATCAGATAGGCTTGATATAATATGTAGAGAATAAGTATAAGAGTAGTGTTGATTTGTTTCGAGTAAAGGCAGAAGCATGTAAGCTTATGCTTTATAAATGAATATAGTATCAATATGATGTGAATTTAGTATGGAATATAGAAATAGTAAACCACTAGACTATAGTCATAATGTGGTACCTATTATAGAAGAAATAGATGTTAGTCGAAATAAAATATGTGTTTGCCCTATAATAGTATCTTATTATGAATTTTATTATTAAAAAGAAAGTATAATGAATCTTAAGTGGGGGAGAATCTAAGTAAGTGACGTATAATAGATTAACAGAAATAGAATTTAATTACGAAATGACATAATATAAAAATATAGTTAAGGAATTATGATTGATCATTGTTAACTGCGGTTAGCACTGATCCTGTATCAGAATTGTTTACGAAATATGATAATCTTGATATTCATACTATGCTGACGTAGCTAATATGATACTACGAAATATATTATTGATAGTTCTTATGTTAATTAAGATAATATGTGAGTACTAGCTTGTTGGCTAGTTATGATTGAAATAAAATTTTCATTGTTGAAATATGTAATGTGGTTTTTATAACCACTAATGTAATCATTATAAAGAAATAAATAGTATGTGTTTCCCTTATATCAAGTGATTACGTGTTTCAAAGTATCTATAGAACTAATAATAACAAATGACCCAGAAAAGTGGTCGGTATGAAATAGGATATATGCACAGTACATGTGCGTGGGTAAGAATAGAAGTATGCACATTCATTGAAATGTGAATGTGGAAAGAATTCAAAATCTGTATCTATATTATAAGTTACTCAAAGGGGTGACGTATGCTATATGTATTAGTTATGATGAAATAATTGATATTATTACATATTGTACTTTGTACTAGTAAGAGAAATAGAATTAAAAGCGCAGATAGGTGTTTAGGATTTATGAATTTAATTGAAATATACCCTGGATATGTGCAAATTAATGAAATAAAACGTATATATATAAGAGAATTATTAAGCATACATATCTTGTGTCTATTTGGATAGAAATATATGCTTATGTATCTAAGAAATATGTATAATTTAGCTGCATATGATGAGAGATTATTTATGTAATATACATATTAAGTTGTCTGGAAACTAAAATGAAATATGAATCAAAGATATCTTGTGGGTACGTGAGTGGTGTACATTCATGTTATGAATTCATTAATTGTTTAAAGTATCATATAGGAAATAAACGCTTCCGCACCTGTAGAGAAAGTATCACTGCGATTCTATATGAGTGACATTCGTGAGGACACGAATGAAATAAGTGGGGGAGACTTGTAACATCCCAAAATCCAAAAGTAATATTGTGAATAACGTAATAGTAAATGTTTTAAGTTATTTTTACTCTAGGTGAAATAAAATAGTAATAACTGTGAGTCGGTTTTAAAGTTCCAGACAATGATAATCACGGGAATAAAATTTCTACATATTTATCTGTTATTACACACATATGTACGTATGATAGATGATACAAAAATATTCCAGGAACTTCCCAAAGAGAGTAAAGTCGTGAAACCCTAACCCTAAACAAAGAAATCGAATTTTAAACCTGAAATCGAAGCTAGGAACTCGAATTCAACAAGGATTAATCATC
Organism: Helichrysum umbraculigerum; assembly: GCA_949592205.1. NCBI lineage: Eukaryota > Viridiplantae > Streptophyta > Magnoliopsida > Asterales > Asteraceae > Helichrysum > Helichrysum umbraculigerum. The sequence continues at coordinate 72,049,707 of CATIUR010000003.1, forward strand.
TACAACCTAAGGTAATCCTTGTTCTTGATTTAGTTTAACCTAGAATCTTAGTTTCTTTGAATTTTCATGGGGGTTTATGAAATTAACGAATTTAATATGAAATAAAGTATGAAATACATTGAATTGATGATAGATAAGCTTATTAGTGATTGAATTAACACTAGAATGAATTAAAGATCAAGAATCTTGAATTGTGTTCTTGAGGGTTTTGATGGGTTTGAATGACTAATGATTTCTAGGTTGAATTTAAGCTATATTATGATGAATTAGTAATGTATAAGTGTTTAAATGATGAGGAGTAGCATGAATTTGATCTAAAAATGGATTAATTGAATTTGGGATATATGATCAAAGTGGGTTTTGATCATATGGATATGAATTAGTGCTAATACACCTAAATTGGTGTTTAAAAAGGTTATTGATATATGATTACAAGAATTGAAGTATTAACTCAAAGAATTATATAATTGGATGAATTATGATTATGAGATTATTATAAAGTGGATAAAAGGATTATGGTGATCATTAGTGATGACCAAAATGAAATATAGGTGATCAAGTTATAAATATGATTAAGTAATGAAATAATGAATTCAATGAATTAAGAATGGATCTTAAGTTATAAATATGAAATAATCATCTAAGGTAGTTATTCAAATAATGAAATAAAGAGAATTATGAAATAAAGAATTAGAAGTAACATGATCAATCCAAAAAGGGTGATGGATTGATAATGTTAATGTATTGATTATGTCGAAATATAGTTGTTAAATGTGTTATTGTATTCATAGGTTATATGCTAGGTGATCAAGAATGATGGATTTGCTATTCAAGAAATTCGTCACGTAATTGCTTAAATGGCAAAGGTGAGTGATACGAGGACTACTTGAATAATGATTGTATGTTCCGGATTGCTTACGAGCAGGAGGTTCATACAATCGTTTGGAATATCGTTTGTCTCTTCTAGTTGTTCTTATTGTTTGTTTCTTATAATTGTATCTTATGTGTGTTTTATATTGTACTATGTTTCGTATCTTAAGAAATATTGGTTGTTGACCATAGTTGTGGATGATTGAATTATGTGGATTATGTGAATTTGTAGGATTATGTGAATTAGGAGAATTATGTGAATTAGGAGGATTATGTGAATTAATTGGAATATATGGATTTAGTAGTGTAGAAATTGAATATCACGAAATAAGTGCTTGGCACTACTTGGTATCTATTAAGCTTGGTACCCATATGGGATTACTGCCATGCTTACTTGTATCTATTGGATCATGGGTCCATACGAAATATTGTCGAATCTTTATTGTGGTTTAATAGTTTCTATTTAAAAGAAATAAGTAGTTATTGATAACTTGTATCTTGTTTGTGAATTATTTATTTAGTTGCTTGTATACTCACTAAGCTCTACGCTTACTCGTATCAGTTGTTTTATGTTGTAGGTATTTGATTTTGTTGAACCAATTGGATGAAAGGATTCAAGAAGGTAGCGTGGATAGAAACTTGTAATGTTATTAGACAAGTTTCTTATTCTATTGAATTATCGTTTTGTATTACCATTGTATAAATCGCCCAAACTATTATGATTTTGATAAAAGGTGTCATCATTGTATGGAGTCGAATTTGTAAACATTTAACTTTAGTATTTAGATGGGACCAAATGTGATGGAATGATATTCCTAAGCATTATGAATTTATAAATTTGAAATATACAAGTGTTCTATAAAAAAAAAAAAAAAAAATCTATTGAAATATGGACGTTTCAAGGATAAATAAATTCTAAAAATAGATTCAAGTTATTTATAGAAATGTTTTCACCAACGTCCGTATTTTTGTCGGGTTCGTTCCGAATGTTTTGTACGCAAATATAACTAATTACGAATTAAGCAATACTACGCGTATTAAATTTTTGAGGGGTGTCACAATTTTCAAGTTTATAAATACCTGTAAACTAAACTCAATAAAGTTCATGTTATTTGGGTTCGATTTGAATTTTGGGTAATATGTTGTAACCCGACTAAGATGTCATTCTATTTAGGGTCATGATAAGCATCAAATAGATAGTATATTTTATAGTAATTTATCCCTATATTTATATACATTTTATTGCATTTATATGATTTTATATACTTATTTTGTTAATATTTGCAGAGATGTATTTTAATTGAAGATTGAAGAAAAAGGAACGAGAACGAATCCAAAACTGAAGGAAACTGAAGAAAATGAAGAAATGAATAAAATGGAGCTTAAATCTTAAAGAAATGAAGACCTAAAATGTTAATATTGAAGAATTGGGCCGAAATGAAGATTAAAATCCATTAAAGAAAAGAAGAAGCCCAAAATGAAGCCCAAACCCGAAGTTGGAAGATTCTGGAATTGAAGTCCAACCGGCGGTTGGATTACCCAACCGGCGGTTGGAGTGTAAAGGGTTTAAGGCGGTGGAAGACGCGGAGTTGGACTATGACACAAATTGATCCAACCGGCGGTTGGGAAGTCCAACCGGCGGTTGGACTGGCGGTTTTGAAAACTATAAATAGAGGCCTTAGTTTAGGTTTTAGATATACGATTCAAGAATACCAAAACCGATTGTTAGGGTTTAAGGTCGACTTAAGGTGCGATTTTGGAGGTCAAGGAGCTAGGGTTTGATGGTTTTTAACCCTAGGAAAAGCTGGTTCGACAATTGGTTTGGTTTCTTTATCCTTATAACTTTAATAACCTTATTGAGTTAATTTATGGATATTGTTTATTTGAATTACTTGTTAATTAGGTTTTCATTATAGCTATTTGAATGAATGTTTATTGAGTTTATTATATGAATTATATGTTTATATTTGAACTATATTATTGAATGTTTATTATACAAGAATTGTCTTTATTATGATATATTGATGATTGTTCTTGACATAGTTAGACTGATTTATATTAAACGAGGATGACCATATTAAGTTTATATAAATTAAGTGATTGTGTTTATGTCTTAATCTTAACCTTATGCGATAAACGAAGAATGATTCATTAATATAAAGTAATACTGTGATTCACGCCATACCGATGAAATTGTATTAATAAACTATTGATAGATCTTATTAATTAGTGATACTTTGCGTAACCTTATGAATGTATTGCTATGATGAAGATTAGCTTCACCTTAAGTAATTTTCTACATTAGTAATTTACCAGTAATAATAGCCAACAAAGCAAATAGCCAAATAGACATAAGTACATATAATAGGTTTAATAAATAATAGTTTGAATAATTATAATTTTCTATCCATCTGAGTATTATTAAGTTGTTCCTGAAACTTATCTATTAGAATCTGTATCAAAATATAAATATAAATATGTTCGTTCGGAACTAAAACGTCCCCCTTATCTTGTATATTATTGTAAATTGGATCCTTTATTCATTTGTATTATAATTGTAAATATTTGTAATTAGAAATAAATAGATAATTAGTTAAAATCAGAATCACGTTTCTTGTGTTCTTTATGTTCGAATTTGGACTTACTTATTAAGCTATATTACATGAACGGGTCAATCTTGCCTGAATTGTGTGATAGTACTATTTAGTATTTCCTTAATTTAAAACTTGTGATTATAATTGCCTATACTTAGCACACATCAAGTTTTTGGCGCCGCTGCCGGGGAACACTTAACCGGTTGAACTCTTGTTTTACCGGGGGAGCGGTGTATTTTAATTAAACTAATTATTTTCCCTGTAAAATTTTTATTTCTAATACTTTGCAAAATCAATACGAAATATCGGCTCACCCATTGAGAATACTGATAAAAACAAAGGTATAAGGAGAGTAAAGCCCTACCTCATTGATTTATCATATAAGATTTAAGGTGCTTCTCGAAAGAAATAGGTTTTTAATAAGCTTCGCACTGACATGTTTCTCCGCTTTTGTGTACTATCAATGGAGCTACCGAGATCTATTGACTAGCTGTGTAAAAGAAATTTAACAAAACCCACTGTAATTTCAAACTGTTGTATAAATAACTAACTTACGTTACTAACAAATAGGAAATTTGGGTTGGGTACTCTTTTTCGATTATTTAATTTTGAATGTGTTTTATTATTAATTATCGGGATTCATATACACCAACTTGAATATTTCTAACATATTATTAACATTTACTTTTGAATTTAAAGTACTACTAAATTCTGTTTTTGTTGCAGATGGATGTATGACCCGGACACTTCATCCGGATCCACTTAGTCCATTTGACGAACCAGAACGAGAATTTCTTTCTAGAAGACGATTATCATACGCGCCACCTAATTCGCCAGAACACGGAATTTCATCTGAGGAAGACGACTTAATATTTCATAACAATTTAGTCAAAACGGTTAAAAGAGGGTATTACTCCGATTCGGAGTTAGATAAAGTGCCTTCTAGACAAACTACAATATATCCAAGTGATTTTGAACCAGAACAAATCAACATGGCAGACATAGCTAACATGACGCTTGAGGATTACACGATTCAAACTCGTGGAGATCCGAGACCGGGAGTGGTTAGGCCTGCCATAGCTAGAGAAGTAGAATTTGAGTTAAAGGGGCAATTTCTGAAAGAGTTAAGAGAAAATCCTTTCAGAGGAGAAGATAAAGAAGATACAAACGAGCATGTTGAGAAAATTTTGGAGATTGCAGATATGTTTAATATTCCTAATGTTACAAGAGATCAGGTTATGTTACGAGTATTTCCTTTAACACTAAAGGATGGAGCTAAGAGATGGATTAATAATGAACCAGCCGGATCTATTACTACTTGGGAAGATCTTCGTACAAAATTTCTAACAATGTATTGTACACCTTCCAAGACGTCGAAGATGATTGATGAGATTAAGAACTTTAAGCAGAAACCCGATGAATCTCTATATCAAGCTTGGGAAAGGTATAAGGAGATGTTACATAAATGTCCACAACATGATTTAAATGTTCAACAAGAAATAACGGTATTCTATAAAGGAGTTGATCGAGCAACACGTCAACAGTTAGATGCACAAGGCCCAGTACCTAAGAAAACTCCAGCAGTAGCAAAAGCCGGAATTGAAGAATTAGCTAAGCATTCTCAGTTATGGGATGATGGTTCATCTGGAAGAAAAAGGATATCTGAAGACAGTGATGGTCTCGCAGCTATCACAGCAAAATTGGAAAGTATGGGAAGAAATATTAAGAAAGTGAATGAACAAGTTCATGCAATCAGGATTGGTTGTGAAATATGTGGATGAAGTCATCTAAAGGCAGAATGTCCTAATAATGATAGCGAAATGAATACTGAAGAAGTTATGTATGGAGATTTTCAAGGAAATCCAAATTATCGTCAAGTTTCTAATTTTAGAAGAGTTAATCAACCAGGACAACAGTATCAACAAGGAGCACCAGGTTTCTATGTCAAAACGGGACAAAATCCGTCCTATTCTGACAGGATCAACTCGTTAGAAAGTATTTTGGGAAAAATGGTTGAAGGAAGTAATAAAAGAATGGATGATCATGATGCAAGGATGCGTAATAATGAAGCATCAATCAAACAAATTGAAGGATCAGTTCATCAGATTGCTAAAACATTACAGGAGAGATTTCCAGGAACATTGCCGGGATTTACTGAAACAAATCCAAAGGAACAAGCTAAAGCAGTAATTACCAGAAGTGGTAAGAATGTTGATTCTCCTGTTATAACTAAATAAATTTTTGAATCTGAGCAGGTTGAAAAAGAAACAATTGATGAAGACATACAACCAAACAAAAAGAGCATTGGAGAAAATAAGGTTAAAGAAGTCATCAAAGACTATACACCCCCACCTCCATATCCAGCTGCTCTGAGGAAGGACAAAGAAGATGAACAATACCACAAATTTCTGGAAAATCTAAAACAACTTCATATTAACATTCCTTTTGTTGAAGCTATAGCTCAAATGCCGAAGTATGCAAAATATCTTAAGGAGCTGCTGACTAACAAAAGTAAACTGGATAATGTGACAAAGGTGACCATGAATGCGAGATGTTCAGCAATAATGCAGAATAAGCTACCTCCGAAAGTCAAAGATCCAGGAAGTATTACTATACCTTGCAAAATTGGTGAAATTACTATTGAAAATGCATTAGCAGATTTAGCTGCTAGTATTTCATTAATGCAATAAACTCTTTATATGCGATTAGGATTAGGAGAACCAAAACCTATTCGTATGTGTATTGAATTAGCTGACCGATCTGTGCAATACCCTAGGGGAATAGTTGAAAATGTTTTCATTAAAGTTGATAAATTTGTTTTTCCATGTGATTTTGTAATCTTAGATATGGTAGAAGACCCTAAAGTCCCTATTATATTAGAAAGACCATTTTTAGCAACTACACACGCCCTAATAGATGTTTTCAATAGGAAAATTACCATGAGATTAGGAAATGATAAAATTGTTTTTGATGTTAATAACTCCATGAAATTTTCTGATTATGTGGATGATACTTGTTATTACTTAAATTCGTATGAATATATGGATAACCCTTCTTTTCAAGATTTTTTAGGAAAAGATCAAGCAGATACAGGAATTCTTAATGGATGGACTGAAGAGTTTGACACTGAAAAGGATTTAGCAGAATTTGATAAGTTATTAGAAGAAGATGAAGATTCGGAAGAAGCAACCATGGTTATCCAACAATATCCTACAGAGGAATCAATACAGCCAATTGCTAAAATTATTAATAAAGAATTAATACCATATTCAGTCAACAATATTCCTTGTTTTAAAGAAGAGATATATGAGATCAAGACATCTATTGAAGAACCACCACAGTTGGAACTTAAATAGCTACCATCGCATTTGGAATATGCTTATTTACAAGGCACATCAGACTTGCCAGTTATAATATCTTCTAAACTATCAATAGCAGAGAAAGAACGATTAGTTCAGGTTCTTAAACAGCATAAACAAGCAATAGCATGGAAAATCACGGATATCAAGGGAATCAGTCCTACATACTGCACTCATAGAATCTTAATGGAAACAGATTTTAAGCCAGTCGTACAACCATTGAGAAGATTGAATCCGAATGTTAAAGACGTTGTCAGGAAAGAAATCATTAAATTGCTGGATTCAGGATTAATCTATCCTATTTCAGATAGTCCATGGGTAAGTCCAATACACGTTGTACCAAAGAAAGGCGGAATAACGGTTATACCAAATGAAAAGAACGATTTGGTACCAACAAGGACGGTAACGGGATGGAGAGTTTGTATTGATTATAGGAAATTAAATGATGCTACCATGAAAGATCATTTTCCATTACCATTTATTGATCAAATGATAGAAAGGCTAGCAGGAAAGGAGTTCTATTGTTTTCTGAATGGATTTTCAGGATATTTTCAAATACCGATTGCGGCCAAAGATCAAGATAAAACAACATTTACTTGTCCGTTTGGTACTTTTGCTTATAGAAGGATGCCGTTTGGTTTGTGTAATGCACCAGCTACATTTCAGCGTTGCATGATCGCAATATTTCATGATATGGTAGAAGATTTCATGGAAGTATTTATGGACGATTTCTCGGTATTTGGTGATTCATTTGATTCTTGTTTAAAGAATTTACAGAAGATGTTGCAAAGATGTGAGGGGGAAAATCTAGTTCTTAACTGGGAAAAATGTCACTTTATGGTTCGAGAAGGGATTGTTTTAGGTCATAAAATATCCAAAATAGGAATCGAGGTAGATCAAGCAAAGATTGAAGCCATTTCAAAATTACCTTATCCTACAAATGTTAAAGGAATAAGGAGTTTTCTAGGACACGCTAGATTTTATCGGAGATTTATACCAGATTTTTCAAAAATAGCAAGACCGCTGAATCATTTGTTGGAAAAAGATGCAAAATTCGAATTTACAGACAAATGCAAACAATCGTTTGATGCATTAAAAGAAAAGTTAGTATCTGCTCCAGTTATGACAGGTTGAAAGTCCCCTTTGGCTCGGATCTAAGTGATTGATTGCAGTGATTGTAAGGCAGAATCAAACAATCACACGAAACAATAATAAACTCAAACCGAAACGAATAATAATCAAACAAAACGAGTTTATTAGCTTAACGAATGTATTGGAACGTGTTTACAGATTGCTTAGTTGACAAATGGTGCTAGGGTTTCGTCAACCCTAGCCGAAAACCCGTAGGTTTGTATTTATACTAAAACTAAATCGGCAGACATGCGTCACTTGGGAAGTGTCGCATGTCGCCGCCCTCATGCGTCACTTACTTAAGTGACACTATGCGACACTAAGGCAAGTGTAGCCTAACACAGAAGCTAAGTGTCGCTATACATGAAAATGACTTTTCCATTAAAACTAACTAACGACACATACAACTCAATAGACCAACTGACAGACACACTAATATGCATCAATACAGGTCCAAAATGGAATCTACCTTTTGATTTAATGTGTGATGCTAGTGATTATGCGGTTAGAGCTGTTTTAGGGCAGAGAATTGATAAAAAGTTTAAGACAATCTATTATGCCAGTAAGACATTAACAGATGCTCAGGAAAATTACACAACTACGGAAAAGGAACTTCTGGCAGTGGTTTTTGCTTTCGATAAATTTCGTTCATATCTTGTCTTAACTAAAACTGTGGTTTATACTGACCATTCTGCTTTGAAGTATTTGTTTAATAAGCAGGATGCGCGCCCTCGTTTATTGCAATGGATTCTTTTATTGCAGGAATTTGATATTGAAATCAAGGATAAGAAAGGAGCTGAAAATGTCGCAGCTGATCATTTGTCAAGATTGGAAAATCCAGAGTTGGAAGCATTAGATGAAGAGGAAATTCAAGATTCATTTCCGGATGAGAAACTTATGACAGTACAAGAATTAACAGAGATACCTTGGTTTGCGAATTATGCAAATTATTTGGTTACTAAAGTTCTCCCGAGGATGGATTATCAGAAGAGGAAGAAATTCTTTTCTGATTTAAAGTATTATTTTTGGGAAGATCCAGTTCTTTTCAGATACTGTGCAGATGGCATAATTAGAAGATGTGTACATGGTGAAGAAGCTCAACAGATTATTAAGCATTGTCATGAAGGACCAGTAGGCGGTCATAATGGACCAAGTTACACTGCAAAGAAAATATTTGACGCAGGTTTTTATTGGGCGACGATTTTTAAAGATACATATGCATTCGTTAGGAATTGTGATTCTTGCCAAAGAGCTGGGAACATTTCTAAACGTGATGAAATGCCACAGAATAGTATACAGATTTGGAACTCCCAAGGCATTGATTAGTGATCGAGGTACTCATTTTTGTAATACTCAATTAGAGAAGGTATTAAAAAGTGGAAATAGAACACAAAGCATATTGGGCACTTCGAGAATGCAACATGGATACTGATGAAGTTGGTAAGCATCGCTTTTTACAGTTACATGAGTTAGATGAGCTTCGTTGGAATGCTTATGAGAATTCAAGGTTTTATAAAGAAAGGACGAAGAAATGGCACGATGGAAGACTTCGAGGAGATAAAGAGTTTATTGCTGGAGAACGTGTGCTTTTATATAATTCACGTATTCGGTAATTTCCGGGTAAATTGAAATCCAGATGGAGCGGACCGTTTGTTATTCACCAAGTTCATACAAATGGAAGTGTGGATTTAGTTGCCTTTGATGGAGCTATTTTTACAGTTAATGGACATCGTTTAAAGAAATACTATGAAGATACTGTTATTGAACATACTTCAGATGTAACTCTGGAAGAATAAGTTACCAAATCATGTCGAACTTACCGACACTTAAACAAAAGTGCTTCTTGGGAGACAATCCATGTTTATTTTTATATGTTATGTTTTTCTTTTATGTTTTTATTTTCAGGATTGAACTTTGTGGGTATGTTCACTGGAAACCCTCACGAGACTATAACTCGTCCACTCGGGATACCGAGGGGTTTAAAGGCTTATTGCATATGCTAAATGCAATCGTGATTAACTACGAAAGTGTGGATGTTGTATATTATTTTTCAAGAGATCAAGGAATCAACCGAAGCAGATTTTTCTTAGCCAATGATGAAATTTATAATTTCAGTCAGGGGAGTTTTTCTGTTCTATTTTTCTTTCCCTTACTAACTTTTGTTTATCAATTATTATACAATGAGGGCATTGTATAATTTAAGTGTGGGGATAGGGTTCGTAAGAAAAAGAATTTCTTTAATTAATCATTTAAGTTTCTATTGTTCTTAAATTTTATTAAAAATTTAAAATTTTTAAGTGAATAACTAAGTATTTATTAGTTAGAATACTTTTATCAAAAGTTTTGTTTTGTATTTAAAAAGTTTAGACTTTAATGTGGATTAACTGTTTTGTATATATAATGTAAGCTACTTAAATAAGGAGTGATATATAGTTATGTGATATGATGTACTAATAGGCAATCTATATGAAGATTTCTGAATTTTAATAAAATTAATAAAATAACTTGTATATTATTTTATGGTACATAATATGATGTATGACATAAAAGTCTTAATTTTTAAATTTATCATGTGATAATTTTATATCTTTATACTTATATGAAGACATTTGGGGGTCTACTAATTGTTTCCTCTGTTGTACGAAAGTACAGACCTAGTCTCTAATTAGTATTCTTAAATAAAGTAAAAAGAAAGAAAAATCTTACAGAAATAAATAAAAATCAAACTATGTCGCTTTGTTGTACGGCTGTACAGACTTGTCACCGCTGGTTTGATTTAAATAAAAATGTTTTACCTGAATCAAGTTATGTCGCTCTGTTGCATGAAAATGCAGACCTGTCACCAATGTCTTGATTCTTAAAAATGGATTTCATATATTTATTTGGAATATAAAAGTAAGTTGCATGATTAAATTTAAGAGTATATCATATATGGAAATCATAAGTAATATACATACTAACAATAAATATGTATTCAGAAATATAAATATAGATTGTTTAAAGTGGACAAATATATTAGTAATCATTCATGAGCTATATATTACACAAATAATAATAATTTTTATTTATACATTATAGTTATCCATGTTAATTAAATTGTTTAAATTTTAATTCATGAAACAGATTTTTAGTATTGGTATTCTGATTTTTAAATATTAGTTTGATGCTTATTTTAAATTTTATTCAGTATTCTACTTGAGGACAAGCAGAACTTAAGTGTGGGGATATTTGATAATCATCAAATAGATAGTATATTTTATAGTAATTTATCCCTATATTTATATACATTTTATTGCATTTATATGATTTTAGATACTTATTTTGTTAATATTTGCATAGATGTATTTTAATTGAAGATTGAAGAAAAAGGAACGAGAACGAATCCAAAACTGAAGGAAACTGAAGAAAATGAAGAAATGAAGAAAATGGAGCTTAAACCTTAAAGAAATGAAGACCTAAAATGTTAATATTGAAGAATTGGGCCGAATAGAAGATTAAAATCCGTTAAAGAAAAGAAGAAGCCCAAAATGAAGCCCAAACCCGAAGTTGGAAGATTCTGGAATTGAAGTCCAACCGGCGGTTGGATTACCCAATCGGCGGTTGGAGTGTAAAGGGTTTAAGGCGGTGGAAGACGCGGAGTTGGACCATGAAACAAATTGATCCAACCGGCGGTTGGACTGGCGGTTTTGAAAACTATAAATAGCGGCCTTAGTTTAGGTTTTGTATACGATTCAAGAATACCAAAACCGACTGTTAGGGTTTAAGGTCGACTTAAGGTGCGATTTTGGAGGTCAAGGAGCTAGTGTTTGAAGGTTTTTAACCCTAGGAAAAGCTGGTTCGACAATTGGTTCGGTTTCTTTATCCTTGTAACTTTAATAACCTTATTGAGTTAATTTATGGATATTGTTTATTTGAATTACTTGTTAATTAGGTTTTCATTATAGCTATTTGAATGAATGTTTATTGAGTTTATTATATGAATTATATGTTTATGTTGGAACTATATTATTGAATGTTTATTATACAAGAATTGTCTTTATTATGATATATTGATGATTGTTTTTGACATAGTTAGACTGATTTATATTAAACGAGGATGACCATATTAAATTTATATAAATTAAGTGATTTTGTTTATGTCTTGATCTTAACCTTATGCGATAGACGAAGAATGATTCATTAATATAAAGTAATACTGTGATTCACGCCATACCGGTGAAATTGTATTAATAAACTGTTGATAGATCTTATTAATTAGTGATACCTTGCGTAACCTTATGACTGTATTACTATGATGAAGATTAGCTTAACCTTAAGTAATTTTCTACATTAGTAATTCACCAGTAATAAAGCCAACAAAGCAAATAGACATAATTACATATAATAGGTTTAATAAATAATAGTTTGAATAATTATATTTTTCTATCCATCTGAGTATTATTAAGTTGTTCCTGAAACTTATCTATTAGAATCTGTATCAAAATATAAATATAAATATGTTCGTTCGGAACTAAAACGTCCCCCTTATCTTGTATATTATTGTAAATTGGATCCTTTATTCATTTGTATTATAATTGTAAATATTTGTAATTAGAAATAAATAGATAATTAGCTATAAATCAGAATCACGTTTCTTGTGTTCTTTGTATTCGAATTTGGACTTACTTATTAAGCTATATTACATAAATGGGTCAATCTTGCCTGAATTGTGTGATAGTATTATTTAGTATTTCCTTAATTTAAAACTTGTGATTATAATTGCCTATACTTAGCACACATCAGGTCAAGTGTTGTCTTTAACTAAGGTCTGATATTCACAGTGTATGTCTAACTACTCAGGTGTACATTGTATGTAATAAACTTGTTATTTATTATTATTGAATGTATTATGGTGACATGTCAACTTGTAAATATACCACGTGGTACTTTATATAAATAACATGTCATCAAAATACACACAATATGCTACATAAGAAGTTTCTCACATACAATGTACGACTGCGTAGTAGGTACACAATATAAATATCAGACGTAAGTTATGTAAAATTATAAATAATTAACCCTTCTATTTGAAATATGAATTCATGGAGATACTAATGAGTCAACTTATGAAGAATTGAGTTATATAGTAACTTACTAAGATAAAAAAAAAATAACATTAAATAAGCACGTAAAAAAATGTTATGGTAGTTTTGAATTTTGTTCAAAATGATATTTAATATGAATATCATGCTTAGAGATACTAATATGTCATCCTAAGAAATGAGTTGATTTTATATAGAGAGAGAAAGAAAGAAATATATATTGTAATTCTAGTTAATTAGCTATGCAATAATTAACTCAAAATTATGAACATGTGAGGTATTAATGCCTAGTAAAATGTGAAGTTTTAGAAATAAAAGTACTTGAATCATGTTCAATTAAATAGATACATTAAGGTTAGTAACATAATATGATAGGTGATTAATTTAAAATTTGACATATTTTAGTTAGTTATTGATAAACGCCAAAATGTACTATATTGTAGTACTAATTTACCCCGTATTTGATAGATTTCTAATGCATTTTATGTGAATAAGATACTCATTTCGTTCATATTTGCAATTAGAAGTTTAATCGGAGCTTGGATAAAAAAGAAACAGAGAATGAGCTTATTGCGAAGAAAAGTTGCTAAGAGAATAAAACAATGGACAAGAGAAGATTGGATCGGAGTAAAAGATTATCAAATGGTGAAAAAACTGAAATTTCCATCCATCCGGCGGATGAAAATTCCATCCGGCGGATGGATTGATTAATTGGGCTTCCAAGTACGCGGGCTGGACTTTTGGGGAAAACTCATCCATCTGGCGGATGGAATTCCATCCGGCGGATGGATTGATTCTGCAGATTAGGTTAAAAACCTCATTTGCCTCATTTTAACCCTAACTTCTCATAACTCAAACCACACGAACAGCAGCGACCAGAGGGAGTTTTCGCCCATTTTTGGGAGCATTCGATGGCGATTTGGAGGCACGAAAGGGTAGGGATCGATGTCAATTGATTCCCCTTCGTGTGGTTCACGATTCGGTTTGCGAATCATCTTTCGATTTCAATTTAAACATGTCTATGTGTTTTGTTTGGGATATTGAATCTGATTTCGTATGATTGAATCATGGATTATAGTTATTGTTTATTGTTTAGATTAATAACTTTGGATTATGATTATTTGATAGTTATAATTGTGTTTCGAATCAATTATCTGATTGAAGATTGTTATGTTATCCGTAGAACCTTATTTGTTGGTGATTATTAATTGCTACTTAACGTGGTCAATAGTGTTGTCGAGATTGAGTTCCTTTGACATTGTTGATTATTGATGATTATAAATTTAGGTTTATGATCATTGCTAAATAGATTGAGTTTGATAGGTTAAGAGCATAGTAATTAATTAATCTAAAATGAATGAGCTAATAAGTGATTATTAGAATGTATTGTTGAGTCATACCGTGAGGATTAATCGTAACAAGTCGTGAACACTTAATGCACAATTTAGGGAAAAGCACGCAATAGAGCAACATTCTTACGACGTCGGATCGATGTTTAATGTGGGACTCTAGATTGCAGATATTAGTTAACCAGAATCGGAGACTAATATACATTTAACTTGGATTCTTTGATTAGTATCTAAGTTAATATAAAAGAAATCACAATCAGACAATCAAAACACATGAACCGGATAATATGAATCTGAGCGGAAGAATCTAAGTAATTACATGTCTATCTTTGATTGTTTATATGTTCCTCTTATCTTGTTTTATGTTGTTTGGTTTAGTTAATTAGTTCATCTTGAATGTTCGTGCGGAACTAAAACGTAACCCCTATTTTACTGCTTTAGCAATAATTCCAATTTAACTGAATAACATCGTTCCTGTGTTCCTGTGTTCAACCTGGACTTACCATAGCTATGCTATTCCGATCGGGTATTCTTGCCTGGTTGTGTGATAGTATTAATAAGGTATTTTCAGTTATAAATAATAAAACATGACGCTTTCACACGCAACAAATTTTTGGCGCCGCTGACGGGGGTTGAAAAATGACTAACATAGAAGTGTGTATGTCCTGAGTTATAAATCGATAAATATTGGTAGATTTTAGAACTTTGTTTTAAAGGCATAAGGCATTCTATGTTAGTTATTTTTCAACCCAAATTTTTCTTTTAAAAATGTATTCTATTTAAGTTTAGAAAATCTTGTAACAAATCTGGGAAATTCAAAGGATAATTTAAACTTAAATTTTAAAATATTAGATAGTTCATCATGTGATGTATCGATAGGCAATATATGTATAAGTTGTTGAGCTATTAAATAAAATTAATGCAACAAGTTTTTGGCGCCGCTGCCGGGGAACACTTAACTGGTTGGACTTTTGTTCTGCCGGGGAACACTTAACCGGTTGGACTTTTGTTCTACCGGGAACGGTTGCTTATTCGATTAAGTTAGGAAATATATATATATATATATATATATATATATATATATATATATATATATATATATATATATATATATATATATATATATATATATATATATATATATATATAAGGGGTTTTTCGTTAATCACGCATAATTTTATAGGCTCGATTTGCTAAACAAATATTTTTGTCTTGTCTAGAAGTTGTGATGATTAATGATGTAATTTGGTTGTATATAATTGTTTATTTGTTAATTATATGTATCTGAAGGTTATATAGTTTAATTTTTAATGGAGCGAAGTTTTTTAATTTGGTTTGCACAAACGTTCGACCGGCGGTTGAGTGACCAGCCGGCGGTAGGAAGGTTGTTTTTGCGAATAAAATTTTGTTTTCTGCTCTGTTTGTCATATATATTATATACTAATTATTTTTGTTTATTTAATGTACCTTATTTTATGTAGGTTATTGTTTGTTAATTTGTTAGTTTTAATTTTTAGTTATTTTATATTTTGTTTTCTTTTTCTTCTTTTTGTTTTCTTGTTAGTTGTTTTTGCAGTTTTGAACTTTGTGGGTGTGTTCCCTGGAAACCCTCACAAGACTATAACTCGTCCACTCGGGATACCGAGGGGTTTAAAGGCTTATTGCATACGCTAAATGCAATCGTGATGCCTACGGAAGTGTGTTGTTGTATATTTTCAGAATAAGATCAAGAAAGCATTTTTTTTTCAAGATCAGGGGAGTTTTCTGTTCACTTCTTTTCTATTCCCTATTTTACGATTCCTTGTTTTGCAATGAAGACATTGCTTTATTTTAAGTGGGGGATGGGGGAAAAGAAGTGTGTTTATCCTGAGTTATAAATCGATAAATATTGGTAGATTTTAGAACTTTGTTTTAAAGGCATAAGGCATTCTATGTTAGTCATTTTTCAACCCAAATTTTTCTTTTAAAAATGTATTCTATTTAAGTTTAGAAAATCTTTTAACAAATCTGGGAAATTCAAAGGATAATTTGAACTTAAATTTTAAAATATTAGATAGTTCATAATGTGATGTATCGATAGGCAATCTATATATAAGTTGTTGAGCTATTAAATAAAATTAATGTAACAGCTATGCAAATCAATCCAACATTTATGAATATGTGAGTAACAAATTAGTATAAATGAATGGATAGTTATTGTAGTAGTGTTAAGATCTGATGAACATGTGTCAAATATGAAATGTTAACTTTTTTTTCCTAACATATAAAATGATGTGAGGTTGATTTCTTTTTCTATTTTTTTTGGTGTAAATTTTTTTAATAATCAATTAAAAAATATATATTTCTTTAATGTTTCTATTTAGTACATGATTTTTGGAAAGCTTATGTGTCATATTCTTAAAACATGATTTCTTTTTATATAATCGATCTATATATCTATATAATTAGAGGAGGAGACTTTCAATAATTTGTCAACTATTTACTCATGTCACATTACATGCATCTTATGTATCATCTTTACATGAAACAAACTTGATAAGGTGCATTCTCCTACACTAACATGGTAAATAAGGTAATTATTATATTACAGAATCATATTAAATTTAATTTATACTCCTACACTCACATGGTAAATAAGGTAATTTTATATTAAAAATCATATTATATTTAACTTAGTTTATTGTGACATCATTTTTGTATGGTAAGTAATGTAATAGCTAATTAAATTATAACAATTTTAATCCAAACTAACGTGTCAAGTGATAACATTTGTATTATAATTTTTTGTTATAGTCGAACTTCATGAATTCATTTATCTATTTTTATTCTCTTTAACTTTGAGTTATAGGTTTTTTTATACTTCTTCATTTTAATCTTCACCCTTCTTTCTCCAACTCTCTCTCTCTCTCTCTCTCTCTCTCTCTCTCTCTCTATATATATATATATATATATATATATATATATATATATAAACTTTTAATGAATTAGGACAACTTACTTTTAATATCATTGTAACATTCATCATAGTTTTGTCATTTTGACAAAGTTTTTTCATCTTCCAAACTCATAGATCTCAATTTCATTATTTTGTAATTTGAGTACAAGCTTCATGGATGGGTAGATCAAGTTCATTGTCTCTTTCTTAAGAGGTTTTATTAGTTTTAATCACACAACTTGATTATAATTTAAATACGGCTAGTAAGAGGTGTAATTTTATAATTTTATATTACTTTTTAAATCTATATAATGTCTCATTTATGTATTTGTATATTTATAATTGCTATAAAATGATTTATGTTTTGTACAAGTATATGTACATAGTTTATGTTTGCTAAAAATATGATCATACGCATTGCTCAATAAATTAGTATAACCTCAGCAACGAAAAGGTTACTATGACCAAACAATTATTTTTAGCTAGAAAATGCCACTTTACAACTTACACATCTCTTTTAATCTTTCCAATTTATAGATATATTGTGAGAGAGAAAAATGTTGTTCTTAATTCATTTTTAAAAGGTCAAAACTTATAAAATTTCATTAATATCGTAAAACAAATTATTTTTTACACCATTTGAAAGTTGTTAAGAGGGTCTCTTCCATCCCCCTATACTTACTCAATATTATTAATTTATTTTTAAATGTTATTAAAAAAAAATTTGTAAAGGGAATTGATTTGTATTCCACCTTTTTTAGACGTATATCACAAAATATGTTTTATAACTTTGTACAGTATAACATCTTAAAGCATAACTGACGGTGTACATATAAAAAACTATTATGTACTAATCATCACCCTAATATAAAGTGTATACAACACAAAATTGAATATGATCATTAAAAATTTCATATAACGTTTTAGATTATGATCGATGTAAACATTATATTTTTCTATCCGTGAATCGCACAGGTTTAATGTTTGTAATATAATAAAGATAAAGACTAAAGATAAAAATAAAGATTTAAATTTCTAAAAAACAATTATACAGTGAGATAAGTTTTATTTCTTTAATAAAAAAATAAATAAATTGAACTACATCCGAAGCCCAAATAAAGTTAATATCCAACAAACTACGAGAGCCCATAAACTAAAGGTCAAAATCACATGAACAAAAATAATAGCGCAAAAGACACAAGCCCATCAATCTCGAAAGCCCATAAACTAAAAACCCAAGTACATTTTCAAAACCAGAAGTCCTCAACCTCAACCCAAAGTCCATCTACATCCGAAGTCCAACTACATCTAAACTATCATGAACATGAAGGTTTGAATGGAGTAATAGTGTTTGTAATTTGATTAAAATGATATACAATTCATTTGATGATGATGGTGGTGCTGGATTGATTATAAAAATGATATACAATTATATTCGTTTTTACTTGCTTATTACACGATCTAGCCGTGTATGTACTAATAATCATAATTGAATTGATTATCATTATACGTACTGTACAACAAGTTTAAGCAACAAACACCCAAAATCGTACCAGAAGCCACTACTAATCGAACCCCCGCCTAACTGAAACTCAACACATTGGTATGTGCAACATCGTGCAAGTACAAGCTAGTAAATCTAAACAAGTCATATTTCACAATACATGATATCGCACTCGTGCTAAATTTTACTTTTTCGTCGTCAATAGTTTATTGTCTGGATCAATCAAATCTATAATCGCTTTCATAATTCTATATCTCTGAACATGGTCAAAAATATTTCTTTTATGGAATGGCTTTTCCAATTCATATATTTTCGGGCCGGAACTAGACTTGTGCACACAAAAGTTATTTGTTGATCAAGAAAGTTCAACGACTTCAATTAACTAAATAGAACCGTTGCACACGTGTGAAACTTTGGAAACCTGTTCGTGCTCCCTATAACTACTTATATGCTATTAGAGTATTAGAAAATTGGCCACGAGGTATGACTATTTCAATTACCTTTACGAAAATTCAATCCAACTAATTAAACTAAAACCAAATAATATTCAATAATATTTGTCTTTTTCAATTCAAATCAAAACTAAACTTATTTTTAAGGTCTCTTTTATAGTTAGTCACTTAATTTACTCAAATAGGTAAACTTTTAGGAAACTGAAAACATAATCATCAAGACAATGTCTTTGTGGCTTATTTGGAAATGGAGAAATGATTTAATTCATGCTCATGAGAATGATAGGACCAAAATTCTAACTCATGATTGTTGGGAAATGACCATGTCAAATAAGCGCATGTCCGGAAACATTTAAGCCTACGGGGTCACACGTGTTAACACGTAGATACCGCTTATTTAACCAAGTTAAATTAACTGTAATAACTAGTTGAGTTATTAGTTAATTTGAGATCATTTAATAAATGTTATTAAAATTATAAAGTTCAAGGTGAAAGTTATTAGGACTAAATTGTTACTTCTAATTATTTAAAGGGGTTGTAATTAATTAATAATAAAAGTTATTACTTATTAATTATAATAAAATCTCATTATGGATATAATAAATAAAACCCTTGAGACTTAACTCATACGTACGAATCAAACTTTTACCCACCGACTTACTTATGGTTTTCTTATCGGTTGTCGAATGAAGGAAAAACTAAAAAGTGAGTTTTGTGTTTGTTTTTAACGATAAACACAAAAGGGCAATTAATTAACTTGGTTAATTGAACTAGCATTCGGGTGGTTATCAATGACGTGTTGTGTGTGCGATCGTAGAAGGTTTTATCATTAGTGAAACCTATTCGTTTATTAAACGATTAATTGGAGCTAACTAAAAGGTACACGTTTTCTATCTTAACTAATTATATATACGTGTTTATGCTTCCGCGATTGTGTGACAATTTGTTAATATCTATTTGCTATACTCTAACAGTGGTATCAGAGCCACACGTATGTTATAATTAGTTAGATATGTTAAACATCAAATTTGTGAGGGTATATTTTTGTTTTGATTCGGCTAAACACAAAAAAAAAAATAATAATAATAAAAATAATAATAATAATAATTTGGTTGTGGGGATATAATAGTCGAAGACCACAGAAAGTATATAAAAAAAAAGTTTGATTTTTGGTTTTGTTTGGATCAATCGAAGAAACAGACAAAGAAAAAAAATATTTTTTTTTGGTTATTGTATGGATCACGTGCGAACAACAAATTTTTTTTTTTTTTTTTTGTTTTGGTGGGGATCTGTTTGACTAACAAAGGCAGGAAGAAACAAATTTTTTCTTTTTTTTTGGTTTGGTGGTTTGTTAAGGGATCCGAACACAATTAGCAAAATTTTGTTTTGTATAAATTAAACTTTTTGATTAAATTGTTAAAGTTTAAAAATCCTATTGCAAATTTTATGTTTAACTAGAATAATAACATATTTAAATGTAAATTGTTTGTTATTATTAATGTACTTTAATTTAGCGAGATAAAGGGTATCCATGAAATTCATGTATAATTTGTCATGCATATTACTTTGATATATTGATATGCTAGTTAGAATAAATTGTTAATTGAGATGACATGCTTAAAATTGATTAGTGTAATTATGTGTTACTTGTTTAAATTGTTTAATTGACAAGGATTACATATCCCTAGTTGACCATGTTTTAGGGTTCCACCCACCAAAAGTTGTATGAAAATTAATTGTTAATTGTTTAATAGTTTATTAATTTCAGTAATTTATTTATTTTGCTTATTTATTGTAACTTGTAAAGGAAAATGGTTTTATGAAAAAAATAAACTGGACTAATAACTATGAAATATGATTTATTATTTTCTTGCAAATCTTATTGTCAACTCGGGTTGGGCTCACATACCGTAATTTTCTCCCACGACGAGATTTGCAAGTTAATAATTTGTTTTAAACCACAACTTGGTGCTTGTATAAGAGAAGTATCTTCGGTTTAGTATCTAAGATGATCCCCATGTGTTTAGTTTACTTAGGAACGCGCTTCGAGTTCCAACGAACTTTGACAAGTTTGACCGGACTGTTTTGTAGCTTTTGAACTTTCGAGTCAGATACCTCGATTGGTTCCTCCACAAAGTTGAGTCGTGAGTCAATGTAGACTTCGTCAGGAGGTATAATTATCGTTTCGATAGAAAGACACTTCTTAAGTTTACCAAAGTGAAAAGTGTTGTGAATGTTGCTAAGCTCTTGCGGTAGTTTGAGCCTATAAGCTAAAGGACCTATCCTCGCTAGGATTTCAAACGGTCCTATGTATCGTGGGTTCAATTTTCCTCATTTTCCAAATCGTGATATCCCTTTTCAAGGTGATACTTTGAGTAGGACTTTGTCACCTACTTGAAATTCTAATGGCTTTTGGCGGTTATCGGCGTAACGCTTTTGTCTGTCATGCACTGTTTTCAGTCGGTTGAGTACTTGAGATATCTTGTCCGTGGTTTCCTGGACAATCTCCGGTCCGGTTAGTTGTCTGTCACCCAACTCTGCCCAACAAAGTGGTGATCGGCATTTGCGCCCATACAGAGCTTCGAATGGTGCCATCTGAATGCTGGTGTGATAACTGTTGTTATAACAACACTCTGCTAATGGGAGATGAGTATCCCAGTTTCCTCCAAAGTCAATCACACACGCTCTTAACAAGTCCTCGAGCGTTTGAATCGTTCGTTCACTATGGTCATCGGTTTGTGGATGATAGGTTGTACTCATGTCAAGTCGAGTACCTAAAGCCCGTTGTAATGTCTGCCAGAAATTAGATGTGAACCTACTATCTCTGTCTGAGATGATGGATAATGGCACTCCAGGTCGAGAAACGATCTCCATTATGTCGTTCTCCTTCATAGCAATGAAGTGAGCTGATTTCGTTAATCGATCGACAATTACCCAAATTGAATCAGCTCCAGCTGATGTCTTTGGTAGCTTCGTGATGAAAACCATCGTTATGTGATACCATTTCCATCGTGGCAATTCTGGTTGTTGCAAAAGTCCTGAAGGTTTTTGATATTCAACATTGACCTTTGAACATATTAGACACTTACTAACATAAGTAGCGATGTCTCTCTTTTGTTAGGCCACCAATAGAATCCTTTCATATCTTGGTACATCTTATTTGCACCAGGATGAATCGAGTAGTTGGATTTGTGAGCTTCGTCCAAGATCAGTTTGCGTAGTTCATCATTGCACGGTACCCAAATTCGATTTATGAAGTATAAAACTCCATTCTCTCTTGTTTCAAGTTGTTTCTCCATCCCCTTCAGGGATTCGTCTTTCATACGCTCGGCGATGAAAGCTATGCGTTGTGCTTCACGAATTTGAGTAATGAGATCCGAGTGGATTGTTAATACCAAAGCTCGGACTCTGCGAGGTTTAATCTTCTCCTTACGACTCAAGGCATCAGCCACAACATTAGCTTTTCCTGGATGGTACTTAATCTCACAATCGTAATCGTTTAACAATTCGACCCAACGGCATTGTCTCATGTTGAACTCTTTCTGGTCGAATATATGTTGTTAACTCTTGGGGTCACTGAAGATCGTACACTTTGTACCATATAGGTAGTGTCTCCAGATCTTAAGTGCAAACACGACTGCTCCCAACTCTAAGTCATGAGTTGTATAGTTCTTCTCGTGAATCTTCAATTGACGAGAAGTGTAACAACCGCCAAATTAGGGCTAGTTATTAGCGCCTAATTCTTTGTAAATACATGTAATTAGTTTTGTGTTAGGCTAATTTATGTATCGGATTATATATTGGTAAATATATACAACTTTGCGATTTGACTTAAATCGTACGCAACTTAAATAGAATGAAATTCTATTCGATTAAAATGGACGTTGGTGAACAAATGTTTATAAACTAAATAACGCAATTGTGCCCAAAATGCTATCTTCTAATAATTAGTAATTAATTAAAGTTTACACGATTTAAAAACAAAAGTACTTAAATTTATTTAAACTATATCATACTTCAAACTATTAAGGGTTTAAAAAAAAATAATACAAGTAAATTATTTAACAAAAGTTTGTAATTTTAAAATATATAATTAAACGTGTAAAATAAATATTTAACGCCTAAACGACGGAGAAAACGAACACCACACGGGGCACGAAACGGAGACTGGGTGAGGTGAGGCTTTCACCAACACCCCACCACCTCCCATTTCTTTCTCATTTCTTTCTTTTCTCACTCTCTTTCTTCCCCCTTTTCTCTCAAATATCACCATCACCACCAACATCACACAATCGCAAAATAACACACCAAAACGACGCCGGATCATACCCCTCCTTTGGAATAAAAGAACCACGGCATCACGATCTACATTCCTACCTTTCCGGATTTTCATTTCGGCATTTTGTAAGTTTCCGACAAAACCCGAAACTCTCCGTTTTTACCCATTTTTACGTTTTTATGGTTTATATGTGCTTAAAATGTCCAAATATGGGTTGGGTAAAAGATTTAGACCGAACGGAAACCGGAAAACTCGTTTTCGGCACATTTTCCGGCCAACAGACCGCGACGTCGCATTTGGACCCAGATTCATGCGACGTCAGCCTCAACGTCGCACAACCCCTCGTAACGTCGCATGGTGCGACGTCAGTCACAAAGTCGCATTAAGTTGCGACGTCGCGTATAGCGACGCCACGTACAACGTCGCATTAAATTGCGAAAGTCGCACATAGCGACGTCATGTTCAACGTCGCAGTCAGGATCTGCGACGTCGCACCCAACGTCGCACCCAACGTCGCACAAACCAGAACCTCAAAAACACAGATTTTTACTAAGTGTCGAGACTCGAAATTTATCACTCGATTTTACCCAAATTCAGATCCCATATGCGTTTTTCACCAAAGCAATATAGTAGAAATAAAAATTTTTCGAGCTGACCTGGCATCTCGACCCCAGCCAGGGGCCAGCCCCTTGGACCCCGCCAGGGGCGCTGCCCCCGGACCCCCGTACTTAGATTCCGTAAGCACATTTCTCACCAAGTGTCAAACTTGTACGACTTCGAAACGCTTATATGATACAACTTTTCAAACATAATGGAATATACTTTTCAAGTATAACACTTCAAAATCAATGTGATAACATCAAGACTATTAATACAAACCGTCACCAACGGGCCAACCATGTTTTCTAAGAACAAATAATGACGAAACAACATTGGACATAACGAGTTGTGTAGACAACTAGACTAGATGGTCTTGCGAGCCATCTACTTACTTGACTTTATATGTTTAGGCATTTAAAGGTTACGGGTTCGGAGAACCTACTCACTACTTACTGATTTCCACCGCTTACTACTCGACTCAGGTGAGTCTTACAGCCCCACTTTTACTGTTTTACATACGGGGTGAGATACATTGCTTACTTTTCTTGAACACAAGTACTAAACTGCTTACTATACCAAACGGAATTGCATGAGTTATTCACTACTTACAGAAGTCTCTCCATCATATATCGTTAGTTATGGACTTAAGCGCGAACACTAGTTAATGGATCCATTAGGGAAATGACCCTCCCCGCCCGGGGTAGTAGCGCTACCACGAACCGTTCTGTATAAACGGGCGACTATTATTCGTTACATCTGCTTGCTCAGTTACGAGCATGTCACGGGAGCAAATTATTACTTACGGGTTAAGCTTCGATTATGAGCCTCATGGCAACGGTATAACTTACTTACTTTACACTGCTGGAATTGCAAATACTTGATTTACGCCTGCAGGCACAACTGATGAAATCTTGTGTTCAAAAACTGATATTACTTACAAACCTGTGAGATTCACCAACATTCGTGTTGACCTTTTAGCATGTATTCTCAGGTACTCATATGGAGTAGGATTCCCCCAGGACATAGCCAGAGTCGCATGAATTCAACTAAACTGCATTTAACGGAGATTCTCAACATTATCTTTTGTACATGTTGATTATGTAATAGAATCTCCCGCCATACGCGTGGACTCTAGGGAACTATTTTTGTATACGAAAACATTAAGTTTTCAAACATATATTTCTATGAAATCGTTTTACGACGTCTCATTTAGAGGTCGTTTACTTTATATCTTGTGCTTTGTATATTGATTAGTAACACCCAAGTATGCTTCCGCAAATCATTAAATTTGGGGGTGTTACAAGAAGCATAAGCAATAACTTTGTCGCTTTGCATGAGGACGCAACCTAGTCCTTGGCGTGATGCATTGCAATAAACGATGAAGTTCTCTGTCCCCTCAGGCAAGGATAGAATTGGTGCGGTGCTCAACTTTTACTTTAACAGTTGGAAGGCACTCTTTTGTTTCTCTCCCCATTCGAATTTCTTATCTTTCTGCGTTAAGGTGGTAAATGATTGGGCTATCTTTGAGAAGTTTTTGATAAATCGACGTTAATAGCCAGCCAAACTAAGAAATTGTCAAATCTCTGTAGGGGTTTTCGGTGCTTCCTAATTGTTGATCGCCTCTATTTTGGATGGGTTCACATGAATTCCCTTGTCGTTAATCACGTGACCTAGGAAATGCACCTCTCTCATCCAAAATTCGCATTTGAAGAACTTAGCATACAGTTTCTCGTTCTCAAGTAGTTGAAGAATAAGTCTTAAGTGTTGATCGTGATCCTCTTTCATTTGCGAGTATATCAAGATATCATCAATGAACATGACGAACTTATCGAGATAGGGTTTGCATACCCTGTTCATGAGATCCATGAATATTGCAGGTGCATTAGTCAGTCCAAACGGCAAGACTAGGAACTCATAATGACCATGAAGAGTCCAAAACGCGGTCTTTGGTCCATCCTCTTCTCGTACCTTCAATTGATGATAACCAGAATGTAGGTCGATCTTCGAGTAGTAACTCGATCCTTGTAGCTGATCAACAGATCGTCGATGCGTGGTAACGGGTATTGGTTGTTGACAGTTACCTTATTCAGCTCTCGGTAGTCGATACACATCCTCATGGATCCATCCTTCTTCTTGATAAACAAAACCGGAAATCCCCAAGGTGAAAAGCTCGGTCGGATGAATCCTAAGTCTAAGAGCTCCTGCAACTGTGTAGGCAGTTCTTCATTTCTGATGGAGCTAGACGATAAGGTGAGCAAGTGATTGGTGCGGCTCTGGGCACCAGATCGACGCGAAATTTGACTTGTCGCGGAGGTGGTAATCCTGGAAGATCATCAGGAAAACACTCCCGGATAGTCTTGTATTATAAGTATGTCGTCTATACGTTGTTCCTCGGGTTTCTTTTCTATGACGTGTGCCAAAGATGTTGGATATCCCTGTTGGAGATATTTACTAGCTTCTAAGCAATTAATCATTTTAACAACACTCATTCTCTCATCTCCTTGTATCACCAAAGTTTCTCCAATCGGCAATGGTTGTCATACCATTTTATCAAAACAAACAATCTCTGCACGATTCTTCGACAACCAGTCCATACCGACCACGATGTCAAAGCTTCCCAAAGCAAGTCTATTTCGAAGAAATGTCCCTCTAACGTTAGGGCACATCTCGGTACTATTTTTCCTGATTCGATCAACTTACCATCGGTTAGCTCTATGGTGTATTTGTTATCTAACTTAGGGGATTCAATGTCTAAGAGTGGTCTAACTTCACTAGACATTAACTCAGCTTAATATCCGAATCAATATCATAGAGGCATAATAGTTGTTGTTGCAATTGTTGAGCTTTGGGTACTGGTTTCGGTAGTGTTTTGGGTCACTACACTCGAAACACCCGTTGCTTTGTCGTTCATCATTGGCTCTGGTGGAAGGATTGGGTCGGCAATATTGAGTTTGATGACCCTACTGTTCTTAATTACCACAGAGAGTACATTTTCCACCGTGGTGTCTCCCATATTTCTCAAGCTTTGTCCTTTAGTTAGGTTTTCATCAGTTTCAATTCCAGTATTACGGCTATCCTTCGTAGCATTGTTTTGAGTACGAATCACCTCGTGTCGGGTAATAGTTTCAGCTACTCCTTAATAAATGATTTCTCATATTGCTTCAATCGTGGGTAGTGTGTTGCTCCGTCGAATCATTCCTAATGTTTTGTCGCTAAATTATTGGATGAATAAGGAAAGGTTATTGTTATCCCCATTACGCATCTTACGATTTTGAAACACCCATATGTACTTAGTATAATATAACCACGTTGTCCAGGCATCATTATATGATGCTAAATACATACTTCTTTTCATCACCGCTTAACACGATTAGGTTCATACAAACTCAATACAAGAGTTACGGATATAGATGTGAGTGATTCAAAGAAGGCAAGCAGTGAAAATGTACATACTAGGGTGTTCATCTAAAGTGTGATGGGATTTATATATATCCATCGAATATAAGTTTTAGTATATTACAGCATAGGCATAGCCCGCCATACATAAGTTTAACAAAGATAGGATAAGTACTTTCCTATAACTACCCTCATATAGTCATCATCATGTTGACCCCAGCTACACTTTCTGCCACTCGAGCATGCTCTTCTAGCATCTGTACTCGGGCACAGGTAGCATGGGTATTCCTGAGTTTCTTAAGAGAGACTCTTTTCAGTGGTTCCACTATTATGTTCGTTGTTTCGTCTACACCAGGTGCCATGTTGGATGTTGGAGCAGGTATAGTCGTTAAGTTTTCGTTGACAGACGCAGCATCGTCGTTATAGTTGTGCTAGGACGGTTCGTCATCGGAGTCGCTCACATATATAGGACGCTCGTTAAACACACTCGTAATATACTTAGTAACTACGTAGTGATATAGAGTTATGCAATGTATGAATGCATGAGTGTTCTAGCCAAGGTTATAGTCTAGGTCTCTAAGGCTTTCAGGTCGCTTAAAGACTTCTAGTTCGCTATAACCAATGGCTCTGATACCAAGTCTGTCACACCCCCAAAATCGGTAATCGTGTTTAATGATAGTTTAGCGGAAGCATTATCATTTATTAGCGGAAGCATATATGTATTAGTTAAACAGCAGGGGCGCTGACGTTAGCAGTACGCATTCATTTTATCAGAGCTTATGATCATTGCAGAACAGTAATTAAGATGCCATTAATATAAAAGTATTTACAAAAACTATGACTTGTCAAGTCGTAGAAGTAAAGTGTTGTAAAAATACATTTGTCCCAAAAGTGGCATCCTAATTCGTCGTGGGTAACTTACGTCCTTTATGCATACATCAGTACCTGAGTCCTAATTCCCTGAAAAACATAGTAAAACGTCAACATTGAATGTTGAGTGAATTCACAGGTTTTAGTTTTTAGTGGTCAAACCAAGTTATGAATAAATCATTCATTTACAGTGAAACATAAAGTTTATAAGTTTAGTAGGAAATACAAGTTATTCTAGTTAAAGAAAACATTTCCTATATAAAGTAAGAATGTCATTCTTACTACAAGTAAATAGTTGTGTAGGAAACACAAGTTTAATCAAAAACATTTCCTCATAAGTAGTTGCAGGAAACAAGGGTTTAACTAATCAAAGCAAACATTTCCTATCAGTTGTGTAGTTCCAAATAAGTAATCTCAAGAAAGTACCATTTCCAAACTAAGTTTGTAGTTTAATAATCGTTGTTAATACAAGTTAATCATTAAGTAGGAAAGCAGGTCTATTCAGATATGATAAACATTTCCCAAAAATCTTTGTAAGAAACACAAGTTTATCCAATCAAGGAAAACATTTCTATAATAGTTAAGAGTTAGAAATACTAGTTTATCCAATCAAGGAAAACATTTCTAAAAATAGTTATGCGTTAGAAATACTAGTTTATCCAATCAAGGAAAACATTTCTAAAATTGTTATGCGTTTAGAAACACTAGTTTATCCACTCAAGAAAAACATTTCTAAAAATAGTTATGCATTTAGAAACACTAGTTTATCCAACCAAGGAAAACATTTCTAAAATAGTTATGCGTTTAGAAACACTAGTTTATCCAATCACGGAAAACATTTCTAAAATAGTTATGCGTTTAGAAACACTAGTTTATCCGTTCAAGGAAAACATTTCTAAAATAAGGCAAACGTGTAGGAACACCTATCCTATTAGTTATCACAGGAAATATAAGTTTAACATTTAAGTAAACATTTCCTAAAAAGTAATTGTGTAGGAACACCCATCCTATTAGTTATCACAGGAAATACAAGTTTAACATTTAAGTAAACATTTCCATTTCAATAGTTACTAGAAAATCAGGTTTAACAAAAAGTAAACATTTTCCAACAGATAGTTGACAGGAACACAGGTTTAGCAATAAAGTAAACGTTCCAAAATAAATAGTTGACAGGAAACACAAGTTTATCATTTAAGTAAACATTTCCTTTAAAAGTAGTCATGTAGGAACACCTGTCCTAATTTGTTATCACAGGGAATATCCTTCCCAAAACTATAGTTGAGTAGTTTAAGTGGGAAATATAGACTATGATCCTTCAAAGGTGAGCGACACCTTTAAAGTTAAAGTACGACTCCTAGTACTATAACCAATCCATGACCAGTTGTGTTTTTGCCGCAGTAACAATCTAAGTATACACTCCTCGTTACGACTGCCGTCGTGTAGTTGGAATGACCAACGAGTTATGTTTCTTGGAAGGGTTGTCAAATCGATAGTACTATCTGTATACTTAGTGGCTAGAGTCACCTAGCTAATGGTTATAGGTTGTAAGCACTGGGACTTCTGTGCACTACAACTACCTCTCGTAAACCTAGGATCGTACCAAGATGCGTTTGTCTTAATTCCTAAAAGAGTTATGAAGATCGTTTCATAAAAATAGTTTAAGTTTAACATATGAAAACCTTTCATATAAACGGAACAAGTCAAACGATATGAAAACATTTCATATAAAGCAAGTAGCATGTTATAACACATTGTTCTATGTTTTCCACCCCTAGTTTTAAAAGCATTTAAAACAAATAGAAAGTAGGGGCTGTGAACTCACGGTTTGCAAGTCTTCAGCTAAAAGTACGCAGTAGTCCAAGTGTGCCTCTCAAATACCTAGACAGTAGACACAATTAAATGTACTTTATATAAGTATATGGGCTAATTGTTAAGTTGAAATGTTTATAACATTTTAGTTGTTGGTGATATTTGCGTTGAAATAATCGTTGCGTATAAGTATATATATATATTTACATATACTTATTAGTTGAATATATATATTCTAATATATATATTCTTTGACTTCGTCGTTTATATATACGTTATTATAAATGTTGCGTATATATATATATATATATATATATATATATATATATATATATAGTTGCCGTTGTTGTTGATTATGTTTTAAAAACATAATTATAATAGTTATAAAAATAACCTCTTTTAATTGTATAAATACACTTTGTAGAAATGTCGTATTTATATATATAAATATTTGTCGTTTGCGTTTATATATATATATATATATATATATATATATATATAGAACTTTAATGTCGTTTATATATATATAATCCATTTGTCGTTTTAAAATCGTTGGTTCTCGTTCAACTTGTCACATATACACGATCTCGTTATAAGTTTGCGTTTTGAGTTCATTTTATCCATTGGGCTTTGGCACAAAAGTTCGGCCAACTTAGCTTAGCCCAATAATAAGATTTAATTTAGTTAGCCCACTAACAAAGCCCAAATAGACATAGCCCATTAGTTATGGCCCAAATACATTACTAAATCATTTTGGCCCATTATGTATTCATTTGGTATAGCCCAATGGATTAGGCCCATTAGTTAACTAGTTATCTGGCCCAATAAAGATTTCGATCCAACAAGATTTCGGCCCAGATTAACTTTTGACCCAACAGTGACTAGGCCCATTTGGGCCACAAAAATGTAAATTACATCCAAAACAGGTCATGGAATTTGAACCCATGACCTTTCGCTTCCAACTCCACATTATTACCACTAGGCTAGCTTTAGATATTGGTTTAAAAGTGCATCATAATTTATTTATGTTTTCATGATTTAATGGCTTTAATTTAACAAGACCAAATCGACTATACTTGGTCTTGGCTTGGCCACATCGATTATCATCTCATCAAAATGATGTTGTTCGTAGTTCACAGTTTATATATATTGGTATTTTACATATCAAACACCTATAATATGATACATAATCAATATTATAACTAGTTTTAACAAGTTATTCCAACAATTATTAACCAAATTTAAGGTTTATAAATTTGGGTTCTAACTTGGATTTCAAGAATATACCCACCAAATCATCTAATATGTTGTCATCAACCTAAATTTTAGTGTGATAATCATCATATACAAGTTAACATACATATTAACATTATATATAAACATTATGGAAATCAAAGTAGTATGTAATAAATATAAGTTTTTGAGTTCTTACGATTTGAAGGATTATGATGATACGATGATGACGATATGAAATAAGATGATTATGATGATCATGGTTTGATTGTGTGTATGTTTTGAAGGTTGGAAAAGAATAAAAAAAATGTGCTTGTTTCCTGTCTTTACTTCCTTCTTGGTGCTAGCTTCCAATCGATGCACACACACACATGGAGAACTTTTAGGTGGGTGAATTATTGTAGGTGATTAAGTGAAGTAAAAGAGTACATGTATAAAAATGATTTTTTTTTTTTTGGTTCAAAATTTTCAAAGAAAAGGTATGGAGGTAACAATCCTGTCGAGCAGATATTTTGAGAGTGTAAATTATGTAGATTTTTAACCCGTTAGTTCCGGGTACGGGTATAATTATTTGTACCCAATGTACAAGTAAATTAAGTGTTAGTTTAAACTTTACTTTAAACTTAATAATTGCGATTTATAAAAGTAAAATACTTTATTGAAATAATTATAAAAATTATTTAAAGTATTTACGCGATACGTTTATTTGGGTGTCAAATTTCAGTCAAATTTCGCGAAAATATTTTGAGGTAATCTTCCAAATACTAAAACAATAATGGAAAAATAAATACTTTTAGTATTTTGATCTCTTGGCACGTTGTGTAATTGTTTCTGTTTGTGTAATACACGTTTTACCCTAAAACGTATAAATCATTATATTATCCCAATAATATAATATCTAATATCGTAATTAATAATTATTGAATTATTAATTATTTTATATCACCAACTTAATGTATTTTGTTCGTCGAATTTTTCATATTCGTTTCGTATGCATATATATATATATATATATATATATATATATATATATATAGGGGAGGGATCAAGAGGGAAGCAATTTTTTGAGGGAAGGGGGAAGCGTTTAGTATTCATCAAGAAGCATATTACAATTATCAATCAAAACGTCAACAAAAAATTATTTTTACTTGTAAATAGTAATCAAAATCGATGCTACAAAGAATATTTTAACGAATGAATATCACTTTTAAATCATAACATTAGTTGATAAATATTTATTTAAAAAATTGTTAATATTCACTATGATGAATATTAACTAATATGCATCACGATGCATATTAAAACTTCACATTATTAGAAAAATATTTATTGTTAATATTCATCACAATGCATATTAAGTAGATCTGATGGTGCAAAACTCACTTCCCCCCTTCCCTCTTGATCTCCGCTTCCCCCTGGATCCTCTCACTATATATATATATATATATATATATATATATATATATATAGTGGCATGATCCAGAGGGAAGAGGGTATCTTTGGGGGAAGGGGGGAAGTGACCATCTAACCATCTATTTCATCAAAATTCCTCCAGTGCACTGTAGCTCCATGTTCCTGCGTTTCATTCTGTTTAAAGGGACAAGGATAGTTTGGTCAATTTACCTTCTTCTTCTTCATCAAAACACAGACACATCATATCTCTTCAATTAACAAGTACGCTCCTGTTCTTTTAATCTTCAATTGATATCCAAATTCCATCTTAATCAAAATCATCTCATCTTCCATTCCGATTTCCTTAAATTCTACCATCAGAATGAAATTCATCTTCATGCTCATTTTTTAGGTATACTCTTCTAACTGATCCAATTTGAATTTTCTTTCATCTTAATAATTTGTTTACATGAATATGTTATTCATTAATCACGAAATACAATCACGATCTGTCATCCTCAATAAATTCGATTTAGGTTTCTGAATTTAGGTTTTCATTTTGAGTTTCAAATTAAAATTACATCTGTTCGTTTTTAGGGTTCTAATTCCGTATTTTTCATATTTTATGTTTTCTTGTAGTTCCACTTTACCAATTGATTCCAGATTCAGTTCTTCCCGAATCTGCTAGTATCTTTAATTTAATACTTGTTTTCTTAGTTTTAAATTGTTTTATTTTATATGCTGATTTGTAATAACGTTAATATCACTCGTGGTGAATGTTATCCATTTTAAACATTTTTTTCTTTTCAGTTGCTATTGCTAACATCTATAATCTTGTTTTTGCAGGTCATGTGATATCTTCTAGCATGAATGTTCCGTTAAAATCCAATTCGAGTGTTCCCGAGTCTACAGTTGCAATCACACGTTCATAGATATGTTTCAAGTAAGTGTTATTAACATATTTAGTAATTTCAATTTTGTTGTTTCTTATAAGTTATTGAAATTTATGTTTGTATGTTATTAAGTGATATGCTTGTTTACATCATGAATGTAGATTTTAATTAATATTCATTTAAATGAATATTTAGCTATATTCATCTTATTAGTCAATTTCGATGTTGGTATACTTTACTAAGTATTAGTATATGTATTTGCAAATAATAGTATGCACTATGGTGCATCTTAGCATATTACTCCTAATAACATTCACAACTGTTATATGGTGGTTGTTAACAAATATACATCACATATTAGATTCTAAAATGTTCCTCTTTTTAAAGTTAATGTTAGTTATTATATTTGTTACCTGAATTCGTCATTTTGGGGAGACGCTTATAATTTATTGTATGGAGGTAGAAATGTGGATATATCACATATCTCGGTTGCATAATACTATTGCTGCTAATGTGTCTTGATTGTTAGAAAAGATACCTAAATTGATCAAATTTTTTATTTTGGATGTGTCCTTATCATTGTGATGATTTAGCGTACATTTTCTTGTGTGAGATGTTGATAGTTCAAAAGCTTAACAAGGCTATATAATAAGCGATATTAGTCTTTTTGCACGTCCAAATAATGATAACATTATCTGTGATGAATGTTATTTATTTTTAATATCTTTGTATATTTAATTAATGTTTGATTCTTTGTAATGATTTTTCTGTAGCTTCTATGATATCTTCTAGTTCCAATGTTCCTGAACATAATTTCTTTCTAAAAAGAAAAAAAGGAACTGCTCACAAAGAAAAAAGCTAATTCAAATGTTCATTCTTCAACTGGTATTTTCATGTATGTGTTGATGATCTTGAGCTCTGATAGTTATGATATTATTTTTGTTAAATGTTATCAGTTTTTAATTATATGTTTATATGTTTGATAAGTTGAAATTGTTTCAAAGGTTCTTACTGACTGAAAATGTTATGTACTCGACAACTAATGGATCATCAACAAGAATCAGGGGTCAGAGTTTTACGAGTGGTTCTTATGTTATTAGTGATTGTTTGTGTTAATTACAGGAAAATACTATGTTAAGAGAGACACGAGCGAATACATGGAGCGACATACAGTCAGCAAGCCAATTGGGTCGCCATCAGTTTACATAGGCATGATGATTTTAGACCCTTACTGAAACCATTGGTAAACACCCTGTCGCCATGGTGCTACTTGACCAAATAATTGAAATAATCTGAGGATAATGAAGATGATGATGATGATCAAGTTGAAGAAGATGATGATGAAGAAGTTCTTGACAATGAAGATTCTGATGAATTCTGATTTTTTTAGTTACTTTCATTTACTGTAGTATTCTCTTCAAAGTTTTAAGATACTATGATTTGATAGTTTGAGCTACTGACATTTGTTATCCATTGCTTTATTTTTGCTTACTTTAATTTTATAATTTTAAACAATTGTTACATATCCAAAGCTATGCAGTCAATGTTATTTTGTGAAGGTTTTTGTAGTCTGGGATTTTAATTGCAGCTGTGAAGTGTCGTGGGTCACTGTGCGATCTTTGCAATTAATGCTATGATGCATCGAAGTGCATACTATTAGTACTCGTACACATAGGTTTTAACATGTATCGATATACTTCATTTTGATATTAACAAATGTTATGATACATAAAAGTGCATACTATTAGTACTATTATGATATTAACACCCATGTGTACGAGTACTAATAGTACACACTTTGATGCATCATAACATTAGTTAATAACATAGTGAAGTATATCGATACATGTTAACACTCATGTGTATGAGTACTACTAGTACGCACTTCGATGCATCATAACAACGGTTAATATCACAGTGATGTAAATTGATATATGTGAACACCCATGTGTACGAGTACTAATAGTACACACTTTGATGCATCATAACATTGGTTAATAACATAGTGAAGTATGTCGATACATGTTAACACCCATGTATACGAGTACTAATAGTACGCACTTCGATGCATAATAACAACGGTTAATATCACAGTGATGTAAATCGATACATGTGAACACCCATGTGTACGAGTACTAATAGTACGCACTTCGATGCATCATAACGTCGGTTAAAATCATAGTGCTGTATATCGATACATGTTAACACCCATGTGTACGAGTACTAATAGTACGCACTTCGATGCATCATAACAACGGTTAATATCACAATGATTTAAATCGATACATGTGAACACCCATGTGTACGAGTACTAATAGTATGCACTTCGATGCATCATAACAACGGTTAATATCACAATGATTTAAATCGATACATGTGAACACCCATGTGTACGAGTACTAATAGTACGCACTTTGATGCATCATAAAATTGGTTAATAACATAGTGATGTATATCGATACATGTTAACACCCATGTGTATGAGTACTAATAGTACACACTTCGATCATCATAACAACGGTTAATATCACAGTGATGTAAAATCGGTACATGTGAACACCCATTTATACGAGTACTAATAGTACGCACTTTGATGCATCATAACATCGGTTAAAATCATAGTGATGTGTATCGATACATGTTAACACCCATGTGTACTAGTACTAATAGTACGCACTTTGATGCATGTTAAATAAATGCTATCAAGTATAGTATTAACAGACACACATGTACACACATGTAATATATGTAAAAACAGAATATAGTAGTATACCATATAATTCTTATAGAATATTAACATATGTCCTTAAATTTCTACAATAACATCTTTAAAGTAGTATCCATTGTATTACTAGTAAAATCATAAAAGTATCATACTAAAAGACATCCTTCTTTCTGCATTCAGACAACTCTCTTGAAATGCATAAACATTGTCCATTTGAAATGAGATGAAGTTTTACCCTTTCTGTCAGACCATAACGCTTATCAAAACATTCCATGTCCTCTAAGAATTCTTCCTTCAAAAGATTTAAATCGCTAAGCATTATCTTTGTTACATACTTTTTTCTTAGGTCTTCAAGTTGGTTATTCTGCTCTGTTCCTTCAACAGTCATTCCACAATTCCAATTCATCTCACCCCTATAGTTTTCCATGTGCTTCATCATTAGAACTCCATATCCGAAGTGGTGTTCTGATGTTCTCCAATTCATTGTTTTTCTCTTCGGAACAACAAACCTTATCAAGTTGGCTCTTGGATGTGCCACTTCACTCAAGTACTTATCAAACAAATGTCTCTGTAATTGAATTCTGTTATTAGTTATTTACATTAACATATAAAATGTATGTACATAAATATTAATATTTTTGCTTACTATTAGGAATGGTGTGCCGCCGTACTTAACATGAAACTCAACTGCAGCTTTACTGTGATCGATAACTTCTGTTTCTGTTGCTCTCAAATTGAAACTTATTATAAAGTTCATCGTTTTATTTAAAACTTGGAAGAACACCTGCATCAACATGTATGTTAACATTCATCATGAATCATACTATTTTTTATTAATGTTTATATCACATACCATATCAATTAGAGTTGATCTATAATCCGTATCCTCAGAAGTTGTTGTTTGTTTAACAACTTTAGTTTTAAATTCAACATGCGTATCATCATTATAAGCATCAGTAGTAAGCATGCTTGCATTCTGCAATTTCAATTTTAAGTATTTTGTAATTGTTAATATAATAATACTTGAAATTGTTTGCAAATATAATTTTACTTACCAATATTGTACTTGGGAAAAAATATCTTGACGTATGCTCTTTTCCTAGCAACCTTTGTTCTCTGTTAAGTATTATTGCCCAGCAATTAATTACTTTGTTAGAGATACACGTTTAATGTAGCAAAGTAGCAGCTTCAATCCTTGTCAACGACATTCCGCTTTTGGTAGTGAAGATTGGTCTCCTGTTTACGAATATATATAAATAAAGTTTAAAATGTATAAATAATCTAAAAATTGTAAACAACAAAACAGTGAAATTCTTACCTTGGTGCATCAACAAAACAGTGAATGAAGGTAGACACATCCTTTTCCGTTTCTATCAGATCAGCCTTTATGTTGACTTCTTCCTTTTCATATGGCAATCTTGAAGGCCATGGTATTTCATCTTCGATGTCAAGGTCAAATGATTGGGTATCTGATGTGTCAAATACCTTTTTTTTTTTTTTTTTTAAATCATAAGAATTCTTTTCATATTCCACCAAATAAGGTTTAAAATGTCACAATTAAGATAACCGGTTTCACTTTAAAACTTCAAAAAAAGCTTCACTTTATTGATTCATAAACCTCAAATAACCTATGACCACCTAAAGATGTACGAGCTTTTTAAAAATCCTGCTAATGATCTTGATCTGCACAAGCTCTTATCTTTAACATCAATGGAGTCAAAAGAATCAATATTTCGTGATTTTAAAAGACATCCATCTTTAGACACTTGTTCAAGTTCTTCTTTTAAACCAATAGTTAACCCATTTTGTTCCTTCGTCATAATTAAACAATAGATACGAAACGTAAGTTCATATAATTAAACATAATATATGTAAGTTCATATTGATTTCTAACATCATAAGATTGTCATGACAAAACATAACATAATAACATAGCGTATCATTTTCAAAGTACACTCAGTTCCAAATCACAACCTTTACCAGACAAAGTGTGCTTTAATGTTGAGGGAGAATGACCTGGGGTCTTAAAATTGTGAAGGCCAAGCAAAATTATATCCTGTGATTTAGGATTCACGAAGTGTGCTTGAATTGTGAGGGAGCCATTCTTGGGTACAGCAATCACAAATCTCTTGAGCGGAATTGGGCCAGATTTATCCAGCGGAAGTAGCGAAATCAGGCCTGGCATTGGTGGATAAGACGAATAGAGTAATGCATTGTAGTAACTTTTCACAATAGGATCACAACGATAAGGAAATTCATCTCCATAAAAAGCAAATATTTTTCATAGTAAGACACACGTGTATGACTACTCATAGTATGCACTGTGATTCATCTTAAGATAGGTTTACATCAGAGTTATGTTTATTGATACATTTTAACACCCATGTGGTTACTTTGAGCAGCTCACGCATGTTTGTTCAATTTGGCCCACAAATAGTAAGCACTACGGTGCATCTTAACAGAAATTACATTGTAGTGATATATTTCGATACATAGTAAGACACATGTGTATGACTACTCATAGTATGCACTGTGATTCATCTTAAGATAGGTTTACATAAGAGTTATGTTTATTGATACATTTTAACACCCATGTCGATACTATGCGCTCTGGTGCATCTTAACATAAGTCTAATTGTAGTGATGCATATTCATACATATTAACATCCATGTGGATGAGTTCTAAATTATAGCCATCTAATATATATTTTGTTTGAAATTAGGTTCAATGGCCATTAAATCACTAATACATAATCAGTATAAACAATCGCGATGAATAATATTCAACTGTTTTTGAATCCGTAATAAATGAATAATTTCTTAATCTTAACTTTATGAGTATTTAGTATTAATCATATAACAAACACCAGAGTGAATATCATTCATCAAAATTATAATTGGTAATCTGTAACAGTCATCATCTACAAGTAACAGATAATTCTTAAATATACACTAATATTGATTTTTTTTCAGATCATATAATCAATTAATAACATTATTTAAGCAATTTGCAGCTACTAATATTTAATTTTACGAATTAGGTTTACCTCGTTCGTCAATTTTGTCCGCTTTTCTTTCGAATCTTTCGCCATTGATGAATCTCGTTTTTGTTGAATAAATCCCGTTTGAAGTTAACTGGAACTGAATTAGATCTTGTTTATGCAAAGTATCGGACTCTCATTGAACCAGATTCTCACGATCATATATGTCTTTCCGTAAGAAAGCTAAGAAGACACCAGCTTACCAGTAACTCGGCTTGTTTGAGTTCCAATTTCTAAAGTTCAAGCTTCTCATTTGTTGATCATATTCTGTTTCAGCATTCTGTATAGCCTTTTCAGCAGCATCAAGACCAACCTCTACTTGATGCAAACATGCACTGACCTCTCCCATCTTCATCATGCCTTCAAGAACCTCCCTGTAATGCACAACATGAATTCAATAAGTGTATATACTAACACCATCAAACTACAGAAAGTTCTGAATTACTGCTCAATTGAACTTCCATGAAAAATAACCAATAATAGAGCAGAAGAAAAATGTGGATGAACGTTGGCTTTCGTTTTCAAAGTTCAACTAAATACTTCCTTTCCAAGACATAGAATAATTGAAAACAAAATGATACAATAAAGTTGGTACAAACTTGCGCAAGGCTTTAAACATGAGAGGTATGTCAGCACCAGATGTTACACCAGGAATCTCCTTCATCATTGATTACCAACAGGACAATTTACTTTCCATTTACATGTGCTTCTGATAGTTTAGAAATCTCTGATTTTTTTTTTCCTTTTATGTTTTGAAAAAGAAGATCGTAGGATCACAGGAAGAAATTGTAGAGGAAGAAAGGATAAGGTGGAGATATAGTATATTTGGTTGGTGGAGCGTACATACACAAATATATAAGTGATTAATGTGTATCATGATAAGGTCAACAACTCACATTTATTCAATATTTTAACAGGCCCAACAGCCCATAAATGTTGAGCAGCCCACACGTCTGTTCTATCCAGCCCACAATAGTATGCACTGCGGTGCATCTTAACATAACATTATATCACTTTACTTTGTAGTGATGTATATCGATAATATTTTGGCACACTTGTGGATGAGTATTAATAGTATGCACTTTGATGCATCTTATGATATGTTTTACATTTAGTGATGTAAATTGATAGATGTTGACACCCATTTGGGTAAGAATTAATAGTATGCCCCGTGATGCATCTTAACATAAGTTTACATCATAGCGATAGTCGCAAATAACTTACTATCTAATATATAGCTAACAAATATTTTAATGCATATCGATAATATTTTTGCACCCATGTGGATGAGTATTAATAGTATGCATTTTAATGCATCTTAAGATAGGTGTTTACATCTAATGATGTATATTGATACATGTTTGACTGTGGGTGAGTATTAATACTATGCACTATGATGCATCTTAACATAAGTTTACATCATAGCGATAGTCGTAAAGAACTTACTATCTAATATATAGCTAACAAATATTTTAATGTATATCGATAATATTTTAGCACCCATGTGGATGACTATTAATAGTATGCATTTTAATACATCTTAAGATAGGTGTTTACATCTAGTGATGTATATTGATACATGTTTGACTGTGGGTGAGTATTAATACTGTGCACTGTGATGCATCTTAACATAAGTTTACATCGTAGCGATTGTCGTAAACTACTTACTTAAGATTTCATAAACAAAATAGTTGTGGTACCAACCTAGTCAAGATTCTATAACAACATAGTCAACCTACCTATCTACTTAAGATTGAAAAATAACATGTCCATGTATCATATTACTCAAGATATTTAAGTAACACACATGTGTATGAGTACTCATAGTATGCACTACGATGCATCTTAAGACAGGTTTACATCGGAGTTATGTTTCATTGATACATGTTAACACCCATGTGGATAAGTATAATAGTATGCACTCCGGTGCATCTTAACAAAAATCTACATTGTAATGATGCATATTCATACATATTAACATCCATGTGGATGAGTACTAATAGTATGCACTGTGGTTCATCTTAACATAAGTTTACATTCTAATGATGTACTAATAATATGCTACTCAGTGAGTAATACTCAATTTCTTTCGCAAAAGCATACATAATTTGCAAGTGCATTTAATTTTTACGATTATTTTCTATAATTCATCTAATAAACAAGTACGTAAATATTTTTCATCAAATTTGAGATGTGTAATATATAATCAGTAGCAATCATCATCTACAACTAAATAAGTTATACATACAGTAATATTCATTAAATTCATCTCATATATTTTCTATTAACAAAATTATTTTATCTATTTACAATCAGAATTACAAATCGTGTGATACATATATAAAAAAATTATTTTACCTCGTTCGTCGATTTTTTTTCCCTTTTTCATTTGAATCTTTAGCCATTGATGAAGACCTTTTCTGTTGATTGAATCGCTATTCAATGCAATTTACAATGAATCAGAGAGTTTTGGAATCTCTATGGTGATTTTACGCTTTTGATTTCGTTGTTGGAAACCCTAATTTAGCTGCTGTGTTTGATTTTGCATCGCGTTAATCGAATGAATGTGAGAGTATGAGTCGCGTGAGTTTGTTGTAGTGAATGAATAGAATTGTAATCTGACCAAACTACCCCTCTGCCTTTTTAATTAGGTTGATGAGATGGACCCCCCAGATTAACTTCCCCCTTCCCCCAATTTTGTTACTTCCCCCTAGATCACTACCCTATATATATATATATATATATATATATATATATATATATATATATATAGTGGGAGGATCCAGAGGGAAGCCCTTAATCTTAGGGAAGGGGGGAAGTGCCTGCACAGCCGTTAGATCAGTTCAATTTAGTATTTCCAGCGCCTGTTTTGTGTCAACTTCCGTTCAAGTGTGTTTGCAGGGACAAGGGTAATATTGTCAATTTACGTTCTACTTTCTTTTTTCTTTTTTTTTTATCTTATCTTATACTACAATATATTAGAATAGAATTAGGTATTAATTAATTAAAAAAGTGTATGCTGTAATATCAGTATGGCATACTTCGTAAACCAATCCTCATTCTCTCCTTCGCAATTATTAATTGATTCCATTAACCGATTCAAATTACTAAACAATTCTAGGTAAGAGATTTTGTAATTTTTGTGTTTATGATTCCAATTGTGATTTCAATCGTTTATTTTTTTCGCTTTTTCATCGATTTCACTTGTTTTTGTTTTTATTTCGATTATTTTGATTTCGATTGTAAATACGTTTTGATTTTTGTTTTATTGATTTGTATCATTCTTCTTTAGATTATATTTAGTATAGATGTTCATTGTTCTATTTTTTAGGTTTTAAATTTTTGTAATTGTGTTTTGCAGCTGTTGTGATGAAATCTAGCTCCAATGTCCTGTTAGAGTCGAATTCAGATGATCGTCATTCTACGGGTAAGCTATTCACAAAGTATAATTTCAATGTTGCAAACTAATTTGTTCATGACGTTTTTCTCAGTTAATGATAATATTACTTGTGATGAATATTATCTATTGTTGATATATGTGTGTATTTAATTTGTTTCTGGATGTTTATAATATTGTTTTGGTAGCTCCTATGATATCATCTAGTTCCAATGTTCCTTTACAATCGAATTCATATCAGTTAAAGATAATATTACTTGTGATGAATATTATCTTTTATTAATATCTGTGTGTATTTAATTTGTTTGTGGATGTTTATAATGTTGTTTTGGTAGCTTCTATGATATCTTCTAGTTGCAATCGAATTCATATGTTTTTTTTTGTTGTTGTTGTTGCTTAGAATGTTTATTAGTGAGTATTTAGTTGCAAGTATCTGTTACTAAGTCTCATGTTTACTAAATATTAATGAATTGTAATCCCATGGCCGATAGTTTACTGTTAATGCAGTTTTTGATAGCGATATAGAAAGTAAATTAGCGTTAGCTACATGTTTATTTCTTTATCTTCCTTGTTTTGATTATGCTTTTCTCTGTATATTATTTGCTTTTGTGGTTATTGTATAAGTTATATGGATGTTTATACTAGATGTATTCTAATTATTTTAATTTTCATATCAGTTGAAGATAATATTACTTGTGATGAATATTATCTTTCATTAATATTAGTGTATTTTATTTGTTTGTGGATGTTTATAATGTAGTTTTGGTAGCTTCTATGATATCTTTTAGTTCCAATGTTCCTTTATAATCCATTTCATATGGCTTTTGTTGTTGTTGTTGTTGTTGTTGCTGCTGCTGCTTAGAATGTTTGTTAATGAGTATTTAGTTGCAATTATCTGTTACTAAAAGTCTCATGCTTACTAATTGTTAATGAATTGTAATCCTATGGCTGATAGTTTACTCTTAATGCAGTTTTTCATAACTTTTCACCGTATATTATTTGTTTTTATGGTTTTTGTGTAAGTTAGATGCCATGCTAGATGTATTCTAATTATGTTAATATTCATTAATGAATATTTGGTCAAATTCATCTTATTAGTCAATAAGTATTGAATATTACTAGATAAATTTATTTTAACTACCTAATTACTTCTATATATTTTCAAAGTCATTGTTGTTTCATGGTAGTTGTTGTTTCAAGTACCATATTAGGACCAACTACTGAATAACATTATATTGTCCACTTTCTTTTTTCTATTTTGAAGGCTCTATGCTCATTTTCACAACCTCCTATCATCTGC
Source organism: Helichrysum umbraculigerum (assembly GCA_949592205.1). Classification (NCBI taxonomy): domain Eukaryota; kingdom Viridiplantae; phylum Streptophyta; class Magnoliopsida; order Asterales; family Asteraceae; genus Helichrysum; species Helichrysum umbraculigerum. The sequence continues at coordinate 72,093,920 of CATIUR010000003.1, forward strand.
TTCTTTTGAAATTTCTTTCTCAATCTCACTCTCCTGATTTGTGCCTTTGTTACTTCTCTTACTGCTTTGGTTCCCAAATGTCGATAATGTATATATAATTTCTTGTTCGGCGTCAATATGTAGGTTGTGTACAATTTGTATTTAAATTGATTTTTTTTGCTCTTCGTTCCATAGAATATTCACGGTATAACATTTGTGTCCCCCTTCCAGAATCTTGTGTTGAAGTTTGCATACAGTTGGTAGATATCTAATAAAACTTATGATTAACTACTAACTAGAGGTGGTACATTTTACCTATTTACTTATAAATGGGTCAATTTGAGATTCGGATTACTTTTAATTTCAATAGGTGTCAAAAGATAAATATAAATATATAGATACATAAAGTAAGGAAGAGCTAGAATGAATCAAATTGGTTGAATGGGTGAAATTTGTCAAAAGTCACCCAAAAGACATATTACCTTCGTCCATACAAATCTACCAACTCAAACCAAGACACCTGCCCAGACCATATCAGCTCAATGATTTCATCCATTTTGGCTGGGAAGTGCATTTTTTTGGGGAAGAGGGAAGCGTTATTATTCATCAAGAGACATATTACCTTCGTCCATACAAATCTCACAAAAACGATCTGAAATTTAGTAAATGTTAATCATAATCAATGCTATAATTTTAAGCCTCCTTAATAAATTCTTTCTACAAGTTATAACATCAATCTATGAATATTAGACCTAAAATCTTTGATATTCATCACGGTGAATATTAGTTAACATTCATTGTGATGAATGTTAAAATTAAAATTATTTTTCAAATAATGTGATATTTTAACATTCATCGTGATGAATGTTAGTTAACATTCATCACGGTGAATGTTAACAATTTATTGAATAAATATTATGACTTAAAAACGAAATCCATTTGTTAATATATTCTTTATAGCATCGATTTTGATTACTATTAATTGGTAAAAATAATTTTTTATAATATTCATTTCGATGAATATTAAGTAATAATTAATATTCATTTTGATGAATATTAAATATTTTTTTCTTTGGTATGAACTTAAGTGATCATAGTTCATATGTGGCAATATAGAAATTTTAAGATAATACCCACATGAGAAAAAAGTGGTTGTCTTTCTATAAGCTTTCCCATTTACTATTAAAATCAATAGTAAGAAGGGGCCTTAAAATCTTTTTACAGTAATCACCAAGAAATTAACATGAGAAACAAGGGGCTTCCATTGTATCAGCTTCAAAAAAAGTTAATTTAATGTTCAAAGCGCCTTCTAAAGAATCAAAGTTGACACTCCTTAGTATGCTATCTGGAACCTTGCTAGGCCGTGTAGTAGAGCCTTCTATCTCTGTGAGATTAAAGTCCACTTCAATCCCGACCCATTTCATGAAATGATTAGCAGCTTGTTTTCCACCTTCAACTTAACGTAATAAACTCCAATTAACGCTTCAACACCATCAGCCTGCACTGTCTTACTAGAGAGAACTCGGTATGAACTGGAATAACCCTCATAAAGCTCTCCATCCTCCAGATCATCATTGTCTTCTATAACATATATGCACTGTTCACTATTATCAAATAACATAAATCAAAGTGAATATAACATTCATCATAGCTAATAATATACTTCCACTAAATACAATTCTATTAATATTCATCTTAGTGAAGAATACTCATCCACTTAATATAATCGAATTAAAATTTATCGAAGTAAATTTACTTTCACTAAATATAACTCAATTAATATTCATATCATTGTATAATACTCATCCACATAATATTATTGAATTAAAACTCATCGTAGTGAATAATATAGTTCTACTAAAGATAATTCAAATAATATCCATCTCAGTGAATAATATTCATCCACTACGTATAACTAGTGTAATACCTGGGCGGTACCTCGGGCAAACTGTTTTTTAAAACGTAAAATTTTCTTGTGTATAACTATTTTTGTTAGATTTGCGTTTTTAGTGTGAAGAATGGTGATATACAAAATGGAAAAGTATAGAACATATAAAGAATGTCGTAGGAAAAAATAGTTGAAGATTAAAGGTGGAAATGCTTGAAACGACCCAAAACCAATGTGGGACTGGCCGACTGGCACAAATAAATGTATAAAATTGTTAAGAGGTCAACTCGACAACTTAAGAAAGTTAATTCTAACCCGCAAGTGACCCAGATACGATCGGAAGCAAAAACCAATACACCAGTTACACAATGTGTGACTACCCTAAAGCTACCCATATGACTATGAAACCAATATTGTTGCAGTTGTCTTTGCAAACATAGCAGAAACACAAGAATTATTAAGAACAAACAAATGTCATTTAGCCGGACATACCCAAACAATTATAATAGAATGTGTTAGCGCGTGATCCATTGTGGCGCCTACAAAATAGTTATACTATTTTGACTTATTATGTAATCCACATGACCCGCCCATTTAACCTTTCATAGATAATTTATGCGAAATACAATTCAAAAATGATTTCAATAGTAATATGATTTTTCTAATACAACGTTTGTGTAGGTTATATATGTTGTAAACATAAAGTTGGATATCTTTCAAGCTATCCTCTTTATAGCTAAATCTATACCCAATTTACTTCGAAATTATCCACATTTAAAACACCCTAGAAATACAATTTTGCAGCAAACTCGGTATTAATACCTCGTGGCTTCATTGACAACTATGACTAAAGAAATCGGTCAAGTTAATATCAAATTTGTAGATGTAATGAACTAGCATATGGAGATACTTGCCTGATCAAAAAGAAAGAAAAATGCACTTAGCAAACTGAATTTCTACCATAGTTTGATTCCGCTACTAACGACAATGAGGATGATAAGCTACAAGTACATGACAAGATATAACACAATTAGTATAAATTCTTTAAGAACTTACCATTGAAGCTAGACCAATACCTGATCCAAGAAAGCCTTGAGGTAAGCGCTCATTAGTTTGAACTTAAAAATGAAATATTTGAAGAAAAAGAATATATATAAACAATTCAAAAGAATCGAAGAATTCGATGTACTTACAAAACCCAAAGCTGTACCTTAAAATGATCATCGGATTCCAAAAATCATCAACAAAGAATGTTAACATAAGTTGCTTTTTCATGCCCAAATGTAGTATTATGAACCAAGCAAATTAATAGTATTATGAAGAGATAAAATCAAACCTTTGGTAAGGTTCCCCAAAAGTAGTTTTTCATGTGCAACTGATGGAAAAGTGGAGAACCACAATCTCTGTATATATATTATAGCTGAGACATACATTCAGGACAACATGGTAAAAAAGTTCAAGAGCATGAGCATAAATAAGAAGAAAATTTTATAATATCTAGAGAATTGAACTATATGCACTCTGACTTAAAAGGTTTACATTTCTTACTATAGTGTTTTTACGCCAATTTTTTAAGCTACAATGTATTGGTTAAAAGCTAATAAGGATATAATGAACATCTTACTCACTGGTTAAATTTGTAAATTAAAGTGAATGATGATTTTTGAGAGATGGGCAGCATCAGTAAGCTAGTACCAGGGATGAGAAACAAATACCTTGGTTTTCGATAAGCCAATAACTTCGGTGGCAGAGGCCAGACACATAATCATAAAACCCATGATCACGAGTATGAATCACCATTGGATCCTTGCCACAGGTTTTAATAAACGTGGAACAATATGGGGAAAATACGGTTATTGTTTGACTGTTTGAGAAACCGATTGATAAACCGGTGTGTAACTGCCATTACGACTTTAAACGGATAGGATTTTTTCCAGGACTTTGAACGGTGAAGATTTGATGGTCAACCCAGGAAGTTTACCTAGCTCCAACAATGTAGAGTTAAAATTATAATAATCAAATCGGGAGTATAAGAGCACTACAGCAGTTTGGAGAGGGTCAGGTGAAAAAAAAAAACCGTCACAAAAATATAACCAACAATTATAAGGTTTAGATGGTTAAGATTAAAAGTTAATATCATCCAACGATCCAGATTTAAGTCAACCAAAAACCATTTTTTCAACTCTTCGGCAACCATATATATGGGCAATTGGATTAAACTTCATGGTAGTGAATAATATACTTTCACCAAATAGAAATCTGTTAACATTCATCGGAGTGAATAATATTCATCCACTCAATGTAATTCAATTAAATTTTATCGAAGTGAATAATATACTTTTACTAAATAAAAATATATTTATTTAGTTAAATTTGAATAGACTCATCTGCATCTCGTCCCAGCTGAATAGATGAGGCCTCCAAACCAAGCTCCAAGCCTTCCATCGACCAAGGTGTAAACGATAGTAACTGACATATATTAGCATGATCATAAGTAGAGGTTTTCATAAACTAATTTTCTAAAACTGAGATTACAAATTCAAGATTCAAAATAGAACAGTTATATATATCATTCTCACCAACAATAAATCTTGAAAAGTTCTTATCTTTGCTGTAAACACAATACCAAAATAAAAAAAAAAGTTATAAATAAGATTCAGTCCGTAGTTTCTACCAATTTGTTTCTCATTGACCTTTAACCTTTATCTTTTCCCAATTGATTCTTTGAGTAACACTCAGATTCAATCGCATTAATTTTGATAAATTGCATTTGGTAGTTTCTGAAGGATTTATGAGATTTAAACAGATCTATGCATTTTAAAACATATTTCTTTGCTAAAAATGTGTACTTGACTCCAAGATTCAATTTAATATTCATCATTCAAATACAAAGGTAACACTCATCGTTCTAAACTCAACATACAATTCTAAAGTAACATTCACTAATCTATTTTCCATCATACACATCATATAATTACTTAATATTCACCGGCATTCAATCGTATCAAGCTCATCAACATTGCTATAATAAATAGTACCTTATATTCATCATTTATTTCAACATAATTCGAATTTCATTTGTACTATGATGAAAATAATGAATCGGTTAATACAAATCTTAGAAACAACTAATAATAATATGTAATTGTTGAATTTTCTTACAGTTTGTTTCTTCCTCGCGATTTATATTTTTCTGGTGCTTTTTTGTTTTTGTCTTCGGTCCATGAATCGTATCATCAATCATTGCGACTTCGAGTTAGTCGATCGATTATCGATGAAATTCGTGGTATTTGATTTCAGACGAGAATTGTAGGTTCTGCCCTAAATTCTGCGTTCAAAATCAATGATTTGTTGCCTCAGATCTTCAATTCTGCAATTAGAAACCCTAATTTTTGTTTTCAATCGTGAAAATATTCAGCAGATTTAGCCCTAATTTTGTGTCTGAGAGCGTACGCATTTTAGTTCGTTGATGTGTTCCTGAGTTTTTTTCTTTATTATTCTTTTTTAGACAGGTTAATTATTAAAGGACCATAATGCCCCTCCACCCTTTTTTTTAAATGGGTTGATCCAACGGACCAAAATTACTTCCCCCTTCCCTTTGGATCCACATTCCCTATTGATCCACTCCCTATATATATATATATATATATATATATATATATATATATATATATATATATATATATAACTATTATTCGCAAATAATACACGTATTCACATACTAAGTTTCACAAAACTTAACACATAAAATAGTTTGAATTCACTAATTCAGGGAATTACTCTAGGTAATGCATGTAATTAGGTTAAAAGTGTACCCTAATTGGAGGATTGTCACAGAAGGGAAGCAAAGTGATCCCTCCTAATCATCTCAAAAATGGGAGGAAAGTGTTGGAAGAAAAATACACTTGAGACTTCCCCTCCTCTTCCTCCCCCTTCCTTTCCTTTCTTTGCATAATAAAACTCGAGAACACAATTTTAATTTCAATCCTTTCGCTTCCTTTCCTTTCTACCCTCCAAATAACTCGAGAACACAGTGAAAAGTGGGCCGATTACGAAGGAAATGAAAATTGCTATCCTCTAATTTTAATATAATGACCAAAATGTCCTCGTCATTCTCACTCCCATCGCCGCCTTCAGATTGGATCTCAAATTCCTTTTACTGCTACTTTTCCGTTTTAACTATTTTGTTTGTAATTAAGCACAGACACCTCTAAATTTCAGCCTCAACAATTGGCAAATGAGGAAAGACATGTATAACTTCAATTTAGTATTGTGAATAGAGATTCTAGATGGATTTAATTTGGTGGAATCCCTCATCACTTCACCTCACTCATATATATATATGTGGGTATGATTATGAAGAAACCCATGTGAAATTTTGTCGGGAGCAGATCAGAGGAGAACTATTCTGAACGAGGGATGTGAGGGCAACTAGTTAGAAACTGCCACGTCAACATTCACATATATCTCATTAAGGCTAAGACGGTCATTTTATCTTGCTTCTACCTATCTCCTCCCCTTTCTCTTACAAGCACATGAACAACCATCAAATGTCATCGTCCGGCCACCGCCACCCGCTGATGCCGACTGACTGCCGTCGTCCAGCCACCGCCACTAGCCGCTGCCAACTGACATCACCATCGCAGGCAGCCATTAACTTTTTTCTTTGTATAAAAAACATATTCATCGAATGTTTCGTCAAAAAATTAACCCATCAATTTATTCAGCTGCAAATGCGACTTGACTTCCGGCTCACCACTAAAACGATCTTCCAGTTTTCTAGCGACTTTCAATTTTTCGAAGCAGCGCCGCTATGACCTTCAGTTTCGGGACTAACTTCCATCTCAACTGCACTTTTTCCGACGTATTTGCAGGTGCTCCGCGGGTGTGCGATTTTCTGACCAGCTACCTTACACACCTCATTGTCCAACGAAATGTGTTTACAAAGAAAAGGTAGAAGTTGTGAACACATGAAGTAATTAAACTAATAGGAAACATTGATATGATATAAAGAAAAAATAAAAAGAAAGTAACTACGTGAATAGTGTGAGACAACTAGAGAAGTGTGTAGTCACCTCATAAAGTCAAAGAAAATAAAACATAACCATGTGATAGTGTCAGGCAACTGTACAATTGTGTAGTCACCTCATTAGTTAAAAACTCAAAATGAAAACATTTCATATTTTTTTAGGTAATTCTACGGACCTCCCAAGATCATTTCTATATTGTTTTAGACAATTATTCATAATTTATATGTATGATGTATTAAATTTAGTTCCATTATCATTTTAAGAAAACACTGCATCGAGAAAATCTCTACATAAGTTTTCATTCATTATAAAAACGATGCATCATATTTGGGTTTTTTTTTCCTAATTGGTCGACAAAAACTACTGCATTATGATTTTAATAAAGCTTTATCGAATGATATCATTGCATCATCATTCAGTAATAAACACTATATCATCACTTAAAAAACTGCATCTATGTAAAAAATCACTGCATCATATGTCTGTAAAAACACTATATCATCAATCGATAAAAAAACACAAAATAGTTGGTGGATAAAAACACCGCATCATTGTTATACATCACTGCATCATAGGTCGATAAAAAACACTGCATCATCGGTTGATAATAAACACAAAATCGTTGGTGAAAAAAAAACATTGCGTCATTGTTAAAAATCACTACATCATAGTTCTATAAAAAATACTGCATCATCGGTCGATAATAAACACAAAATCGTTGGTGGGAAAAAAAAACATTGCGTCATTGTTAAAAATCACTGCATCATAGTTCTATAAAAAATACTGCATCATCAGTCGATAAAAAACACAAGATCGTTGGTGGATAAAAACACTGTATCATTGTTAAACATCACTGCATCATAGGTTGATAAAAAACACAAATCCTTTGGTGGATAAAAATAGATCATCATTATATTGTTAAAAATCACTGCATCATAGGTCAATGAAAAACACTGCATCATCGCTCAATACAAAACACTAAATTGTTGGTGGATAAAACCAATGTATCATTTTTCTTTAAAATAGTACATCGTCGTTAAGAAAAAAAAACACTACATTGTATTTTCTAACCGATAGTTTTTTAATTTAAAGCGACTAAAAACTACTACATAATGTTTTAGATAAAAACACTGCATCCTTGTTTTTCAATTTGAAACACTGCATCTTACTTTTAAACCACTGCATCTTAGATTAAAAACTAGTACATAATGTCTTAAATAAAAACACCGCATCCTAGTTTTTTAATTTGAAACACTGCATCTTAGTTTAAAACCACTGCATCTTAGATTAAATACTAGTACATAATATTTTAGTATATAAACGTGAAATTGTGGTTTTTTAAATTGAAACACTACAACTTATTTTAAAAGCTATATGTCACCTATTAAGACAAGAAAATTGATCATTTTTAGAACATATCCTACAATTTTAATTACATAAAACTTTTCAGGGTGTGAGATCATAATCCTAACTTTCTAATTTTAAAAATAATATTTATAATAGGTGCACTTGCTCCAAGGAGTATGACAGGCTTTTAATACCCATGCTTTCCAATTTGACTACTTTGTCAAATACAGTACAAAGCAACTTTTTGTTTTTGATGTTTCCTTTCCATTTTCCCGTTATTCACACAAAACCATATCTAAATAGTAGCAGTGACTAAAAAGAAAACATGAAAATTTCAGCCACCACCATTATACCGTTCGCCGAAAAACGAGATGAAGTTTAAAATGAAAATTCCCACAATATTTTCATTTTAAAGAATGGTGATTTCATAACATATGGAAAGAGTTGCCACTTTTATCAATCGAATTCTTCATAGTGTTTGCAGGCAATGGCAAAAACGGTGCAATGAAATGAAGAGAACCAACGACGATGAAAGAAGATTGAAATAGCCATTAACAACAATAATAACGTGAACATATGGTGTGATCTCGTGTTGGTCTAAATCGGCTCAAAAAGACAATATTTTTGGTGGATGGCAGTGGCCGGAAGTCGACGGTTGCCGGAGGTCGACGGTGGCCGGAGGCAATTGTAGGCCGGAACAGCAAACCGTAATTGTAGTGAAGAAGATGAAAGGGGGGAGAGACTTGAGATTAATTCTATTATTTTTTGTTAACTAATACCCCTTTATGTCTAATTAATTACAAAATTGCCACCTTGTGAATTTTAGCCATTGATCATCTCTCCTTTAATATCCAATGGCTGACAATTCATTGCCCTCCTTGCCCTCCAAAACTTGTGTTCTCCTCTGATCCGGAAACAATTTTGTCGGGGGATTTGATTTTAATCTTATTTTCTCAGTTTTATATTGTTCGTGTATGCGTAAATCGTGTCGACAAAGATTCGTGTAATTTTTTTTTTATCTGTCTTATATATTTCATATTCATTCATATCTCTTTAATATATTATAATAGAGTGTTAATTAGGTAGTCATTTATAATTTAGGCAACTTTAATTTAATCCCAACCCTCTATTGATTAACCCTTTTTAATTAGAACCATTGATAATTTCTAACCTAAATGACTACCTAAATAGTGAGGGAGAATTGTTTAAAAGACTTAATTGCCTATGCTTAATTATGTTGAAATTATTTAAAGCAACCATTTTAAATTTACTTAAATAATTAAAATTATATTCAACATAATTAACGAAATAAAACTCGTGGGTTTAATATTTGTAGGGACGCATATTTGCAGCAAATTACATTTAAATGTATCCATAATTTTAGGAAAATGGGTTATTTAAATATAGGATAAAATCTTACCTTTATATCTTTCATAATCAAAATCAATTTAAATTTAATTAAATTTTGGAGATAGCTTCCACATAACTTTGGGTGCCGAGATTTCTAAATGTTATTACCTATTTAATTTATTGGTATTTAATTAGGTCAATTATATTATTTCTTACATGCACCATTTAAAGCCGAATCACAATTTTTTTTACCTTGAAACTGAATTCAGAATATCATACTACGAAGTATTTTCTTACAATCTTCAAACTTCAATTATTTAATTAACTAACTCTATATATCGTTCTGCCTACACTATTACCTTCAATCCATAGTCAGATTCAAACATACTAGCATATTCATGCTACTACTTTAACAATGACAGCTGACGGTGGTTTATCCCGATAAATCTTATTAACGATGAAAGTGACGAGTGAAAGCTGCGTGTGAAGGTGCTTTTGGTATGGAAGCAAAGCTACCTAAACGATCAGTTACAAGCCGCTTTAATGGAAACCGTACTTATGGATCGGATGGTATATATTGAACTAACTTTATTTGTCTATCATACAATTATAAGTTCATAATTCATTATGTCGAAATTATTTATGTTCATATATGTTTATTATTTTATTCATGCTTAATGTATATTGTCAGTTACACTTTCATGATTTTTTGCCAGTGAATTATGTGGAATGTTGAAGCTTTTTGTACAAATCTCTTGAATTCTTTTGTCATGTTCAATTAATGAAATATATAAAGAATGTATCGATTTTAACGTCTCGTGCAGGTTTTGCTTAAGATTTTGCAGAATGCACCACCTAATCTCAATGGGAGATGATATTTCCACCATCCAGTTTGATAGATCCATCAAATATATGCATTAATCAGTTGTACAGTACAACTAATTAAATCACATTTTTGATGGATCTATCAAACTGGATGGTGGAAATATCACCACCCAATCTCAATTATGAAAGGGACAAGAAGTTTTCAGAGGTTAATTAGTGTCATTTTTGTAAAGTTGCTAAAAATAAAATATTAAGATGCTTTACAAGTAGTTATAGATTATAGATATAGATTATAGAATAGCCAATAACCCGTGCGATGCAGCTGAATTGTAGTTGACAGTGGTAAAAAGGTAGTGAATAATCATTGTAAAATTGATCTGATGTATACGTCTTAGATGAAACAATTAATGATAATATGAAGTAATATGAACAACTGACAAAAAATCACAGACCATAAAAATTATGCCGCATGCGTGTCTATAGTGACGTGAAAGAGTCCATAAAAAGGTGGTCGAAAAGAATATATATTTAAAAAAGTGAGTGTTTTAGATTTAGTAGTGACTTATGCAGTATAATTTGCATGAAATACATTTGCTTTAAGAGTCAGTGGTAGATCAATTGCAAAAGGTATCATCGTATTCATATGGTGACGTGAAAGAATACATAAAAAGGATGACACTAATTTTATATTAAAAAGAGTATTCATATGGTGACGTTAAAGAGTACATAGAACGATCATAGTAATTTTATATTAATAGTAATTATTTTTGTGGTATCATTATTATGTTTTACTCATATATTTTTTATTATATAAGTAGTAGATCAGTTGCAAAAGCTATTATCGTGTTGACTTTTATCAAATTGTATTTTGTTAACTAAAAAAAAATCTAAATTTTGTTGTGTTAGTAGCTATATAACTAGAAAATTTTATAGGTTGTGCTAAGCACAACCCCAAATTGTTTTTAAATGGGTTAAGTACACACAAATATATCAAAATATAGTCTGACATTTATATGTAGCGAACTATTAAAATTTATATCGTATGTAACGAAGTTGTAATTTATTTATATTGTATGTATTTTAGTCAAATCAACAGTTGTAAGACACGTCTCGTGTCAGCTTATATGGTCGACACGTGAAAAATGACCAAAAATTACATACAATGTAATGAAACTACAAGTTCATTACATACAATGGACGCATGAGTAGTTCGCTACATACAATGAATGTCAGACTATACTTTGATACATTTTCGCACGACTACCTTTTTAAATCGATGAGGAATCTGATACCATAAATGGTAAGGATAATGAGTTAGGATAAGTATATAACTTTTCGTATACGCTCGGGATAACATCTTGTCTTTATAAGTTGCATTGTAAGTTACAACACAAAGAAACTTACAACATTTTAATTTAATTTTCCTAATCATAGTAAATAGTAATTTTTAAATCACATTCCTATTTTAATTTTGATAATCATAGTATCAAATGGATCCCAATTAAAACCCTTCTAAAAAAAGATAATAGTTGAAAACTCCTTCTTTGTGCCCAAAACCCAACACTTCCTTTGTCGCCTTAGAGAATCCTACAACACATACTTTAAAATCAATCTTTCCATTATATTTTCAAATTTAGTATAAGTATCTTAAAAATATCCGCTATAGTAGGAGTCTTTACTAACTTCTTTTTACATCAATATTTGTCACAAATTTTCACTACAAAATGAAATAACTTTTCAAATGTACATAGCGAACTTTCAATTTTTTTTGTTAAGATGGGTGATATATATTACGTGTCATATGTTTCTCTCATTTCACTTACTAAAAATCTTTATTCTGGAACCTACTCCAGTACTCCTGACAAAGTATTACACAAATAAAAAATAATTAAATATTACTAAACTATAAATTAAAATTTAAAATGTTTAGGATTTGAAATGTTCTATAACGATTAAAATGTATATTAATATTCATGTTCATGTTAAATGAAAGTTGTAAAAGTAATTAAGAATATATCTTTAGTATGCGTTCATATTTAAGATTAAATATAGTTAGTGTTAACATTAACATTAAGATGTCATGTGGCATTTAGTTTTTATCATTAATATTATTACTACTTTACAATAATGATAAAAAATTTAATCTTAATTATGTTAATGTTAACACTAACTATATTTAATCCTAAATGACTACCATATGACATCTTAGGAATGAAAATGCCTTTCCTTATATAATAAGTTAAGATATATTACGTGATATGTGATTGATATCAAATTGACAATCTCCGTGGTGTATTATGTAATTAATATTACGTGGTATTGAAGTTAAATGCAATATAATAGTTTCCATATTCTAAAACTCTAAAAATCTTACGTTGGAAACAACTTTTATGGTTTTAATGTGGTTAAGGGATCACGAGGGCAGGGTTGGTTTGGAGAGAAAGGAGGGCAAAAAATCTCGTCCGTTTATTATTTATATCTACGGTCAAAATTTGGGCGCGGTGATTTGTGTGTATGTTACAAGAAATACAAGACAAGGGTGTGGAGTGTAAGTTAATTTAATGACATGGAGGGGTATTTTCGACATTTTAGTATTAACCACGCCCATCAATTCGGTCAGATTTTGTAGTCGGTCAGAGCTGTATTTAGACCAAAGTAATCATCTCTCTCATTCAAACGCTCACATCCCTCTCTCTCTCATTCAATTTTCATCTCTGTCACAAAAACCCTTTCAATAATCTAACAAATTAGCGTTAATCGTAAGATATAATGTCAAAAAAACCTGCAGAATCTAAAGAGTTAGATCCCGAAGCTTCAAATATAGTGAATCGTCAGAAAAAAAACGAAAGAAAATACCCCTTGTAAGTACAAACTCTAATTATTTCTTTTATTCGTAATTTTTTTGGTTGTTTTTGTGTTTATCGCGTGTAAAATGATGTGTATTATGTCTTACAGCTACGCGATGGAGTAAGAGGAGTACTAGATATCAAGTTTGCACAAAAAATGTTAAAAGGAGATGTTGCGATTGATCTTACGGAAGATGACACTGTTGAAAACGATGGACAAGAGACAGTTACTAGAGGTATAAATCGTTTTTCATTTTACTTTTTTTTTTCTAGGTGATTTTGTGTGTTTTTGTTGTTGTTGCTTTATGTTACTGCAATTTTTAGAGGTTATGTGTTTCCGCTGCATTTTTAGATGTTTTTGTAGTTTTTTTGTATGCTGCAGATTAGATTTTTGTATGTGTGTTGTTGTTGTTACTGCATGTTAGATTTTTTTTATTTGTTTCTATACTGCATTTTAAATATGCATTTATATATTTTACTGCATTTTAAACTATATTACTGCAGTTTAGCTTTTTTGTTAGGTGCAAATATGTATTTATGTATCTTACTGCATTTTGAACTATGTTATGTATTTATATTTTTACTGCATTTTCAACTATGTTACTGCATTTTAGACGTTTAGTTAGGTGTAAATATGCATCTTATGTAGCTCACTGCATTTTCGACTATGTTACTGCATTTTAGATGTTTTTTGTTTGGTGCAAATATGTATTTTATGTATTTTCACTGCATTTTTCAACTATGCTACCTCAAATATATTACTGTAGTTTATATGTTTTTGTTAGGTGCACTTATGCATTTTATGTATCTTACTGCATTTTCAACTATGTTATTTGCATTTTAGACGTTTTGGTAGGTGCAAATATGCATTTATGTATTTTTACTGCATTTTGAACTATGTTACTGCATTTTAGACGTTTTTTGTTAGGTGCAAATATGTATTTATGTATTTTCACTGCATTTTCAAACTATGTTACTGCATTTTATATTACTGCAGATTAGCTTTTATTTGTTAGGTGCAAATATGCATTTATGTATCTAACTACATTTTCAACTATGTTACTGCATTTTATATTTTTTTTTATATTTTTCTGTGTACTGCATATTTATATGTAATATATATGTTATGGTTTATATGATAGATTTTATACTATTTTTTATACTTTGTATCTGTTTTTGAATAAATTTTTTATAGCAATTTCATTTTTTAGTCCATTTTGTAGGTAAAACTGTCAAAGAGAACACAAAGCGAAAATCAACAAAAGTTAAATTTGTGAAGTTAGAGGTTGAAAAGAAGGTAGGCAAGAAGAGGAAAGAGCCTGACAAAGATAAAGATGTAGAAGTTTTTAGAGTTGAGTCCAGAAACTCTCCGAAATGGCTGACTTCAGTTGTGACCACTTTAACAGTTAAGCAAAAGGATTTGGTTAGGGAACTTTCTAGATATTACCTTCACTTTCTGGATAAGGAATAGGTGTTTGTTCAATGATCATATTTTCTGCATCAGCTTCGACTGAAGTAGGTGTTTGTACGACGACGGTATTTGTTCGATCATGTTCAATCGAAGATTGTAGTGTCGGTGTTTGTTGAATCAGTTGATTAGAAACATTTGTTTGATTATGATCAACCAAATCAATTTGTGTTTCAGTCGTCATAGTGTCATCAATCGGATCCGGAGCTGGTTCATTTAGGTCTAGGATTTGCATAGTGAACGAAGAATATTATGCGTTTTGTGTATAATTTTGATGATACTCGATTGTGATATATATATATATAGATTGTATATTGTATATGTATATATAATGGAGAAGAAGATATGGAGGAGAATCGCATAATTATAGGAGAAGATATGTTTTGATCTTCTGTAATTTCGGTCACCTTCGGGCAGTAGGTGCTTTAGTAATGAAAGTACGTTTTTACCCCTGCCTTTTCATTTGTGTAGTTGAGACGTGGCATGTTATTGTTGGTCATCATTCCTGCTCTCGCTGCCCTCATATATACGCTGCTCTCCCGATCCTCACTCTATGAGGTGTATTTTAGAATTTTCTCATATACTTTTTGTTAAGTTTAAGGAGAAAGTTGGAAATGCTTAATATAGGAAGTATAGATATAGATAATCATGTGTACAATAATGTAAAATATGCTTAAATAAAGTTTAATAATTCGTAAAATAAATTTATAAAATCAACTTTTCTCTATAAAACATGTAGTATAACCCGCAAATTTTGCAGGCTATTTCATAATTTTGATATCAATGTTTATATAATAATTTATTTTAGTGAATAATGTTTAAATCGACATATTTTTTACTGATGACAGTACAAACATATTTGAATTAAAATAGATATGTTTATCTATTGAGAATAACTTTTGATATCTCCATTATTTAAAACGATTTATAACATTAAAAATAAAATAAAAAACTAAACACCAAAAAGGCAACACATAAAGATAAATGTTTAACATGATCAACTTAACGTGCAACGATCAAACAATCAAAAAAATAAAAACCATAAAGTTTGCAAGTCATCGTCATCTTCAATACTAATAAGTGATTTATATTGACCGTCATACCATCTAACTATTGTACAAACCAATGCACACAATTACACGTACACATGATATGACAATAATTGACTGGAAATTATATGAAGATCAAGAAATTTGGTGCCATCAAAGTACTCAAACACATTTGTTATTTTTTAAGTTCAATCATTGTAACAACCGGTCAAAAAGGTTAATTTTCGCGCCAAATTTAAACTTTTTATATTCGAATCTAATACACTCCAAATCCCTAGTATTCAAAAATTATATATAAATATATATATAATAATAATTTGGTCCAAGTAACGTAATTAACGTGTCCAAACTTCGGTGTCAAAATTTCATAACTAATATTTTAAATGTTGCAATAAACATTATACACTTGGGGGAAAATATTAAACATTCGAAAATCTAAGTCGTTTTAAATTAAAACGCATCTTAAAAATCCAAGACCGCGCGAAAACAACTTACTAAACTTTAAATACCAAAATAATATTTTTTATAAAATGTTTCAACTCGAAACCATTATTAATTATACGAATAAATATTACGAAATTAAAAACATTATTTATTTTACGAACGGGTACGAAAACACGGGTATTTTATACCGCAAATTGGGGGAAACCAACCCACCAAAAAGGTGAGCCGGCCTCCCCTCTTCCCCATTTCTTTCTCTTTTCATTTTCATCACCAAACACACCCCCATATCTCTCAATCTCTCACTCTCTCCCTCTCTACCTCACGGATCCGCCACCACCATCATCATTTTCGGAATCATCAACAACAACAACGAGAGCAGCAGCAGCTGCTGTAACACCCCCGAAATTCACTGTTTTGCGGAAGCATACTTGGGTGTTACTAATCAATATACAAGCACAAGATATATAGCAAACGACCTCTAAATGAGACGTTTGTAAAATAGTTACATTCCATAGATATAATGTTTGAAAACTTAGTGTTTTCGTATACAAAATGTAGTTTCCCCTAGAGTCCACGCGTATAGCGGGAGATTCTATTACATAATCGTAATATACAAAAGATAATGCTAAGAATCTCCGTTAATGCAGTTGTGTTGAAATCATGCGACTCTAGCTAAAATCCTGGAGTAATCCTACTCCATCCGGGTACCTGAGAAAACATGCTAAAAAGTGTCAACCAAAAAGGTTGGTGAATCTCACAGGTTTGTAAATAATATCGGCTTTGAACACGAGATTTCATTAGTAGTGCCCGTAGGCGTATAATCAACCATTGCAATCCAGCAATCGTAAAATCAGTATTTGCAATCCAGCAAATGTAAATAAATAAGCTTATACCGTTGCCATGAGGCTCATAATCGAAGCTTAACCCGTAAATAATAACTTTGCTCCCGTGACATGCTCGTAATTGAGCAAGCATCCGTAACGAATAAGTTGTCACCCGTTTATACGTGTAAATCGGTACGTGGCAGCGCTACTGCCCCGGGTGGGGAGGGTCATTTCCCTAATGGATCCATTAACTACTGTTCGCGCTTAAGTCCATAACTAACGATATATGATGGAGAGACTTCTATTTGTAAGTAAACTCATGCAATTCCGTTTGGTATAGTAAACAGTTTAGTACTTGTGTTCAAATAAAAGCAGTTGCAAGTTTCTCACCCCGTATGTAAAACAGTAAAAAGTGGGGCTGTAAGACTCACCTGAGTCTTTGCAAGTACGTTTATATCAATAAACGAGTAAGTAATATCAACCGTAGGTTCTCCGAACCCGTAACCTTCAAATGCCTAAACATATAAAGTTAAGTAAGTAGATGTCTCGCAAGACCATCTAGGCTAGTTGTTTACACAACTCATTATGTCCAAGTGTTTGTTTAGTAATCCGTTTGTAGTTTGAAAACAATTATGACCCGTTGGTGACGGTTTGTAATAATGATTCAAAGAGTTATCATTTAAAACGCAATTTAGTGTAATTGTAATTGAAAGTATGTTCTATGACGTTTGTTAAGTCGTATGACATAAGTATTTGAAGTTGTGTAAGTTCGACACTTAGTAAAATCTGACTTTTCAAGGTTCTGCTTTGTGCGACGTAGCATGCGACGTAGCATGCGACGTAGAGTGCGACGTAGGGAGGTACGTCGCATGATGCGACTTTCGCAAATCAATGCGACGTAGGTTCGGTTTGCGACGTAAAAGTCTACGTCGCTATGTGCGACGTCCGCAAGTTAATGCGACGTAATGGGCTGCGTCGCTAGTGCGACGTTGGGATTTTTGTGCGACGTAGGCCGCGGCGTCGCTAAATGCGACGTTGGCCACAAAATGCGACGTTTTGAGCTACGTCGCAGATAGTCCAGCGTCTCTGCGACGTAGCGGTCTGATCGGAATATGGTGGCCGGAAAATCGGTCGAAAAGCTTCCGTTCGGTCCAAATCTTTTACCCAACCCATTTTTGGACATATTAAGCATATATAAACCATAAAAACGTAAAAATGAGTAAAAACGGAGAGTTTCGGGTTTTGTCGGGAACTTACAATTTGCCGAAATGAGATTCCGGAAAGATAGGATTGTAGATCGCGAAGTGGTGAACGTTTTTCCCTAAAGAGGTGGTATGATTCGGCGAGGTTTCGTGGTGTTATTTTGCGATTTTAGTGATGAAATGGGTTTGGTGGTTTGAAAGTAAAAGAAAGAGAGAGAGAGAGAAATGAAAATGAAATGAAAGAGAAGGTGGGGAAATGGGAGGTTATCCTCCCATTTTCCGGTCCCCGTACCCCGTGCGGTGTTCGTTTCCTCCGTCGTTTAGGCGTTAAATCAAGCGGTTATATTTTTAAAAGATGACGGGAATATTTTAATGAAATACCTTGAAATTAATTATAAAAACATTTGTCGAAGTATTAAAATTTTTAACTTGCGTTTAGTACATATTCGTTAAATTATTTAAATTGTTGTCGCGGTATTATAAATAATGTTTGTTCGCTGTGTATTTTATATAATAAATACCTTCTCATTATTTAGGTAAGTTTCTGTCACCAACGTCCAAGTAATTGTGTCGGACTCCGTCCGGTTAGTTCGTACGATTTATCCAACTCGCGTAAATACACACATATATATATAAATCAACTTATATATATACAAATAGAGCCTGTAATTAGTCCTATTACATACTAATTACAACTAGTTACAAACAATTAGGCATAATTAATTATCCTAATTATGCGGGTGTTACATTCTCCCCTTGTTAAAGAAATTTCGTCCCGAAATTAGCTTGAGTGCACGGACGGTGCGTTGTCTGGGAAGAGATGTGGGTATTTCTGTCGCATTTGGTCTTACCGTTCCCAGGTGAACTCAGGGCCGCGCCTAGAATTCCACCTGACTTTTACTATGGGAATACGACTCTGTTTCAATTTCTTGACCTCACGGTCCATGATTTCCATAGGTTTCTCGACAAAATGAAGTTTATCATCGATTTGAATTTCGTCGAGCGGTATAATCAGTGTCTCGTCAGACAGACATTTCTTCAAGTTAGAAATGTGGAATGTGTTGTGTACGCTGCTAAGTTCAGCAGGAAGTTGCAGGCGATATGCCACTGGACCAATCCTTTCAAGGATTTCGAATGGTCCGATGTATCTAGGATTTAGTTTGCCTCGTTTCCCGAATCGAATAATACCTTTCCACGGTGCCACTTTGAGAAGTACCTTGTCTCCTACCTGGAACTCAAGGTGTTTGCGTCTCACGTCAGCATAGCTTTTCTGACGATCACGTGCGGCTTTCAGCCGGTTTTGAATACCAACGATTTTCTCAGTAGTTTCTTGAATGACTTCTGGACCCGTGAGTTGGGAATCTCCTAACTCAGTCCAACAGATGGGTGATCGGCACTTACGCCCGTAAAGTGCCTCAAAGGGTGCAGCCTTTATGCTGGTATGATAACTGTTGTTGTACGAGAACTCGCACAACGGTAAGTGATTTTCCCAAGAAGTACCGAAGTCAACTACGCAGGCTCGTAGCATATCCTCCAGTGTTTGAATAGTTCGCTCGCTTTGGCCATCGGTTTGCGGGTGATAAGCAGTACTCATATCCAGCCGAGTACCAAGAGATTTCTGTAGCGATTGCCAAAAGTTAGAAGTAAAACGGCTGTCCCTATCCGAGATGATCGAGATAGGTACACCGTGTCGCGAGATGATTTCTTTGACATAGATGCGAGTCAGACGCTCCATCTTGTCGGTTTCCTTGATGGCCAGAAAGTGAGCAGATTTCGTGAGACGGTCCACGATCACCCAAATGGTATCGCAACCACTCGAAGTTTTCGGTAGTTTGGTAATGAAGTCCATGGAAATCTGTTCCCATTTCCATTGAGGAATTTCAGGTTGTTGAAGCAACCCAGAGGGTCTTTGGTGTTCGGTCTTAACTTTGGAACAGGTTAGGCATTTACTGACGTACAAGGCAATATCAGCTTTCATGTTAGGCCACCAATACAACCCTTTGACGTCATGATACATCTTGTCAGATCCAGGATGTATAGAGTATCGAGATTTGTGAGCTTCAGCCATCACCAAATCTCGCAAGTTTCCGAATTTGGGTAACCACACCCGGTTAGAGAAGTATCGAGTCCCATCGGGTTTGATTTCGAATTGTTTATCCAAGCCTCGCAAGGCTTCATTTTTCAAGTTTTCATCGTTGAGGGCTTCAAGTTGAGCGGTAAGGATTTGAGCAGGAAGCTCGTTATGAATTGTCATAGAAAGTGCTCAAACTCGAAAGGGTTTCACTCGTTCTTTTCGGCTTAAGGCATCGGCAACTACGTTAGCCTTGCCCGGATGGTATTTGATCTCGCAGTCGTAGTCACTAAGTAACTCAACCCAGCGACGTTGCCTCATGTTTAGATCTTTCTGATCGAATATGTGTTGGAGACTTTTGTGATCGGTAAAGATAGTGCTTTTCGTACCGTAGAGATAATGTCTCCAGATTTTCAATGCGAAGACCACAGCACCTAACTCGAGGTCGTGGGTCGTATAGTTTTTCTCGTGGATTTTCAGTTGTCGTGAGGCATAGGCAATGACTTTTTCCCGTTGCATCAACACACAACCAAGTCCCTGGTGTGAGGCGTCGCAGTAAACTACGAAATCGTCGGTGCCCTCGGGTAAGGACAAGATTGGTGCACTGCAAAGTTTGTTTTTCAATAGCTGGAAGGCTGACTCTTGTTTATCAGTCCAGTCGAACTTCTTATCTTTCTGAGTCAGTGTGGTTAGTGGAACAGCTATTCTTGAAAAGTTTTCGATGAATCGGCGATAATAACCAGCAAGACCTAAGAATTGTCTCACTTCGGTTGGAGTGGTCGGTGACTCCCAGCCCTTGATTGCTTCAATCTTGGCGGGATCAACATGAATTCCTTGGCTGTCAATCACGTGCCCGAGGAATTGAACGGTTCGAATCCAGAACTCACACTTAGAGAATTTGGCATATAACTCTTCGTGTTTCAGAAGTCCTAGAATGGTTTTCAGATGTTGAGCATGTTCCTGCTCATTGCGAGAGTAAATCAGAATATCGTCGATGAACACAATGACGAATTTGTCAAGATATGGTTTGCACACCCGATTCATAAGGTCCATGAATACGGCCGGTGCGTTGGTTAAACCGAATGGCATCACTTGGAACTCGTAATGCCCATAACGAGTTCGGAAGGCTGTCTTTGGGATATCATTGTCACGGACTCGGAGTTGATGATAACCCGACCGTAGATCAATCTTTGAGTAAACACTCGATCCCTGGAGTTGATCAAATAGGTCATCGATTCTAGGAAGTGGGTACCGATTCTTTATGGTTAGCTTATTCAGCTCTCGGTAGTCAATACACATGCGGAAAGACCCATCTTTCTTTTTCACGAATAAGACCGGAGCTCCCCAAGGCGAGGAACTTGGTCGAATGAATCCTCTGTCCAGGAGTTCCTGTAGTTGGTTAGACAACTCCTGCATTTCGGATGGTGCTAAACGGTAAGGGGCTCGTGCCACGGGTGCAGCTCCGGGCACAAGTTCGATTTGAAATTCAACTTGTCTAGGTGGCGGAAGTCCGGGCAAGTCTTCAGGAAAGACTTCCGGAAAATCCCGCACGATCGGAACATCCTCAAGTCGCTTCTCCTCCGACTTCTTCTCCGTTACATGTGCGAGGATGGCTTGATACCCTTTTCGTAGATATTTTCTCGTTTTCAGACAGGATACAATATTCAGATTCCGTCTACCGGTCTCCCCTTGTAGGACTAAGGTTCCACCGGAGACAAGAGGTATGCGAACGAGTTTGTCATGACAGATGATTTCAGCTCGATGCTTGGATAACCAATCCATACCGACAATAATATCGAAGCTGCCGATCTCGACAGGGATTAAATCAATGGAAAACGTTTCGTTCGTGAGGTTAAGTGTACAGTTGTGTATGATGCTATCAGTCTCAATCAGTTTGCCGTTAGCTAATTCTACAATGTATTTAGCATCTAAGGCAGTGGGAGTAATATCAAGTAAAGGGCTAAATTTCTCAGATATGAAGCTTCTATCGGCACCGGTATCAAATAACACAGAAGCAGTAAGGTCGTTGAGAAGGAACGTACCCGTCACGACGTTCGGGTCTTGTCTGGCTTCCCCAGCCTTGATAACGAAGGCTCTACCGCGAGCAGGGTTATTGTTGTTTTTCAGCTTTGGGCAATCTTTCTTGAAATGCCCTGTATTTCCGCACCCAAAGCAGGCCTTTGGTGCATTAGTGTTGGGGGTGGGAATGTTGGTTCGACAATCCTTGGCTAGATGCCCGAACCGCTTGCAGTTGGAGCAAGGGCAAGAACCGTCATGGTGGCGGTTGCATTTGGGACAGTAGGGTCTGCTCCCGCTGTACCCTTTCTTCTCCGAAGTTCCAGATGAATAAGCCTTAATGTACTCAGGCTTTTTGTTGGAGGTTTGGTTGGATGAGTTGGGGTTACCTTCCCACTTGCGTTTGTTGTTTGCAGATGGGGTTGAAGTTGTACCACGGCGGACAGAATTTGCCGTTAGTTCATGGGCCATACGGATGGCGCTCTGAATAGTACCCGGTTTGGAAGAAGTTACCAGGTCTTGAAGTCTTTCGGGAAGACCATCAACAAATTTCTCGATCCTCTTGTACTCAGGATCGACCATGGTTGGGCACAGAAGTGCCAGTTGGTGGAAACGGTTGGTGTATCCGGTGATGTCATCACCCTGCATCTTGTGGTTCCAGAATTCCACTTCTAGTTGTTTCAATTCATCCCTGGGGCAATACTCGCCCCTCAACATCTTCTTCAACTCCTCCCACGGGAGTTGGTAAGCAGTAGCAACACTCACAGTCTGGGCATAAGTGTTCCACCAGGTGAGTGCGGTGTCAGTAAAAGTACTAACGGAGAACTTAACCTTATCTCCCTCCGCACAGTTGCAGATAAGAAATACAGACTCGACTTTCTCGATCCAGCGTACTAGACCGATAGCTCCCTCAGTACCTGCAAAGTTTAGAGGTTTGCAGTTCTGAAAGTCTTTGTATGAACAGGGTTTAGCAGTAGTGGTTTCAGCGGCATCGCTGTTTCTCGAGGAGTTTGGTGGAGTATTCCGAGCCAAGGCTTCAGTAACAGCCTGGGTTATAAGGGAGGTAATCTGGGCATCGGTGTACGGTCGTGTCTTTGGCGGCATGATTCTTCAATAAAAGAAATGAAGATACATGAGATTTGTATGAGCTGGTAATTGTCACAGATGTACATGTATAAAAGCGGTAACACATAACATCAACATGGAAAATGACAATTAATGTGAGTTGAGATAATAAAGGATATCCGATAGATAAAGGGAGTTCAAAAGTTACATCCTACCGAGATATTACAAGAGGTGTCGGGAATGGTTACATCCGACTAGTTTATAGAGTAGTACCAGATAGTCCCTAGATTACGAGATAGATTACAAGACAAAAACTACACTAATCTTAATGTAGATTAATTGGTTTCATTAGCGTGACAAGGCGGTCCACAGTTTCTGCTAGTCGGTTGGTTCATTCTTAGTTAGGGTTCCTGGCCTTCGGATTCGTCTTCCGACTCCAGGTTCAGGTCGTGTGGGTGGTAACGTGCCTCGAGCATGTCCCTGTATCTTTGAGTCGTGGAGCGGTACCTAGTCTCCTCCGTTGACTTCCTGCCCAAACGTTTGATCCATGTTTTGGTCCTACGGGTTAGGTTGGTGGCCACTTTCTTCCAGTAACGGATCTTATCTTTGATTCGTGTAGGGACAGATCGGTTTGAGATTCTCAGTCTTTGTTCATAGTCTATGCACTTACGCTTAAGTGCCCAATTTCGGCCGTCTAGTCCCACAGCCTGATCTCGCACTCTCTCATATTCTTCTATGTCGATGCCAGTCATTTCGAAATTCTGATTTTCGTTTCCCTCCAGCATGATTTCTTCTTCTGGTACGATGTCCTCATCGAGATACGTGTACTGGATTTGTTCCTCGTGGACTTGGTCACTATCAGACATGTGGTCGTCCATTTGGGAATTCGCGTCCTTGAGTTCTATAGAAATGACAGAGAGAGGATTTTAGTCCTTGGAAGTACGTTGTTTCCGGGTGTTAGATGTGATTTTCGTAAAATCATTAGAGTGCGCCACAAGGTGGTGTGACGGTAATCAAGTCTGTCATGGTCGGTGCAAACCGCTGAGAGAAATTCGTAAGTGTCACCAGAGAAACGTCGGCTATCTCTATAGCGAGTGTGTTTACGTGCGAGGCCTATTCATATATATAATAGCCTAGTAGTATAGTCAGCGAGTGAGGCCTATGTATGTATATACTCGTATATCACATAATAGCCTAGCGTATGTCTAGCACATAACAAGTAAGAGTCTCGGTTCTCTCGTGGTCAGAGTCTACTAACGTATTCCGGTTCGACATAACCATTTCAGACCTCACATCATCTTTCCTTAATTGTACATAGTTGATCAGGCTATGTTAAATTAAAGTCGTATGATGTAATTCCTGAACCAATCATGCCTAATAAGGAAATACTGCCTAATGGTCATAGTCTAGGCCCACTAAATGCAACCTAGTTCACTATAACCTTAGGCTCTGATACCAATCTGTAACACCCCCGAAATTCACTGTTTTGCGGAAGCATACTTGGGTGTTACTAATCAATATACAAGCACAAGATATATAGCAAACGACCTCTAAATGAGACGTTTGTAAAATAGTTACATTCCATAGATATAATGTTTGAAAACTTAGTGTTTTCGTATACAAAATGTAGTTTCCCCTAGAGTCCACGCGTATAGCGGGAGATTCTATTACATAATCGTAATATACAAAAGATAATGCTAAGAATCTCCGTTAATGCAGTTGTGTTGAAATCATGCGACTCTAGCTAAAATCCTGGAGTAATCCTACTCCATCCGGGTACCTGAGAAAACATGCTAAAAAGTGTCAACCAAAAAGGTTGGTGAATCTCACAGGTTTGTAAATAATATCGGCTTTGAACACGAGATTTCATTAGTAGTGCCCGTAGGCGTATAATCAACCATTGCAATCCAGCAATCGTAAAATCAGTATTTGCAATCCAGCAAATGTAAATAAATAAGCTTATACCGTTGCCATGAGGCTCATAATCGAAGCTTAACCCGTAAATAATAACTTTGCTCCCGTGACATGCTCGTAATTGAGCAAGCATCCGTAACGAATAAGTTGTCACCCGTTTATACGTGTAAATCGGTACGTGGCAGCGCTACTGCCCCGGGTGGGGAGGGTCATTTCCCTAATGGATCCATTAACTACTGTTCGCGCTTAAGTCCATAACTAACGATATATGATGGAGAGACTTCTATTTGTAAGTAAACTCATGCAATTCCGTTTGGTATAGTAAACAGTTTAGTACTTGTGTTCAAATAAAAGCAGTTGCAAGTTTCTCACCCCGTATGTAAAACAGTAAAAAGTGGGGCTGTAAGACTCACCTGAGTCTTTGCAAGTACGTTTATATCAATAAACGAGTAAGTAATATCAACCGTAGGTTCTCCGAACCCGTAACCTTCAAATGCCTAAACATATAAAGTTAAGTAAGTAGATGTCTCGCAAGACCATCTAGGCTAGTTGTTTACACAACTCATTATGTCCAAGTGTTTGTTTAGTAATCCGTTTGTAGTTTGAAAACAATTATGACCCGTTGGTGACGGTTTGTAATAATGATTCAAAGAGTTATCATTTAAAACGCAATTTAGTGTAATTGTAATTGAAAGTATGTTCTATGACGTTTGTTAAGTCGTATGACATAAGTATTTGAAGTTGTGTAAGTTCGACACTTAGTAAAATCTGACTTTTCAAGGTTCTGCTTTGTGCGACGTAGCATGCGACGTAGCATGCGACGTAGAGTGCGACGTAGGGAGGTACGTCGCATGATGCGACTTTCGCAAATCAATGCGACGTAGGTTCGGTTTGCGACGTAAAAGTCTACGTCGCTATGTGCGACGTCCGCAAGTTAATGCGACGTAATGGGCTGCGTCGCTAGTGCGACGTTGGGATTTTTGTGCGACGTAGGCCGCGGCGTCGCTAAATGCGACGTTGGCCACAAAATGCGACGTTTTGAGCTACGTCGCAGATAGTCCAGCGTCTCTGCGACGTAGCGGTCTGATCGGAATATGGTGGCCGGAAAATCGGTCGAAAAGCTTCCGTTCGGTCCAAATCTTTTACCCAACCCATTTTTGGACATATTAAGCATATATAAACCATAAAAACGTAAAAATGAGTAAAAACGGAGAGTTTCGGGTTTTGTCGGGAACTTACAATTTGCCGAAATGAGATTCCGGAAAGATAGGATTGTAGATCGCGAAGTGGTGAACGTTTTTCCCTAAAGAGGTGGTATGATTCGGCGAGGTTTCGTGGTGTTATTTTGCGATTTTAGTGATGAAATGGGTTTGGTGGTTTGAAAGTAAAAGAAAGAGAGAGAGAGAGAAATGAAAATGAAATGAAAGAGAAGGTGGGGAAATGGGAGGTTATCCTCCCATTTTCCGGTCCCCGTACCCCGTGCGGTGTTCGTTTCCTCCGTCGTTTAGGCGTTAAATCAAGCGGTTATATTTTTAAAAGATGACGGGAATATTTTAATGAAATACCTTGAAATTAATTATAAAAACATTTGTCGAAGTATTAAAATTTTTAACTTGCGTTTAGTACATATTCGTTAAATTATTTAAATTGTTGTCGCGGTATTATAAATAATGTTTGTTCGCTGTGTATTTTATATAATAAATACCTTCTCATTATTTAGGTAAGTTTCTGTCACCAACGTCCAAGTAATTGTGTCGGACTCCGTCCGGTTAGTTCGTACGATTTATCCAACTCGCGTAAATACACACATATATATATAAATCAACTTATATATATACAAATAGAGCCTGTAATTAGTCCTATTACATACTAATTACAACTAGTTACAAACAATTAGGCATAATTAATTATCCTAATTATGCGGGTGTTACAGCTGCGGATCATCTTCATCATCACCATCATCTTCATCATCTCGATCCGCCATTTTTGAGCTCGAAATCGACATTTGGTAAGAACACCCGATTTCACACCTTTAAAACACTTGATTTATGTTTATTAACATGTTATTGAGTCCACACAACAAGAATATATCCAAGAAATCGGTTAAAAACGTTTTAAAACTCGAAACCCACTTCAAAAATCGCAGCAGTTCGTCGAGCGAGCCGAGTCGAGTAACGAGCCGAGTCGAGCTACGACCCGGACCGAGCAGCGAACCGAGCCGAGATGCGAGTCGAACCGAGCAGCGAACCGAGCTTAGCTGTGAGCCGAGCCGAGCAGCGAACCGAGCCGAGATGCGAGTCGAACCGAGCAGCGAACCGAGCTTAGCTGTGAGCCGAGCCGAGCAGCGAACCGAGCCTAGCTACGAACCGGACCGAGTAGCGAGCCGAGTCGAGTTGCGAGCCGAGTCGAGCTTTGAGTCGAGTCGAGCTATCTGAACTGATCTGATCTGCGAAAT
Organism: Helichrysum umbraculigerum; assembly: GCA_949592205.1. Lineage (NCBI taxonomy): Eukaryota > Viridiplantae > Streptophyta > Magnoliopsida > Asterales > Asteraceae > Helichrysum > Helichrysum umbraculigerum. Next base: position 72,121,693 of record CATIUR010000003.1, read on the forward strand.
GAGTTTTTGCCCAACGATTCGACTTTCGCGTAACAACTACACTTTTTACAACGATGACTTACGAACAAAAATTACATTTTTGTAAAATAGACAACGAAACGATTTCAATAATGATTTAACTGAGAATTATTATTATTACAAACCGTCACAAACGGACTGTACGCAATTCTAAAAACTAAACAACAGAAGTGTACTTTCGTGACACATTTAGCTAAACCGATTAGTATCTTACTCATATAACCTCACGTGTTTAGGGCACTAGGAGGTTACCATTCGGACAACACACGTATCGTAGGATCGCTGACAACTCACAGGTGAGTTTCACAGCCCCACTCTTTTACTATTTTCCAACTGATTTCGGGGCGGGAATGCATACTCCTGTTTTACTACTTTCCACTGTATAAATCTTTACAAACGGTTTACAATAGTTTATGGTAACGGTGTTAGATTACGACAGCTACGAACCACTTGACTATACTTAGAGATATTAAGTATGACTGTTTTAGAGATACCTAGAATTATATTACATATGATATCTAGGGAACAAACGCCTCACTACATCAGTGACTTGCTAATTACTAGTAATGACTAGTGGACTTATGAATACCAACTAGAGGCACCAACTTGCTAATTTAGTAACGACTATCCTTACGAACTGACGTATGACTTCACTAAGTACTATAAGTACTTCCCAACAGTTAAGTGACGAGATAACATACTTAGAATTCACACATTACTTCAAACAACTAGGTGACGTAGATTCGTACCTAATAAACGATTACAACTTACCCCTATGCCTAGATGACATCCTTACTTTCTGGTATAATTGTGACGACTCTGGCTTGGAGTTACTGGGCCAGGGATGGTCCCCCGGCAGCAGGGAGTTACCCAAAAACCGAGGGGGTGTCATATAACAACTTGAGGTACTGTTGAGTACCTGTAACGCTCTACTCGCCCAACGATCCTCAAAAGTAACACTGCCCGCACGTGGTCCAGGTACGGGTCTTATGGGGGTGTTACATAAAACATACATGCGGGCGTGCTGTGAGCATCGCCAAACGGACGCATCGTCTCCTTGGGGGACACAACGGACGCTGTCACTATATGTGAAGCAACGATACCACGGTGGGTGGTACAACTGACTTACGAGCTGCGGGCTCACGATACCACGGTGGGTGGTACAAGTGACTTACGAGCTGTGGGCTCACGATACCACGGTGGGTGGTACAACTTACTTACGAGCTGTGGGCTCCTACTTAGCATGTGGATTCATGCTCTATCGTAGTTCTGCGGAACTGCACGGTTACTCATACTCAGCATATAGCTATATGCTTTACTTACTCTTAGCACGGACCTACGCATTTTTACGGTAGGGGTCGTTGGCTCGATAACTGATATATTTATTTAAACGTGGTCCTGCGGGACGTAACTGGACATATCCTTTGGGGGATACCCATTACCATCACTGTAGGTGATTACTAGATAACTTACGAGTCGGAGACTCAGGAAATTACGAGCTTTTGCTCACTTGACCGTACTTACAAACCGTACCGATATGATACGATTTCAAAACAAATAACTTGATCACGTTGCCGGGATGCAACCTTTCATGCCAGGTGGCATTGTGACTTACTAGTACCCGAAACACTAATACTTGAAACTGTAAGAATTGACCGTACCGTATTGCCGGGGAGCAATACCGTCTGTCCACGGACTTCCTTGTTTGATCTCTTTTGACTAGTAGCATGACAGTTAGTCATCTTACGCTACACCCATATACATATTGCCAGGTGGCAATAACTTACCTGATAACACACCCACTGGGAATTGGTTCCCTTTTACTTGACTAAAAACCTATTGATTAGGTTCACCTGTTTACCATAAATTTCTCACAATTACCTCGAGGGGTAATCATTACTATTTAAACTGTTAAACTTGATCTACATTTCTGAATGAAATACATATTTCTTGAACTACTTGTTATTACAAATTACTTGTGAACTCACCAGCTTTCCAGCTGACCTTTTAGTGTGCATTCTCAGGTACACTGCAATAGTAGGATTGGCCTACAGGAATTCTAGCTCGAGTCGCACGTTTGGACAATTGGATGTCTCTGCATAATTTTCGTATTATCAGTTATGTATTGAAAGTATTTTGCGAACTCGCAACTTGTATACATTTTATTTTGGGAAATGTAACAACTATTTTCAAACGTCTCATTTAGAGTCGTTCATTATGCATCTTATGCTGTGATATTTGATTTGGTAACACCCGACCCGATCGCTTCCGCAACCCGAAATTTGAGGGTGTTACAATCATAATAGTGGAAATATACATTGATCATCATAGTAGGTGAAACCAAAATCCCTGTTAAGAATGTTATTAGTTAATGATTGTCCATCTTACATAATAACTATGTGAATGATCATCAACAACTATTTTTCTACAATACCATAATGCATAAAAAGTTTTAGATATTGTAATGCATATACCATACCATTTTAGTGATATATATTAACGGTTCCCTTATTTATGCTTGACAGCTATCACAATCATCTACAAATACATCATGCGAATAACTTTAATAAATATATATATATATAATTACACCTCACAAATATAAGTAAACAAAATAATAAATTGTTCATAGTTATAATAGTCACGTTAAAGTGTTTTAAAACATTTTCACCAATATTATTAGTAGGATCAAAGTAGAGTATCAATTAGATTTGTCAAAGACCAAATAACTCATCTAAAGTTCAAGTGTGCATAATATCATTGAAAATGAAAGCATATAAGACCTTAAGATGACACTTTCAACTCATTTAATTACGAATTATTCAAGTTGAATTGTATTTTATACGAATTAAAAGAATTCAGCATAAAAGGCGATGCGTCGCCAAATTCTTTAAGTGCCCCACAACATCTCAAATCGTTTTTTAGATTATATAAAATTTCGATTTGTCGAAGACCAAATAACACGTCATTAGTTGAAGTGTACACAATACCGTAGCAAATGAAAATATACAAGAACTTGAGATGACACTTTCAACCCATTTAATTACGAACTAATTAAGTTGGTTTATATTCGTACAAATTTTAATAATTCAGCAGAGAAGGCGATGCGCCCCATATTATTTAAAGGTCCACAACATCCCAAATCACACAAGAGTTTTGAGATGACACTTTCAACCAGTTTAATTACGAATTAATCAAGTTGGATTATATTTATACGAATTTAAAAAATTCAGCTGAAACGGAGATGCGTCGCAAAATTATTTAAAAGCTCACAACATCCCAAATCATTTTTTTGAATTATATAAAATTTTGATTTATCGAAGACGAAACCCGTTTGTAAGTGTATACAATACTGTTGAAAATGAATACATATAGGAACTTAAGATGACACTTTCAACCCATTTAATAACGAACTAATCAACTTGGGTTATATATATACAAATTTAAAATATTCAGTTGAAATGCGATGAGTCCTCAAATTATCTAAAGCCCACAACATCCCAAATCAATTTTATGAATTATAGACTTTTGATTAGTCGAAGACCAAATAACCCGTATGTATAATACCGTTCAAAATGAAAACATATAAGAGCTTGACATGACACTTTCAATCCATTTAATTACGAACTAATCAAGTAGGATTATATTTATACGAATTAGAAAAATTCAACTGAAAAGGCGATGCGAATTATAAAGAATTGGATTTGTTGAAGACCAAATAACCCGTCCATAGTTCAAGTGTGCATAATGCCGTTGAAAATGAAAACATACAATAGATTGAGATAACACCTTCAACCCATTTAAATACGAACTAATTAAACTGGATTATATTTATACAAATTTAAAAATTCAGCTGAAAAGGCGTTGTGTCACCGAAGACCACAACATCCTAAATCATTTATTTTATAATTATGCAGAATTTTATTTTTCTTATGTTAAATTATGTATATAATTATGCACACAAATGTAAATTAAATATTTTGATGTATTTTATAAATTACTAAATGAGTTATTAAATTGGATGTAAACCATTCATTAAGCTTTCAAAAACGCGACTACCTAAATAATGTAGAGAATATGACAAAAGACAATTATGAACCTATGTTGACTTTCTTAAAATATTAGTTTGGTAACTATTTATTAATTGGGGATATATTAATGGAAATTTTAAGTACTGATTTTTTTTTTCAAATTAATTATCTCACAAACGGTAAATCAAAAAATTAAAAAAATTGCACCATAAAAGTCAGTGTTTTCTCCTCTTCAATTTAAGATCTCTCAAGGTATACTTTCGACAAGTTTTTTTTCACTTTTTTGTGGGTTTTACAAATTATTAACACATGTGTTATTGTTTCGTTCTATATTTTTGGATTACAATTAGGGTTTATGATTTAGTGTTTAGCGTTTAGTAGGGTTACGGGTTTATGTTTTAGTATGGTTTAGGGTTATGATATATCCATTTAGGGTTTAATAAAGCGTTTAGGGTTTTTACATGTGGTAGTAATTTGTATAACCCACCATTATATTTAATTTACATTTATGTGCATAAATTTACTTTTCTAAATTTGTAAAATTATAATCCAATTTAATTAGTTTGTAATTAAATGGGTTAAAAGTGTCATCTCAATCTATTGATTTTTTTTTTCATTTTCAACAGTATTGTGCACACTTGAACTATATACGAGTGATTTGATCTTCAACAAACCAAAATACTTTATAATTCGCATCGCCCTTTCATGCTGAATTTTTTTTTATTCATATAAATATAATCCAACTTGATTAGTTCGTGATTTAGTGAATTGAAAGTGTCATGTCAAGCTCTTGTATGTTTTCATGTTCAACAGTATTATACACACTTGAACTACATACGGTTTATTTGGTCTTAAGCTAATCAAAAGTCTATATAATTCCAAAAAACGATTTGGAATGTTATGGGCTTATTGTGATAGCTGCCAAACATAAATAGAGGAACCATTAATATATCACTAAAATGTCATAATACATACACTACAATATCTAAAACGTTTTATGCATTATGATATTGAAGGAAAAGAGTTGTTGATGATCATTCACATAGTTATTATGTAAGATGGACAATCATTAACTAAGAACATTTTAACAAGAAATTTGGTTCCACCTACTTTGATTATCAATATATGTTTCCACTATTATGGTTGGACCGAAAGGATAACAAATGTGTTCGACTACTTTGATGGCACCAAATTTCTTGATCGTCATATAATTGCCGATCAATTATTGTCATATCATGTGTACGTGTAATTGTACGCATTTGTTCCGTACGATAGTCAGATGGTATGACGATCAATATGAATCAATTATTATTGTTGAAGATGACGATTGTGAATTTCGTGGTTTATATGTTTTGATTATTTGACCGTTGTACATTAAGTTGATTATGTTAAACATTTATATTTATGTGTTGCCTCTTTGTTGTTTATGTTTTATTATTATATTCAATGTTATAAATCGTTTTTAATAATGGATATCCAAAGCTACTATCAATAGATAAACATATCTATTTCATTTCAAAATATTTGTGTCATGACCAAAATATGTCGATTAAAACATTACTCGCTAAAATAAGTTATAATATAAACATTTATATCAAAATTATGAAGTATCCCGCAAAATTTGCGGGTTATAATCTAGTATAATAATAATAATACAATTTAAATTAGGGTACAAGGATATGAAGCTGATTCTCAGTTTTGACGAAGAAAGGTAAAGTTGGATATACAGCTTTTCGATTAGAAGGGTATAATTGTAAAAATATTAATTTCCTCATTTCATAATAAAGTAAGAAAAATTGAAGTATTGCTTCCATTTCCTTCCTCTCTCTATGACTCGAGAACACAGATAAGAAATTTGCTTTCTGTTCTTTTCTGTTACCTCCTCTTCCCTTCATTTCCAATCTTCTCTTTTCCACTTATAATGTAACTCGAGAACACAGTGTAAATGAAAATGAATTGGTATAGTTTAGAGCGGATGACTTAGGTAGAGAGAATGAGAGGCATGAAAAACAGTTGCATCACAAGATAAATATGTATGAGTAAAATGCAGTATTATTAAGATGTAGTGTACATGCAGTGTAGTTAAGTGGCAACATTTTTAGGATGCAGTATTGTTATAGAGAATCTATTCGTAGATCATGTCCTCATTAATCTACCATCTCCCGATCCCAAACCCAAATAAAAATCATGTGTTAAGTGCTTGTAAATGTACTTAACTAAAGTCTAATATTCATAGTGTATACATAACTACTCGAGCGTACATTATATGTACGTCTCAATTTAATTGTCCAATATTTCATTATCAGATGTCCCAAAGTTATTGTTCACATTTAATTTCAACCAATTAGAAAGAGTTTTTAGTGGGTAGATATTAAATCATACTGGTTGACATAGTAATCGATGTACATTCCTAAAACTGTGTGTATTTCGATGGTGAACAATTAAATTGGGGCAAAAGGAGTATTTATTGTCATTGTATACATATGTTCGTGACTTGTTGTCTATAAGATATCATATGACATTTTCATAAGTTGTTATACCACCAAAATACATATATAATGATAGTAAATAAGAAGTATTATAAATACATATGTTGTACGCCGAATAAACTAAGAATATTTTTGGGTTAATTGTTAAATTATGTATTTAACTTTACCTCTTTTATTATAGTATGCAACTAACTTTCAAACGTTCTATTGTATGTATCGAACTTTAAAAAATGTCTATTGTATGTATTGGGTGACCTGCTCAGTAGGTATCCGGTTTTTCTGTGTGTGCAACCAAATTCCATGTAGGATGCCAAATCAGCGTCATGTCAGCATGACCGGTGCCACGTCAGCAAACAACAAGTTTCAGGTCACCCGATACATACAATAGACATTTTTGAAAGTTCGATACATACAATAGAACGTTTGAAAGTTGGTTGCATACTATAGTAAAAGAGGTAAAATTAAATACATAATCGAACAATTTTCCCAATATTTTTACTCACTTAACCATAAATTTATCCGGCCCGGTCCGACCCAGCACGTCAAGCCCAAACTCTTTTTTTCCCGTAGTGATTAACTTTAAACATGTACAATTTGTTTATTGATATTTTTTCTTCATAAACTTAATTTTATTTATGTTTATAATTTTATTTTATTTTTGACAAAGGAATAAGAATCTATTAGCTCGCATTAAGATGGGTTTCCAAAAAGTACTTATAATATTACATATGAAATTGCTCGCCTAAGTCGGATTTGAATTTCTTTTTTCTTAAATCATGGGAAATATTAGTGCATGTACATATATTGATTATATTAACCAACTAGGCTTAAACCCGTGTATATATATGATCCGTTAAATTTGTATTTAGTTTTTATTAGCATGCAATTACTGATGAAAATTATGCAATTAGTAGCTAAGCGCTGCTTTGCAGCCATGTTTGATTTCAAATTTTGTTAAAAAAACATATCATAAGAAACTTTCACTAATGATGAAATGTTCAGGATTATTATTGTGTCATCTAGAAATAATATACTCCATAATGATCAAGTTATTACAATGATTTTTCATAGGCGAAGATTTATTATGAATTCCAAATTATTAAGATTGGATGTAGAAATTTGTAGAAGGGAAAAAAACAAAAAAATTATGATATACTTTAAACTAATAATTAATTGTAGTAGGTATCTTAAATTATATATAGGAAACACCTTTACGATGTCATCATTCTAATTAAATTATATTTAGTTCAATTTTAAAATAAAATCCCTAACTTTAAAAAAAAAATTAATCAAGTACTCCCTTACCATATAAAAAGAAGTTTAATTTTATTCATTAATTAAAACATTATTCAAACCGATCTGTAATGTTTCCATTTTCAATTCACCGAGTAGGATTAAAATTACTTGAAAAGCTTAATATAAACTTACAATAATTAATTTTTTAATCACTACTTATATAATCCATTTACATAAAGTAATATTATCATAAATCCAACTAAATGCTTAATATACATATGAACTTACACACTATATTATTAGAAACAAAATACTAAATACGAAATTTAATATTAAAAATCAATAGTCCGTGTATATACACAGGTTTAAAGTCTATTTATATATTGTAAAAAAAAAAATTGGCTAATACATACGGAGTAGAAGTTCGAATTGGAATGCGAGATCTTTTCATTAATAGAAGTTTTATCATCATTTTTTAAATTTTAATTAATTTCATAAGATTACATAATTCAATTGGCTAATTGAATTTTTAATGAGATCAAAGATAATTGTGTGTATAGTATGTGTTGATAAGGATTCACGATCATAAGCTAGCGTTCTGTTATGTACATTTAAATTACATAAACTTTTACTCCAACATTTTACTGGTAATTTGATTTACTACATATAATGATGATATTCTTTTTATGCATAAAATTTATTATTGTAGCCGTGAATATGCTTTGTGGAGCAGCACTTCTTTCTACTCCTTATGCAATGACAGAAGGAGGATGGTTTGGGCTCTCAATATTGGTTATCTTTTGTGTTCTTTCTTTCTACACCGGTATCCTCATTCAATGTTGCTTAGATAGTCACCCTGGCCTCGCTACTTATCCCAATATTGTTGAGGCTGCTTTTGGCATAGCTGGACGTCTAATCGTCTCTGTATGTTTTATTATTGTCTATGTCAATCAATTAAATGTTTCAAATAGTTAACCTTGAACATGATGTGTCTAGCTTTTTTATTGCTTAACAAAGATCATATCATGTAATCTTGTTAGAGTTCTATAATAGTTACTTTACAAAGGATTAATAGTTGGTTATACATGAATAGGTACACAGTGAAATGGGTCGGGTTAAGCAAAAGTACTTTTTCATCAACTCATATCTGAAAAATAAGATGTTCTAGTTTTTTTTTATTAAGAAAACGTATAGATTGGTAGTCCCATGTCCAAAATTAATATTTTCAAAGTGTAAAACTGGCAATTTCTGAAAAAGAAAAGGGGTTGCATTGATTGGATTGGACATTTTTAAACTGATAGGGGACAGATGAAGTATAAGCTAAAACATTTCATGAATATGACTTAACACCACCTTTAATTTGAACTACTTTTTGAAGTTTAACCTATATGTACGTACCCACTTCATTTTTGGCTAAGTTTCTTGCATACACCATTCGGTAGATCAAACATAACATGCAGTGGCACATTTACAAGCTACAACTAGATGGGTCAATATAAAATCAAATATAAACGTTACAAGTACAAAGTTGTGGATCACCACATGAGCCTCTATCTAACACTAGTACATGAAAGATAAAGTCAACAACAAGGAAATACTCAAAGACACCAGAAAGTATCTATTCCGCCGGGAATAAGATATATTAATTCCGCCGGGATCAGCATAGAAATCCAGATCTCACCATGATAATAAGCTTCCAGCCGGGACCAAACCTTCTGTGCAGTTTGAATACTTGTTATTTACCGTAGTTTGTACATTTTCTTGATCAGATTATAATCAATGAAAATGAAGTCGATTACATTAATAGTATATTGGTATAGTAGTTAACATTATATATGATTGGGTGGTTACTGATCAATTTTCTATCTCTCTTGTTTACTATGTTGTTGCAGATAGCTTTCTATGTGGAATTATATGTAAGTATATCTGAGACTGATGATTCATTGTTTATCCTTATCTTTGTATAGTAGCTTAAAAGCCTTTTCCAGTTGACATTCTCAAATTTCTTTGGCTCGTCACACAAAGTAAGGATATCGTATCGTATGGTGAAAGCTTATGGGGTTAATAGACATATAGGTCACTAAAGTTTGTGAATTTGTTCAGTTTGGGTAAAGCACTTTTTTTGTAAACACTTTCATTGCTACATAATGTTAAAATGTAGAGGTTATATAAGTGAGCTAAAATCGAAGTGTTGAAAATATATAATATAATACCCAAATGAACAATTTGCCAAGTTTAAGGACCCATCTATATGTTAACCCAAAACTTGTCTGAGTTCTATTTTTTGTTTGTATAAAATACAGAAAACAATTAGAGTAGGCTAAAAATACTTTTCGTCGTGATAAAACTGATTCAGGGTTATAATTGGGCAGATATATTATACGTAGTATTATTTTTGTCATCTGATCTTTACTTTGGTTTTTAATTAGATCACCTTCATCTTCTCCGCTGCAGGCATCATGTGTTGAATTTATAATCATGGAAAGTGACAACCTATCTGCTTTGTTTCCTAATGCACATTTAGCTCTTGGAGGATATCAACTAAGTTCCCATTATTTGTTTGCAATTATGATCACTCTTATTGTGCTTCCTACAGTTTGGCTCCGTGACTTGAGTGTTCTCAGTTACATCTCCGGTTAGTGCAAAATATAGTGAAATAATGTTTGAATAGCTTGTGTTTATCTTTAAGTTCTAACTTGAACTTGTTACAATTTTGCAACCAGCTGGTGGAGTTTTTGTAACGATTCTTGTGGTTACGTGTCTGTTTTGGGTTGGTTTGGTGGATAACATTGGCTTTCAGACTGAAAGTACGATGATGTTGAACCTTTCTACTTTGCCTGTGTCAATTGGGATTTATGGTTACTGTTATGTGTTGAACAACTCAGAGAAGATGTACAACTCTTAATGCAGGAGATACAATACAAAATAGCACAAATAAAAGGAACACTCAATTTTTGCACCGAAAGATGCTTTTCTGTGTATATTAAAATCAATGCAAGCTACTGCCTTTTATAGGCAAACAAAAGATCACAAAATAAAACCATGACTCCATGACTTCTTCAACTAACTAGCATGACTCCACAATCCTAAAAACTAGGACAAACCCATGAGACTAGGTAACACCTTACCCCTACTAACTATTTTATTCAAATAATAAATATAACTAAAAATAACTTGGTCAAATCCCACGTGATCTCCAAGTCTGGTGTTGCACACTTTAACACTTCCCCTCAACACCAACTTTGTCCAACATGCCAAGCTGCTTACTGAAAAATTTCAACTTGGTACCATCCAAGCCTTTAGTAAATAAGTCTGTAACTTGTCCTCCTGTTCTAACATGCTCCAACTTAATTTCTTCTTGCAAGACCTTCTCTCTGATGAAATGATAATGTACTTCAACATGTTTAGTTCTTGCGTGAAACACTGGATTTTCTGCCAACCGTATTGCTGACAAGTTGTCACAGTATAGTGGAACACTGTACTCATTTTCTTGATGCAGCTCCTTTAGTAGTTGCTTAATCCACGTAATTTCTTGAGCTGCCATAGCTGCTGCTCGGTACTCTGCTTCGGTGGTAGATAGCGACACAGTTGGTTGTCTCTTGCTACACCACGAAATTGCTCCAGATCCGAGCATAAACACATAACCAGTAGTTGAGCGTCGAGTATCATGATCACCTGCATAGTCAGCATCACAGTAGCCAACCAATCTGCATTTATCTCCCTTTTTGAACATGATACCATAGCTAAGTGTACTCTTCACATATCTGAGAATTCGACGAACCGCTTCCAAATGAGGCTTCTTTGGATTTTGCATATAACGACTCATCACTCCAACTGCAAAAGAGATATCCGGTCTTGTCAAAGTTAGATAGATAAGACTGCCCACCAATTGTCGGTACATCGTTGCATCTTCCAAATCTTGTCCTTCATGAGCACACATCTTTATATGTGGCTCCATTGGTGTCGCGATTGGTTTGCTGTTAAGCATTCCAAACTTCTTCAGCAGGTCACAAGAATATTTTTGCTGATGAAGAAACAATCCTTCTTCACTTTGATCAACTTCCAAACCAAGAAAGTGCTTCAAGTAACCAAGCTCTTTCATTTGAAAACGAACTGACAAATTCTCTTTCGTTTGAAGAACTTCTTCTTCATAATCTCCGGTGACAATCAAATCGTCAACATACACTAGAACAACAGCTAGTTTTCCTTCTTTAGCTTTGATAAACAAGCTCGAATCTGCAGATGTTACATAATAGCCATTATGAGTAAGAAATTCAGCGATCTTACCATACCAAGCCCTTGGCGCTTGTTTAAGCCCGTAGAGTGCCTTTCGGAGCTTGCATACATATTCGGGATGATCATGACTTTGAAAACCAACAGGTTGGTTCATGTATATATCCCGATCCAACTCTCCATGCAAAAATGCATTTTTCACGTCCATTTGCCACAAGTTCCAACCTTTGCTCGCTGCAAGTGCTAGTAGGATTCGTATGGTTGTAAGCTTTGCAACTGGACTAAATGTTTCATCATAGTCTAGTCCATATTGCTGAGAGAAACCACGGGCTACTAAACGAGCCTTATGCCTCTCAATTGACCCATCGGTGCGACGTTTTATTTTGTACACCCATTTGCAAGAAATCGGCTTCACATCCTTTGGCTTTGGCATGAGCTCCCAGGTCTGATTTCTTTCAAGTGCGGCAAGTTCTTCTTCCATAGCTTTCCTCCATTCGGAATGTTGAAATGCTTCTTCAAAAGTCTCGGGTTCTTTCGAATCTGTTTCTATGATGGCAACATTTGCATACTTTGGATTTTGCTTACGGGTTCGTGTTGATCTTCTTAGGGGATTTTCTGCTACCGTTTCACTTGATTCGTTTTGTTCTTCTTCTCTTTGATAAACACCTGTTTGCCATGGATTCTGACCAGCCCATCTTTCTTCATTTTGAGCTTCACTATCATCCAAAGTCAGCTTGATTGTAGAGTCTTCTAAAGTCTCTTGAGACACACTTGAATCTGGTAACGTTTCCGTGTTAGAGGACCACCAAGAAGAAGCTTCATCGAACACGACATTTCGAGACGTGTAGCATTTTCCCGTTGTCGGGTCACAACATCGCCATCCTTTTCTTTGACTGTCATAACCTACAAAAATGCATCTAATGGCCTTTTTTTCCATTTTGCTACGTAAGTGAGCAGGAACAAATACATAACAAACACATCCGAATACACGAAAGTAACCAACAGGAGGTTTCATATTCCATATCTTTTCAAATGGAGAAAGAAACAACAACCTTTGTTGAGGAAGTCTGTTAATCACATATGCGGCAGTCTTCATTGCTTCTGCCCAAAACTGCCCGGGTACATTCTTTGCATGAAGCATACTCCGACATGTTTCCACCAAGTGCCTATTCTTCCGCTCGGACACACCATTTTGTTGAGGTGTGTTGGCACATGTGAATTGATGACGTATTTTAGCTTCTTGAAGGAAATTTAAGAACTCACCTGATGTATATTCCCCTCCATTGTCGGTACGTAAGCATTGCACAGCTTTGCCCATTTCCGCTTCCGCTAACTTCTTAAATTCTTTAAATTTTAAGAAAGTTTCTGATTTATTCTTCATAAAATAAACCCACACGTACCTTGAAAAATCGTCAATGAAGGTCACCATATATTTCATCTCTCCGATAGAAGGTTGCTTGACTGGTCCAAATACATCAGAGTGAATCAACTCCAATGGTTCTTTCGCCTTGAAGTTAGAATCTTCAAAGGGCAACTGATGAGCTTTTCCGTATTGACAGCCCGCACATACGGTATCCGTTCTCACTTCAAGTTTCGGTAGTCCCTTCAACATCGATTTCGTCATCATTATGTCTAGCTTAGAGTAGCTAACATGACCTAATCGCATGTGCCAAAGATCAGCGGTCTCATTTCTTCTTGCTTTGTCTACGTATGCAGTTTCTGCGGACATCACGTAAACCGAATCCATTCTTTGTCCCATCATCACGGGGTCACCAAGAATCTCTACCTTCTCATAAACTTTTACATCACTTGGACCAAACAGGACATATTGACCATATGATGTTAATTGCGGAACTGAGAGAAGATTCTTCTTCATACCTGGGACGTGAAAAACATCTTTAAGTGGTACCTCAGTATCGTTATTCTGAGGAGAGACCATCGTACTACCGACATGTGCAATCGGTAACTTTGAGTTGTCTGCCGTCACAACAACTCGTTTTCCCTTGTACTTCGATATGTTCTTCAACTTTTCTTTATCACCAGTCATATGATTTGAACATCCCGAGTCAACGATCCAATTCTTCTCATAATTGATTTTTTCTGATGTTGTTGTTACTAGAGCAAACTCCTCTTCCACTGCAGCAAACGATGCCTCAAAATCCCATTCGTCTTCACTCTTAGAAGTAGCAGTGTTGCCTTCTACAGCCTTTTTCGATTTGCAATCTCTTGCTAGATGTCCTTTAATCCCACAAACGTAACATTTCATTGTAAACTTTTTGCCACTGTAACGCTTCTTAGTGCCGCCTCCTACCTGAGAACTACTTTCACCTTCATGACTTTTCCCCTTGTCATCATTCTTTTTAGACCCACTTCTAAACTGTTGCTTGCCATTCGTTCTGCCTTTTTCAGCATAAAGTGCCTCTTCTTCATTCTTCAACGAGACTCCTCCCATTTGCTTAGCCAATGCTTCCTGGCTTGCCAGCAAATTCTCGAATTCAACAAGTGATGGCTGAGTTTGCCAACCTTGTATAGCTGCAACAAAACTCCTAAATTCCGGCTTCAAACCATGAATGATAATTCGTTTCATCCTAGTATCGCCGATTGGAGCCTCGGGGTCCAACTCGGAAATCTCTCGACATATAGACTTCACCTTGTGAAAGTATTGTGCGATTGTCATATCGCGTTGTGCCACCGATAACAACTCACTCTCTAAGAGTTGGAGTTTCGTATCGTTCTTCTTTGAGAACAGCTCAGCGAACGTATCCCAAGCTTCTTTCGGTGTCTGCACATCTCGGATATGCTCGAGTACATCTTCTTCAACCGTTGTCTTCAAAACGAACATGGCTTTGCCCACTTTGATCTTCCACTTCCGCAGTGCCCCGTTGGTGTCGTCTTCTGGTTGTCTGACTTCATTCCCGTTAACAACCTCCCACAAGTCTTGGCCTTGCATGTATGACATCATACACGTAGACCAAAAATTATAGTTATGGTTGTTGAGTTTCTTGATCCCACTAATAACTTGAAGATCACCCATCTTGAAGCAACCAAGCGTATATATGAACCTGGCTCTGATACCAGATTGTTGAACAACTCAGAGAAGATGTACAACTCTTAATGCAGGAGATACGATACAAAATAGCACAAATAAAAGGAACACTCAATTTTTGCACCGAAAGATGCTTTTCTGTGTATATTAAAATCAATGCAAGCTACTGCCTTTTATAGGCAAACAAAAGATCACAAAATAATACCATGACTCCATGACTTCTTCAACTAACTAGCATGACTCCACGATTGTGACAATCCTCCAATTAGGGTATTTACTTAACCTAATTTCATGCATTACCTAGAGTAATTCCCTGATTAAGTGAATTCAAACTATTCTGTGTATAAGTTCTGTGTAACTTACTATGTGAATACGTGATGTATTTGTTTGTAGTTATATGTGTATATATATAATGACGTACGAAATAAACATATTGATCGCAACAAACTAAACGTAATAATGTTCGTGATACAAAATAATTAATAATTCGAAAATTATTAATTACAACTACTAGTAAATTTTATTATTGAGATAATATAATAAATTATACATTTTATAATAAACGTATTAAATCGCGAATAATAAAGTTCCAAAATGAACTTCGAAAATACTTTTGAATAATTTTTAGTTTGAAATTTATTACATAAAAGTAATACAACGAAAAGAAAACTAAAGATTTAGACGATTTTTGTTACACGTAATACGAACAGAAACAATTTTAAAACGCGCCTAGAGGTTCTAAATAATAAAAGTATTATTTAGTAAGTTACTGTTTTAATGTATAGAACATTACCTCAGAATATGATTTCCAAATTTAACTGAAATATGGCACGCGTTTTTGACTATACAGTACTTTTACTGTAAATAATTTTATCATACTTTTGACAAAGTATTTCGATCATATAATTATCAATTACTAACTCCGAGATTTAGAGAAACATAACGCGAAATTTTATTATAACTAAAGTACCACAAATTATACCCGTACACGAAATTAACAGGCTAAAAACTACCAATATTGCACAAACTAAAATATCTGGGCGACAGATTGATTCACCCTCCATACTCTCGTTTGAAATCTTCACCTCCAATAATACATCCTACCTATAATTTTTGATCTTCACAATTTACACACACACAACACAAACACTGGGTTCTTTCTTGTTCTCTGTGATCTTCATACAACAACAGCAGAGGGAGTAGCAGCAGAAGCAACACCATAACCACCTTATCATCTTCAACTTCAAACACCTCAAACACAAACAACAAAATGGGTTCTTGATTATCTTCATCATTTTTGTGACACCCGGTCAAAAAGGGCCAAAATTAGGGGCCAATTTAAACTTTAATTATTCGTACTCGGTACGAATCAAAAACAAAGTATTCGGATAATATATATAACTATATATATATATAACATGGAATGATTATTTAATAATCACACGAGAATAAATCCGAAACCACTCAGAAAACATGGAAATAAAAGTTGTCCCAAAACATCTCCAAATAGAATATTATTAACAGAAATAATATTACAGTACTCAGAAAATTTGCAAAACTCTTTTTGGATAATTAAAAGTATCCGTAAGTTCAAAGTGAAGCAACGATATAATTTAGTATCATACTAAAAGTATTTTTGTGAAATACTTCAAATAAAAGCCTACACGATTTAAATTTTAGAAATTTATCGTTTGAAAACATTTTACTAAATAACGATCGGGTACACGAACACGGATCGGAAAATACCCACTCACCTCAATAATTGAGGCCGGTTATAACAACCGACCTCAATTATTTCACATCTTCTTGATCACTCACGGCTCCCTCCTCTTCTCCCTCTTTCTCTCGGTTTTCATTTCAACAACACCAACAATAACAATAACAACATCACAGCAACAATCATCAACATCATAATCATCTTCATCTTGTTCATCATCATCATCATCGGGTGCTTCATCATCATCACTCACGATTTCGTTTTAAAAATTGTAAGGAAACTTTAACTTTGTTTAAATTCGTGTTTAATATACATATTATAACATGTTTATAGCTTGTTGTTAAAGATTGGAACTAAAAACGGGATGGAAATTGGTAAAAACCTCGAACCAGACTCTGTAAAAACGATGAGCTACAGTGCTCCAAAGAAATGACGCGATCGCGTCATTTCCAAGTGAAAAACATGTTTTACGATTTCATACTATCACGCGATCGCGTGATGTACAAAAGAAGCCAACATTTTAACTTGTCACGCGATCGGTTCAAAGGGTTCACGCGATCGGGTCAAATGGAAAATCACGCGATCGGCCGAAAGGGTCACGCGATCGGGTAAACGAAGTTGTCACGCGATCGGTTGGGAAGTTCACGCGATCGCGTGATCTTCTATTTTGGGTCAGAATTGTTCAGTGACATTTTTACAAACTTTGAAACGGAAATACAAACTTAAACAATAGATTATAATACGACCGAATACAAGTTAATACAAGTAAAGACTATACAATCAAATGCTCATTAGAATCTCGTGTGTTTAGGACATTAGGAGACTTTGGACCATACGTTCCTCATTGGATATACTCGTTGCTCGGATAGGCTCAGGTGAGTCTCACGGCCCCATTTTCAATGTTTACATGTTTTAATAATTGGGGGAGATGCAACACAAACTGTTTTCGTGATCACTATTATTCGGTTAGTTAATTTAGTTGTTAACTTAAATTAACTGCATTGTTACTTGTATTCGGTTTACCATTTTGGTACATTGTTCGGTTATCATTGTCGGTCTTGATTTTCATTGTTCGGTATATGCACGAGTGTTTTAATTCGGTAAAAGTCCTCAACAGTGTATGATTCATTAACTTAATAAGGCGCGGTTACTAAAGGATAGTACTATCATGGGAGTGACGTCCCCGTCCGGGTTGCTAGCTACAACCAAGTTAAAAACGGACACTTTAGTAATTGTTATGGGTGTGTCACCAAATCGGGAGGCAAAGATCGGGTTAGGCTTTGAATCATAGCTCAGTGCAATACAAATTGTTATTATCGGTAAATCATTGTTCGGAAACCTTAATTGGTTTAATCATTGGTCGGTAACCCTAATGGGTAAATCATGGTTCGGTACATTGTTATTCATTGATCGGTTTACACTGTTTAAATTATCGTCGGATAATCATGTTGATCACATCAATGTTTATTTTAAACCTGTGAGATTCACCAGCTTTATAGCTGACCTTTTAGTGTTGTATTCTCAGGTACTCGTCAATAGTAGAAATGGCCTACAGGATAAGCTAGCTATCACGAGTCGCATGCTTTCAAACATTTGGGACCACATTGCATTTACTTTTGTATTTTCAAATTATGTATTTGGAAATTACTTATAAATTCGCAGCTTTGTAAAACTTATTTTGGTAAGGTAATTACTATTTTCAAAACGTCTCATTTAGAGTCGTTTGCTTGTACTTTGGTGCTTTGATTATTGATTAGTCACACCCAAATCG
The DNA here is from genome assembly GCA_949592205.1 of Helichrysum umbraculigerum. Lineage (NCBI taxonomy): Eukaryota > Viridiplantae > Streptophyta > Magnoliopsida > Asterales > Asteraceae > Helichrysum > Helichrysum umbraculigerum. Next base: position 72,140,234 of record CATIUR010000003.1, read on the forward strand.
TCGCTTCCGCAAATCATGAAATTGGGGTTGTGACAGATTGGTATCAGAGCCTAAGGTTATACTGAACTAGGTTGCATTTAGTGGACCTAGACTATGACCGTTAGGCAGTATTCCTTATTAGGTATGACTGGTTCAGTGATTACACCATACGAGTTTAATTTAACATAGCGTAGCTAACTATGTACAATTAAATAAAGATGATGTAAGATCTGAAAAGGGTTATGTCGAACAGGAATGCATTAGTAGACTCTGATCACGAGAGAACCGGGACTTATGATTGTTTTGTGCTAGACACAAATAGGTGGATATATGTACGTATATACGATATATACACATACAAATAGGATATTATATATATAGTAGATATATATGAATAGGCCTCGAATATTCAATAATATATTTGATATATATTAGTTGGTTATCGCTTCTGTGATTTTGGTCGGTTAACACTTAGGTGATCTAATTCGGTTAACACTTTGGAGATATAATTCAGTAATATGATCGGTATATATATATAATATATATAAAACTCGGTATTTGGAAATATACTTGGTATACATGTTAATAGGCCTCGGACATAGGATATACTATAGGTTATAGTATATAAAATTGTAGGCCTTGAATACTCGGAAACACTCTCACTGTTCGGATATTGATTTAGGTTTAGTGTCTACCCAGTTTAGACCACTATTAGAAACTAAATCGTTTAAGGTAACCAGATACTTTATATGACTTACCGGTTGTAAGTAATCTAAATCAGAAAAATAGTATCGGTATGTACCCTAGTTTTAGAGGGTCATCTTTTCAATGTAAACTTACCCCGGTAGAGTTAAGAAAATTTTTACATCGTATTCGGTACACTGATTATTGAAAAATTTTCATTCCATCGTCGTATTGTTTTCATTCGTAAATCGGTCTTTCTCTAAGAACTAAAAATTTTCCTATTATATCTATCAAATTCATTTGAACAGTAATGGCAAACCCTACAATGGATAACCCTGCGTCGAATGACGAATCAATTTTTAAAATATCACTCCGGATGTGATAGCTTTCGGCATTTTTGTAAACTTTAACTCTTGCAATCTTTGGATACATATGTTTAATAATCTTCAACTATGATTTCATTTAGGGTTAAACTTCGGTTTTAGAAACGGTGTACTTTGATTTGGCATATGTGTCAACTTTGAAAACTCTGACAATTTTAAAAAAATTCTGACAAACTTTGAAAACTCAGGGATTTAAACTACGATTTTTATCTACGATTTCAACTACAACATAAACTACAGTCTTTACAATGTTTTCAATTATGATTTGTAACTATGTTTTATAAACTACTTGTCTCTCTTTTCATGAACTATTTAGAAACTGTTTTACGAACTACGTTAGCTAGTACAGTAGTTTTAAATCGGACGTAACGACCATTTTATTTCCTTATATGGTTAGTGTACAATCGGATTAGCAAATTGTGGTTAATCAAATCAGATAGTGTAAAAACGTAATTACACTTTAGAATTTAATGGCTAGACTTTCTGTCTAGATCGGTAGCTTAGATATCATTGTTGATATACATAGGTGAATAGACCATCTTGTCGGAATCATTCATTCGGAGGAAAACTAATCGTTTTCCTAATCATGGATAAATCATTGATAGTGTGAGCTATAGCATTCGATAGCTAATACGGTATATAGGTCGGTATACATGATTATGTATGCAAATCGGTTAAGATGTAAGTTCGGTATTCACTTCAGTGATCCGGTTCGGTGATATTATTCGGTTTAGGTACTCGAAAACTATATTTGTTAATATAGGACGTTTATACTTCATGTACGGTGTCGGTAGTTACATTGAACTTTAAGAACACCGTAGGAACTCATTGAATTCGGTGGATTATTAATCCAAATCATAGTGATACTCGTTAAGACGGACTGACCGTGTCACATGGGTAACGGTCGGGTAAAGAATCGGACTTCTCCATTATTCATTTGAGATCAGTAGGTTAAGCCTAACAAGGGGAGAAGGATAAATCAGATGTCTTAGTGTTAGACATATCACATAGTCGGCCTTATTAGCACGCGAGCATAGGTTTCACTTGAATTTCGGGACGAAATTCTCCTAACAAGGGGAGAATGTGACACCCGGTCAAAAAGGGCCAAAATTAGGGGCCAATTTAAACTTTAATTATTCGTACTCGGTACGAATCAAAAACAAAGTATTCGGATAATATATATAACTATATATATATATAACATGGAATGATTATTTAATAATCACACGAGAATAAATCCGAAACCACTCAGAAAATATGGAAATAAAAGTTGTCCCAAAACATCTCCAAATAGAATATTATTAACAGAAATAATATTACAGTACTCAGAAAATTTGCAAAACTCTTTTTGGATAATTAAAAGTATCCGTAAGTTCAAAGTGAAGCAACGATATAATTTAGTATCATACTAAAAGTATTTTTGTGAAATACTTCAAATAAAAGCCTACACGATTTAAATTTTAGAAATTTATCGTTTGAAAACATTTTACTAAATAACGATCAGGTACACGAACACGGATCGGAAAATACCCACTCACCTCAATAATTGAGGCCGGTTATAACAACCGACCTCAATTATTTCACATCTTCTTGATCACTCACGGCTCCCTCCTCTTCTCCCTCTTTCTCTCGGTTTTCATTTCAACAACACCAACAATAACAATAACAACATCACAGCAACAATCATCAACATCATAATCATCTTCATCTTGTTCATCATCATCATCATCGGGTGCTTCATCATCATCACTCACGATTTCGTTTTAAAAATTGTAAGGAAACTTTAACTTTGTTTAAATTCGTGTTTAATATACATATTATAACATGTTTATAGCTTGTTGTTAAAGATTGGAACTAAAAACGGGATGGAAATTGGTAAAAACCTCGAACCAGACTCTGTAAAAACGATGAGCTACAGTGCTCCAAAGAAATGACGCGATCGCGTCATTTCCAAGTGAAAAACATGTTTTACGATTTCATACTATCACGCGATCGCATGATGTACAAAAGAAGCCAACATTTTAACTTGTCACGCGATCGGTTCAAAGGGTTCACGCGATCGGGTCAAATGGAAAATCACGCGATCGGCCGAAAGGGTCACGCGATCGGGTAAACGAAGTTGTCACGCGATCGGTTGGGAAGTTCACGCGATCGCGTGATCTTCTATTTTGGGTCAGAATTGTTTAGTGACATTTTTACAAACTTTGAAATGGAAATACAAACTTAAACAATAGATTATAATACGACCGAATACAAGTTAATACAAGTAAAGACTATACAATCAAATGCTCATTAGAATCTCGTGTGTTTAGGACATTAGGAGACTTTGGACCATACGTTCCTCATTGGATATACTCATTGCTCGGATAGGCTCAGGTGAGTCTCACGGCCCCATTTTCAATGTTTACATGTTTTAATAATTGGGGGAGATGCAACACAAACTGTTTTCGTGATCACTATTATTCGGTTAGTTAATTTAGTTGTTAACTTAAATTAACTGCATTGTTACTTGTATTCGGTTTACCATTTTGGTACATTGTTCGGTTATCATTGTCGGTCTTGATTTTCATTGTTCGGTATATGCACGAGTGTTTTAATTCGGTAAAAGTCCTCAACAGTATATGATTCATTAACTTAATAAGGCGCGGTTACTAAAGGATAGTACTATCATGGGAGTGACGTCCCCGTCCGGGTTGCTAGCTACAACCAAGTTAAAAACGGGCACTTTAGTAATTGTTATGGGTGTGTCACCAAATCGGGAGGCAAAGATCGGGTTAGGCTTTGAATCATAGCTCAATGCAATACAAATTGTTATTATCGGTAAATCATTGTTCGGAAACCTTAATTGGTTTAATCATTGGTCGGTAACCCTAATGGGTAAATCATGGTTCGGTACATTGTTATTCATTGATCGGTTTACACTGTTTAAATTATCGTCGGATAATCATGTTGATCACATCAATGTTTATTTTAAACCTGTGAGATTCACCAGCTTTATAGCTGACCTTTTAGTGTTGTATTCTCAGGTACTCGTCAACAGTAGAAATGGCCTACAGGATAAGCTAGCTATCACGAGTCGCATGCTTTCAAACATTTGGGACCACATTGCATTTACTTTTGTATTTTCAAATTATGTATTTGGAAATTACTTATAAATTCGTAGCTTTGTAAAACTTATTTTGGTAAGGTAATTACTATTTTCAAAACGTCTCATTTAGAGTCGTTTGCTTGTACTTTGGTGCTTTGATTATTGATTAGTCACACCCAAATCGTCGCTTCCGCAAATCATGAAATTGGGGTTGTGACAATTTTCGTCATCATCAACATCAGAAATCATCATCATCTTCATCTTAACATCATTGTGAGGATCAATTTACTATTTTATTTCATTTATATAATTTTCTTAAATTATGAAAATTGTTGATGATTGGTTGTTAAAATTGTTAAAAACAAGTTATAATGAGTTTATATAGCATATGATGATGATTGAACATGTTAAAATCGAAGTTAAAATCAAAACCCATATGTACTTGAAATAACAGAGAACGAACAGGACCTGAAAAACCATTGAATCCGGCGGATTCAAGTGAATCCGGCGGATTCCCAGCCGAAACACAGGTGGATCCGGCGGATTCACGGGAATCCGGCGGATTCCCCCTATTTGGACCCGATCCGGCGGATCAAACCCAGGAGCCGGCGGATCCTTAATAAACTAGGTGCATAACGATTAAACTAGGTGCATAACGATTAAACTAGGTGCATAACAATTAAACTAGGTGCATAACGATTAAATTGGGTGCATAACCATTAAATTGGGTGCATAACGATTAAACTAGGTGCATAACGATTAAACTAGGTGCATAACAATTAAACTAGGTGCATAACGATTAAATTGGGTGCATAACGATTAAACTAGGTGCATAACGATTAAATTGGGTGCATAATGATTAAATTGGTAAATATGTATATGCGACACGTGACTTGGTATTGAAATAGACACGACTACGAGACGTAATTATATCCGAGACAATTGTTAAACAATACGGAAAATTGGTACGCGACAAACTTTGAGACAAATACGATTTATATATATAAACGAACGGACAATATATATATATATATATATCTAATGAAACGTATAAACGGAACGATTTAATTATCTAGTACAAACTATATACGACAAACGAAAACGAGTTATATTTTATAACAAACAAAGTATGTTTTGAAAACATAAACGATGACTAAGTTTTATTTGCGACAATTAACAAACGACATGTGTAAACAATATAACAAGTTATTTTGATAACTATTATAATTATGTTTTGAAAACATAATCAACAACGACGATTACATATGTATATACACGACAGTTACAACATATGCATTTATGGATATTAACAATGACGACAACTAATATATATATTAGAACATATATATTCAACTAATATGTATATAAATATACATACTTGAACTTAACGACTAATTGAAACGCAAACCTCACCAGCAACTGAAATATTATAAACTCTACAACTTAACAAATAATCCACATACTTATACAAGTATTTTATTTGCGTCTAGGTATTTGAGGACGCGTTTGGATTATTTGGCTAGATATTGTTTTCGCTGAAGACTTGCAAAACTGTGAGTTCACAGCCCCTACTTTCTACTTGTTTTAAATGTTTTTAAAACCAGGGGTGGAAAACATAGAACTATGTGATATAACATGCTACTTGATTTATATAATTGCTCTGCATGTTATTATATACAACTGATTAACATGAATGCTTTCATGCCGTTGAACTGTTTATATGAATTGTTTTCATATCGTTAAACTTGAACTATTTCTATGAAAAGATTTTCACAACTATTTTGGGAATTAAGACAAAACAAATCTTGGTACGAACCTAGGTTTACGTGAGGTAGTTGTAGTGCACATGAGTCCCAGTGCTTGCAACCTATAACCATTAGCTAGGTGACTCTAGCCACTAAGTATACAGATAGTACTATCGATTTGACAACCCTCCCAGGATATTACTCGTTGGTCATTCCAACCTCACGACGGCAGTCGCACGCGGAGTGTATACTTAACCTGTTACTGTGGCAAAAACATAAATTGGTCGTGGATTGGTTATAGTACTAGGTGTCGTACTTTAACTCTAAAGGTGTAGCTCACCTTAGAGGGATCGTAGTCTATATTTCCCACTAAACAACAAAACAACAACTTGATTTGGAAAGGGTATTTCCTGTACGTACTTGATTTGGAAGGGGTACTTCCTGTGATACAAACTATTTATATGGAAATGTTTAATTGATTGTTAAACTTGTATTTCCTACACACTATATGAATGGAAATGTTTACTTAATTGTTAAACTTGTATTTCCTGTGATAACTAAGAGGATAGGTGTTCCTACACAATTACTTTTAGGAAATGTTTACTTAAATGTTAAACTTGTATTTCCTTTGATAACTAAGAGGATAGGTGTTCCTACACGTTTGCCTTATTGTAGAAATGTTTTCCTTGAGTGGATAAACTAGTGTTTCTAAACGCATAACTATTTTAGAAATGTTTTCCTTGATTGGATAAACTAGTATTTCTAACTCTTAACTATTATAGAATTGTTTTTCTTGAATGGATAAACTTGTGTTTCTTACAAAGCAATTAGGAAAATGTTTATTGTATCCGAATAGACCTGTTTTCCTACTTGACGATTAACTTGTATTAACAACGATTATTAAACTGCAAAATCTTAGTTTGAAAATGGTACTTTATGGAGATTACTTATTTGGAACTACACAACTGATAGGAAATGTTTGCTTTGATTAGTTAAACCCTTGTTTCATACAACTACTTAAGAGGAAATGTTTTGATTAAACTTGTGTTTCCTACACAACTATTTATTTGTAGTAAGAATGACATTCTTACTTTATATAGGAAATGTTTTCTTTAACTAGAATAACTTGTATTTCCTACTAAACTTATAAACTTTATGTTTCACTGTAAACGAATGATTTATTCATAACTTGGTTTGACCACTAATAACTAAAACCTGTGAATTCACTCAACATTCAATGTTGACGTTTTACTATGTTTTTCAGGGAATTAGGACTCAGGTACTGATGCATGCATAAAGGACGTAAGTTACCCACGATGAATTAGGATGCCACTTTTGGGACAAATGTATTTTTACAACACTTTACTTCTATGACTTGACAAGTCGTAGTTTTTTATAAATACTTTTATATTAATGGCATCTTAATTACTGTTCTGCAATGATCATAAGCTCTGATAAAAGGAATGCATACTGCTGACGTCAGCGCCCCCGCTGATTAATTAATACATATATGCTTCCGCTAATAAATGATAATGCTTCCGCTAAACTATCATTAAACACGATTACCGATTTTGGGGGTGTGACAGACTTGGTATCAGAGCCATTGGTTATAGCGAACTAGAAGTCTTTAAGTTACCTGAAAGCCTTAGAGACCTAGACTATAGCCTTGGCTAGAACACTTATGCATTCATACATTGCATAACTCTATATCACAACATAGTTACTAAATATATTACGAGTGTGATTAACGAACGTCCTATACACGTGATCGACTCCGATGACGAACCGTCCTAGCACAACTATAACGACGATGCTGCGTCTGTCAACAAAAATTTAACGGCTATACCTGCTCCAACGTCCAACATGGCACCTGGTGTAGACGAAACAACGAACATGATAGTGGAACCACAGAAAAGAGTATCTCCTAAGAAACTCAGGAATACCCATGCTACCTGTGCCCGAGTACAGATGCTAGAAGAGCATGCTCGAGTGGCAGAAAGTGTAGCTGGGGTCAACATGATGATGACCATATGAGGGTAGTTATAAGAAAGTACTTATCCTATCTTTGTTAAGCTTATGTATGGCAGGCTATGCCTATGCTGTAATATACTAACACTTATATTCGATGGATATATATATAAATCCCATCACACTTTAGATGAACACTCTAGTATGTACGTCTTAATTGCTTGCCTTCTTTGAATCATTCACATCTATATCTGTAACCCTTGCATTGAGTTTGTATGAACCTGATCGTGTTAAGCGGTGAAGAAAAGAAGTATGTATTTAGCATCATATAATGACGCCTGGCCAACGTGGTTATATTATACTAAGTACATATGGGTGTTTCAAAATCGTAAGATGCGTAATGGGGATAACAATAACCCTTCCTTATTCATTCACTAACTCAGCAACGAAACATTAGGAATGATTAACTAAACGACACACTACCCATGATCGAAGCAATATGAGAAATCATTTGTAAAGGTGTAACTGAAACTATTACCCGACACGAGATGATTTGTACTCAAAACAACGCCATAAAGGATAACCGAAACACTTGATGGAAACCCAACTAAAGGAAAAAGCTTGGAAAATGTGAGAGATGCCAAAATGAAGAGTGTACTCTCAATGGCAACTGCAAGCAGTGGGACCATCGAACCCAATATTGCTGAACTGACCCTCTCAACCGAGCCAATGATGAGCGACAAAGAAATGGGCGTTTCGAGTGTAGTGACCTAAAATCACTACCGAAATCAGTGCCCAAAGCTCAACAACTGTAGCAACAACAACATTATGCCTCGATGATATTGATTCGGATGTCAATTTGAGTTATGTCTAGTGAAGTTAGACCACTCTTAGACATTTAATCCCGTAAGTTGGATAACAAGTACAATATAGAACTAACCGATGGTAAGTTGATTGAATCAGAAAAAATAGTACCGAAATGTGCCCTAACGTTAGAGGGACATTTCTTCGAAATAGACTTGCTATCGGTAGAGTTGGGAAGCTTTGACATCGTGGTCGGTATGGACTGGTTGTCGAAGAATCGTGCAGAGATTGCTGTTTGGATAAATTGGTACGATTACCATTGTTGACTGGAGAAACTTTAGTGATACAAGGAGATAAGAGGACGAGTGCCGTCAAAGCTATAAAATTGCTTGGAAGCTTGTAAATATCTCAGCAAGGGATATCCAGCATTTTTGGCGCATGTTGTAGAAAAGAAACCCGTAGAGAAACGCTTAGACGACATACCTGTAGTGCGAGACTAGACGAGAGTGTTTCCTGACGATCTTCCAGGATTAACACCTCCGCGACAAGTCGGGTTTCGCATCTATCTGGTGCCCGGAGCCGCACCAATCGCTCGCTCACCTTATCGTCTAGCTCCATCAGAGATGCAAGAACTGTCTACACAGTTGCAGGAGCTCTTAGACTTAGGATTCATCCGACCGAGCTTTTCACCTTGGGGAGCTCCGGTTTTGTTTGTCAAGAAGAAGGATGGATCCATGAGGATGTGTATTGACTATAAAGAATTGAATAAAGTAACTATTAAGAACCGATATCCGTTACCTCGCATTGATGATCTATTTGATCAGCTAGAAGGATCAAGTTACTACTCGAAAATCGATCTGCGTTCTAGTTATCATCAACTGAAGGTTCGAGAAGAGGATGTGCCGAAAGACAGCGTTTAGGACTCGTTATGGTCATTATGAGTTCCTAGTCATGCCGTTTGGATTGACTAACTCGCCGGCAGTATTCATGGATCTCATGACCCGAGTGTGCAAACCTTACTTAGATAAGTTTGTCATTGTGTTCATTGACGATATTTTGATTTACTCAAAGACGAAAGAGGATCACGAACAACATTTGAAACTTATTCTCCAACTACTTGAGAACGAGAAGCTGTATGCTAAGTTCTCCAAATGTGAATTTTGGATTAGAGAGGTTCATTTCCTAGGTCACGTGAATAACGACAAGGGAATTCATGTGGACCCATCCAAGATAGAGGCAATTAAGAACTGGAAAGCACCGGAAACTCCCACAGAAATTTGACAATTTCTTGGTTTGGCTGGCTATTATCGACGATTTATAGAGAACTTTTCAAAGATAGCCCAGTCACTCACCACCTTAACTCAGAAGGATAAGAAATTCGAATGGGGAGAGAAACAAGAAAACGCCTTCCAACTGTTGAAACAAAAGTTGAGCACCGCACCGATTCTATCCTTACCTGAGGGAACAGAGAACTTCATTGTTTATTGTGACGCCTCACATCAAGGATTAGGTTGTGTCCTCATGCAAAACGACAAAGTTATTGCTTATGCATCTCGTCAATTGAAGATTCACGAGAAGAACTATACAACTCATGACTTAGAGTTAGGAGCAGTCGTTTTTGCATTGAAGATTTGGAGACACTACTTATATGGCACCAAGTGTACAATTTTCACTGACCACAAGAGTCTACAACACATATTCGACCAGAAAGAGCTCAACATGAGACAAAGACGTTGGGTCGAATTGCTGAATGATTACGACTGTGAGATTAAGTACCATCCGGGCAAGGCTAATGTAGTAGCAGACGCCCTGAGTCGTAAGGAGAACATTAAGCCTCGCAGAGTTCGAGCCTTAGTGTTAACAATTCACTCGAATCTGATTACTCAAATTCGCAACGCACAACAATTAGCTTTCACCGCCGAGCGCATGAGAGACAAATCCCTGAGAGGAATTGAGAAACAGCTTGAAACAAAAGAAAATGGAGTTTTATACTTCATGGATAGGATTTAGGTACCGTGCGACGATGAAGTCCGTAAGCTGATTTTGGACGAAGCTCACAAGTCCAACTACTCGATTCATCCTGGTGCAGATAAGATATACCAAGATGTGAAAGGTTTCTATTGGTGACCTAATATGAAGAGAGACATCGCTACTTATGTCAACAAATGTCTAACTTGTTCAAAGGTCAAGGTTGAGTATCAAAAACCTTCAGGACTTTTGCAACAAGCAGTGATGCCACAATGGAAATGGGAGCATATAACGATGGATTTCATCACAAAGCTACCAAAGACATCAACTGGGGTTGATTCAATATGGGTGATTGTCGATAGACTGACGAAATCAGCCCATTTCATTGCTTTCAAAGAGATTGACAAACTTGAGAAACTGGCAAAGATTTATATCAAAGAAGTCGTTTCTCGGCACTGTGTGCCACTATCGATTATATCTGATAGAGATAGCAGATTCACATCTCGTTTCTGGCAAACGCTACAACAGGCTTTAGGTACTCGACTAGATATGAGTACGGCCTATCATCCGCAAACAGATGGCCAGAGTGAACGAACGATTCAAACGTTAGAAGATTTGTTGAGAGCATGTGTGATTGACTTTGAAGGAAATTGGGATACTCATCTCCCATTAGCTGAGTTCTCCTACAACAATAGTTATCACACCAGTATACCGATGGCACCGTTTGAGGCATTGTATGGACGCAAGTGCCGATCCCCACTCTGTTGGGCAGAGTTGGATGACAGACAACTATCCGGACCCGAACTTGTCCAAGTAACTACAGACAAGATAACTCAAGTACTTAACCGATTGAAAGCGGCAAGAGATAGACAAAAGAGTTACGCCGATAACCGTCGTAAGCCTCTTGAGTTTCAAGTGGGAGACAAGGTTCTACTCAAAGTTTCGCCTTGGAAAGGGATAGCACGATTTGGCAAACAAGGAAAGCTGAACCCGCGATATATTGGACCTTTAGAGATCCTTACGAGGATTGGTCCTGTCGATTACAAACTCAAACTACCACAAGAGCTTAGTAGTATTCACGACACTTTCCACGTGTGTAACCTGAAGAAGTGTCTTTCCGACGAAACATTTATCATCCCTCCTGACGAAGTCTTCATAAAGTCAAAGTTTAACTTTGGGGAGGAACCTATCGAAGTATCTGGCTCGAAAATACAAAAGCTACAAAATAGTCGGATTAAACTAGGCAAAGTTTGTTGGAACTCGAAGTGCGTTCCCAAGTAAACTCAACACATGGGATTATCGTTAGGTTAAACGTGAAGATGAGATAAGAAAGAAATACCCTCACCTATTTGAACAAACGATCAACACGAATAATACAAATTAAATCTCGGGACGAGATTTCGCTAACGGGGGGAGAATGTGACAATCCTCCAATTAGGGTATTTACTTAACCTAATTTCATGCATTACCTAGAGTAATTCCCTGATTAAGTGAATTCAAACTATTCTGTGTATAAGTTCTGTGTAACTTACTATGTGAATACGTGATGTATTTGTTTGTAGTTATATGTGTATATATATAATGACGTACGAAATAAACATATTGATCGCAACAAACTAAACGTAATAATGTTCGTGATACAAAATAATTAATAATTCGAAAATTATTAATTACAACTACTAGTAAATTTTATTATTGAGATAATATAATAAATTATATGTTTTATAATAAACGTATTAAATCGCGAATAATAAAGTTCCAAAATGAACTTCGAAAATACTTTTAAATAATTTTTAGTTTGAAATTTATTACATAAAAGTAATACAACGAAAAGAAAACTAAAGATTTAGACGATTTTTGTTACACGTAATACGAACAGAAACAATTTTAAAACGCGCCTAGAGGTTCTAAATAATAAAAGTATTATTTAGTAAGTTACTGTTTTAATGTATAGAACATTACCTCAGAATATGATTTCCAAATTTAACTGAAATATGGCACGCGTTTTTGACTATACAGTACTTTTACTGTAAATAATTTTATCATACTTTTGACAAAGTATTTCGATCATATAATTATCAATTACTAACTCCGAGATTTAGAGAAACATAACGCGAAATTTTATTATAACTAAAGTACCACAAATTATACCCGTACACGAAATTAACAGGCTAAAAACTACCAATATTGCACAAACTAAAATATCTGGGCGACAGATTGATTCACCCTCCATACTCTCGTTTGAAATCTTCACCTCCAATAATACATCCTACCTATAATTTTTGATCTTCACAATTTACACACACACAACACAAACACTGGGTTCTTTCTTGTTCTCTGTGATCTTCATACAACAACAGCAGAGGGAGTAGCAGCAGAAGCAACACCATAACCACCTTATCATCTTCAACTTCAAACACCTAAAACACAAACAACAAAATGGGTTCTTGATTATCTTCATCATTTTCGTCATCATCAACATCAGAAATCATCATCATCTTCATCTTAACATCATTGTGAGGATCAATTTACTATTTTATTTCATTTATATAATTTTCTTAAATTATGAAAATTGTTGATGATTGGTTGTTAAAATTGTTAAAAACAAGTTATAATGAGTTTATATAGCATATGATGATGATTGAACATGTTAAAATCGAAGTTAAAATCAAAACCCGTATGTACTTGAAATAACAGAGAACGAACAGGACCTGAAAAACCATTGAATCCGGCGGATTCAAGTGAATCCGGCGGATTCCCAGCCGAAACACAGGTGGATCCGGCGGATTCACGGGAATCCGGCGGATTCCCCCTATTTGGACCCGATCCGGCGGATCAAACCCAGGAGCCGGCGGATCCTTAATAAACTAGGTGCATAACGATTAAACTAGGTGCATAACGATTAAACTAGGTGCATAACGATTAAACTAGGTGCATAACGATTAAATTGGGTGCATAACCATTAAATTGGGTGCATAACGATTAAACTAGGTGCATAACGATTAAACTAGGTGCATAACAATTAAACTAGGTGCATAACGATTAAATTGGGTGCATAACGATTAAACTAGGTGCATAACGATTAAATTGGGTGCATAATGATTAAATTGGTAAATATGTATATGCGACACGTGACTTGGTATTGAAATAGACACGACTACGAGACGTAATTATATCCGAGACAATTGTTAAACAATACGGAAAATTGGTACGCGACAAACTTTGAGACAAATACGATTTATATATATAAACGAACGGACAATATATATATATATATATATATATATCTAATGAAACGTATAAACGGAACGATTTAATTATCTAGTACAAACTATATACGACAAACGAAAACGAGTTATATTTTATAACAAACAAAGTATGTTTTGAAAACATAAACGATGACTAAGTTTTATTTGCGACAATTAACAAACGACATGTGTAAACAATATAACAAGTTATTTTGATAACTATTATAATTATGTTTTGAAAACATAATCAACAACAACGACGATTACATATGTATATACACGACAGTTACAACATATGCATTTATGGATATTAACAATGACGACAACTAATATATATATTAGAACATATATATTCAACTAATATGTATATAAATATACATACTTGAACTTAACGACTAATTGAAACGCAAACCTCACCAGCAACTGAAATATTATAAACTCTACAACTTAACAAATAATCCACATACTTATACAAGTATTTTATTTGCGTCTAGGTATTTGAGGACGCGTTTGGATTATTTGGCTAGATATTGTTTTCGCTGAAGACTTGCAAAACTGTGAGTTCACAGCCCCTACTTTCTACTTGTTTTAAATGTTTTTAAAACCAGGGGTGGAAAACATAGAACTATGTGATATAACATGCTACTTGATTTATATAATTGCTCTGCATGTTATTATATACAACTGATTAACATGAATGCTTTCATGCCGTTGAACTGTTTATATGAATTGTTTTCATATCGTTAAACTTGAACTATTTCTATGAAAAGATTTTCACAACTATTTTGGGAATTAAGACAAAACAAATCTTGGTACGAACCTAGGTTTACGTGAGGTAGTTGTAGTGCACATGAGTCCCAGTGCTTGCAACCTATAACCATTAGCTAGGTGACTCTAGCCACTAAGTATACAGATAGTACTATCGATTTGACAACCCTCCCAGGATATAACTCGTTGGTCATTCCAACCTCACGACGGCAGTCGCACGCGGAGTGTATACTTAACCTGTTACTGTGGCAAAAACATAAATTGGTCGTGGATTGGTTATAGTACTAGGTGTCGTACTTTAACTCTAAAGGTGTAGCTCACCTTAGAGGGATCGTAGTCTATATTTCCCACTAAACAACAAAACAACAACTTGATTTGGAAAGGGTATTTCCTGTACGTACTTGATTTGGAAGGGGTACTTCCTGTGATACAAACTATTTATATGGAAATGTTTAATTGATTGTTAAACTTGTATTTCCTACACACTATATGAATGGAAATGTTTACTTAATTGTTAAACTTGTATTTCCTGTGATAACTAAGAGGATAGGTGTTCCTACACAATTACTTTTAGGAAATGTTTACTTAAATGTTAAACTTGTATTTCCTTTGATAACTAAGAGGATAGGTGTTCCTACACGTTTGCCTTATTGTAGAAATGTTTTCCTTGAGTGGATAAACTAGTGTTTCTAAACGCATAACTATTTTAGAAATGTTTTCCTTGATTGGATAAACTAGTATTTCTAACTCTTAACTATTATAGAAATGTTTTTCTTGAATGGATAAACTTGTGTTTCTTACAAAGCAATTAGGAAAATGTTTATCGTATCCGAATAGACCTATTTTCCTACTTGACGATTAACTTGTATTAACAACGATTATTAAACTGCAAAATCTTAGTTTGAAAATGGTACTTTATGGAGATTACTTATTTGGAACTACACAACTGATAGGAAATGTTTGCTTTGATTAGTTAAACCCTTGTTTCCTGCAACTACTTAAGAGGAAATGTTTTGATTAAACTTGTGTTTCCTACACAACTATTTATTTGTAGTAAGAATGACATTCTTACTTTATATAGGAAATGTTTTCTTTAACTAGAATAACTTGTATTTCCTACTAAACTTATAAACTTTATGTTTCACTGTAAACGAATGATTTATTCATAACTTGGTTTGACCACTAATAACTAAAACCTGTGAATTCACTCAACATTCAATGTTGACGTTTTACTATGTTTTTCAGGAAATTAGGACTCAGGTACTGATGCATGCATAAAGGACGTAAGTTACCCACGATGAATTAGGATGCCACTTTTGGGACAAATGTATTTTTACAACACTTTACTTCTATGACTTGACAAGTCGTAGTTTTTGTAAATACTTTTATATTAATGGCATCTTAATTACTGTTCTGCAATGATCATAAGCTCTGATAAAAGGAATGCATACTGCTGACGTCAGCGCCCCCGCTGATTAATTAATACATATATGCTTCCGCTAATAAATGATAATGCTTCCGCTAAACTATCATTAAACACGATTACCGATTTTGGGGGTGTGACAACAATCCTAAAAACTAGGACAAACCCATGAGACTAGGTAACACCTTACCCCTACTAACTATTTTATTCAAATAATAAATATAACTAAAAATAACTTGGTCTAATCCCACGTGATCTCCAAGTCTGGTGTTGCACACTTTAACATTATGCTGGGCATGCTGTTCTACCTAATATCTACATGTCCATGGAAAATCGAAGTCAATATCCTTTAGTTCTCCTGACCAGGTATGAAACTTTTGAAATTTTATCATTACTAATAAGCTCAGAAAACCAACAATGGAACGGATGTAGATTAGGTGAAATAAGCCAAATAAAAGACTGGCTTTTCTATTAGATGGTGTTTATGTTTAAGCATTCATGGATATTACAAAAATTTGCAGGAACACTAGTATGTACTTCTATTGTAACATCCTCGAAATGGACCTAGTTGTTTTATATTATTTCTTGATTTAAATTAGTATTTAAATGTGTTTGTAAATAATATTGCTTGAATTAGTTGAAATAATTGGAATAGGAGCCGAATATTCCAATGTGATAAGTAAATTATTAATTGTTGTAAATTAATATAGTTGACGGTGCAATAAAATGTTTGGACTCGCAAATGGTTTTCGGGTTCCAGACAATATATTGGGATGGGATATTAAATTATACCCGTATATTGAAGGCGGTTTGATGAGGCCGACTTATATATATCATTTCCTATTTAGGAAAGTTATTTATTTTCATTTAGAAACTCATAGAAACTCTCTGAAAACTTTCAAATCAATCCAGAAATCAAATCAGGAAGTTGTGATTCTTGTGAATCTTCAGAATCATCAGATTACCATCGTTAGATTCTTCAATCAGTAAGTATTCTTGAGTATTTAAGAATTTGATTTTTTGATTGAATTTGGGTAAATTGATGATTTGAGAGATTTGGATGTTAGAAACAGGTTATAAGTGTTACATATTGATTATGTGATGATATTTGAGGTTTATAACCGTTTAAAAATGAGTTTTTGGTGTTTTGGGGATTAAACCCGCGAGTTAGGGTTTCTGCTGTTCGTGCTGGGCTGGGACGAGGCCAGAAGCCGGCGGCTTCTTTGGCCAAGCCGGCGGCTTGTTCTTGTTAGCCGAAGCCGGCGGCTTCATAAGCCAAGCCGGCGGCTTGTGATGTTTTGTAGGAAACCGGCGGGTATAAACCCGACCCGGCGGTTGGTATAAGCTTTAAAACGGGTTTTAGTTCTGTTACCACATTTGGTAAATTACCCGGCGGTTGTTGAAGTGAAGCCGGCGGGTGAGGTTAGGAAGTCGGCGGCTTCTAGGAGGAAGCCGGCGGCTTGAAGGGCAGGTACAACATTTCTTGTTTGTTTGTCAATAAGTAATATGATTGTTAATTGATATATGTTAATAGATGATAATGATTATATTATAAATCATTAGTGGATAGTTAGGAACTAGTAATCTTGATGTAGATTATGTTAAGTTCCTAATGTTAAAGATTGATATAAGTTCAGTATTTATGATTTGATTACTAACTTATATTTGATTGGTTGATTCTCAGATGTGGAGAAGGCTCAGTGATATTAGACTACTGAGTGGAGGTCTGAGGTAGTCGGTGAGTGGATCTTTAACCTCAGTGTGATTTAGTTGTAATGATTTGATTTACGACAAGTAATTATAGTATTACTTTGATAGAATGTAATTGTTGAGATATCTTGCCATGATAGTTTGACTAGTTGCTTACTTGGCTGTTTGAGCTAGTATGTAAGATTCTGAGGTCAACTTGACTTGACAGTTGGACTTGGTTGTTATTGTAGACGACAGGAGATCTTGAAACTTGAAATGTTGGTTTGGAGATCTAGGTCGTGTGTGATTAACAACTGGTTATCGGTAATTCTGTATAGGCCAATACAGATGATTGATAAGAGTTCCTTGATTACCAAACCGGTATTAGGGTATCTCAGGAGCCACCGATCCTCATGACGATTGATAATGTTTGATTAGTGTAGCTTGACATTGATTGGATGTCGAGTGAATGATTGATTTTCTGTTTATTGTAATTTGATGTAAACAGATTATTATGCTAGGTTGTACTGTTGCTTATAGTTTCATTCACTTAGCTTTATGCTAACCCCACCACAGTTCTGCCTGCAGGTTGAAATAGATGGGACATATTGGGCAGGGCAGGAAGTTGTTGGACTGGATGGAATGTTTGACAGGCTTTTACTCTGATGTTAGTTTTATAACTAAAGAGATGTGCTGAATTATATAACACCGAGTTTGTTAAAATGTCATGTATTAGATTTGAAAAAGTTTATTGACATTTTAATTGACATTGATAGTAAGGTTTTGAAATATATACGTTTCCGAGTCGCAAATATTATATATAGTGTTTATAATTAACGAGGGGTGTTATAAGTTGGTATCAGAGCAATAGTTTGGGTGAATTGGACATGACAGAATGTTCAATCCTAAACTTTGATTGAGTTGAGTCAAACATTCCAGTAGGTGCGGGTTTAGTTGATTAGTGAATGTGTGAGAAAGTGATTGGTTGAATATGTACTAACTCTTAACAAGTTGTGAAGTTGTTGTTTGATTGCAGAGACGGAGGAACATGAGTATTAGATTGGTATATTTCATGTTTCCTCAACACTCGTGGGCTTAAGATTGCCAGGTAATCTTCGATAAGCCTATGTTAATTTACATTAACTTAAATTGTTTACTCTGTTATGTTGAGTAAGCTTTGTTGTGAAGTTAATTGAGTCAGACTGATATGATTCCCCAGTTTTGAGTCAACTAATGATTGCTATATGTTGACATGAGGATAGCAATATTGAATGAGATGTTCATTGTTGTGGTTATTTCTGATTGAATTGTAAATGCAGAAATATGTTTAAGTAGACAGAGAGTTGATTAAGGTTTAACAAGATTGATGTTAGAACCTAAGAGTGTCTTTATTGGTGATACAAAATAATTGATAGTATTATGTTAATGGATTAATCACTAGGTGTGATCTAAATCCTTGTTAAGGAAGGTTGTGTCATTTGAATTGATAATGACTGCTACTTGAGAAAATATGTGTTTATGTGACTATATGATATGTGTCGACTATAGTTAAACACTTGACCTAAACAATGACTGATAGGTTTATAAGAAATAGGGCTTATGATAAAGCTAAATTGATTGGGAAGTGATGGATCTTTCTGGGCAATTGTAAATTAAGAAATGAAATGTTTTATAGTAACAGGATTGAGTAGGCTTGTTATGACAGTGATGCTTGATAGTATAGTATATGTCAAAGTGATAATAGTTAATTAAGATGTGTCCTGAATTTGGAGGAAAATAAGGACATTGATTAGTGTTAAGTATTGAAACTATGATGATGAGTTATCATGTGTTTGAGGTTTCAGATAAGTGATATACTGAGTAATTCAGTTGTTGAAAATTAGAACATTGTGTGTATGTGAGATGACTTGCATATGTAAGGTTGAATATGTAAAGTAGTAAACTGATTTTGAGTATGTATCATCTGTTAGAAATTATTAAATAGATGTTGATTGATTTGAAATCATGAAGTATTTAATATATATGAGATGAGAATATATCACATTGATAATTATAATGTAGAGTAGCCTGAGAATGGATTGTGAATAACATAATCTTGCAACGCCTGATCACCGTTGTTATATTATGTGGTGTCACATGAACTTGTTGAGGCTACTTGGTATAAAAGAAATGTAATGTGATTTTAGAAATGGAGCATGATGGTATGCTAAGTTGTTTAATAATTGTTTTGATAAGAAAACAATCAGTTGATAGAACTGTGACCTTTAGACTGTAAAGGTGAGAGTGTAAATGATAGTTGTCATTGATAGAGGCTTTGATGATAAACCTAAGTGACTAATTTGATTGTGTTGAATATGTAATTGTGATTGATTGTGATAGATTATATGTAGGCGAATTTGATAGTGTTTAAATGAGTCACTATTTTGTATTTGGCTTGTATGAAGCCAAAGTTGAAATAGGTTGATATTGCCTTGCTTGAGGAATTTCTAGTATTATTGAATGTAATAATTTAAAATATAAGTTTGAAAGTGAACATATAAGATGAAATGGTTTGTTGTGAGTTAATATTGATAGTATGTTAACTTTGAAAGTCAAACCATGAATAGTGAGTTGTGTATAAAATTAATTGTTTGTGATTGGTTTGAGATTGGGTCAAACTAGAGAAAAGCAATTAGAGAATTTTATTGATTAATTGATTGAAATTGAAGTTGACATATAGTCAACTGTTTGTGTTGAAATTGTCTAACATAGATTGAAATGTTATGATTGCGTGGAATGTGATTAAATTCCTAAATTGGTTTAAGTTTGTGAAACTTGATAACTTACTTAAAGCTAGTATTAAGTAATTGAAATATTGTTAAGTGTAATTGAGTATTCAGTTAGGTAATATTTGATATTTGAACTGAATATGTGTTGAAGAATTATACAGATATGAAGTCATTGTTTGATATGACAATTATAATTTGTTAAGATATGTTAGAATAATTAAATCACATTGATTAGAATTGTGATAAGAAAATCTTATCAGTGTATGAAGCTTGTGATGATAGCTGTGATTGGGTAAGAATGTGAGATAAGAATTAATTAAAAGTTATTTGTTGATTGTATGCAAATAAAGTAAGTGATGAAGTGGTAAATTGAGATTAGATCCAACTAAGGTATGATATGAAAGTATATCTGGAGCTGGATGGTGTTAAAGATTTAGTTGATCTTTGTTTGATAAATTGAGGAAATATGAATTGAATGATTGTTCATATTTTAAGAAATTGTATATGTTAGGAAGTAAGGGAAACCTTGAAATTGATAGGTGATGATTGTATTCACCAAGCTTTTATTGTAAGTTTAAGCTGAAATGTTTAAGTTATATATGAGTTGGTAAGTATATAAGTGAAACATAGAATTGATAATTATTCCATGTCCTGTGGTATGGATATGTGATGACTAGTACTACTGAGAAGGCTTGATAAAGACTTTAACAGTCTGAATGGCCTAGTGTATAGGATTAAATGGAATTGATGTGTATGTGTCCATTTAAGAGAGTACCTGAAGTTGTGTAAGTATGTATGTGTGGTATACATGATAATAAATGGCATGATAAGTTATAATAGAATGAATTAAAATATGCCATAAGATATGTGGAGGTTAGTTAATTGTGATTAACTTGATGTAGATTTTGTTGGAAATGTGTTGGAAAGTAGCATATTTTGATAATGTGATATTATGATGTTTGACCTGTAGTATCATAATATGTGGATTAAGATTGACTTAGTTGCTAGATTGACGGGATCTAGTGTTGAATGATTGGGTGGTGTATAATTTTCTAATGGCTTGTGATTAGTAGTTTATGATTGTAAGGTTGAGTTGAAATAACTGGTTGCTAAGAATGGATTTTGATGTCTTACCAGTTTAATAGTATATAAATTCTAACTTGATGGTTAGTTAGAGTTTGAAGACAAATATTAAAGTACTGATAGGTGTACTGGAATGTATAATCACTAGTGTTGTGATTATTGTTTGAGCAGTAGTTGTTGTCGACTTTGATGTTGTTGACAATTGATAGGTAGTAATGAAAGGAATTACAAGTGGAAATAAGTCAATGTAGAGGTTGGTTGATTGTAGGTAAGATTGATTGTAGTACTTTTGTTGATTGAACAAAGTACTTGTTGATTGTAGTTTTACCTACTGAGTGTGACCTCTGCTTTGCTTATTAAGGTGATATGAATCTGGATTACTTTTAAGTAAAGAATTTCATATGATTGAAATGATATGTGAACATTATAGGTTGTACAAAAGAGCATAGGTATGAAACTTTTGGATGAAAAGCTGACCTAGATTTGAATTTCAGATCTTTGATGGTATAGACTTAAAATTGTGATCTGTATATTAGACTGATTGTTGGTCGTGTGCTGAATTATATTTCAATGTTGCTAGGTACATTGGGGTGTAATAAACACTATTGTTGGGATATTGTTGCTGCTGTTTTATTGTTAACAGTGATGAACAGTGAGAATAGGTTAAAGATTTTAGCATGTTGCTAATTTCTGGTTGCATAGATGTAACACCCCCAAATTTGATGATTTGCGGAAGCTTGATTTGGGTGTTACTAATCAATAACAAAGCACAAAGATAAATAGCAAACGACTCTATATGCGTCGTTTTAACAAAATATATTGATAATTGAAATGTTTACAATATTTAAAGCTTTACATAGCTCGAGTTAAATAAAAATGAGATTTCAGTACATAAGTACTTTATACAAAATATACTAATGTAAGAAAATCTCAATCGTCTGTATGCTGACTCGAGCTAATTCCTGAAGCAGAACATCCTACTGCTGGGTACCTGCGATATATGCTAAAAGGTCAGCTATAAAGCTGGTGAGCTCACAGGTTTGAAATCAAGTAATATCGTATGAACCGCAAGATTTAAATAATGAATTGCATCCAGCAATTAAATAATGAATTGCATCCAGCAATTAAATAATGAATTGCATCCAGCAATTAAATGATAATCATCGTGTATACAGCCATGAGCACATAGTTGAGCTTAACTCGAGGGCCGGGTCCCCTATAGAGAATTCCGGGCGAGGTGCCTCCAAGAATGCCTAATCAACATTCGTCTTCCCAAATATTAGTACGTCCGTTTACCCGGTTAGTGCTTGCTAACCCGAACGAGGAGGGTCAATCCTATATGGTACCATATACTAATATTCACGCTACAAAGTATTAACAACTATGCTGACGGAGGACTTTAAAATGATTAGTTTCGAAAAACTCATGTAGTATATGAAAAGTTGGTACTTGCGTTCACATGTTAAAAGTTGAGCAGTATATCACACCCCTGAGTAAAACAGTAAAAAGAGGGGCTATGAGACTCACCTGAGTCTGAATGCGTTTAAACAAACGTAAGTTGATTAGCCGAAATGAAGTCCAAAGACTTGTAACCTGAGGGTGTCCACGACACGCGATGGTTATAAATATGATTGGGTATCTCAAAAGATCACCCCGGTAGTTGTTCGTCCAACTATAATGTCCAAATATCCACTATTTGGTTGATATGTTTAAGTATTTGAAAAGTGTACGACCCGTTGGTGACGAGTTTGAAATAATAAACTTCAAGTATTATTATCAAGTTATTGATGTTTTGCACTTACAAAAGTGTCCCAAAGTGTTTTATAAGTCGTATCATATAAGGAATCGGAGTTGTAAAAGTTCGACACTTAGTGAAATTTTAGTTAGAAAACCTGCTGTTTTATGCGACACTATATGCGTCACTCATGGGTTTAGGCGACACTTAGGAAGTGTCGCATGAAATGACTGATTCTGAATAATAGCGTCACTTGTGCAAGTGATGCATAGAGTGCGACACTTGAGGAAGTGTCGGTTGTAAGTGTCGGTATAAAGGTCATGAGTCACTAAGGTGAGTGACGGGTGAAATCAAGTTTGATGATAGGCGTCACTTAGGCAAGTGACGCTATAAGTGTCGGTCATTAGTGACGGGTATTGAAAATGCGTCACTTAGGTAGTGACGGAAAAAGAGGGTTTTATGCGGCACTTAGGCAAGTGACGCAAAATTTGGACTTTTAGCGACACTCAATGCGTCACTTAAGTGACGCACGAAGTGACGCTATACTGCATGCTTCGTTGCGACACTTAAAGCTGTTGACGGGTTTTTGAGCCAAAAACGAGTTTTCCGGCCATAGTTTGGTCCGATTCTTTTACCCAACCCATATATGGACATTTTAAGTTGTTACAAACTACTAGAAAGTGAAAACACTTAAAAACGAAAGATTTCGGGATTTGTCGGAAACTTACAAAATGTCGGATGAGAAATCCGAAAAGATAGCGTTGTAGATCGGGAAGTGGTGAACGTTTTTCTCCAAAGTAGCGATAAGATCCAAAGCCGTTTAGTATGTTTATTTGTCGATTTTTGTGAGTTGTTGGTGATGAAACTTGAAAGAAATGAGAGGAAGGAGAGAGAGAAAGGAGAAGTGAAATGAAAGAAAAATGGTGGGGAATGGGAGGTTATCCTCCCATTTTCCAGTCCCCGCTTCCCGTGCGTTGTTCGTTTGCTCCGTCGTTTAATCGTAAATAATTATTTTAAATATTAATGGTGCGTTTTAAAATACGAATTGTTACGCGATAAAATATTTAAATATTTTACAATTTAATTTATATTTGAGTTATAAAATTGTAAGTTAGTTTATTTAATTTGCGCGTTTTAATATTTTAAATTGTGTATGGTTTGT
Source organism: Helichrysum umbraculigerum (assembly GCA_949592205.1). Classification (NCBI taxonomy): domain Eukaryota; kingdom Viridiplantae; phylum Streptophyta; class Magnoliopsida; order Asterales; family Asteraceae; genus Helichrysum; species Helichrysum umbraculigerum. The sequence continues at coordinate 72,164,729 of CATIUR010000003.1, forward strand.
TTGTACGATACGAATGAATACAAAATATTATCAAAATAATATTTTTGACATAACAATGTTATTTAATAAAAATTGGTCACCAACGTTCGTATATAATTGAATCGAAATACCTCCGATTTAAATTGCGTACGATTTAATCAAATCGCATATTTGTATATATTCAACAATATATATATAATTCGATACATTAATTAGCCTAACAAGGAACTAATTACATGTATTAACATATGATTAGGCACTAATTACTAGTCCTAATTTGGCGGGTGTTACATTCTCCCCCTGTTAGAAGAATTTCGTCCCGAAATTTAGCTCGAAGTCGTGTTTGATGTGGAATCAGTGAAGAGTTGAGGATATTTGAGTCGCATTTGGTCTTCCCGTTCCCAGGTGAATTCCGGACCACGCCGCGAATTCCATCTGACCTTGACGATGGGAATACGACTTTGTTTCAGTTGTTTGACCTCACGGTCCATAATTTCAGCGGGTTCCTCAACGAAATGAAGTTTATCGTCAACACGAATTTCATCTAATGGAATAATAAGTGTCTCATCAGACAGACACTTCTTCAAATTTGAAATATGGAAAGTAGGGTGCACGCTGCTGAGTTCGGATGGCAGCTGCAATCGATAAGCTACGGGGCCAATCCGTTCAAGGATCTCAAAAGGCCCGATGTATCTGGGATTCAACTTCCCGCGTTTGCCAAAGCGGATGACGCCTTTCCAAGGCGATACTTTTAAGAGAACTCGATCCCCAACTTGGAACTCGAGTGGTTTGCGTCTCACGTCAGCATAACTTTTCTGACGATCACGTGCGGCTTTGAGTCTGTTTTGGATTTCCACAATTTTCTCAGTGGTGGCGTGTATGAGTTCAGGACCAGTGAGTTGACTATCTCCCACTTCAGTCCAACAGATCGGTGATCGGCACTTACGACCGTACAGTGCTTCAAAAGGTGCAGCCTTAATGCTGGCGTGATAACTGTTATTGTACGAGAATTCGCACAACGGTAGATGTTTTTCCCAGTTTGTACCGAAATCAACTACGCAGGCGCGTAGCATATCTTCCAGGGTTTGGATGGTTCGTTCACTTTGGCCGTCGGTTTGAGGATGGTATGCGGTACTCATATCAAGACGAGTACCCAAAGCTTTTTGAAGTGATTGCCAAAAACGAGAAGTGAAACGGGCATCTCTGTCAGAGATGATTGAGACTGGAACACCGTGATGAGAAACGATTTCCTTGATGTAGATTTGTGTAAGGCGTTCCATTTTATCGTTTTCTTTGATTGCCAGGAAATGAGCAGATTTGGTGAGACGATCGACGATCACCCAAATGGTATCGCAACCGCTCGACGACTTGGGTAGTTTGGTTATGAAATCCATGGCAATTTGATCCCATTTCCATTCAGGGATTTCAGGTTGTTGAAGTAAACCAGGAGGTTTCTGATGTTCGGTTTTGACTTTCGAGCAAGTAAGACACTTGCTGACATAAGTGGCGATTTCGGCTTTCATGTTTGGCCACCAATAAAATTCCTTGATACCGTGGTACATTTTATCGGATCCCGGATGAATAGAATATTTAGACTTGTGAGCCTCGTCCATCACCAAGTCTCTTAGGTTACCAAAACTAGGCAACCAGATTCGGTTGGAGAAATACCTAATCCCGTTAGGTTTGATTACGAATTGCTTGTCAATGCCCCGCAAGGCTTCATTTTTGATGTTTTCCGGTTTCAGGGCTTCGATCTGAGCGGTATGAATTTGAATGGTAAGATCGTTATGAATGGTCATACTGAGGGCTCGGACTCGAAGTGGTTTAGGTCGTTCCTTTCGACTGAGGGCATCAGCTACAACATTAGCCTTCCCTGGATGGTACTTGATCTCACAATCGTAATCGGTAAGCAACTCGACCCATCGACGTTGCCTCATATTGAGATCCTTCTGATCGAAGATATGTTGGAGACTTTTATGATCGGTAAAGATTGTGCACTTAGTGCCGTAGAGATAATGTCTCCAGATTTTGAGAGCAAAAACGACAGCTCCAAGTTCGAGATCGTGAGTGGTGTAGTTCTTTTCATGAATTTTCAGCTGTCGTGAGGCATAGGCAATAACTTTGTCTCGTTGCATCAGCACGCAACCAAGACCTTGGTGAGAAGCATCGCAGTATACCACGAAGTCATCGGTGCCTTCGGGTAAGGATAGAATTGGAGCACTGCAAAGCTTTTGTTTCAAAAGTTGGAACGCTGACTCTTGTTTTTCGGTCCAATCGAACCTTTTGTCCTTCTGAGTCAGTACCGTGAGTGGTTGAGCTATTTTAGAGAAATTTTCAATAAATCGCCGATAGTACCCAGCAAGACCCAAGAATTGTCGTACTTCAGTTGCAGAGGTGGGTGCTTGCCAGTCTTTGATAGCCTCGATCTTTGATGGGTCCACGTGGATTCCCTGACTGTCGATCACGTGACCAAGAAATTGAACAGTTTGTATCCAGAACTCACACTTAGAGAATTTGGCATAAAGCTCCTCGTGTCTAAGGAGTTCAAGGATGGTTTTGAGGTGTTGCGCATGTTCTTGTTCGTTGCGAGAGTAAATGAGTATGTCATCGATAAAGACAATGACAAACTTGTCGAGGTAAGGTTTGCACACCCGGTTCATGAGATCCATGAATACAGCCGGTGCGTTGGTTAGACCAAAGGGCATCACTTGGAATTCGTAGTGCCCGTAACGAGTTCTGAAAGCAGTTTTTGGAATATCGGCGTCGCGAACTCGTAGCTGATGATAACCTGATCGCAGGTCGATTTTTGAGTAGAAACTTGAACCCTGAAGTTGGTCGAATAGATCATCAATGCGAGGAAGTGGGTATCGGTTTTTGACGGTCAATTTGTTCAACTCTCGATAGTCGATGCACATTCGAAATGAACCGTCCTTCTTTTTGACAAATAAGACCGGAGCTCCCCAAGGTGAAGAACTCGGTCTAATAAATCCTCGGTCCAGAAGTTCCTGTAACTGAGAGGACAACTCCTGAAGTTCGGATGGGGCTAAACGGTATGGTGCGCGGGCCACCGGTGCGGCACCCGGCACGAGATCAATCGAGAACTCAACCTGTCTAGGCGGAGGTAGACCAGGTAATTCTTCCGGAAAGACTTCGGGAAAGTCTCTAACAATTGGCACATCCTCAAGTCGCTTCTCCTCCGACTTCTTCTCTGTGATGTGTGCAAGTATTGCAGGGTAACCCTTTCTCAGAAATTTTCGGGTCTTTAAACAGGAGATTATATTGAGTCCCGTCCCACCGGTCTCCCCCTGTATGATCAAGGTTCCACCAACGGCGAGTGGGATACGGACGATTTTATCGTGACAAACAATTTCAGCTCGATGTTTGGACAACCAGTCCATTCCAATAATGACGTCGAAACTTCCGATTTAAATGGGTATAAGGTCGATCGAAAAGGTTTCGTCAGCTAGGTTTAAAGTGCAATTAGGTATCACACTGGTGGTTTCTACAAGTTTTCCATTTGCTAGCTCTACAGTGTACTTAACATCTAAGGCAACAGGAGTGATGTCAAGTAATGGGCAAAAATCATCGGAGATAAAGCTTCTATCAGCACCAGTATCAAATAGAACAGAAGCAGTTAAGTTGTTGAGGAGGAACATACCCGAGACCACATTCGGGTCTTGGCGGGCGTCCCCAGATTTGATGACGAAAGCTCTGCTGCGAGTGTTGTTGTTGTTGTTGCTGTTGTTGCGGTTGTTGTTGTTGTTGTTCTTCAGTTTTGGGCACGAGTCTCTGAAATGCCCAGGTTTCCCACACTCAAAGCATACTTTGGGTGGTCTGGTGTTGTTGTTGGAATTGTTGTTGTTAGGAGAGCGACAATCTTTTGTGAGGTGGCCGTACCTCTTGCAGTTGTTGCAAAAGGGACCACAGGAACCTTCATGGTGGCGACTGCACTTGGAACAATAAGGTTTGCTCCCAGTGTAGCCCCGGATGATGTCAGTGGTGGTGTTGTAAGCTTTGATGGTGTCGGGTTTCTTGTTTTGTTGGTTGGAGGGGTTGTTGTGGTAGTCAGACCACTTGCGTTTGTTGTTATGGGAGGATGAAGTGGGTGGTTCAGAATCTTGGCTCATGGACATTAGGTCTTGGGCCAATAGGATCGCACCGTCAATGGTGGTTGGTTTCGAAGAGATGACATGTCCCCGAACAGGATCAGGGAGACCAAGGGTGTACTTCCTGATTTTATCAGGTTCAGTGCTAACAATAGCTGGGCGGAGGGCAGCTAGTTGTTGAAACCTGGTGGTATAACCATCGATATCACCACCCTGAACCTTTAAGTTCCAGAACTCCTCATCTAGCTTTTGGAGTTTGGCGATAGAGCAGTATTTGGCAGTGAGTTTTGCCTTCAATTCCTCCCAAGTGAGTTGGTAGGCAATGTCAGCACCCACTGATTGGGTATATGAATTCCACCAAGAGTGGGCATCATCTTCAAGAGAGCAGGTGGCGAAGTTTACTTTGTCGTTCTCCGCGCATTTGCTGACACGGAAAACAGTTTCCATTTTCTCGAACCATCTGATCAGTCCGATGGCTCCTTCAGAACCCTTGAAACTCGAGGGTTTGCAGCTTTGGAAGTCCTTGTAAGAACAAGGTTTGGTGGCAGAGGTTCCAGCGGTATCGCTGTTTCTGGTGGAGTTTGGTGGGGTATTCCGAGCTAAGGCTTCAGTAACAGCCTGGGTTATGAGTGAAGTAATCTGTGCATCGGTGTAAGGTCTGGTCTTCGGCGGCATGATTCTTCAATAACAGAAATGAAGATACATGAGATTTTGCAAGAAAGTTGTATTTATCTCAGATGTACATGTATAAAAGCAGTAATACATAACATCAACAGGAATAATGGTAATCGATATGAGTTGAAACAGCAAGGAATATTTAATAGATAGTACGAGTTCAAAGGTTACATCCTACAGATGTATTACAAAAGATGTCGGGAATTGTTACATCCGACTGAATTATAGAGTAGCGCGTAGATAGTTACTAGATTACAGGATAGATTACAAGACAAAGACTACACTAGTCTTGACGTAGATTAATTTGTTCCATCATCGTGACAAGACGGTCCACAGTGTTTGCAAGCCTGCTAGCTTGTCGGGCGTTGTCTTCTGCCAGTGCTAGTCGTTGTGTTAGTCCACGCGCATATTCTTCTGCCTCAAATGAGCGTTGCACACATTCATCCATCCTTTGTTGTAGAAGGGCATTTTCCACCCTTATTTCTATTATTTGGTTGCGAAGGACATCCATGTTGTTGTTTGTGGTTTCAAGGTCGTCGGAGACCTGTTCGATGCGTTCAAGGGATGTAAGTCTCCAGTTTTCGTTTGTTTCCTGCAACACGACATCCATGGTGCGAAGTCGCTGCTCGTGTTGATTTACCCTAGCAGCTAAAGCCGGTAAGGCGATGTGAGTGGGATACGGGCCAGCTCGAGGCAACCTGTTGTTCCTCCTTGCTACCCTTGGGTTCTGCGACCCGGATTGAGAGCGAGATGAATTTGATGGGATGTTTGCCATTTCTGAGACAAAGCGTTAGTAAGATTGAGGCCTATATTCATATAGCTCCTATATAATATAGCCTATTGAGTGTCTAGCATAAACATGTTCAAGTCTCGGTTCTCTCGAGGTCAGAGTCTTCTATTGTACCCTGTTCAGCCATAACTACTTTCAGATCTTACATCATCTTTGTTTAATTGTACATAGTTGATCAGGCTATGTTAAATTAAACTCGTATGCTGTAATCCCTGAACCAGTCATACCTAATAAGGAATACCGCCTAATGGTCATAGTCTAGGCTCACTAAATGCAACCTAGTTCACTATAACCTTAGGCTCTGATACCAATCTGTAACACCCCCAAATTTGATGATTTGCGGAAGCTTGATTTGGGTGTTACTAATCAATAACAAAGCACAAATATAAATAGCAAACGACTCTATATGCGTCGTTTTAACAAAATATATTGATAATTGAAATGTTTACAATATTTAAAGCTTTACATAGCTCGAGTTAAATAAAAATGAGATTTCAGTACATAAGTACTTTATACAAAATATACTAATGCAAGAAAATCTCAATCGTCTGTATGCTGACTCGAGCTAATTCCTGAAGCAGAACATCCTACTGCTGGGTACCTGCGATATATGCTAAAAGGTCAGCTATAAAGCTGGTGAGCTCACAGGTTTGAAATCAAGTAATATCGTATGAACCGCAAGATTTAAATAATGAATTGCATCCAGCAATTAAATAATGAATTGCATCCAGCAATTAAATAATGAATTGCATCCAGCAATTAAATGATAATCATCGTGTATACAGCCATGAGCACATAGTTGAGCTTAACTCGAGGGCCGGGTCCCCTATAGAGAATTCCGGGCGAGGTGCCTCCACGAATGCCTAATCAACATTCGTCTTCCCAAATATTAGTACATCCGTTTACCCGGTTAGTGCTTGCTAACCCGAACGAGGAGGGTCAATCCTATATGGTACCATATACTAATATTCACGCTACAACGTATTAACAACTATGCTGACGGAGGACTTTAAAATGATTAGTTTCGAAAAACTCATGTAGTATATGAAAAGTTGGTACTTGCGTTCACATGTTAAAAGTTGAGCAGTATATCACACCCCTGAGTAAAACAGTAAAAAGATGGGCTATGAGACTCACCTGAGTCTGAATGCGTTTAAACAAACGTAAGTTGATTAGCCGAAATGAAGTCCAAAGACTTGTAACCTGAGGGTGTCCACGACACGCGATGGTTATAAATATGATTGGGTATCTCAAAAGATCACCCCGGTAGTTGTTCGTCCAACTATAATGTCCAAATATCCACTATTTGGTTGATATGTTTAAGTATTTGAAAAGTGTACGACCCGTTGGTGACGAGTTTGAAATAATAAACTTCAAGTATTATTATCAAGTTATTGATGTTTTGCACTTACAAAAGTGTCCCAAAGTGTTTTATAAGTCGTATCATTTAAGGAATCGGAGTTGTAAAAGTTCGACACTTAGTGAAATTTTAGTTAGAAAACCTGCTGTTTTATGCGACACTATATGCGTCACTCATGGGTTTAGGCGACACTTAGGAAGTGTCGCATGAAATGACTGATTCTGAATAATAGCGTCACTTGTGCAAGTGACGCATAGAGTGCGACACTTGAGGAAGTGTCGGTTGTAAGTGTCGGTATAAAGGTCATGAGTCACTAAGGTGAGTGACGGGTGAAATCAAGTTTGATGATAGGCGTCACTTAGGCAAGTGACGCTATAAGTGTCGGTCATTAGTGACGGGTATTGAAAATGCGTCACTTAGGTAGTGACGGAAAAAGAGGGTTTTATGCGGCACTTAGGCAAGTGACGCAAAATTTGGACTTTTAGCGACACTCAATGTGTCACTTAAGTGACGCACGAAGTGACGCTATACTGCATGCTTCGTTGCGACACTTAAAGCTGTTGACGAGTTTTTGAGCCAAAAACGAGTTTTCCGGCCATAGTTTGGTCCGATTCTTTTACCCAACCCATATATGGACATTTTAAGTTGTTACAAACTACTAGAAAGTGAAAACACTTAAAAACGAGAGATTTCGGGATTTGTCGGAAACTTACAAAATGTCGGATGAGAAATCCGAAAAGATAGCGTTGTAGATCGGGAAGTGGTGAACGTTTTTCTCCAAAGTAGCGATAAGATCCAAAGCCGTTTAGTATGTTTATTTGTCGATTTTTGTGAGTTGTTGGTGATGAAACTTGAAAGAAAAGAGAGGAAGGAGAGAGAGAAAGGAGAAGTGAAATGAAAGAAAAATGGTGGGGAATGGGAGGTTATCCTCCCATTTTCCAGTCCCCGCTTCCCGTGCGTTGTTCGTTTGCTCCGTCGTTTAATCGTAAATAATTATTTTAAATATTAATGGTGCGTTTTAAAATACGAATTATTACGCGATAAAATATTTAAATATTTTACAATTTAATTTATATTTGAGTTATAAAATTGTAAGTTAGTTTATTTAATTTGCGCGTTTTAATATTTTAAATTGTGTATGGTTTGTTTGTACGATACGAATGAATACAAAATATTATCAAAATAATATTTTTGACATAACAATGTTATTTAATAAAAATTGGTCACCAACGTTCGTATATAATTGAATCGAAATACCTCCGATTTAAATTGCGTACGATTTAATCAAATCGCATATTTGTATATATTCAACAATATATATATAATTCGATACATTAATTAGCCTAACAAGGAACTAATTACATGTATTAACATATGATTAGGCACTAATTACTAGTCCTAATTTGGCGGGTGTTACAATAGACCTATTAATTGATGTTAGATTTCACTTTTTGTTTAAGTGATTATAGGTTTCACTTGTTAAAGTAAGTGGTTATCTATAAGATATATCTGATTGATGATATTTGATGGATGCACTGTATGTGTGCGTAGGAAAAGATAGAAGCATGTTCATGGGAACATGTGCATGTGGAAAGAATTCAAACAGTCTAAGTATAGTTGTAAGTTGCTATTGAGGATCAATGTATGATAAGATGAATGTGATTATATCACATTAGTCAGATTGATTGAGGTTAGATTTCGGGGACGAAATCTCTTTAAGGGGGGAAGAGTTGTAACATCCTCGAAATGGACCTAGTTGTTTTATATTATTTCTTGATTTAAATTAGTATTTAAATGTGTTTGGAAATAATATTGCTTGAATTAGTTGAAATAATTCGAATAGGTGCCGAATATTCCAATGTGATAAGTAAATTATTAATTGTTGTAAATTAATATAGTTGACGGTGCAATAAAATGTTTGGACTCGCAAATGGTTTTCGGGTTCCAGACAATATATTGGGATGGGATATTAAATTATACCCGTATATTGAAGGCGGTTTGATGAGGCCGACTTATATATATCATTTCCTATTTAAGAAAGTTATTTATTTTCATTTAGAAACTCATAGAAACTCTCTGAAAACTTCCAAATCAATCCAGAAATCAAATCAGGAAGTTGTGATTCTTGTGAATCTTCAGAATCATCAGATTACCATCGTTAGATTCTTCAATCAGTAAGTATTCTTGAGTATTTAAGAATTTGATTTTTTGATTGAATTTGGGTAAATTGATGATTTGAGAGATTTGGATGTTAGAAACAGGTTATAAGTGTTACATATTGATTATGTGATGATATTTGAGGTTTATAACCGTTTAAAAATGAGTTTTTGGTGTTTTGGGGATTAAACCCGCGAGTTAGGGTTTCTGCTGTTCGTGCTGGGCTGGGACGAGGCCAGAAGCCGGCGGCTTCTTTGGCCAAGCCGGCGGCTTGTTCTTGTTAGCCGAAGCCGGCGGCTTCATAAGCCAAGCCGGCGGCTTGTGATGTTTTGTAGGAAACCGGCGGGTATAAACCCGACCCGGCGGTTGGTATAAGCTTTAAAACGGGTTTTAGTTCTGTTACCACATTTGGTAAATTACCCGGCGGTTGTTGAAGTGAAGCCGGAGGGTGAGGTTAGGAAGCCGGCGGCTTCTAGGAGGAAGCCGGCGGCTTGAAGGGCAGGTACAACATTTCTTGTTTGTTTGTCAATAAGTAATATGATTGTTAATTGATATATGTTAATAGATGATAATGATTATATTATAAATCATTAGTGGATAGTTAGGAACTAGTAATCTTGATGTAGATTATGTTAAGTTCCTAATGTTAAAGATTGATATAAGTTCAGTATTTATGATTTGATTACTAACTTATATTTGATTGGTTGATTCTCAGATGTGGAGAAGGCTCAGTGATATTAGACTACTGAGTGGAGGTCTGAGGTAGTCGGTGAGTGGATCTGTAACCTCAGTGTGATTTAGTTGTAATGATTTGATTTACAACAAGTAATTATAGTATTACTTTGATAGAATGTAATTGTTGAGATATCTTGCCATGATAGTTTGACTAGTTGCTTACTTGGCTGTTTGAGCTAGTATGTAAGATTCTGAGGTCAACTTGACTTGACAGTTGGACTTGGTTGTTATTGTAGACGACAGGAGATCTTGAAACTTGAAATGTTGGTTTGGAGATCTAGGTCGTGTGTGATTAACAACTGGTTATCGGTAATTCTGTATAGGCCAATACAGATGATTGATAAGAGTTCCTTGATTACCAAACCGGTATTAGGGTATCTCAGGAGCCACCAATCCTCATGACGATTGATAATGTTTGATTGGTGTAGCTTGACATTGATTGGATGTCGAGTGAATGATTGATTTTCTGTTTATTATAATTTGATGTAAACAGATTATTATGCTAGGTTGTACTGTTGCTTATAGTTTCATTCACTTAGCTTTATGCTAACCCCACCACAGTTCTGCCTGCAGGTTGAAATAGATGGGACATATTGGGCAGGGCGGGAAGTTGTTGGACTGGATGGAATGTTTGACAGGCTTTTACTCTGATGTTAGTTTTATAACTAAAGAGATGTGCTGAATTATATAACACCGAGTTTGTTAAAATGTCATGTATTAGATTTGAAAAAGTTTATTGACATTTTAATTGACATTGATAGTAAGGTTTTGAAATATATACGCTTCCGAGTCGCAAATATTATATATAGTGTTTATAATTAACGAGGGGTGTTATATCTATGTTTTTGAACTTCCATTTTTTCTCTTATAGCTTTGCAATATCTACACTTCTTTATGCTGGAGCTTCCATTTTGGGATACATGATGTTTGGAGGATTAACAGAATCTCAATTTACTCTCAATCTGCCTACAAATTTGTATGCGTCTAAAATTGCTGTATGGGCTACGGTACGTTAGTTACACATGCCTGCAAGATATTGATGTACAGGGCCGGCCCTGGCACCGGGCAGGCCGGGCGACGGCCCAGGGCAGCAAATGAAGAGGGGCATATGATTTTCTAGGGCTCCAATTGATCGACGAATATAGAATGAGCTTTGAATAGATTATTACAACTACACAGCCGTTCTGTACTTCTATGATAAAAAGAAAATACATTTTCTACAATTTTTAAGTGATTTTCGATGTCACAGTAAAAAATAAAAGCTTATAATCCATCGTTAATGGAGGAACTAGTATTATACCCGGGCGTTGCCCAGTTCAATGGTCGTTAATTAAATTATATATAACGTATATAATACTATCAAACTCATCGACTATTAAGTAACGAAGGACATAATATAATGGAAATGATAAAAGAAAGAAAACTCAATAATTGGTTCCCTTTCATATCATACCAATATTTTTTAGTGGCTTTTGTAATTTGCAATTAGAAGAAAGATTTTGAATCTAATCAGGATAGCCAAATGGAATATGTACAAGACTTTGAGCTTATAAAATCCAAGGGGATCAATTAACTTAAAAAAATGAAAATTCTACACATTTAAACACCACACAACCCATTTTTATCACTTTATGTTAAAAAAACATAAGTATTGACACATTAATAATCATCAAAAGATAGATTAGAGAAAAGCAAAGAGACCAGTTGTCAAGGCCTCCAAGCTTAGTGCGTAATTAAATCTTAAAATTGGACGAAATGGAATTGCATGTATAAATCGTGGTGCCAATAGTGGTTATTGTCGTTACCCGAATAGCCTCTTTGATAACTAATGCCCTCAGCTCCTCACCATTTGGACCCAATAACAGTATCAAAACAGGTTGTAGAGCTTTTGCTTAAAAACACTCTATCCATTTTCCCCTGCACATGCAGCTTTTCAAGTCTGCTCCACCTGTCTGGAAACAACAATTAAGATTTAAATTTCGATAAGAAAGATCAATAGCAAAAACATGTTTCAAATTTGACCCGTTTACTTAAAAACGGGATTTAGTTTATATATTATCTCTAAAAGGTCCTTAAACTTTTTACTTTTAAAACTATAACACAGGGGTCAAGAATTTATAGCAAACAAACCATTCTCCTCTGTAAGGCACAGTTTTTAGAGATGGATGAATGACAAACATTGAACCTACCTACAACTATACATATCAATGAGATCTTATATTGACCCTACTATGACTTCACCACATTACTCAACATTTCCTAAAACGTTTTAGTTTCAATTATATCCAGGTGTTAGATGGGTTGGTTCACCAATCGACCCATGATGCCTTTAAATCTTTGTACTTATGGGAAATCCAGAAATATGACAGAACTTGAGTTTCGGTGCATAAATCAATTTGACTCGTCCTTTTATTTTAAAATAACGCATTTTAATAGAAATAAAGATAATATTCTACCTCTATATACCTCTCCCTCTTCCCCAAGCACCAAGACCATCTAGTGCATAGAAAAGGAGAGTTTATAAATTTTCAAATAGTATAGTTGATAGCGCAAAATGAAATATATTATAATCATAAAACTTACCTTCTCGTGTTCATATTTTATGAATGGTTTCACTTGATCAGCTGGATCTCGAATAATATATATAGTTAATGAAAAGCCAATACCACCACTGTGCTACACCAACTCCCTCTTGCAAACACATTACAAATATTAAATAGAGATAGAACAGTTTACAATAAGCGAGCAATTATATGTGCCAAACACAAGTTCCACAAGAACCTTTTGCTAAAGTAGAACCTTACACAAAGAAGTCAATCTGCTATGTACAAAGAGGAGGGGGGGAAGCAGAAGTTATCTCCCAACCCGAATGACGGGTGCCTACTACCAAACAGCATAGAAGATCCTCTCATACCAATGTGCCAATTCCTTAAGTAAATGAAGTCTCACCTTAACAAAATAATAAGTACATGGAGTCTCAAAGCAATGTACATAGAGTTCATGGGTTGACGACTAAGGCCCAATAAGTTATCTTTAAACCGGCAGGGAGATGATCATTCTAAGCCTTCATGCACGATTAAAATCCATTCATTTCCTTACTCTCTTGATTCGGCTGAAACAGATTACAAAATAATTTTACATTACACAAAAACAAATTCATGTTCTACATACATCAATTCCTCATTACTAAATAATAAGCACTTGACCGTTAGCATTCTTGATTTGTCTCAACCCAAATCATAGCTTCGCCTTTTTATGAGTATATATATAATGGGTATTTATGATCGAATGCATATGTTGGATCAATATATTTGTTTTGATATTAAATAAATCTCAAATCAAGCATAAATACAAATGCAAGCTTATAAAGCCAAACAAATCAGGCAATAATCTACATTAAATGCCTGCATTCATACAAAGGTTGGATTGTGCATCCTATTCCTACCTCAATAGTATATGCAGAACCCAAAAACAGAACCTAAACTTATGAGCAATAAGACTTATCTTTCTAGCAAGCTGCAATCCTTATGGAAAAACTTGACACAAGTCAACATCCTTAAAGTATTGTAAGCATAAAAATATAATAATAAATTATAACTGGTGGGTTTTAACAATGAACAGTGATAAAAGAAAATTCAGGAGATAAACAAACAAACTAAGCAGCAAGTACCATACCTCTACTTTGAATCAACGCCCATCTACTTTAATTCATCACTTCAGTTTACCTCTTCCTAAAAATGTTTATCTCAAGCCTGCATGAAGATTCGTTCAGTATTAATATCAAGCATATTGTGTTCTTTTAGTAACACTCGTATAAGTTTGTATCATCAAGAATTAGACCTTCTGATAGCCGAAACTATCATTGATTCAATTAGTGATGTGAATTTTCAAATTACAGAGAGATATTCATATTCTAAATCATCAATTCATCATTGCTAGGATAAACAAACTTACAATTTTTTGTACGATGATCTCTTCCTTGGAGTCTTATGGAAACAGGACTGTATGCATTCAAATGACTAACCTATAAAGACAAAATAAATATTGCATTGTTAATAGTAATCTGCTTGATAGTAATTGATGGTCATATGCAACCTTAGATCGCAAAAACACAACCTGGTACTTCCACTAAATAAAATTATATAACCATCAATGCCTAATCAACTTCAAAATTAAACAACAATTTTCATAATACGGACTTCTTAACAGTTTAATTTAAGATATCTAAAGATGTTGTCTAGTGACAACCATGAAAACTAATGAATTAGAACCATAGAAACTTAAATGAAACAACAAAATTGTGAGTATAACGACACAAAATTACCTGGGTGTGAGAAACCTCACTGTATCATCAAAAGAACGTCATGAAGACTTCAAAGACCCACAATCAACTGTTGATTTCAGAATCATATACCCAAATCATTGCGATTAAAGAAGAAGAACATACAATTTTAAAAATTCCGCATAAACAAAATTTGGTATAATTTTTTTTCTTCGTATAACAACTTGTTGATTTGGGGTTGGAACCCTAGATTTATGATATTAAATTTTGGGTTTGAGAGTACGTAGATGATGGAATTGAAATCAAATGTTAGCGATTTAATAGGAGAACGTGTGGAGCGGTTACTATTATGTATTATTCCTTAGAAGATATTGAGAAACCGCCACCAAAACGTAACCAACAATGAATGGGTTGTGACGGTCAGGATCAAATGTTGGGCTGATCGGACGGTTTAGAATGGGAGTCAACTTATAACTGCCGGGTCAACGCACCGGCAGCCATGTATTACCTCTTCGTAAAAATGTTTATCTCAAGCCTGCATGAAAATTCGTTCAGTATTAATATCAAGCATATGGTGTTCTTTTAGTAACACTCGTATAAGTTTGTATCATCAAGAATTAGACCTTCTGATAGCCGAAACTATCATTGATTCAATTAGTGATGTGAATTTTCAAATTACAGAGAGATATTCATATTCTAAATCATCAATTCATCATTGCTAGGATAAACAAACTTACAATTTTTTGTACGATGATCTCTTCCTTGGAGTCTTATGGAAACAGGACTGTATGCATTCAAATGACTAACCTATAAAGACAAAATAAATATTGCATTGTTAATAGTAATCTGCTTGATAGTAATTGATGGTCATATGCAACCTTAGATCGCAAAAACACAACCTGGTACTTCCACTAAATAAAATTATATAACCATCAATGCCTAATCAACTTCAAAATTAAACAACAATTTTCAAAATACGGACTTCTTAGCAGTTTAATTTAAGATATCTAAAGATGTTGTCTAGTGACAACCATGAAAACTAATGAATTAGAACCATAGAAACTTAAATGAAACAACAAAATTGTGAGTATAACAACACAAAATTACCTGGGTGTGAGAAACCTCACTGTATCATCAAAAGAACGTCATGAAGACTTCAAAGACCCACAATCAACTGTTGATTTCAGAATCATATACCCAAATCATTGCGATTAAAGAAGAAGAACATACAATTTTAAAAATTCCGCATAAACAAAATTTGGTATAATTTTTTTTCTTCGTATAACAACTTGTTGATTTGGGGTTGGAACCCTAGATTTATGATATTAAATTTTGGGTTTGAGAGTAAATAGATGATGGAATTGAAATCAAATGTTAGCGATTTAATAGGAGAACGTGTGGAGCGGTTACTATTATGTATTATTCCTTAGAAGATATTGAGAAACCGCCACCAAAACGTAACCAACAATGAATGGGTTGTGACGGTCAGGATCAAATGTTGGGCTGATCGGACGGTTTAGAATGGGAGTCAACTTATAACTGCCGGGTCATCTAGTGCATAGAAAAGGAGAGTTTATAAATTTTCAAATAGTATAGTTGATAGCGCAAAATGAAATATATTATAATCATAAAACTTACCTTCTCGTGTTCATATTTTATGAATGGTTTCACTTGATCAGTTGGATCTCGAATAATATATATAGTTAATGAAAAGCCAATACCACCACTGTGCTACACCAACTCCCTCTTGCAAACACATTACAAATATTAAATAGAGATAGAACAGTTTACAATAAGCGAGCAATTATATGTGCCAAACACAAGTTCCACAAGAAGCTTTTGCTAAAAGTAGAACCTTACACAAAGAAGTCAATCTGCTATGTACAAAGATGAGGGGGGAAGCAGAAGTTATCTCCCAACCCGAATGACGGGTGCCTACTACCAAACAGCATAGAAGATCCTCTCATACCAATGTGCCAATTCCTTAAGTAAATGAAGTCTCACCTTAACAAAATAATAAGTACATGGAGTCTCAAAGAAATGTACATAGAGTTCATGGGTTGACGACTAAGGCCCAATAAGTTATCTTTAAACCGGCAGGGAGATGATCATTCTAAGCCTTCATGCACGATTAAAATCCATTCATTTCCTTACTCTCTTGATTCGGCTGAAACAGATTACAAAATAATTTTACATTACACAAAAACAAATTCATGTTCTACATACATCAATTCCTCATTACTAAATAATAAGCACTTGACCGTTAGCATTCTTGATTTGTCTCAACCCAAATCATAGCTTCGCCTTTTTATGAGTATATATATAATGGGTATTTATGATCGAATGCATATGTTGGATCAATATATTTGTTTTGATATTAAATAAATCTCAAATCAAGCATAAATACAAATGCAAGCTTATAAAGCCAAACAAATCAGGCAATAATCTACATTAAATGCCTGCATTCATACAAAGGTTGGATTGTGCATCCTATTCCTACCTCAATAGTATATGCAGAACCCAAAAACAGAACCTAAACTTATGAGCAATAAGACTTATCTTTCTAGCAAGCTGCAATCCTTATGGAAAAACTTGACACAAGTCAACATCCTTAAAGTATTGTAAGCATAAAAATATAATAATAAATTATAACTGGTGGGTTTTAACAATGAACAGTGATAAAAGAAAATTCAGGAGATAAACAAACAAACTAAGCAGCAAGTACCATACCTCTACTTTGAATCAACGCCCATCTACTTTAATTCATCACTTCAGTTTACCTCTTCCTAAAAATGTTTATCTCAAGCCTGCATGAAGATTCGTTCAGTATTAATATCAAGCATATTGTGTTCTTTTAGTAACACTCGTATAAGTTTGTATCATCAAGAATTAGACCTTCTGATAGCCGAAACTATCATTGATTCAATTAGTGATGTGAATTTTCAAATTACAGAGAGATATTCATATTCTAAATCATCAATTCATCATTGCTAGGATAAACAAACTTACAATTTTTTGTACGATGATCTCTTCCTTGGAGTCTTATGGAAACAGGACTGTATCCATTCAAATGACTAACCTATAAAGACAAAATAAATATTGCATTGTTAATAGTAATCTGCTTGATAGTAATTGATGGTCATATGCAACCTTAGATCGCAAAAACACAACCTGGTACTTCCACTAAATAAAATTATATAACCATCAATGCCTAATCAACTTCAAAATTAAACAACAATTTTCATAATACGGACTTCTTAACAGTTTAATTTAAGATATCTAAAGATGTTGTCTAGTGACAACCATGAAAACTAATGAATTAGAACCATAGAAACTTAAATGAAACAACAAAATTGTGAGTATAACGACACAAAATTACCTGGGTGTGAGAAACCTCACTGTATCATCAAAAGAACGTCATGAAGACTTCAAAGACCCACAATCAACTGTTGATTTCAGAATCATATACCCAAATCATTGCGATTAAAGAAGAAGAACATACAATTTTAAAAATTCCGCATAAACAAAATTTGGTATAATTTTTTTTCTTCGTATAACAACTTGTTGATTTGGGGTTGGAACCCTAGATTTATGATATTAAATTTTGGGTTTGAGAGTACGTAGATGATGGAATTGAAATCAAATGTTAGCGATTTAATAGGAGAACGTGTGGAGCGGTTACTATTATGTATTATTCCTTAGAAGATATTGAGAAACCGCCACCAAAACGTAACCAACAAAGAATGGGTTGTGACGGTCAGGATCAAATGTTGGGCTGATCGGACGGTTTAGAATGGTAGTCAACTTATAACTGCCGGGTCAACGCACCGGCAGCCATGTATTACCTCTTCGTAAAAATGTTTATCTCAAGCCTGCATGAAAATTCGTTCAGTATTAATATCAAGCATATGGTGTTCTTTTAGTAACACTCGTATAAGTTTGTATCATCAAGAATTAGACCTTTTGATAGCCGAAACTATCATTGATTCAATTAGTGATATGAATTTTCAAATTACAGAGAGATATTCATATTCTAAATCATCAATTCATCATTGCTAGGATAAACAAACTTACAATTTTTTGTACGATGATCTCTTCCTTGGAGTCTTATGGAAACAGGACTGTATGCATTCAAATGACTAACCTATAAAGACAAAATAAATATTGCATTGTTAATAGTAATCTGCTTGATAGTAATTGATGGTCATATGCAACCTTAGATCGCAAAAACACAACCTGGTACTTCCACTAAATAAAATTATATAACCATCAATGCCTAATCAACTTCAAAATTAAACAACAATTTTCAAAATACGGACTTCTTAACAGTTTAATTTAAGATATCTAAAGATGTTGTCTAGTGACAACCATGAAAACTAATGAATTAGAACCATAGAAACTTAAATGAAACAACAAAATTGTGAGTATAACAACACAAAATTACCTGGGTGTGAGAAACCTCACTGTATCATCAAAAGAACGTCATGAAGACTTCAAAGACCCACAATCAACTGTTGATTTCAGAATCATATACCCAAATCATTGCGATTAAAGAAGAAGAACATACAATTTTAAAAATTCCGCATAAACACAATTTGGTATAATTTTTTTTTCTTCGTATAACAACTTGTTGATTTGGGGTTGGAACCCTAGATTTATGATATTAAATTTTGGGTTTGAGAGTAAATAGATGATGGAATTGAAATCAAATGTTAGCGATTTAATAGGAGAACGTGTGGAGCGGTTACTATTATGTATTATTCCTTAGAAGATATTGAGAAACCGCCACCAAAACGTAACCAACAATGAATGGGTTGTGACGGTCAGGATCAAATGTTGGGCTGATCGGACGGTTTAGAATGGGAGTCAACTTATAACTGCCGGGTCATCTAGTGCATAGAAAAGGAGAGTTTATAAATTTTCAAATAGTATAGTTGATAGCGCAAAATGAAATATATTATAATCATAAAACTTACCTTCTCGTGTTCATATTTTATGAATGGTTTCACTTGATCAGTTGGATCTCGAATAATATATATAGTTAATGAAAAGCCAATACCACCACTGTGCTACACCAACTCCCTCTTGCAAACACATTACAAATATTAAATAGAGATAGAACAGTTTACAATAAGCGAGCAATTATATGTGCCAAACACAAGTTCCACAAGAAGCTTTTGCTAAAAGTAGAACCTTACACAAAGAAGTCAATCTGCTATGTACAAAGATGAGGGGGGAAGCAGAAGTTATCTCCCAACCCGAATGACGGGTGCCTACTACCAAACAGCATAGAAGATCCTCTCATACCAATGTGCCAATTCCTTAAGTAAATGAAGTCTCACCTTAACAAAATAATAAGTACATGGAGTCTCAAAGAAATGTACATAGAGTTCATGGGTTGACGACTAAGGCCCAATAAGTTATCTTTAAACCGGCAGGGAGATGATCATTCTAAGCCTTCATGCACGATTAAAATCCATTCATTTCCTTACTCTCTTGATTCGGCTGAAACAGATTACAAAATAATTTTACATTACACAAAAACAAATTCATGTTCTACATACATCAATTCCTCATTACTAAATAATAAGCACTTGACCGTTAGCATTCTTGATTTGTCTCAACCCAAATCATAGCTTCGCCTTTTTATGAGTATATATATAATGGGTATTTATGATCGAATGCATATGTTGGATCAATATATTTGTTTTGATATTAAATAAATCTCAAATCAAGCATAAATACAAATGCAAGCTTATAAAGCCAAACAAATCAGGCAATAATCTACATTAAATGCCTGCATTCATACAAAGGTTGGATTGTGCATCCTATTCCTACCTCAATAGTATATGCAGAACCCAAAAACAGAACCTAAACTTATGAGCAATAAGACTTATCTTTCTAGCAAGCTGCAATCCTTATGGAAAAACTTGACACAAGTCAACATCCTTAAAGTATTGTAAGCATAAAAATATAATAATAAATTATAACTGGTGGGTTTTAACAATGAACAGTGATAAAAGAAAATTCAGGAGATAAACAAACAAACTAAGCAGCAAGTACCATACCTCTACTTTGAATCAACGCCCATCTACTTTAATTCATCACTTCAGTTTACCTCTTCCTAAAAATGTTTATCTCAAGCCTGCATGAAGATTCGTTCAGTATTAATATCAAGCATATGGTGTTCTTTTAGTAACACTCGTATAAGTTTGTATCATCAAGAATTAGACCTTCTGATAGCCGAAACTATCATTGATTCAATTAGTGATGTGAATTTTCAAATTACAGAGAGATATTCATATTCTAAATCATCAATTCATCATTGCTAGGATAAACAAACTTACAATTTTTTGTACGATGATCTCTTCCTTGGAGTCTTATGGAAATAGGACTGTATGCATTCAAATGACTAACCTATAAAGACAAAATAAATATTGCATTGTTAATAGTAATCTGCTTGATAGTAATTGATGGTCATATGCAACCTTAGATCGCAAAAACACAACCTGGTACTTCCACTAAATAAAATTATATAACCATCAATGCCTAATCAACTTCAAAATTAAACAACAATTTTCAAAATACGGACTTCTTAACAGTTTAATTTAAGATATCTAAAGATGTTGTCTAGTGACAACCATGAAAACTAATGAATTAGAACCATAGAAACTTAAATGAAACAACAAAATTGTGAGTATAACAACACAAAATTACCTGGGTGTGAGAAACCTCACTGTATCATCAAAAGAACGTCATGAAGACTTCAAAGACCCACAATCAACTGTTGATTTCAGAATCATATACCCAAATCATTGCGATTAAAGAAGAAGAACATACAATTTTAAAAATTCCGCATAAACAAAATTTGGTATAATTTTTTTTTCTTCGTATAACAACTTGTTGATTTGGGGTTGGAACCCTAGATTTATGATATTAAATTTTGGGTTTGAGAGTACGTAGATGATGGAATTGAAATCAAATGTTAGCGATTTAATAGGAGAACGTGTGGAGCGGTTACTATTATGTATTATTCCTTAGAAGATATTGAGAAACCGCCACCAAAACGTAACCAACAATGAATGGGTTGTGACGGTCAGGATCAAATGTTGGGCTGATCGGACGGTTTAGAATGGGAGTCAACTTATAACTGCCGGGTCATCTAGTGCATAGAAAAGGAGAGTTTATAAATTTTCAAATAGTATAGTTGATAGCGCAAAATGAAATATATTATAATCATAAAACTTACCTTCTCGTGTTCATATTTTATGAATGGTTTCACTTGATCAGCTGGATCTCGAATAATATATATAGTTAATGAAAAGCCAATACCACCACTGTGCTACACCAACTCCCTCTTGCAAACACATTACAAATATTAAATAGAGATAGAACAGTTTACAATAAGCGAGCAATTATATGTGCCAAACACAAGTTCCACAAGAAGCTTTTGCTAAAAGTAGAACCTTACACAAAGAAGTCAATCTGCTATGTACAAAGATGAGGGGGGAAGCAGAAGTTATCTCCCAACCCGAATGACGGGTGCCTACTACCAAACAGCATAGAAGATCCTCTCATACCAATGTGCCAATTCCTTAAGTAAATGAAGTCTCACCTTAACAAAATAATAAGTACATGGAGTCTCAAAGCAATGTACATAGAGTTCATGGGTTGACGACTAAGGCCCAATAAGTTATCTTTAAACCGGCAGGGAGATGATCATTCTAAGCCTTCATGCACGATTAAAATCCATTCATTTCCTTACTCTCTTGATTCGGCTGAAACAGATTACAAAATAATTTTACATTACACAAAAACAAATTCATGTTCTACATACATCAATTCCTCATTACTAAATAATAAGCACTTGACCGTTAGCATTCTTGATTTGTCTCAACCCAAATCATAGCTTCGCCTTTTTATGAGTATATATATAATGGGTATTTATGATCGAATGCATATGTTGGATCAATATATTTGTTTTGATATTAAATAAATCTCAAATCAAGCATAAATACAAATGCAAGCTTATAAAGCCAAACAAATCAGGCAATAATCTACATTAAATGCCTGCATTCATACAAAGGTTGGATTGTGCATCCTATTCCTACCTCAATAGTATATGCAGAACCCAAAAACAGAACCTAAACTTATGAGCAATAAGACTTATCTTTCTAGCAAGCTGCAATCCTTATGGAAAAACTTGACACAAGTCAACATCCTTAAAGTATTGTAAGCATAAAAATATAATAATAAATTATAACTGGTGGGTTTTAACAATGAACAGTGATAAAAGAAAATTCAGGAGATAAACAAACAAACTAAGCAGCAAGTACCATACCTCTACTTTGAATCAACGCCCATCTACTTTAATTCATCACTTCAGTTTACCTCTTCCTAAAAATGTTTATCTCAAGCCTGCATGAAGATTCGTTCAGTATTAATATCAAGCATATGGTGTTCTTTTAGTAACACTCGTATAAGTTTGTTTCATCAAGAATTAGACATTCTGATAGCCGAAACTATCATTGATTCAATTAGTGATGTGAATTTTCAAATTACAGAGAGATATTCAAATTCTAAATCATCAATTCATCATTGCTAGGATAAACAAACTTACAAATTTTTGTACGATGATCTCTTCCTTGGAGTCTTATGGAAACAGGACTGTATGCATTCAAATGACTAACCTATAAAGACAAAATAAATATTGCATTGTTAATAGTAATCTGCTTGATAGTAATTGATGGTCATATGCAACCTTAGATCGCAAAAACACAACCTGGTACTTCCACTAAATAAAATTATATAACCATCAATGCCTAATCAACTTCAAAATTAAACAACAATTTTCATAATACGGACTTCTTAACAGTTTAATTTAAGATATCTAAAGATGTTGTCTAGTGACAACCATGAAAACTAATGAATTAGAACCATAGAAACTTAAATGAAACAACAAAATTGTGAGTATAACAACACAAAATTACCTGGGTGTGAGAAACCTCACTGTATCATCAAAAGAACGTCATGAAGACTTCAAAGACCCACAATCAACTGTTGATTTCAGAATCATATACCCAAATCATTGCGATTAAAGAAGAAGAACATACAATTTTAAAAATTCCGCATAAACAAAATTTGGTATAATTTTTTTTTCTTCGTATAACAACTTGTTGATTTGGGGTTGGAACCCTAGATTTATGATATTAAATTTTGGGTTTGAGAGTACGTAGATGATGGAATTGAAATCAAATGTTAGCGATTTAATAGGAGAACGTGTGGAGCGGTTACTATTATGTATTATTCCTTAGAAGATATTGAGAAACCGCCACCAAAACGTAACCAACAATGAATGGGTTGTGACGGTCAGGATCAAATGTTGGGCTGATCGGACGGTTTAGAATGGGAGTCAACTTATAACTGCCGGGTCAACGCACCGGCAGCCATGTATATGGTCAATTGTCGACGGGTACCACCGAAGAAGAAGATTCCTTTTGTGCAGTTATCACTCATTTTTCAGTTTAACCCCTCGAGTATTAGTTAATAGTACAATATAACCCTTTCATTTAATAACTTATCAGTTATCACCTTACCATCATAATCATAATTTAAATAAAAGTGTATATTAGTTATACATCAAACGACACATATACTTTGCAAAAAAAAAAAATAATATGGGAAAAATACTCCTTTTTAAGAGTATCACACTTTTGTAGAACATATTAAACGATTTTGATGATTATAATAACAACATAAGACAATACAATTATATTTTTTTTCTTTTTTTTTCACCACTACTTCTTTTATGAAACTTATATTTCGATTTTTTAACTTCATAAAAAATCATAGGACCCAGTGCTTTTAAAAAATATATAGTATAGATATATAGATATATATATTTAAAACTGAATTTAAAAAATTTAAGCTTCAATGATCTAAACGGCTAGCATCATTTACCTATAGTTAAATTCATCGTGTGGAA
Source organism: Helichrysum umbraculigerum (assembly GCA_949592205.1). Classification (NCBI taxonomy): domain Eukaryota; kingdom Viridiplantae; phylum Streptophyta; class Magnoliopsida; order Asterales; family Asteraceae; genus Helichrysum; species Helichrysum umbraculigerum. The sequence continues at coordinate 72,188,798 of CATIUR010000003.1, forward strand.
ATGCCATATTACTAGATACTCCACCAAAATTGATGGGACGGCTCCAAAGATACTCAAGTTATAACATTCGTATATTTAATAGAAATCGGAGTTAGAATGAGTCATCTAGCTTGATCGTGTTCAAAATGAAAAAAATAATGTGTTAATTGTGTATAAAATTTATTAGGGGCATTTTATGACTGGTCCGCCCAGAGCATCACAAAACTCAGGACCGGCCCTGTTGATGTAGTGTATAAAACGAAATATGAATTAAATCCTGTTGATTCAACGAATACCCAAGAAAAAATCCCTTCTAACAAGCGTTAAATCAAAAGAATACCGATGTTGGGAAATATTTCTACTCAATTACAAGCAAACATTGAGAGGAAATTCAGTTATCATCAAAAACAAAACTGAAAAGTCTATTACATCCCAAAACCCTGTAAAATAAAAAAAAATTCTAAATGGGCCTAAAAACATAACGGGCCGAACATAAAGCCCAAAACAAAAGCCCAAACATAACAGAAAAAACATAAAATGACCCATAACTTATTCTAGGAGCTGTTTTTGGGCTTCGAAGTTAGGTAAGCCGCCTACGGCAGTTACCAAGACGTGGGCCTCGTTCCAAGCTTCGAATCGACAGCTCATGGGCCTGAAACGGAGCCTCGTAGCCCAAGTTATGGCCTTTTTCGTGCAGCTCTTTTAATGACACGCTCGTGGGCCTCCATAAACATGTGAGCCCGCTCTTCCACACTTGAGCCTCCATCAGATATTCATTATAATTAGAACTCTTAAACATGTTAGGATTATCAAACTTCTTTTATAATCCATGATCTTCTGTTGTGTTGATCGATCCCAACAACATACACTACATATTCTATTTACAGTTAATTTTAAAATCTCTTGACTCATTTATTTCATTATTTCTACTGTAGGTAATCAGTCCGCTTACCAAATATCCTTTTTTTACATAGTCCGTTAGTGTTTGTCCTTTATTTTCCCAAACTTTTTAGTGTGAGCTAGAAAAAATGATTCTAGAACCATATTTTCTATTTGCCTATTCAGTAAAAAGTTAACTGTATTCACTTAACAAGAGCTACATATGCGTTGACTATATCCCCCGTAGGCCACGAGTCTGGAGGAACTGATTCCATCTAGCCGTCAAGAGTCTCACATCTACTCCCTCCTCCTAAGAACGTCACTGGTTATCTCAACTTTACTGGTTGCGCTCTCCGTCCCCTTCTTTGGTAAGCTATATATTGAATATTTACATTAATGATCTTCTTGTTTTTGTTCCTATATTGGTTATTAGTGCGAGCTATAAATAACGACAGACTATTAGTCGGTTATTACTTAGCGCAACATGAATATTGGACTATGTGCACATTTAGGCGTTAGCAGCACTCGACGAATTATCCTTATTTCAAGTTGGTGTTCATCAGTATCCATACATCATCAAAGAGTGATTAACTTTTCAATCATATATTTTGTAAAAATGAAAAAATTAAGTGTAATTTGTTCAAATGAGGTGATCTGGATTGGAAATGCAAAGGTGTGGATACAAAAATAACCATTATAGTTGGCAAAAAACAATACCCATCTTAGTGCTCACACCCCCAAAGTGTAGCCTAGTTTGAAGTATCATGGTTCAATTTTCATCCGTTGCAAGGAGGAACCCGATTTACATAATAATTCTTGGTAAGGATGTAGTATGAGTTGGTTGGGTCACCGTGTAGGCTGGACACTATATGAGCTTTATTTATCATTAAAGAAAAGTGGTAAGGACGTATCGGTTGGAATTGTAGGAAAATCAACCTCTTGGGTAGTGGTATCTTTTCTGAAAGAAAAAAAGTTGTCGATATATCTTTAACTAATATAGAATAGAAACAGAGTATGTATAATTATTCTCAAAAGTTAGTTACCATATGTATGTGATCTAATATATGACTAGCATTGATGATTTAATCCAATCTTGCTATTGTACATCCACAATTTCTATGTTCTATACCTTGTTGGAACATATATTGATAATTGTTTCCTTGTTTTTACAGCTCTGGTTATGTCACTGATAGGATCTTTACTGACAATGCTTGTGGTAAGTTCTTACTTGCATTGTATTTCTACATATATACAAGGAGAGGAAATAATGGGTTATTTGTTTTTCAGTCATTAATATTTCCTTGTGCTTGCTATTTGCGCATCGTAAGGGGCAAGATAACTCGCTTTCAGGTATCACACATAACTCTTTCGACTTAAACTCGTCATAGAAAACTATGTTGTGTTATACCTAAAGTTTCAATTGTGGGACACATTAGAAATTAATTAGAATTCAAAGACCAATTAACGGCAACTAAGCTTAAGTAATAAAGTTCAAACATTTGTATGTATCCTACTTTAAAACTAGTCATCAATGTATGTTTGAAACTTTCAACCATAGATGCATAGTAGAAACAGATTTGAATGTTTCATACAAACAATAAATCTCGGATAAACTTAGACTAAAAATATTTAATCATATTTATAAATGTACGCGCTGTGTCATATCTTTGTGCTTCGATTCTCTTGCTAATTCATTTACTGGCTTGATTGATAGGGATCACTTTGTGTACTAACTATTGCGATCGGTATTGTGTCATTGACTTTTGGAACCTACACAGCCATGTCTGAGATCGTTCGACAGCTGCTATGATCATGTCACTTTTGGTACATATATGTACTAATATCCAAACACATTTTGTTGGCATGCTATCCAAATAGACAATGAATTGTACTTATTGTTTTTAAATTTTATAGAAATTTTGTTGTCAATCCTCTGTATGTATTCTAAGAGGTATTATTTTTTGTTACTAACGTCTTCACCAAATGAACCATCCTTAGATGCTAAAAGAATGCGTTTTTATCTTTTCAATGAATTACTATAAAAACATTGTGTACGTGATTGACAATTGTATATGGTAAACATCAAGCGTCGTTATCCTTTATGAATACGGTTCAAATGAGGACACCAATTTTGAGTGAGAATGAGGGAACCAATAGATTTATGTCATGTGTCACTTTATTCTCTCTCCTCCACATTTTTTAAAATTAAATATCTCACAAGCGGTAAGTCGAAAAATCATGAAAATTGCACCATAAAATTCAGCGTTTTCTCCTCTTCGATTTGCCGTCACTCAAGGCATACTTTCGACAACTTTTTTTTTCTTCCATTTTTTGGTGAGTTTTACAAATTAGTAACACATGTGTTAGTGATTGGTTATACATTTAATTTGTGGTTAAGGTTAGGGTTTAGGGTTAGGGTTAGGGTTTAGTAGGGTTTAGGGTTTATTAGGGTTTAGGGTTTAGTAGGGTTTAGGGTTTAGAATGATTTAGGGTTTAGAGTTTTGTAAAGCGTTTAGGGTTTAGGGTTTAGGGGTTAGGGTTTAGGGTTTGGGGCCCTGAAACCCCAAACCCTAAACCCTAAACCCTTACCCCTAAACCCCAAACCCTAAACGCAACACTGTAACACATGTATTAGTAAATGTGAAACCCACCAAAAAAATGAGAAAAAAAAAATTTCGTCAAAAGTATGCCTTGAGGGACGGCAAATCGAAGAGGAAAAAACGCTGAATTCAATGGTGCAATTTTCATAATTTTTGGATTTGTCGTTTGTGAGATAATTGATGTTTGAGGTAAATGAGTTTTGTACATGTGAAACATTCTCTTTGTACACATGGCTTGATATTATTAGTTCTCTCATTCTCACACAAATTCATATTCTCATTTGAACCCTACCCTATCCTTTATACATCGATGAATATAAATATAACCTTTTTTAACAAATATAAATGTTAAATTTAAATATAACCTGTTAAAACACTAAATGATGAAAAAAAGTCAAAAATGCCATAAAAAGGAATCATGAGCGAATAACAGAAGAAAAGAGAAAAAGGAAAAGAAAAAAAAGTTGTTTCCTAGTAGGGCATCTAGCTCCCTATCCCCACATACGCATGTAGTGGTAATTTGGTACAAGACCTCTCTCGACCGTTATACAAAATGATACATCAGAGTCACATTAGCATCATGTTAGTACTATTTAAAACTGATATAAAACTGATGCATCACTGTCAACAGTGGCACATCACTCAATTTTCTGAATCTTACAATATATATATATATATATATATATATATATATATATATATATATATATATATATATATATATATATATAGGATTGGGATACATGGAGAAGATTTTTTGATGGGAGAAAGCGGAGAAATGATCCAGGCCTTTCAATTTTGTAATCAACGATCATGAATATTCAATGGCAAGATTGTAAATATTAATAAATATAAGCCAAAGTGTTTAAAGGGTTGAGGGACATAACCGTAAATTTAGACCCCATTTATTTTGAACCGTCATCATTCTTAATAAAAGTGAATCGATAATTCAGGCATGACTTATTGACTTTCCTAAAAAGGTAGATTTCCTATTTACATATTTTCATTCCATGATGCAAAGTATGAATACAATTTTTTTTAATATATAAAAAAGGTTTGGTGTTCACTGTAATTTAGTCCTGGACTAAAAAGAAAAATCAAAGGAATATATGTTTTCATTTATACAAATATTGGTGAATCATTGTATACTACATTTTAATCGTGAATATAAAATGTGAATTATAGATATATAAAGTGAATATATTATGGATTTTTAAGTTAATGAATAATTATGAATCAAAATATTTCAAAATAGTTATACGAATATAGAGTCATCCATATGATACATTTGCACCCTGTATCATAATTTATAAATGTAAGCTGATGAATCATAATCAAACCATTATAAATCTAATGAATCATAGTAGTACAAAGATACTGAATCATATTTGTGAAAATACTGAATCATAATATGAGTATTATGAATCAAAGTATAAACATATTGAATCATAGACATAGCATAAAAATATCGAATCTTAGTATGGGAATGATAAGTACGTTAAAATACAAAACTCACTTCAATGATTAATGATTAATAACTATATCAAAACTTACATAAATTATAATCATCGTAACATATGTAATTCACCATTATTGTAGTGCTTCAAATCAAGAAATTGAGTTTATCTATGAATTCAAAATCGAACCCAACTGAGTTTATCAATGAAATCGAAATCGAACCCGTGTGAATACTTTCTGTCGAAATCAAAATCCAAACTGAATTGAATGTTTATATATCGAAAGAAGAAAATATTATTATGAAACATATAGCTAACGAATCATATTATACTAACCCGATTAAGCTTTTTACTACTGTAGATCAAATAACCTTTTTTGGATAAAACCTGGAAATTTAAATTGAATCACAGTGATCGAATGATGAAAAAACAATTAAAATATGTTTATATTTACTAGAATCAACAACACAAAATATTGGTACTTAGAAATCGATTATGATGATTGACTTGAAAATAATAAAGAGAAAAAAATGTTGCGATGGTTAGAATGAACACATACACAAAAACAAATAATCAAATGATTGATGAATAACTATTAATTGGTTCTATGTCATACCATTGGGAAAATTTCTTTGAGAAATGCAATTTAACGATGACAAGGAAACAGATTAAATTATCAAATTGGTATTGCATCGAATAGATTCCTGTTAGTGGGTTTATGGAAGAGTAAGTCTTCTAACCATTTAATTTTGATTTAAATGAATATATATTTATTTTATATTACCTATAACTGTAATTTCCTATTATACCCTTTATCCCAGATTTTAAATGAGTGACCTATATTGCTTCTCCATCTTCTCTATTTTATTTTTCTTCTTTTTTGATCCCCTTACTATATATATATATATATATATATATATATATATATATATATATATATATATATATATATATATATATATATATATATATATATGTGTGTGTGTGTGTGACATTATTAAATAAAACAAAGTCATTACTATTAAAAACATTACATTTATTAAAGAAAATATTACGATAATTAAAAAATATACATCACATTTTTTATTCAAAACTTGAATTCTACAATTTAAGACTTTTTTTATTCTATTTTAATTTTTAAGTATTTTAATTTTAATCCATTAATAAAAAGATGAATTTAAAATAATAAAAATAAATGAGGGGCTTAAAATATAATTTGTAAAACCTATATACAAAAGTTAAAAAAACTCTCCTTTTTCACTCACCATCGCAGCTTCCGTTTTCATTCCAAACAAAAATCTTAATTTCTTTTTCATGGTATACAAATTAAATAAAAAATTGTTTTTTATTGCAAATGGCCCCACCTCCCCCCTTCTCTTCACCGTCGCCAAACCGAAGGCCTAACCGACGGATGACAACCAAAGTGACCGTGTCAATGATGACGGTTTTCAGTGACGTGTGGATTGCCAAACTGAAGCTGACGTTGGCAGCGGTTTTAACTAATGTATGTCTAATAGTAATATTTTTTTTATTGATTTGTGGGAATCAGGGTCGGTCCTGAGTTTTGTGATGCTCTGGGCGGACCAGTCATAAAATGCCCCTAATAAATTTTATACACAATTAACACATTATTTTTTTCATTTTGAACACGATCAAGCTAGATGACTCATTCTAACTCCGAATTCTATTAAATATATGAATGTTATAACTTGAGTATGTTTGGAGCCGTCCCATCAATTTTGGTGGAGTATCTAGTAATATGGCATTTCCACACGATGAATTTAACTGTAGGTAAACGATGCTAGCCGTTTAGATCATTGAATCTTAAATTTTTTAAATTCAGTTTTATTTCTATATATCTATACTCTATATTTTTTTAAAAGCACTGGGTCCTATGATTTTTTTATGAAGTTAAAGAATCGGAATATAAGTTTTATAAAAGAAGTAGTGGTGAAAAAAAGAAAAAAAAATGTAATTGTATTGTCTTATGTTGTTATTATAATCATCAAAATCGTTTAATATGTTCTACAAAAGTGTGATACTCTTAAAAAGGAGTATTTTTCCCAGATTATTTTTTTTGCAAAGTATATGTATCGTTTGATGTGTAACTAATATACACTTTTATTTAAATTATGATTTTGATGGTAAGGTGATAACTGATAAGTTATTAAATGAAAGGGTTATATTGTACTATTAACTAATACTCGAGGGGTTAAACTGAAAAATGAGTGATAACTGCACAAAAGGAATCTTCTTCTTCGGTGGTACCCGTCGACAATTCCTCCATTAACGATGGATTATACGCTTTCATTTTTTACTGTGACATCGAAAATCACTTAAAAATTATAGAAAATGTATTTTCTTTTTATCATAAAAGTACAGAACGGCTGTATAGTTGTAATAATCTATTCAAAGCTCATTCTATATTCGTCGATCAATTGGAGCCCTAGAAAATCATATGCCCCTCTTCGTTTGCTGCCATGGGCCGTCGCCCAGCCTGCCCGGTGCCAGGGCCGGCCCTGGTGGGAATGTATTCTAACTTTAGCCGCATCTATTTAGCGTTTACCTAATTTCATTTTGGTCTGTTGTGTATCAAATTTTCAATTTTGATCAATTGTGTGTATTGTGGAACTCGTTTTTGATGATGTGTCAATGACATATCATATAACGTGGTGAATAATACAATTGTCAGATCAAATACACACCATAGATGAAATTGTTGGAAAATGTTGATAAAAAACATGTAGTTTTTGTCAACTTAGGACATAAATAACTATATGTATATTTTATATATATAGTTAATACTTTTTGGGTTTATGTACCCTTTAATGAGAGCTTCGCAACGAGCTAAGATATGTCCAAAATGGAGTTAAGGTGAATGAGATATCGAGTCCTAAAGTGAGCTACTTGAAACGATAAAATGGAAGCTTATAAATGAATGGGAACTTGTCCCACATAGGAAATCACACACAAATATTGAGTAGTTTATATATTCAATAGTGGAGGTCATAGTGTGATCTCTTGTGATGTGTTTTACTCCCTTGCCTACGCGCGCGCAGGGGGGGGGGGGGGTGCAAACTGGGTTCGAGCTTATGAACCAATGCATGCCCATGCGACCTGCGGACACGCATGCTGCTCCGAAATTCTCGAGCTTGCCCAGGTCTTGTTTTGCTCCAACTCACAGTACATTTTTTGAAAAACTTCCAGATTTTTTATTTTTGGAAGAGATTGTTTCTATTAGATAAAAAATAATTTCCGTATCTCTTTTATACATAAAACGATTTATTAAATCGTTTCTGTTTTTACGATTTTGACTTGGAGAACAAGTAGTCGCAACAGTATATAAAGAAACATAGCTCATTCGAATGAAAGACACGAAATTTACAACCTTCTCTCAGCATTCTCGTAATCACCACATACGTTCTCTCATTAATTTTCAGGCAAGCTAGTTATACTCCGGCTGTACAACAGCTACTACCGTTGTACCCTGGGAAACATATGCGAATATGTTTTAAGGGAACTGTGTTCAACACGGGCAACGGTTTTCGACTCGTTATTTTCTGTTTCTGTTGGCTTTCTGTTATAGCTTTGGTTTCGTTTTCTAATACTATTTACTACAAACTTAAAACATATTCAAAAGACGAAACATTAATGTCGGATAGCGAAATAGACTTGGGTCGTTTCTGCAATTTGGAACACAGACTTGGGTCGTGTACCAACTTATGCAACTTAGTGTTGCAATTAATTCCGCAGCTTGGTGTCAACGTTATATTTGCGTTAAATTAATTTTGCCAAAACAGTTTGTCAAATTTTGTTTTCGTCAGCCTGTGATATGTGTTAATTGATTCACAAAAATTAGCTTCATTAATTTATGTGTCTTGTTTTTCTGTTGGTCCGAAAAACAGGAACAACTTTTGGTTGTTTGTTTTTATTTGAGTATACATGTGCTTTAATTCGAACTACTTATTGTTTAAAATCAATTTGGTGATATTTTGGTTGATAAAAAATATTTAAACAACTTGTTTAATTATTATGTATTGATTTCGATTTAATCGTTTTTCTATTGAAGATAAGAAACCAAGATTGAGTTTCTTATCGTTTCAAAGAAACCAAGATAGAGTTTCAAATTGTTTTCAAGAAACCGGGCTAGAGTTTCTTGTTTATTATAACCTGTTACGATTAATTGCTTATTCGTTTCAGTTTGTTGGATTTTTCAGATTTACTATGGCTGAGGGTCAATCTAGTGCTTCAAAGCAACCAGTGTCTGGTGCTAACACTGCTACTGTGACCGTTCCAACTATTGCTACTCATGCTGAGAGGCCGGAAAAATTTTCTGGTTTGCACTTTAAGAGATGGCAGCAGAAGATGTTCTTTTATCTCACTACCCTGAATTTGTCTCGGTTCTTGACCGAATCTGTACCCCAACTTGCTGAAGGGGAAACCGATGCACAAGTTTTGAGAGTTGTTGAAGCTTGGAACCATTCTGACTTTATTTGTCGGAACTATGTACTGAATTGCTTGGTTGATGGATTGTACAATGTTTATTGTCAAATCAAGACTTCCAAAGAACTATGGGGATCATTGGATCGGAAATATAAAACAGAGGATGCTGGAACCAAGAAATTTGTGGTAGCTCAGTTTTTGGATTATAAGATGGTTGATTCTAAGACTGTGATTAGTCAAGTACAAGAACTGCAAATTATGCTTCATGATATTCACGCTGAAGGTATGAAATTAAGTGAGACTTTTCAGGTTGCGGCTATGATTGAGAAGTTACCTCCGGGTTGGGTGGACTTCAAAAACTATCTCAAACATAAGCGCAAGGAGATGACAATAGAAGATCTTATTGTTCGTCTTAGGATTGAAGAGGACAATAAGTTAGCACAAAAGAGTAGTTACACGGCTACTTCTGCTAAGGCAAATATAGTGGAACATGGTCAGTCATCCAAGAACTACAAAGGAAAAGGCAAAGGCAAAAGCAACAATGAAAAGAAGGGCAAGGGGAAAACTGTGAACCTTGGTCCGAAAGCTGGGATTGTGAAAAAGAAATTCCAAGGGACTTGTTTTAATTGTGACCAACCGGGTCATAGGGCTACTAATTGTAAGATGCCAAAACGTGAATCTTCACGTCAAGCTAACATGGTGGATGATGATGTAATGGGACTTGTTGCTATGGTTTCCGATTAGCACTGGCAATTTTAGCCCAAATGCTATTTTACTGGGCGAATTTGGGTATTCTTACTTAGAATTTGGGTAGTTCTGGACAGCCAAAATTCTAGGAATGGGTTCAAATGGGCGAAATCTGATGCAACTATGGATCAAATGGGCGGAGTCTCATAAAAATATATTAAATGAAAAAAACTTGTTGAAGAAAAATACAGAGGGACGATTCTTGCGGAGACGATGACAGAGTGGAATATTTCTAGGTTAAATTGCTTTTTGCTATTTCCAGTCTGCTAAGTTTGCTATGTCCAGATTAAACTTTTAAATAAACAGTTAAACAATTTTGCTATTTCCAATCTCTTTTAATAAATAGTTAAAATTTGATATTTTAACTATTTATATTTACACTGGATATGTTTATTTATTTTTTAATTAAAGTATATTTATTTATTACTAGAGTTAAATAAATCATCTATCTTCTTTCTAATTTACTTCTAGATAAATAATAATCTGTAGTCCGCATTGGTTTATTTGGGCAAAATTTTAATTCTGGATAACTACTACTATTATTTATAATTCTTTTTTTTAGAAAATCCAAATAATTATCATGTATATAAATAAAGTTATTTAAGCGCAAATGAAAAAGTATGTAAATCATCTTATTTTTAAATATTTTTTAAACTAAAGCCCGTTACAGCCCGAGTCCGTTATAGCCCGAGCCCGTTATAGCCCGAGCCCGTTAAGACCCAAGCCCGTTGTGACCCGAGTCCAATTTGACCCGGTAGCCCAAACCCACCCGCCCGCCCGTTTTGCCACCTCTATTTCCGATCATAGTATGATAATTTCGGAAGTGAACCTTGTGGATACTGATTCCAAAGGGTGGTGGGTTGATACCGGGGCTACACGTCATGTTTGTTCTGATAAGAGTCTCTTTCACACATTCAAGGAAATTAAAGATGGTGAAAAACTCTTCATGGGAAACTCGGCTACCGCTGAAATCAAGGGTGAAGGAAAAGTGATCTTGAAGATGACATCCGAGAAAGAGCTCACATTGAACAATGTGTTGTATGTGCCCGAGATTCGCAAGAATCTCGTGTCCGGGTGGTTGCTTAATAAGTTTGGTTTTAGGCTTGTGTTTGAGTCTGATAAGGTCGTGTTGACCAAGAATGGTATTTATGTTGGTAAGGGCTATGCCCTAAATGGTATGTTTAAACTTAATGTAATGGTTATCAAAAGTGAAATGAATAAGACTACTACTGGTTCTACTTATATGCTTGAGTCTTCTTCTAATATGTGGCATGGTCGTCTTGGTCATGTTAATTTTAATTCTATTCGTCGTTTGATTAAATTGAATTGCATACCAACGTTTCATATTGACTCGAATTACAAATGTAAAACATGTGTTGAATCCAAACTTACAAGATCATCATTCCAATCAGTTGAAAGAAAAACTGAACCACTTGATATAATTCACACGGATATATGTGATTTAAAATCAACTCCAACAAGAGGTGGCAACAAGTATTTCATCACATTTATTGATAATAGCATGAAATATTGTTATGTATATTTACTTAAAAGTAAAGATGAAGCAATCAAAAAATTCGTGTTATACAAGAATGAAGTTGAGAATCAACTTAATAAGAAAATCAAGGTAGTTAGTGTTGGGTTTTCTATTCCCTAACTAGATTAACTTATGCAGCGGAAAAATAACAATTAATCTAGAGCAACTAGGAAACTAAACCCTAAAGGACCGCTACTTAATAAAGCTATTAATGATAACAAAATAAATAGATAAATGAGAAAATACTAACCTTTGAGAAAACCAATTTCTCACGCGCGGACCACCTCGCAGAACCTTCACGCAGACTCCTTGCTCGACCTTCCATGCTTTGGATGGCAAGTACCCAAAATAGAATACCTCTAATGCGTCATACCCGTGAACCAAGAGAAACTCTAAATCCTAGGGTCCCGACTCTACGTCGTGTAAACTCTCACAAGGATTAGGAATGAGAAAGAGAGAAAGAGACGAACTAAATTCGAATATGGGATGATTGGAAACCACGGATTAGGCCTCTATTTATAGGGGAGGAGGAGGCATTGGGGTTTATACTCCAGCCGATGTGGGACAACTGAATTCGGCCTCCAATCGCCGGTTGGAGCTTCCAACCACCGGTTGGGCTTAATTCCTGCCCAAGTAATTACGCGTCAACTCCTGGTCAAACCCTAATCCATCCAACCGCCGGTTGAACCTTCCAACCGCCGGTTGGAACTCGTTTCCAGAATGTTCCTTTTAGTTTCTAATTAATATTCAATTAATAAACTAACTAAACATTCTTTATTGTTTCTGTTAATTACTTTCAGCTTCTAATTAATTTATCAACTATGATAAATTAACAAACTAATTAATTAACTTATGATATTAATTCCAATTAATATTATCTCTCTTATTGTTTCTCTTACTGTTCATCGAGGGCAACCCAAAAAGGACTCTACCTTTAGAATAGTCTTACCAATTAGTAATGACATTGGACACTATTTCCAACAGTTAGAAGTGATAGAGGGGGTGAATATGTGTCACCATTTGCTGAATTTTGTGAGCAACATGGTATTAGACATGAATTTACTGCTCCTTACTCACCTCAACAAAACGGTATTGCCGAGAGAAAGAACCGCACCTTGAAAGAAATGATGAATGCCATGTTAATAAGTTCTGGATTAGGTCAGAACATGTGGGGAGAAGCTATTCTCTCGGCTAATTATCTTTTAAATAAGATACCTCGGAGAAAGAAGGATGAAACCCCATATGAACTATGGACGGGAAGAAAACCTTCCTACAAATACTTAAAAGTGTGGAGGTGTTTAGCCAAAGTGGTTGTTCCACCCCTAAAACGGTAAAGATTGGACCAAAGACTGTGGATTGCATATTCATTGGATATGCTCACCATAGTAGTGCCTATCGATTTCTTGTGCATGAATCTAAGATTCCTGATATACACAAGAATACGATAATGGAATCAAGGAATGCTTCATTCTTTGAAAATACGTTTCCTTGTCTAATTTCATATGAACAACCTAATGTGGTTAATCATGATGAAGAACCAAATATGGTTAATCATGATGAACAACCTAATGAGGTTAATCATGATGAAGGACTAGATAGTCTAGTTAGACAAGAACAATCCGAGGAAGAGGATGTTGAACCTAGAAGAAGTAAAAGGGCAAGGGTTGAGAAATCGTTTGGTCCTGATTTTGTTTCTTTCATGGTAGAAAGTGAACCCAAAACCTATCGAGAGGCTGTTACTTCTTCTGAAGGACCCCAATGGAAAGAAGCCATCAAAAGTGAGATAGATTCTATTTTACAAAACCATACATGGGAGCTAGTGGATCTTCCTCCGGGATGCAAACCATTAGGTTACCGATGGATCTTTAAGAAAAAGATGAATACGGATGGCTCGATTGATAAATACAAAGCAAGATTGGTGATCAAGGGTTATAGACAACGAGAAGGTCTAGATTATTTTGATACCTACTCGCTAGTGACCCGGATAACTTCCATAAGAATAGTACTTGCTATAGCCGCCATTAGAGATTTGGAAGTTCATCAAATGGATGTGAAAACTGCTTTTCTAAACGGAGATTTAGATGAGGAGATTTACATTGAACAACCCGAGGGTTTTGTTGCCAAAGGACAAGAGAAGAAAGTTTGCAAGCTTGTTAAATCATTGTATGGTTTAAAGCAAGCTCCAAAACAATGGCATCAAAAGTTTGATCATGTCATGATAGATAATGGTTTTAAGATCAATGAATGTGATAAGTGTGTCTACGTGAAAAACACACCTAATGGATAAGTCATCTTATGTCTCTACGTAGATGATATGCTAATCATAGGTAGTGATGATAAGATGATAAGATCAACAAAGGATATTTTGAAAGCAAGGTTTGACATGAAAGATATGGGTTTGGCGGATGTGATTCTTGGTATCAAGATCGTAAGGACCAAAGATGGTCTTATGTTACACCAAACTCACTATGTGGATAAGATTCTTGAGAAATTCAATTCGAGTGATTCTAGTGTAGCTAGAACTCCAATTGATATAAGTCAACACCTCTCTAAGAATGGAGGTTAAGGTGTTTCCCAAGTTGAATATTCAAGAATCATTGGTAGTCTAATATATTTGATGAGTTGTATAAGGCCTGACATAGCATATGCAGTGAGCAGGCTGAGTAGATACACGAGTAATCCAAGTATTGAACATTGGAAAAGTGTAATGAGATTACTAAGATATTTGAGATACACTGGTGAATATGGACTACATTACAAAAGATATCCAGCTGTAATTGAAGGATACACTGATGCAAATTGGATCTCTGATATAAAAGATTCAAGAGCAACTAGTGGATATGTTTTCACACTAGGGGGTGCAGCTGTATCTTGGAAATCGTCCAAACAAACGGTTATAGCTAGATCCACGATGGAATCTGAGTTTATCGCTTTGGACAAATGTGGGGAAGAGGCAGAGTGGTTACGTCAATTTACCGAGGATATACCTAGGTGGCCTAAGCCGGTAACGGCCATTAGTATACATTGTGATAGCCAATCGGCAATTGGTAGAGCTCATAGCATAATGTATAATGGTAAGTCTCGGCATATTCGACGTAGACATAACACTATACGACAACTACTCTCAACTGGAATTATCTCAATTGACTACGTGAAGTCAACAGATAATATTGCGGATCCGCTAACCAAAGGCTTAAGCAGAGTGGTAGTTTACAGGTCGTCAAGAGGAATGGGACTAAAGCCCTTGAATGAATAAGTTTGTACAAAGGAAAACCTCACCTAGTTGACTGGAGATCCCAAGATCTAGGTTCAAGAGGACAACCTAATTGTATGAACGAAGGGATGTCACTGTGGGGGAAGTTATTTTATTAACTAAACCCGTTAAAAGGGAGTTTATTAAACTTCCTAGTCCATTCTTATATTAACAGTGATAGTCAGGTTAAGCTTAATGCTTTTAATGATTTCGAAAATCAAATATGTAAGAGAGAAGTGGGGTCGCTTCGAAGGAAAATGTGGGGGGCGCATTTCCTAAGAGCTCTTGCAGAACGAGGCTAGTGTTCAGGACCATAAAGGACACGAATATGAGGAGTTAACATTGTCAGGAAGAGTCATGTGTGAACATGTATTGTCGTCTACATAAATTGCAGATCAGTTCAAAGACATCACTGTCTACTGACAGCTAGGAGACTAAGTACATTTCACAAGGGAAGGTTCAAAGGATAACACCTACCTATCCTATGCAAGACTCAACTGTTGAAAATTTATCGAGACTTTCGTATGTAATTGATCGATCTCCATTCATGTGGGGGATTGTTGGAAAATGTTGATAAAAAACATGTAGTTTTTGTCAACTTAGGACATAAATAACTATATGTATATGTTATATATATAGTTAATACTTTTTGGGTTTATGTACCCTTTAATGAGAGCTTCGCAACGAGCTAAGATATGTCCAAAATGGAGTTAAGGTGAATGAGATATCGAGTCCTAAAGTGAGCTACTTGAAATGATAAAATGGAAACTTATAAATGAATGGGAACTTGTCCCACATAGGAAATCACACACAAATATTGAGTAGTTTATATATTCAATAGTGGAGGTCATAGTGTGATCTCTTGTGATGTGTTTTACTCCCTTGCCTACGCGCGCGCAGGGGGGTGCAAATCTTGGGCAAACTGGGTTCGAGCTTAAGAACCAATGCATGCCCACGCGACCTGCGGACACGAATGCTGCTCCGAAATTCTCGAGCTTGCCCAGGTCTTGTTTTGCTCCAACTCACAGTATATTTTTTGAAAAACTTCCAGATTTTTTATTTTTGGAAGAGATTGTTTCCATTAGATAAAAAATAATTTTCGTATCTCTTTTATACATAAAACGATTTATTAAATCGTTTCTGTTTTTACGATTTTGACTTGGAGAACAAGTAGTCGTAACAGTATATAAAGAGACATAGCTCATTCGAATGAAAGACACGAAATTTACAACCTTCTCTCAGCATTCTCATAATCACCACATACGTTCTCTCATTAATTTTCAGGCAAGCTAGTTATACTCCGGCTGTACAACAGCTACTACCGTTGTACCCTGGGAAACATACGCGAATATGTTTTAAGGGAACTGTGTTCAACACGGGCCTTGGTTTTCGACTAGTTATTTTCTGTTTCTGTTGGCTTTCTGTTATAGCTTTGGTTTCGTTTTCTAATACTATTTACTACAGAAATGAATGAAAGTTTAAATGAAGTTTCATATACATCATAGATACCGAGTTAAAGTTACGTGCATTCATACACAACAATCCATATATTTTTTTTATGGTCAGTTTTGTATCCATTCATAAGCAAATAAGTTTTGATCTGCTTGCAAATTGTGTTTTTGGGTTTAAATGTACTATGCAATGTGCGTTCGACAAATCCGGGGAAATCGATTGTGACATGCACAAAATCTTCAAATTATTAACATTTTGGGGTTTGGGGGCGTCTTACAGATAATGAGAGTTTACGATGGTATAAAATGAAATAGATATATTAAAATTTTATAACTTGTTGACACAGGTACCCTGCTAATTTAGGTAGTGAATTCTTACCATTTATTTATTTGTTCAAGTTTTCCCATCAGCGATTTATAAGTGGGGATTTTGAAACCTTACATTATTTATAAACTCAATTTAACGCGTCTAAATATAACACATGTATTCTCGGGAAGAGATAGGAGCACAAGGAATGAAGGGGAGAGATCTTTTTGCAATTTTAACAAAGTTGTGAAAAGGATGAGGGACTTTTTTGCAATTTTGACAAAGTTATGGATCCGCTTGCAAAATTTAGGGAAAAATTTTTATTAAAATTCTTAAAAAAATTGTTCAATCATAAAACTATTTAATATGCAAGATTCAGTCAAAAATAATAAAAGAATGTAAGATGCAGTGATAAATATATAAGATGCAGTAACTAATATACAAAAGACGCAGTAACAATAAAATATATGATGCAGTAACAAAATATATAAAATGCAGTAAGAAATATACAAAAGACGTAGTAACAAAAAAATACAAGATGCAGTAACAAATATATAAAAGATGCAGTAATAAATATACAAGATGATGTAAACAAAGTAATACTAATTCTCTAAATTCAAGAATAAAATTAAAGATTTACAAACACATCAAAATGCTAAAATATACATAAGATGCAGTAAAAATACAAAAGATGCAGTAAAAAATACTCATAGTTTTTTATAGATCTAAAAAGTACGATGCAGTAAAAAATGTAAGATGCAGTAAAAAGTACTCATAGTTTTTTATCGATCTAAAAAGTACGATGCAGTAAGAAAAATGTAAGATGCAGTAAAAGAAATGTATGATGCTTTATTTTTTTCAGATCTAAAAAGTAGATTTACCATGAGTATTTAAAAGGATGCCGTAAAAGCATTTCATCTTAACATATATTTTGTGTAAAAATATTCATGATACACTAATAAAAATACATGACTGCATCTTAAAAGCATTTCATCTTAACATCACTACATCTTAAAAAGGATGCAGTAAATAAGTACTACTCCGTAGTAGTCTTTTTTTGTAACACCCCTAAATTCGGGTTGCGGAAGCAATCAGGTCGGGTGTTACCAAATCAAATATCACAGCATAAGATACATAATGAACGACTCTAAATGAGACGTTTGAAAATAGTTATTATATATTCCAAAATAAAATGTATACAAGTTGTGAGTTCACAAAATAATTTCAATACAAAATTTGTAATACAAAAGTTATGCAGAGAAATCCGGATGTTTGAAAATATGCGACTCGAGCTAGCATAATCTTGTAGCAATCCTAATCCTGCTTGGCACCTGAGAACACATGCTAAAACGAGTCAGCTATAAAGCTGGTGAGTTCATAGGATTGTTAGTTGAAAACATAAAGTATAAACCTGTATGCTTTGATAAGTAGTTCAAAATCTACGATTTTGATATGTATTGAATTTAAGTTGTAACACTAATGTGTATACGTCTAATAAGGTATCTGATACCTAGGTAATGGTGGTGTGTACCTAAGTACATAAAGAGAGAGGCTTTTCATGCCTAGGTACCTATCTGGTATAATTAAGTCTATAAACGTGAGGCACTACATGCCTAAGTACTATCGAGTAATTGTATGACCACGTCATATAGTAACAAGTAATAATATTACTTATTTAGTAGTAAAGTACTAGGATGCCCCCATGGCATAGTGTGTTGCATCCAGCAACATGTGATTGTAGTCCCGTAGAACTACGATTGAGTATGTAGTGTTGAGTATGTAGTGTGTTGCCTCCAGCAACAAGTAATTGTAGTCCCGCAGAACTATGGTTGAGTATGTAGTGTGTTGCCTCCAGCAAGAAGTAAACGTAGTCCCGCAGAACTATGGTTTAGTATGTAGTGTGTTGCCTCCAGCAACAAGTAATTGTAGTCTCGCAGAACTATGGTTGAGTATGTAGTGTGTTGCCTCCATAAACAAGTAAATGTAGTCCCGCAGAACTATGGTTGAGTATTTAATCAAATACTGAGTTAACGACCTCGCGTAAAATCTCACCGACTCGTTAACTAATGCGGATCACGAGCATAAGCTCGCCCATCCGTGAGTGAGTGTGGATCACGAGCATAAGCTCGCCCATCCATCGATTGTATCGCTTTACCGCGATATCGTACTTGTGCCCACTGCAATACCGTGGCATCGTTTTGTGCCCATCTGGAATCGACCGAATTGCTCGCAAGCAAAGTATGTAATTGAGCCGGCAGTACTACGACATGCCCGACTCGAGTAATGAGAGCCGACAGTACAACGCCATGCCCGACTAAAGAAATGAGAGCCAGCAGTACAACGACATGCCTGACTTGAATGATTGTGTATGTATACCTATATAGATAAATAAGTTGTAGGTGGCACCGAGTGCTCGAGATGAAATACAAGTATGTGTATATATATATATATATATATATATATATATATATATATGTCAAAACAACAAACACATCCAACAGGGTATCATGCCACGCATGATAGTGGTTTGGTGTATCGAGGTATGTATATACAATACCTAAATATTAAGTATATCGCAATAAGCCTAGGTATGACTAATCATCACCTTGTTGGTTTGTATTAGTATAAAGATTCTATATTAACGTATGTCGCTAACATATACTCCTAGCCTCAGCCTAGCAAGTATATTTGAGGTCCTTGGTTGTTATTTACTTGAGTACCATTCCAGTTTAGAAGTCCTGGATTGTATGGGCAGTCTTAGTCCCTAAAAGGAAAACTAATCCTGTAAAAGTCTAGTTGTTGTCCAGTGTAGGTAGAACTAACCAGTTCTAATGTGTTTGATATTTTTGTCCCATGACAATATGGTCAGTGTATAATGATAACTTAGTCAAGTTATATGATGGGGATTGTCTTGCAACATTCTAATGGTGTACAATGGTAACCTATCTAGGTTAGGCAGTGATATTGTCCTACAACAATATAATAGGTGTAATTCCTAAGTATTACACATTTCGTATTACATAATAGTAATATAGATGAGTGTGAATTGTAAAAGTTTATCATTATAATTCGAAAACAGTAATTGAGCATGCGTCTCACCCCGAAAACATTAAAACGATTGAAAGAGTGGGGTTATGAACTCACCTGTGAGTTGTCAGCGATCCTATAATACGCGTGTAGTCTGATGGGTAACCTCCTAGTGTCCTAAACACGTGAGGTCATATAAGTATGAGACAAATCAGTTTGTCTACGAGAGTTGCATAATTATTTATTTGTCGTTCAGGTTTGGAAACCGTGTACGGGGGTCCGGGGGCAGCGCCCCTGGTAGCGGGGTCCAAGGGGTGGCAACCCCTGGCGGAGTCTAAGGGGCAGAGCCCCTGGCTGGGGTCGAGCTGCCAAGTCAGCTTGGAAAATTTTTATTTCTACTATGTCGTTGTAGTGAAAAATGCTTTCTAAAATTTCATACTTCTGTTTGTAGCGACACTTTGCTAGTGTCGCTATAGGCGACACTTAGTTATACTTGGCGACACTGGGATAGTGTCGCTGTTTCCAAAAAGTTAAGAGTGTCGCCAAAAATTGATTTTATTTAGTTGGCGACACTCTAAGGGGTGTCGCTGGCAGCGACACTTAGATCTGTAGCGACACTTGACGAGTGTCGCTAACACTGTTTTTGGCACTCTAGCGACACTCTCTGTCTGTTACGGGATTTCAAGCTTCAAACGAGTTTTGGTTCGATTTTCTGGCATTTTGATGTTATAGGAAGCTTCTAACATGTATAAACATAAAATCTAAGTAATTTCTAGTGAGAGAAACCGATTTTAGAGAGAGAGAATGATTTTTCTTACTTTTTGAAATTGAAGATAAATGGAGATGATGAAGATGGTGATGAACACTTGATGAAGATGATGATGATACTAAGTTGTTGTTGTTGTTCCCGATCTCGTTGTTGTTGCCGATTTGTTGTTATAGTTGTTAATTTTTGTTGTTGTTAGAGATTGAGAGAAAGAGAGATAGAGATGAGAAGATGAAGAAGAAGAAAAATGAAGTGTAAAAATGAGGAGGGGATGTGGGTTTTTTTAAAACTCAGATCCCCAATGTTGGGGACTGTGGTCTTCCACCACAGTACAAAATGCCCGTGTTTTTATACCCGATCATAAAATAAATTTAATATTTTAAATTTCTAAAATTCATTTATATGTTTTCGAAATGTTTTCAAGTTGAAACATTTTATAAAATAAAATGTTTAGGTTAAAGTTTTATAACCAGATTTTGCGCGGTCTCAGATAACTAGAATGCATTTTTAATTAAAATGACTTACATTTTTGAATGTTTAATATTTTTCCTCAAATGGATAATGTCTATTCTAACTAATAAAATATTAGTTATGAGCTTTTGTCACCGAAATTCGGATGCGATAATCTGCGAGCTTTCAGATTCGTTCTAATGTGATTATTAAATAATCATTGTGTATTATATATATATATATATATATATATATATATATATATATATATATATATATATATATATATAAAGTTTTCGAATACTTGGATATAATTGTATATAAAAGTACAATTATTTGAATTTTAAATTTGGCGCGAAAATTGGCCTTTTTGACCGGGTGTTACATTTTTCAGAACCAAAAAAATACGATGCAGTAGAAAATGTACGATGTAGTAGATAAAACGTATGATGCAATGAAAAAATGTACGATGCAGTCAGATCTAAAAAGTAGATCTAGATCTAAAAAGTAGATCTAGATCTAAAAAGTAAATCTACTTTTTAGATTTATATCTATATAGTGGTGGTGGAGAAGCGACGTTGGTGGTGGTAAATGGTGATGACGTTGGAGCGACGATTGTGATGGTGGAGTGGCGGCGGCGGAAGTGGTGGTGAGCGGCGGGAGGAGATGGAAGAAACGACCACGGTCGGTTACGTCTGGTGGAGGTCGGTTCACCAACGGTGGTAGTTTGTATATCAACTCTCCGACCATAAAACTTATAACACCCCTCGTTTCTTTAAACAATTATAATAATAATATATGACTCGGAAGCGTAGATTTCAAACATACAATCCATGTCTTTACAATGTCAATAAACTTTTTCAAATTTAATACATGACATTTCAACAAAATCGGTGTTATATAATTCAAAACATTTCTATAGTTATCAAAATAACATCAGAGTAAAAGCCTGTCAAACATTCCTTCAATTCCAAACACTTCCTGCCCTGCCTAATATGTCCCATCTATTTTATCCTGCAGGAAGAACTGTGGTGGGGTTAGCATAAAGCTAAGTGAATGAAACTATAAACAACAGTCCAACTTAGCATAATAATCTGTTTACATCAAATAACAATAAACAGAAAATCAATCAGTCAATCATTCAATCAAGCAACTTCCAATCAAGCGTTATCAATCGTCATGAGGACCGGTGGCTCCTGAGACACCCTAATACCGGTTTGGTACTCAAGAAACTCTTATCAATCATCTGTATTGGCCTATACAGAATTACCGATGACCAGTTGTTAATCACACACGACCTAGATCTTTGAACCAACTTTTCAAGTTCCAAGATCTCCTGTCGTCTACAATAACAACCAAGTCCAACCATCAAGTCAAGTTGACCTCGGAATCTTACATACTAGCTCAAACAGCCAAGTAAGCAAACAACCAAACTAACATGGCAAGATATCTCAAACAAATACATCCTATCAAAGTAATACTATAATTACTTGTTGTAACCAAATCATTACAACTAAATCACACTGAGGTTACAGATCCACTCACCGAATACCTCAGGCCACCACTCAGTAGTCTAATATCACTGAGTCCTCTGTGTATCTGAAAACACAACAGAATATCACAAGTTAGTAACTTGTCATCACTGGATAATACTTATGTAAATTACAACACTACACAAGTAATCACACCAGGAGTACAACTAAATTATCTAATTGTTGGAAGTCTAACATGCTTCAGACTTATTACTGTACAATACAACAAGTACCATTTAAGTAATTAGCTCTAATTGACAAACACTGGAACAACATAGGACAACCAAGGGAATCCGCCGGATCCCCTTTGAATCCGCCGGATTCATGGTGTTTCAGCTTCAACTCAAGATCAGCACATTATTAACCAATCCGGTCATGAATCCGCCGGATTCATGATCAAGCCGCCGGATTCCTATTCAATCCGCCGGATTCCCATAACCAACCCGAATCCGCTGGATTCAATTGAATCCGCCGGATTCAACCTTCGTCCCAGCCCTGTGCGATCTGCTCAAACCCTAACCCACGGGTTTAATACCCAAATCACTCAAAACTCGATTTCTAACAGTTTTAAACCCCAAATAACTTCACATAAACACCATGTAATAGTTATAACAAGTTTCTAACATCTAATTCTTTCAATTCATCAATTTACCCAATTTCAATCAAAATCAAATTCTTAAATACACAAGAACACTTACTTTTTGAAGAATATGATGATGATAATCTGACCATGATGAAGCTTAACAAGAATCACAGCTTCCTGATTTAGTTTCTAGTTTGATTTGGAGGTTTTCTGAGAGTTTTTGTGAATGATAAACTTTCCAAATGAGGAAAGTTGAATAAATAGAAACATAAGTCGGTTCCTCAACCGACCTTCTATTATACGGGTATAATTTAATACCCCATCTCAATCTATTGTCTGGAACCCGAAAACCATTTGCGAGTCCAAACATTTTATTTTACCGTCAATTATATTAATTTACAACAATTAATAATTTACTTGTCACATTGGAATATTTAACTCCTATTCCAATTATTTCAACTAATTCAGACAATATTATTTCCAAACACATTTAAATAATAATTTAAATCAAGAAATAATATAAAACGACTAAGTCCATTTTGAGGATGTTACAAAACTCGTACTCGTTGTCTCCGCTCTTTTTTCGGTCACGTCGACGAAGACAGATGTGGCGGCGACGAACCTACGGTGGTGGCGGTAGAGCTGCAGCGGTGACGGATGTGGTGGTGGTGGTGATGGACGGTGGTGTTGGTGTAAGTGTTTGTGTTTGTTGTATGAAGAGAGAGAATGTCTCACCACCAAATTCATGATGCGGAAGCGATTCGGGTCGGGGCGCGACTAATCGGGTAAACAGTGCACAAAGATATAATGAACGACTCTACATGCGTCGTTTACAAAATACATTGATATAATGTAAAAGTTTACAATGTTGAAATAGTTACAAAAGCTCGTAATCCAAATGTGAGAGATTCTAAGGCATATCTAATTTTACAAAATAGAGAAATGCAGGGGAATCTCATGATTGTTTTGTGTTTACATGCGACTCGAGCTAAGGTATCCTGAGAGAGCAGACCTACTGCTGCTGAGAATCTGAGAATACATGCTAAAAGGTCAGCTAAAAGCCAGTGAGCTCAAAGGTTTAATGATAAAACAATATGTATGAACCACAAGATTTAGTATAATGATTTGCAACCAAGCAAATAAGTAAGTGTATATCACTGCCATGAGCACATAGTCTGAGCTTAACTGAGGTGTCGGGATCACAATCAAGTGCCCGATTGAGGGTGCCTCCTGCGAGTGCCTAATCAACAACTCGTATGAACAAATGATAATGCGTCCGTTTGACCAGTTGGGGCTTCCAACCCGGACGGGGATTGTTGATGTGTAAAATCTAGTTATAAAAATAAACTAAGAAATACTGACATTTAATTATTACACAACTGAGGTAAGTATACCCTATCGCTTATAATATAGCTACAGTAAGTCTAGGTTCGTTCCACAGGGAATGTAGATTAAATACTTAAAATATAATTAATTTAAATACAGAAAAAGACTAGGGTTTGTGTAACCGAATTGTTAATTTGCTTAAACTACTTTAAAATAAAAGACAAGTAAACTCAGAAAGAGTTAAATTTGATTTATTAAACTTTATCAGATATTAAGAACGATACTTACTTGAACTATTTCATTAATGACTTCAGGGTGTTTAATTAAAACCATGTTATCTAGCAATCAATGCTCATCTTAATTTAGATTAGGTTTAACGTTCGTCATGACCTTCACATAAATCTTGATTAACTAATTAATAATTTAACTTAATGAAAGACGTTCGTCAATATCATTACCTTATACATTTAAGTTTAATTATTTAACTTATACCAAATCTGCGTTCGCTATCATTGGATTAATAATACATAGACATATAATCAAATAATGAAATAACTTTGTGACAAACGTTCGCTATAGCCACTAATTATATCATTAACAAGCTTCAATAATATAATAAAACTTAAACACGTAAAAAGTTTCAATTAAACATTAATTAAATTGCATAAACAGTATAAGATAACACCCCTAATCATTAACTATTTCATTAAAGTGAGTGCAAAGAAATTTAGCCACTTATAATCATTATAAAATAAACACAAATAATAATTGAAAATAAAGTAAGCATTATTATTAAAATAATAAAAGAATGTAACCAAAATAATTATTATACCCTTACAATGATTGTGCGTAACCCTAACTCCTCTTGCTCCAAAACCCTTAGAATAACCCTTAAATTCGAATTTAAGGTTAAAAATTCGAATTTAGGATTTTATTTTCGACTTTGGGGTTTAATCCTATGAAAAAGTGGTATGAAATTCGTAGGTAGAAGGCTGCTATTTATATCTGCTGAAAGTCGGTCCCAACCGCTGGTTGGTAAAATACATCAACCGCCGGTTGATCTCTTTTTCGTGCTCTCCAAGAATCCCACCGCCTAATGTCTGCATGTTTTCTCGATTTTTCCCATCTAGCTGTCATCGTTGCTTTAGCTTTTTGACTTTGACTTTTTTTGACCTCCTTTTATGTTGTGACTTCTTTCTTCACGTCACCTCCTGCAAACAAAATAGAAATCATCATAATTATTTATTTTATTATTATTATTATTATTATTATTATTATTATTATTATTATTATTTATTTACTTATAGTACTACTACGTAGATATCATATCATATATATATATATATATATATATATATATATATATATATATATATATATATATATATATATATATATATATATATATATAATATATTACTTAGCCCAAGTAATTATTTGGTCCAATTCGTGAACTCCAATAAATCTTCAATCTAATTATTTTCGCGTAATCCATTTTACTTTTCGAATTCAAGTATTCGCAAACTTTATTTATTTATATCACTCTTTTATCCACTTTGTATCAACTATATTTAGGCCCAATTAACTTTTACACTAAAATTACTTTATTTAGCTCATTTTTTATTTATTTTCGTTCTTTACTAATTCAAGGTCCATTTTTACCTATTTTGTAAATATGAATGAAATAAGTATATATTATCAAATAAATGCAATAAAAGTATATGAAAACTATGAAATATTAGTATATAAATATAACATTATTCAATGTTATCAAATTATCCCCAAACTTAACTTCTACTTGTCCTCAAGTAGACATATATATTTTCATCATAAAAACATGATAAGCATCAAACTAATATTTAATAATCAAAATACCTAATTTAAAAATCTGTTTCATAATTTAAAACTTTAAACATTTTAATTAACATGGATAACCATAATGTACGAATAAAAATTTATTACTATTCATGCAACATATAGTTCATGAATTATTACTAATATATTTATCCACTTTAAACAATCTATATTCATATTTCTGAATACATCTTTATTGTTAGTATGCATATTACTTATAATTTTCACATATGATATACTCTTAAACTTAATCATGCAATTTTTTTTATATTCAAAATAAATATATGAAAGCCATTTTTAAGAATCAAGACATTGGTGACAGGTCTGCATTTTCATGCAACAAAGCGACATAACTTGATTCAGATAAAGCAATTTTGTTTAAAAATTAAACCAGCAGTGACAAGTCTGTACAGCCGTACAACAAATCGACATAGTTTGATTAATTTTAATTTAATTTGAAAGATTTTTATTTCTTTTGCTTTATTTTTAAAGAATACTAATTAGAGACCAGGTATGTACTTAGTACAACAGAGGAAACAATTAGTAAACCCCCAAATGTTTTTATATAAGTATCAAGATATATAAAATTATGCATGATAAATTTAAGAATTAAGACTTTTTATGTCATACATCATAATATGTACCATAAAATAATATACAAGTTATTTTATTAGTTTCTTAAAATTCAGAAATCCTCATATAGATTGCCTATTAGTACATCGTATCATGTAACTATATATCACTTATTATTACATTACTTACATTATATGTACAAAACAGTTAATCCATGTCAAAGTCTAAACTTTTAAATACCATACAAAACTTTTAACAAAAGTATTATAACTAATAAATAATTAGTTATTAGCTTAAAATTTTTAAATTTGATGAAAATTTAAAGAAAATCTTATAACTTAAGAACAATTAAAATTTAAGTAAAAATTTAAAAGAAAATTTCTTTTCTTTTCCATCCCTACACTTAAATTGGACAATGTCCCCATTGTACTAAACATTAAAAGTAAAATTAATATAAAACGGATATAGAAAAGAAGTTAGAACAGAAAACTCCCCTTATATTTCTTCTGAAAAGTCCACTAGCGCGCGAGAGCAAGTCCGAGTCAGCAGCATCATCCAAATCACACAAAACAAAACAAAACATAACATATAAAATAATTAAATACATAATTCAGACAGAAAAATAAATCCTAACTCACTTTCGTAGGAATCACGATTGCATTTAGCATATGCAATAAGCCTTTAAACCCCTCGGTATCCCAAGTGGACGAGTTATAGTCTCGTGAGGGTTTCCAGTGAACACACCCACAAAGTTCAAAACTTTAAATTTATCTATTCTTCGGGTAAATCACGAGCGCCTCCCACTCGTTTCCAGTATCTTCTTCATGATATAACTTTAATCTATGACCATTAACAATAAAACTTCCTCCATCCTTTTGAAACAACTCAACATAACCTGACAGATAACCATGCTTAACCATGTATGGACCAGTCCATCTTGGTTTAAACTTTGGTTGTTTTAATTTAAATCTAGATTGAAATAATAGTACCTTATCCCCTGCTTTAAATTCTTTTCTCATTTTAAATTTCCTATCGTGCCAAACCTTAATACGCTCTTTATACAAACGCGAATTCTCATAAGCTTGCAACCGTAATTCATCTAATTCATGTAATTGCAAAAATCTCTTCTCACCTGCTTCTATCAAATCCATATTACAATTCTTTAACGTCCAATAAGCCTTGTGCTCCACCTCAACCGGTAAATGACATGTCTTTCCATAAAGTAACCGATAAGGTGTTGTTCCTATAGGTGTTTTATAAGCGGTTCTAAATGCCCATAAAGCATCATCAAGCTTCTTTGCCCAAACAGCTCTATTATCTTTCACTGTTTTCTCTAATATTCTCTTCAATGCTCGATTAGTTTTTTTAACTTGACCACTCGTTTGAGGGTGGTAAGAAGTTGAAAACCTATGTGTCACTCCATATTTCTTCAAAACTTTCTCCAATTGTTGATTTGCAAAATGACTTCCACGATCACTAATTAAAGCTTTAGGAATACCAAATCTACAAAACAAACTCTTCAAGAAATCTATAACTACTCTCGCATCATTCCTAGGCAAAGCTTTTGCCTCTGCCCATTTAGACACATAATCTACCGCAACCAATATATATTCACATTTATACGAAGGCGGAAATGGACCCATAAAATATATACCCCATATATCAAACACTTTACAAACTTGAATGCTCTGTTGTGGCATTTCATCTCTTTTTAGAAATGTTACCAGTGCGTTGGCATGCATCACAAGTTTAACAAAGTGTATGCGCTTCTTTATAAATCGTAGGCCAGTAAAAATCGGCATCAAATACCTTCTTACCAGTAACAGAAGGTCCATAATGCCCACCAGTCGGTCCATGGTGACATTCATCTAAAATCCTTATAGTTTCTGCTCCATATACACATCTTCTTATCATACCATCAGCACAAACTCTAAACAAATATGGATCTTCCTAGAAATAGTACTTCAAATCCGAAAAGAATTTACTCTTTTGTTGATGCGTCATTCCTTTCCTTAAAATACCTGCAACCAAATAGTTAGCAAAATCCGCAAACCATGGTACCTCCTCCTCATTCTCTACACTATCATCAACCTGCCAAAGAAATTCTTCCGGAAAAGCATCATCTATGTCAGTATCGCCTAACTTATCTAAGTTTGGATTTTCCAACCTTGACAAGTGATCAGCAGCAAGGTTTTCAGCCCCCTTTTTATCCTTAATCTCAATATCAAACTCTTGTAATAAAAGAATCCAACGAATTAGACGGGGTTTAACATCTTGTTTAGCAAATAAATATTTAAGAGCTGAATGGTCAGTAAACACTACAGTTTTAGACAAAACCAAATAAGGCCTAAACTTATCAAAAGCAAACACAACATCTAAAAGTTCTTTCTCAGTAGTAGTATAATTTTGCTAAGCTCCATTTAATGTCTTACTAGCAAAATAAATAGGTCTAAAATGATTTCCTTCTCGTTGTCCTAACACAGCACCTAAAGCATAGTCACTAGCATCACACATTAACTCAAAAGGTTGTGACCAATAAGGTGAAACCATAATGGGTGCATGGGTTAATTGTTCTTTCAATGTCTCAAATGCCTTCACACAATCTGAGTTAAAGTCAAAGGTCACATCTTTTTCTAAAAGTTTGGTCATAGGTCTCGTAATCTTAGGAAAATCTTTTATAAACCTACGGTAGAATCCCGTATGTCCTAAGAAACTCCTAACAGGTTTAACACTTGTAGGTGGAGGTAACTTAGCAATAACATCTAACTTAGCTCTATCTACCCCAATCCCCACACTAGACACTTTATGTCCCAATACAATTCCTTCTTTAACCATAAAATGACATTTTTCCCAATTTAAAACCAAATGTGCCTTTTCACATCTTTC
The DNA here is from genome assembly GCA_949592205.1 of Helichrysum umbraculigerum. NCBI lineage: Eukaryota > Viridiplantae > Streptophyta > Magnoliopsida > Asterales > Asteraceae > Helichrysum > Helichrysum umbraculigerum. Next base: position 72,218,448 of record CATIUR010000003.1, read on the forward strand.
AAGCATTTTATCTAAATTAGACAAACAAGTTTCAAAAGAATTTCCAAAAACTGAAAAATCATCCATGAAAACTTCCATGGAGGTTTCAATCATATCTTGAAAAATAGCAATCATACATCTTTGAAAAGTATCTGGGGCATTACATAGTAGGCATGAACAAAAAACCCGAACCCGGAACCGAACCCGAAAAAAAACCCGGAACCGAACCCGGAAAAAACCGGTTTTTTTAACCCGGTTCGGGTTTTTTTCGTACCCGTCGGGTACGGAACCGGTTTGGGTTTTCGGATCTCACAATCGAGTTGGGACCGGGTAGGAAGCGGGTCGGGTTGGAAAACCCGGTATAAAACCCGGAAAAACCCGGTTTAAAAACCGGTATTCGTGGGTCAAAACCCCGGTTCGGGTCGGGTCGGGTTGGTCAACAACCCGGTTCTCATCATTTGACATAGTACCCGGTTCGGGTTTCGGGTACGGGTCGGGTAGGCCCAGTACCCGGTTTTGTTCACGGCTGTTACATAGCCCAAAAGGCATTCTTCTATAAGCATAAGTACTAAAAGGACATGTAAATGTAGCCTTTTCCTGATCCTTAGGGTCTATAGGTGTTTGATAATAACCAGAAAATCCATCAAGAAAACAAAAGAATTCATTTCCTGCAAGTCTTTCTAACATTTGATCAATAAAAGGTAAGGGAAAATGATCCTTACGGGTGGCATCATTAAGCTTTCTATAATCAATACATACTCTCCATCCCGTAACTGTCCTAGTAGGAACTAATTCATTTTGGTCATTTGTAATTACAGTCATACCCCCCTTTTTAGGCACACAATGAACCGGACTCACCCAAGGGCTATCTGAAATCGGATAAATAATACCCGCATCAAGCAACTTAATTACCTCTTTCTTAACAACATTGTCGCGGTTCCTATCGGTTGGTCGGATTTGACTCCGGTCGTTGTTCCAACAGCAACAGAAGCGGCGGACAGTGAGTTTTAAATTTATATGAGCTGGAGCTCAAACTATAAGTACTACCTACCTTGGGAGCAAGCAGTAAGTATAACTCGAGGTCGTTCTTAAATCGGAGCGAACTGAAATAAGCGGGTCACCAAAGATTATGGTCGCAATTAGGATGGGGGTAGGTAGATAGATTTTTGTTTGGAAGGTTTCGTTTTATAATTATCCTAAATGCAGAAAAGTAAATAACGAGAAATGAAATTAGGGTTTAAGCAGACAGGTAGAGATGTGATTACTGAAACTTGGATAATTAGGGTTTCAGGATGATGTTCATTATAAAATTGATTGGAGATTTACCAGATAAAGAGTAGACATACTTTCGGTGTAAACACTAGGACCCTACATTCAGGTGAAACCCTAGAAACATATGTCACTGGAATCCTAGGTTATCATGATTCTGATCAGATCAGGCTGTTTTCAAACCCTCCTGAGCCTTTGCTTAACTAAGACAAAGTCACCCTAAATGTTCTAGGGATCAGGCATAAGGCAACAGACCGCAATTGTATTTACTGACCTTTCTTAACACCTAATCGTCTGTTTACTTTTATTATAGCAACTACTGATTGTATCCTGTGTATGTTAAACGATTGGTGTAATTAAGGTTTTGCATGTCTAGGTATATGATTGACACTACCCTGTATTGTTTCTATTGAAGTACCTACTTAACCATCGTAAATATAGACCCTCCTTTACAGTCAGGCGTTCATCCCTAGGAATAATCACGGTGTACAGGGCAATTAGGCATTTCCACAGTGTTCCAAACCCTAGATGTACTGACGGTGTACTGGGCATTTAAGCATTTCCACAGTGTTCCAGATCTTAGGTGTACTAACGGTGTATAGTGCAACAAGCATTTCCACAGCTTTGATTCCTAGACCACAGTTCTAGAAGGATCACTTCTAGGTAATTCACGATGAAACAATCCATGGCATTTCCTTAGCTTCCACGTATTTGTACTCCACACGAGGTGTTTCCAACGCTATACGAAGTACCGTGCCTTTTAAAGGAAAGTTCATAGTTTCATACTGTAACTGGAGATAACTGTATATTCATAGTATTAGGGTTGATCAGATCCTATCCTAGGGCAACAGTCACGTGAAAGTCTGGAAAGGGTGATGAGAAACTAGATCCATATTCAGGATAAGCTTAACCAGATACACAGCATAACAATTTCCAATCGTATAAATGAAACATTAATTTAACATCATCCCTACTCCTAATATCTACATTTCAACAATCACAATATTAAACTACTCTATAAACATGGCAATATGCAGAATGCAAACTGAAATAACATAAAGCATAAGCATTATAACATTAAGTAAAGTTTAGATATCACCGGGAATACAGCAGCGTAATACTGAGGATTACAAATAGTCTGAACTTGAAAAGCTCGTTACAACAAGATTACCAAGCTAAAACTTCCTCTAGACTCGACCGTAAGCTCAACCCTAACCTTTCTCCTCTAACTCCTAAGAGTAGTGCTAGAGAGAGAAAGTTAGAGAGAGAAAGTGAGAGAAAATGAGAGAAATGAAAATGAGAGAAATGTGAGAGTGTGTGAATGTGTTGAAGTGTGTAAAATGAGGAGGGGTGATCCCCTATTTATAGGCAAAGCTCAAAAATCAGCCGTACAACTTGCGAAACAGCACGTACAAGCAAACGAAGCACAATACGGGGGCAGGGGGGCCGTATACGGCCTTGGTGGGGCCGTATACGGTGTTAAGAGGCCGTATACGGTCTTAGGTAGGTCGTATACGGTTGCCAAAGCAGTATACGGTGTCCGTCTGATTTCGTTCGTTGCTTAAAACGCGCGTATCTCCTTCGTTATGCGTCCGTTTGACATGATTCTTTCGCCTGTGTCTTCGTAATTCCGTTACGCTTATAATGATGCCAACTTCACTGAAATTGGATGTGTATAGCTCAAGCATAGCCGAAATGACTTTATAGGGTCTGATACTGCTCAGTCTTCTCCGTTCCTTATCCGATTTGCATGATTCTTGATTTTCCCATCTTTATTTTACCTGTTTTATCATATGATGAAGTTAGAATGTGATCTATATAAGGTAAATGATGCCGGAGGATTTTGCGCACGTTTATTCGCCCTGATTTGCTTGTTATTTGGACGTTTTAGGTGATTTTTGCAGCAACGCCTATATTTAGACCACGTTAGTGAATTTTAGTAAATAATGATCATTTTGGAATGTTTTCACTAAAGATACGTCCAAAAAGTGTGGAATATTGCCCTTAAAAACATGACTATTTGAGTCACATCAAGTTATCCCACACTTAGGCGTTGCTTGTCCTCAAGCAACACTCAGTTAGAAAAACATTTAAAATTTGGTTTTTAAGGGGCGAGTCAAAATAATTTCAAAATGATACCACTTCTAATATGATTAAGACTGTTTTAAGAATATGGGAAAGGATAAGATGATCCTTTCAGAAGCAAGAAGCAATTATCATCAAGCATACTACCAATCCTCGTGATCTTGGAGTACACATGACTAGGCGATCTCACTAAAGGTGGTCACTCAATTCACTCAAAGTGTATCGGGTTCCCTAACAATCTAGAACAAATGAAATCGCTCAAATAAGCCAGTCATGCAGCACTCATCGTCATAAGCTTGGTCGAGAATCGGATCTCCACCACTCAGGTGAGGACGGTGCTAACTATCCCAAGACATTCAACGGGTGGTAGTGTTTGGTGAGGTTTAAGGGTATGGATAGTGGTATATGTTTGGTTGTAAGGGTTTGACTTATCTTAAAACTCAAAGATAGTGAAAAACTTTATTTCAGAACGGAACAGAGGATTTTGTAGCTGCTCGTCTTCTATCGAATTTTCCTTGAAAAGGTGATACTTGAAGCACTCAGCTTTATTTGATGGAACTATTTCTTTTTTTTCTTTTCTTTTCTTGATTTTTCTACTTTTTATTTTTTTCTTTTCTTCTTCAAAACTTCTTTGCCAGATAATTTCTAAGGATATTTTATGTTGATCTTTTCAGAAATCCTTTTTGGAACTATGATCTTTGATCTTGAACTTCAATTTCTTTTGTCGTGCCAATTTTTCGCACTTTTGACTTTTTAGAGTACACAGAAGAGGAAGACTTTAGAGCATATTTGAAGAGGATGTTCCAAAAGATGTTTTTCACGACCTTAGAAATTCTAAGATAAGGTTTTGGGAATTTTGGTCGAGTGGGGGTTTAATACGAGGGTTTTTATGAAATGAAAGGTTTAGGCTCAACAGGGTTTACTAGGCGGATCATCGATACTGAAAATAAGTATCGGAAGGGTTTTGGGCTTGAAGAGATATGTAAGAATTGGGTTTAAATCCTAAGGAATGTCAAGGTCATCTAGCTGCACCTATACCGCGTACGGTACACACCAATGTGGTCTTGAAACGTATGTCTGGAGCAAGTTCTAATTCAGAGATGCAAGCATCGGCACACACAAGAAATGAAAGTGAAGCATTAAAGATGAATGCTTTTAGGCTCAAGATACCTCACTACAAAATAGGGTTGTATGTGCCTAGCCATGCTCCTTTCAGATTATTGTTTCTTGCTCGAGAAATTTCTACCTTATTTTCCCTATATTCCAAAATACTTTACTCATATTTCGAGAATGATTCTTTTCGAAAGTATTTAACTCAAAAACTTAGAGTTAGTTTCATCATTTAACTCATAATTTTAAATTTTTGAAAAAATTTTTGAAAAATTTATTTGAAAAAGTTCGTTATTGGGAAAACATTTTCTGAGTAATGCTATTTTGGACAAAAAAATCGCCTAAAATTATCCAAGGTATTCTATACCTCGCTATCCCACACTTAGAGGAACATTGTCCCTAATGTTCTCTTGAGTTGAGTTTTTACTGGAGGTAAAATCCCACACTTAGAGTTTGAACATGTAAGAAAATGTTTCTTAAGTGTTAAATTTGGGTTTGAATCCCACACTTAGTGATAAGCTCAGGATAGGGTATAGAATATAACAAGCTAACAAGACATAATATATGTGATCATGAAATGGATAGAGGGTTAAGAAACTCCCCAGATAACGTTTTGACGTTTTGAAGCTTATGAAATTTTTGCAGGGAAGAGAGAGTCGAAGCGAGCTTTCTTCTGCATTCTTCTTGAAGGACAGCAAGCTTCATACGGGGTTATCCGGTGTCATGTATCCAACATTATCAGAAATCAACTTCAATTCTTTTAAGTGGGGATCCTTAGGGTGTAGAATCTCATACTTTAGGTTTTGAAGAAGTTGGAGTGATTTCGATAAGTGTTTGTGGTGTGGGGAGTGATCCCACACTTAGTTCTTTGAAGTGCTTGGATACAAGGAAGTTTTGAGAAGAACGAGGCCCCTCCATGAGATGTTGAATGTTCCACAGTCTGCAAATATTGAAAACTGGTTCGGGTTGCCTTTTGACTTCACGGATTTTCTTCTTGAAAGTACGTCATCTCACCTTTTTCCACGTTCATACATCACAACTTATTTAACAAAAAGAAAATAAAACATAATAAGTAATAGCATAATGTAAATATGGATAGAGTGATCAACCAACTAGTGGCTGATACAAATAAGTTCCAAAAGTAAGGTTCAACAGTAGCCAAGCAAACACAAGATAATAATAATAATGTCTGAAACCAAAGTCAAATGATGCAAATGGGGTAGAACTATGAGGCTGGGGATCCCTGGTCAGGTGCATCAGTATGCTGAGTAGGAGCTGGTGCTGTAGATGGTCCTGCGACTGACTGCTGGCCACTAGATACTCTCTGTCCCTGTTCTTCAGCATTGATCAGTTTGAGCTGAATCAATATGTCTCTGAGGGTAGCTGCTGGCAGTCTCATCGGATCAGTGTAGCCCCACTCTAGCAAAATAGCTGAAGTAACCCCTGCTTGCTCTAGTAAGGTCATGTAAGCCTGACGTAGCATGCTCTCTGTCGGTACAGCTGAGGAAGAGATCGGTCCCAAGTTTAATAGCATCCCGGAAGTGTCAAAAGATACAGCATCCGTGCCCAAGTAGACTGTGTCAGCAAGGTAAGATCCACTGGCGACTGGCTGGGCAGGATGAGAAATCACAGGTGCAGAAATCACTGGCTGGACTACTGGTATCTCGGTCTCAACTGACTGGCCCTGCTCTGGTACTGGTGTGGTCCGGATAACGGGTGATGGTGTATGGGTGGTATGTGATGGGATGGATGTATGTGGTGGTGCTATGGCTGGTGGTGGTGGACCGCATCGGTACATGTAAGGCTCTGGGTCAGGAATACCAAGTTTCCTGGAAATCAACAGCTGATGGGAACGGCTAACCTGAAGAGCATGCAAAAGATAATACTGTGTCAGCGAGGTCACTGGATCTGTGTAGTGAACAGTAGCCTGAGCTGGCGGCTCGGCTGTCTCAGCTCCTCCATGCGAGACACTAGCATGAGTAGTAGGTGCTCGGCCCCTATCAGATGGGCCATCCTCAGTATCTGCAACAGGTGAGGATCCTCTAATACGCTTCCCAGGGAGACGACATCCTGGAATGATCTATTTGGTGTTCTTTTATAGGCACTGTCTCTGCTCATCTACCTCAACAAGATGGATCAACTTGCAGTAGTCCAAGTTGAATGGCAAAGAACGAGAACAAACAGTAAACTCCTCAGTGTGGGCCTCAGTCAACAATCCCATACTATACAGCAATCTAGTAATAATCGACCCCATGAACATGTGCCTATCCATGTCTGTCTCATCCCCAAGTCTCTCAGCGATCAAGAAAGCAACATTCAGATTCTTTCCTCCTATGATTGCTTCCATGAACTTCAACTCTTCGGCACTCACAGCACCACCTTCCTTCTTTCCAAATATAGAACATGCTAACAACTTGTGAAGGATGTGATGAACCGGCTTGATGAAAGTGGATGACTTAACACAGCTCCTAAAGTTTGATCCTGCTAAATCCATCCAAATATCCTTGTGGTTCCTGTTTGGTAGGCTGGAGATGTCTTGAACACTGTTTCTGAACCATGCAGAGTTGACATGAGACTCTGTATATAAACCAAGATACACTCCCAAGTCGGCAACTGAGATATGATGAATTTGTTCCTGAAACCTGAATGAAATCTTTCTTTTGTCGGATACGCTCATTTTTGGATTCAGCTGGTAAGTCATCATGAACTCTGTCACTACTTCTCGGTATGCATACTCATCTATATTGAAGAGACGGAGAAGGGCATTGTTCACTTGACCATCGGTCTCATACATCAACAAACTCTTCAACTCATCCCTGATCCCTAGCTTAATCATGTCTTTCCATACCACATACCGATTACTGCCTATCGGTCGCTGCAACCACTGGCGAATGAGTGACCTATTCTTTGAAGATTTGGCCAAGTAGCTGAGTGAAGGTGGGCAATTTTCCATCTGTGATAAAAGACAAGAAAGGATTAGACCATAATAGTGATATATTAATGGATATGCTAAAGTACTTCCAGATTTTTAGAAAAAATTGGAAATGTAGGCTTTAGAAATGGGCATATCCAGAAATTTTAAAATTGCTAAACCTAACCGCAACCAATCACAAATCCAAAAACTTTTATCAACTTATGTCTAACTAAGGGTAAGTGGCACAAAGCTTCAAGTTCCTAGCATAATTAAAGCAAGTCAACAAGGTACCTTACTTAATTATCCCAAGCACTAGAAACTTAAATACTTCATGTTTATGGTTAATCAATCTAAATGAGGTTAAATCCAAGGTTATATAATTACCTCAAGTGAATCAATTAATCACAAAATGACATATTACCAATTTAATATGCAATCCAACTTTCAGCAATTTCCAAAAGACATAAAGCTTTATTTACATGATTTCAAGCAAAGAATGGAAGTAAACTTATTTGACAAAATGGTAGTTTTTAGAAAATGGCATTTTTGTTGGTTTCATTTCAAAGTCATACACTTTATTAATTAAAGTGATAAACTTTAAAAATGATTAAACGAACCGAAGCTTTCTTTGATAATCTTGTAAGCTTTTAAGTTTAGAAAAGTCATAAACATGGTTTAAAAATAAAGGTTTTAAGTAAAAATGATGTTTATGATGATTTTATCAAAAAATGAGCTTACTTTAATTACCAAAAACTAGCTTAACCATTTTCTAATTGCAAACGATTAATCAAAGCATGTTAACCTATCATAATTAAGCATAGTTCAATCAACAAAAGTCAACATAAGCAATTAATCAACCAAAAAGTCAAACTAGCCATAGTTCATCCAAAAAGTCAACACTTTAATCTTCAAACTTGCAATTAAGCCAACAAATCACTAGATTATGTTTGTAATCATGTTAAGCATCAAGATAAGCATGGAATAACACTAAAGATTGCAACTTTTAACCATGAAATCTATGAAAATGAGTTACAAGCCCTAATTTTTAAAGTTTCATGAAAATCACAAAATTAAGTCAAGAATTACCTTAAACTTGATGTAGTGATGTTGTGGATGCAAGAAAGATCATAAAATGACGAATTTTGAGCTTGGAATCATGCGAAATGGTTGAGTAATGGAGATTTAGTGGTGTGGTGATGTAGGCCGACGGTGGGGGTAAGGGGGAGAGGAAGAAGATGAAGTTTTGAATGATTTTGTCTTATGTGTGTGGCCAAAATCCCTTTTATACCCTTTTAAACGTACGCGAATTAAAATTCGCGAAAGATACGAAACATACAAGTAAAATTTCAAAGTTTAAAAATTTTTAATAAAACAATTTTAAAAAGTATGTTCATAATTTTCTGAATCTTTACGCGCAGTCTGAAAAGATATTGCGAATCGTACGCGAAATCGTATACGTTTTTATTTAAAACAAGACAATCTTTTTGTGTTCTTTAAAATCCAAGACAAATTCAAAATTGATTTTTTTCAAAATTTAAAAATAAACTTTTTCGAATTTTCTGAAAATGTCTGAAATTCGTTACTGTATTGCGCGAATTTGAATTTTAAAAGAACGTTTTCTTGTGTTTTTAAATGTAAGCTTTTAAAATTAATAATTAACCACCTAAATACTTAAAATAAAACTAAATTAACTAAAGTTTGGGTTGCCTCCCAAAAAGTGCTTGGTTAAAGTCGGTAGCTCGACTTTTGGACAAATTTATTGGATATTGCCCAAGAGCAATTGTTTAAGTGAATTTGGTGCTCTTGGTTGAGGGAAAGTGTAGCGAGGAATAAAGTCACAAGTGAGAATCTTAATGACAGAATCAACTAGGTCTGCGGGATGTAACGTTAATCGTTCGTGTTCAGTGAGAAACATACGTTCCTTTTTGCCTAAATCTAGAAGATTGTCAATAAACTTGTTAAATTCCTTTCTAACTTTCTTAGGGTTTGAAATTCCGTTTCGTGACCCGTCATCTATATGGTTTAAGTCATGAAGAAGCATTCCTAGGGTTTGTTGAAATTTCCATTCTTCTCTCGAATCGGGATCTCCGGTGGTAGTGTGAACTGACTCCGTGATTTCTTCGATTAAAGATGTTTGTGAAACAGTGAAAGGAAATTTTGACTGAGCAAATAACAAAGTGAGTGAGACGTTAATATCCTTCCTTCCAGCAAAGAAAGTAGCTTCCATGTTATCATCAGTGGCTCCAGGGAATATTTCTAACAACTTGTTGATCATGTAAGTAGCAGGGTCAACGAAAAATGGAATTTTATCAGAAATGACGAGAGATATAGCGGGATCTTTGCTGATCCAGAACTCAAGCTCATAAATCATAGCCGCAACATAACAATTAATTAGGGTTTGGGAAACCGGTTGATAATCGGTGCAGGCGAATAGGTCCATTAGTAGGTCTATTTCTGATTTAAGCTTTAGTTCTTGCTCTCGATAATGTGTGAAGATACCTTCCTCCTTTTGATTTGGAAGATGGTGGAGAATACCAACCTGTTTCTTTATCCTACGAGCGACTTCTCTTTGTTCAACTGAAAAAGGAAAGTCAGACGTTTTGAGGTGTCTAGCAAATGCCCGACAAACATCCAATCTCCTATCAGGATCAAAAGAGTTACCTACGTAGCAGATATTTTCTTCAGGTTTGATTGGTAAAGTCCTATCAACAACACGATAGATGGTGTACTCAGGTTCGGGTACAAGGTTAAAAAAGACAGGTGATTTTGGAGGGTATTCGTAAACTTCTTCATCCCAGGGTGGAAGACGTTCTTCAATGGGTGGAAAACGAAAGGGCTGAAGATGTTCAGAGTTACTCTCGACAAAACCAGATGTGGTAGGGAATTGAAAGAAGTTTTCTAAGGAATATGAAATCTCAGGAGCAGGTATAACCTGATAGCTTAGAATGCTAGATGCAGAAGTTGAGATCTTCTGATGAGAATCATGGTTTCCTAAGTCAAGGTCTAAGAATTGCCCTATGGTTCTAGATTCATCGTCTGAATTAGCGGAGATAACTTCGGAAGAGGATAAAGACGAAGAGTAGACGTCAGATTCCAACTCTTGTTCTAAGCAGGCGAAGAACTCAGCGTCATCCATGGCCATCATTTCTTCGGACGTTTTGAGGGCGAGTGGAGAAATGGGGCTAGACGGAAATGAATCATAGAAAGATGTTTTTGTATTTTTCATTTTTTTAATAAACTATCTAAATTATTCTAAAGAAAGCAAATAACTACCAACTAAGTTTGAGAAAACCTAATTGGGAAGGATCTCCTAAAAGCTAGAATATCTAAGACGGCTTCAAATCGTAACGCTCTACGATCCCCGGCAGCGGCGCCAAAAACTTGTCGCGGTTCCTATCGGTTGGTCAGATTTGACTCCGGTCGTTGTTCCAACAGCAACAGAAGCGGCGGACAGTGAGTTTTAAATTTATATGAGATGGAGCTCAAACTATAAGTACTACCTACCTTGGGAGCAAGCAGTAAGTATAACTCGAGGTCGTTCTTAAATCGGAGCGAATTGAAATAAGCGGGTCACCAAAGATTATGGTCGCAATTAGGATGGGGGTAGGTAGATAGATTTTTGTTTGGAAGGTTTCGTTTTATAATTATCCTAAATGCAGAAAAGTAAATAACGAGAAATGAAATTAGGGTTTAAGCAGACAGGTAGAGATGTGATTACTGAAACTTGGATAATTATGGTTTCGGGATGATGTTCATTATAAAATTGATTGGAGATTTACCAGATAAAGAGTAGACATACTTTCGGTGTAAACACTAGGACCCTACGTTCAGGTGAAACCCTAGAAACATATGTCACTGGAATCCTAGGTTATCATGATTCTGATCCGATCAGGCTGTTTTCAAACCCTCCTGAGCCTTTGCTTAACTAAGACAAAGTCACCCTAAATGTTCTAGGGATCAGGCATAAGGCAACAGACCGCAATTGTATTTACTGACCTTTCTTAACACCTAATCGTCTATTTACTTTTATTATAGCAAATACTGATTGTATCCTGTGTATGTTAAACTATTGGTGTAATTAGGGTTTTGCATGTCTAGGTATATGATTGACACTACCCTGTATTGTTTCTATTGAAGTACCTACTTAACCATCGTAAATATAGACCCTCATTTACAGTCAGGCGTTCATCCCTAGGAATAATCACGGTGTACAGGGCAATTAGGCATTTCCACAGTGTTCCAAACCCTAGATGTACTGACGGTGTACTGGGCATTTAAGCATTTCCACAGTGTTCCAGATCTTAGGTGTACTAACGGTGTATAGTGCAACAAGCATTTCCACAGCTTTGATTCCTAGACCACAGTTCTAGAAGGATCACTTCTAGGTAATTCACGATGAAACAATCCATGGCATTTCCTTAGCTTCCACGTATTTGTACTCCACACGAGGTGTTTCCAACGCTATACGAAGTACCGTTCCTTTTAAAGGAAAGTTCATAGTTTCATACTGTAACTGGAGATAACTGTATATTCATAGTATTAGGGTTGATCAGATCCTATCCTAGGGCAACAGTCACGTGAAAGTCTGGAAAGGGTGATGAGAAACTAGATCCATATTCAGGATAAGCTTAACCAGATACACAGCATAACAATTTCCAATCGTATAAATGAAACATTAATTTAACATCATCCCTACTTCTAATATCTACATTTCAACAATCACAATATTAAACTACTCTATAAACATGGCAATATGCAGAATACAAACTGAAATAACATAAAGCACAAGCATTATAACAGTAAGTAAAGTTTAGATATCATCGGGAATACAGCAGCGTAATACTGAGGATTACAAATAGTCTGAACTTGAAAAGCTCGTTACAACAAGATTACCAAGCTAAAACTTCCTCTAGACTCGAACCGTAAGCTCAACCCTAACCTTTCTCCTCTAACTCCTAAGAGTAGTGCTAGAGAGAAAAAGTTAGAGAGAGTAAGTGAGAGAAAATGAGAGAAATGAAAATGAGAGAAATGTGAGAGTGTGTGAATGTGTTGAAGTGTGTAAAATGAGGAGGGGTGATCCCCTATTTATAGGCAAAGCTCAAAAATCAGCCGTACAACTCGCGAAACAGCACGTACAAGCAAACGAAGCACGATACGGGGGCAGGGGGGCCGTATACGGCCTTGGTGGGGCCGTATACGGTGTTAAGAGGCCGTATACGGTCTTAGGTAGGCCGTATACGGTTGCCAAGGCCGTATACGGTGTCCGTCTGATTTCGTTCGTTGCTTAAAACGCGCGTATCTCCTTCGTTATGCGTCCGTTTGACCTGATTCTTTCGCCTGTGTCTTCATAATTCCGTTACGCTTCTAATGATGCCAACTTCACTGAAATTGTATGTGTATAGCTCAAGCATATCCGAAATCACTTTATAGGGTCTGATACTGCTCAGTCTTCTCCGTTCCTTATCCGATTTGCATGATTCTTGATTTTCCCGTCTCGATTTTACCTGTTTTATCATATGATGAAGTTAGAATGTGATCTATATAAGGTAAATGAGGCCGGAGGATTTTGTGCACGTTTATTCGCCCTGATTTGCTTGTTATTTGGACGTTTTAGGTGATTTTTGCAGCAACGCCTATATTTAGACCACTTTAGTGAATTTTAGTAAATAATGATCATTTTGGAATGTTTTCACTAAAGATACGTCCAAAAAGTGCGGAATGTTGCCCTTAAACACATGACTATTTGAGTCACATCAAACATCCTTCATATTCGGGTTAAGCCTCCGTTGTCTTTGAACAACGGGTTTTACATCATCTAAAAAGTTAATTTTATGTTTACAAAAAGATGGGCTTATACCGGGTATGTCAGATGTACGCCAAGCAAAGGCACCCTTGTGAGCTTTCAATACATTTAATAATTCAGATTTTTCAGAATTTAAAAGAGTAGAAGAAATTACTACTGGTAGCAAATTTTCCTCTTGCAAGTAAGCATACTCCAAATGACTCAGTAATGGTTTTAGCTCCAAATCTCTTGGTGGATCCTCCAACTATGTCTTGATCCTCATCTGATCTTCATTCTTTAACTTCTTAAAAACTGGTAACTCTTCTTCTTCCATATCAGCTTCCATACCTAAAATCAACTCTTCTTCAGTCATCTTATCTTCAACATATTCCAATAGTTCAACAAGTTCAGTATTTGTTCCAAGCAATCTCCATAATTCCTCATCCATAGCTTCATCTATCACATCAATACTAAAACAAATATCATCAGTAGAATAAGGATGCTTCATGGCTTTATCAACCGTGAAAGCAATCCTTTCCTGGCCCACTCCTAAAGTTAACTGCTTATTTTTAACATGAATTATAGCATCAGCGGTATGTAAAAATGGTCGTCCTAAAATTAGTGGGACTTTACTATCTTCTTCCATTTCTAAAATTACAAAATCAACATGAAAAGTAAATTTACCTACTTCTACCAACATATTTTCCGCAATCCCAACAGGATATTAAAATGACCTATCGGCCAGTCTAATACTCATACGTGTGGGTTTACGAGATCCTAAAGACAATTTAGCATATAAAGAATAAGGCATTAAATTTATACTAGCACCTAAATCGGCTAAGGCATCACAAGTCATAAACTTTCCTAAAGTACAAGAAACAATAAAACTTCCCGGATCACCAAGTTTAGGTGGAATCTGATTTTTAACAATAGCAGAGCACTCATCATTCAAAAATGTAGCTGACGCCTCTGAAAGCTTATCCTTGTTGCTCACCAACTCCTTAATAAATTTGGCGTAGTTCGGCATCCCAGCTAATACATCAACTAAAGGCACATTGATCCGAATACCCTTGATCATATCCATGAATTTCCCATATTGTGCCGCCATTTTCTCCTTCCTCAAGCGTTGAGGATATGGAATTTTTGGTTTATAAGCCTTCACCACAGGTTGTGTTACCTGAGGTGTTGGTTGTATGGTCTCTTCATCCTTTTCTGCGACTTCTTGCTCTTCATCATCTGGCAAATCAGTGTTAGTAACTTTTGGTGTTTTCACCGGAAGTGGTTGTAACTCCTTCCCACTACGAGTGATGATAGCATTAGCATGCTCAGTTCAGGCGGGTGGTGGCTGATATTTCATACCACTATTATTAGAGGTAGTTTGTCTCGGATTTTGTTGAGTATTACTAGGTAGATCACCGGTTGGTCTACTATTCTGTCCCTCAGATAACATATCCATCTTTCTTTCCAAATCTTGAATAGAAGCTTGTTGATTCTTTTGACCTTGCTCCATACTAATCCTCATATTCGTCATTTGAGTCTTCAATCTTTCAACACAAGCATCCTGTTTTGTAATAAAGTCCTTCATACTAGCATCCTGTTTTGTAACAAAGTCTTTCATTATTTCCTTCATAGATGGCTCATTAGCTTCTTGTTTCTGATGGTCGGGTGTAGCATTGCCTCATGACTGATACTGATTGTTATAATTCTGGTTATATCGGTTGCCTTGAAAGTTCCCTGAATTTCTATTTTGACAACCGTTCCTCTGATAATTATTTTGGTAATTACCTTGTTGCATGTAATTGGCATCTTCTTCAGCAATCATCATAGGTTGATGGTCTTCATTACATTGCTCTGTAGCATGATTACCCCCGCAATTACTACAACCCTCTCTCTGTACCTTTATTTCCATCTTGAGAGTCTTGAACTGATTATCAAACTTGGTAGACATGGCTTTCAATTCTTTCATCATTTCTGAATTATCAGATTTTCTACTTTTGCTCCCATCAGCAAATGCAACTGTTTTCTGAACACTTTTATTCTCTTGATTCTTTGCCCAATTCAAATTCTGAATAACCTTATCTTCAAGCACCGTCCATGCCTCATTTGGTGTTTTATACATAAATAATCCTCCTCCCGAAGCATCTAAAACACCCGCTGATGTAATATTAAGGCCATTATAAAATAGTGAAATAATTTCTGCCTTTGATAACCCATGGCCGTGACAGCTCCTTAACATTTCCTTCATTCTTAACCAGGCCTCCACTAAAGTCTCTCCATCATTCTGTTTAAACGCTCTGATTTCATTCAGTAATCTTTCTGCTAAAGCCTGAGGAAAATATCGGCGGATAAACGCTTCCCTTATTTCATCCCATGTGCGAATCGTATTTGGCTCCAGTTCCTGATACCAAATCTTTGCTTCCCCAACCAATGACATTAGGAAAGTCCGTAGCCGAATGGCTTCTTCTGTGTTGGGCCCATACTTGAACATGTCACCTATCTCGAAGAAATTTGCAATGTGTTTGTGCGGATCGGCCCGCACTCTCCCATCAAATTTAGTATCCTTGATCATTGATAAATGATTTCCTTTTAATGAAAAATTATTATCAATTGGCGGTCTTTGAATTGCAGTTGAAGGTGTAGGCGCAACAGTCCTAGTTCGGGACCACTTCGGAGTATCGTTTTCGTTAGCCATTTCTTCCTTTTCTTCTCCCTCTGATTTAACTTCCTCTTCTTCCTCGTATTTAGATTCCAGCTCTCCTTTGTAAGCTTCCTCTATGATTAAGTTTGTTGAAGTAGATCCGCTTTCCGTTTGGCTGTCAGTTGAATCCGTCGGTTTGTTCTTTGATTTCCTCTTCTTATACTTCTTTGCGGTTTTCTCTGGATCGGACAATGGACTCAGGATTTCGTTTCCCGAAGATCTAGTGCTCATCCACTACCTAATTAAACCTTTAAAAGCACAAAAGATAAAACCGTAAAAACGCACCGGTTCAATATAACTAAAAATAAAAATAAAACAAAAATAACTTTCTAGGAAATAAATTTCAAGAAATGATCAATTAACTATTAAATTAAATTTATAAATTACTTAACAAAGCTTATCAAAAGTCCTCGGTAGCTTCTTTGAACAAACACATAATAGAAGCGGAGAAATAGGTCAGCGCGAAGCTTATTAAAAACCTACTTCTTTAGGGATGCAGAGCGACCGGCCTTATACCTCTTTGTGTTTTGTTACAATGGGTGAGCCGATTTTTCAATTGACAAACTATGTACAATAATTTAATAATTTAATTTTCTAAGTATTCTTATCACAGTTCCCCGGCAGCGACGCCAAAAACTTGATGTGTAAAATCTAGTTATAAAAATAAACTAAGAAATACTGACACTTAACTATTACACAACTGAGGTAAGTATATCATATCGCTTATAATATAGCTACAGTAAGTCTAGGTTCGTTCCACAAGGAATGTAGACTAAATACTTAAAATATAATTAATTTAAATACAGAAAAAGACTAGGGTTTGTGTAACCGAATTGTTACTTTTCTTAAACTACTTTAAAATAAAAGACAAGTAAACTCAGAAAGAGTTAAATTTGATTTATTAAACTTTATCAGATATTAAGAACGACACTTACTTGAACTATTTCATTAATGACTTCAGGGTGTTTAATTAAAACCGTGTTATCTAGCAATCAATGTTCATCTTAATTTAGATCAGGTTTAACGTTCGTTATGACCTTCACATAAATCTTGATTAACTAATTAATAATTTAACTAAATGAAAGACGTTCGCCAATATCATTACTTTATACATTTAAGTTTAATTATTTAACTTATACCAAATATGCGTTCGCTATCATTGAATTAATCATACATAGACATATAATCAAATAATGAAATAACTTTGTCACAAACGTTCGCTATAGCTACTAATTAAATCATTAACAAGCTTCAATAATATAATAAAACTTAAACACATAAAAAGTTTCAATTAAACATTAATTAAATTGCATAAACATCATAAGATAACACCCCTAATCATTAACTATTTCATTCAAGTAAGTGCAAACAAATTTAGCCACTTATAATCATTATAAAATAAACATAAATAATAATTGAAAATAAAGTAAACATTATTATTAAAATAATAAAAGAATGTAAACAAAATAATTATTATACCCTTACAATGATTGTGCTTAACCCTAACTCCTCTTGCTCCAAAACCCTTAGAAAAACCCCTAAATTCGAATTTAAGGTTAAAAATTTGAATTTAGGATTTTATTTTCGACTTTGGGGTTTAATCCTATGAAAAAGTGATATGAAATTCGTAGGTAGAAGGCTGCTATTTATATCCGCTGAAAGTCGGTCCCAACCACCGGTTGGTAAAATACATCAACCGCCGGTTGATCTCTTTTTCGTGCTCTCCAAGAATCCCACCGCCTAATGTCTGCATGTTTTCTCGATTTTTCCTATCTAGCTGTCATCATTGCTTTAGCTTTTTGACTTTTTTTGACCTCCTTTTATGTTGTGACTTCTTTCTTCACGTAACCTCCTGCAAACAAAATAGAAATCATCATAATTATTTATTTTATTATTATTATTATTATTATTATTATTATTATTATTATTATTTACTTATAGTACTACTACGTAGATATCATATATATATATATATATATATATATATATATATATATATATATATATATATATATATATATATATTAGTTAGCCCAAGTAATTATTTGGTCCAATTCGTGAACTCCAATAAATCTTCAATCTAATTATTTTCGCATAATCCATTTTACTTTTCGAATTCAAGTATTCGCAAACTTTATTTATTTATATCACTCTTTTATCCACTTTGTACCAACTATATATTTAGGCCCAATTAACTTTTATACTAAAATTACTTTATTTAGCTCATTTTTTATCTATTTTCGTTCTTTACTAATTAAAGCTCCATTTTTACCTATTTTGTAAATATGAATGAAATAAGTATATATTATCAAATAAATGCAACAAAAGTATATGAAAACTATGAAATATTAGTATATAAATATAACATTATTCTATGTTATCAATTGTCAATCTCATATGGTACCATACACTAACATTCACGCTACAAAAGTATTACCAAATTATGTTGTGGAGGGCTTTAAAGTCATTAGTGAAAATAACTCATGTTGTATATAGCGATGTTTTAGTACTTGAGTTCACATGTAAAACAAAATGAGCATGTATTCCCACCCCGGGAGTAAAAACGGTAAAAATGCGGCGCTATGAGACTCACCTGAGTTTGATGCGTTGCTATCAAGCAAGTAGTGATGGTGTAACAAGGGGTGATGTCCGAAGACTGTAACCTACTAGCGTCCTAAACGCGCAAGGTTATAATGTGAGTAGGTATCTCAAAAGATCATCTATGCTAGTTGTCCACTCAACTAGTTATGTCCAAATACTTTGGTTGTAGGTTTGTATTTTTGAAAACATGTACAGCCCGTTGGTGAGATTTCGTAATAATAATTTCAAAGTATTATTATTATTATGTGTTTCGTTGTATTGTATATTTATATAAGTATATATGTATGCGAAAGTATGGATACGTTTATTGAAAGTATATATAAATGTCCGAAAGTACGCAAATCTACATATCCGAAAGTATATATATCCGAAAGCACGTGTCCGAATGTATATATGTGTATATGTCCGAAAGTATGTTAGTGTCCGAAAATACTTTATCCGAAGTACATATATCTATCCGAAAGTATCCGTGCGTTTATATCTGAAAGTTTGAAGTCCGAAAGTGTAAAAATCCGAAATTTATAGTCAAAAACACTATTTATCCAAAAGTCAACGAAAGTCAACTCTGAAAGTTGACTTTCGGAGTCAAAATCCGAAATTGGCACAAAAATTCGAAAGTCAAACTTTCGGAGTAAAAATCAGGGTGATTTTGTGATTTTTATTTGACTAACTAAACGTTGTCAAACAATTCTGAAAAAATTCACGAGTGTTTCTCTATGTTTTGGCTACTTCCTGTATTGTTTTCATGATTTTTAGATAAGTATAAGTGGGTCAAAAAAATTCGTGAAGCTCCAAAGGTCGGAAACTGACCTTTGTTCATGAACCGAATTTTCTGGAAAAACCAGTGTATTTTTAAGAGTTGAGTTCTAAACGAAAGTTGTAGCCAACATCAAAGGAAGATTTTGGCTCAAGCCTCATGCATTTTAGTGACCTAGAACTCGAGATATAGCTTAAAGTATGAGACGAAATTTCTGTCCAGCAAACTGTTTAAATCTATGTATTTACTAATTAGTTTTTATCTCAAAATCGGTGTACTTCTAGGAGATGTGTTCTAAATTTGTAGCCAACGATCATACGAAGATTTTAGTATAAATTTCATGCATCTAGCTTATATTTTCGATTTTATACGATTTTTCTACCACGACGCAAATTCTATCCAGGAAGCTGTTAGTATATATAATGGTTTGAAAAATGAGTTTTAACTTGTTATTTGGACATTTTAGTGTTGAATGAACAAGTGAGCATGAAAATATATGTAATCCAAGTAAAACTAGTGAAAGAAAAGTGATCCTTACGAAGGAAAATGATGATCAAAAACCGAAAATGAGATGAGAGCTCGCTAGCCTTCGTTTCCTTGCTTCTTCTTCTCCAAGATGATGGTGATTTGAGGATGAATTATGGTGGTGGTGGTGATCCGTGAGGGAGGAGATAGAGAGGGGAAGAGAGTGATTTTTAGTGAGAGAGTTTAGTGAGAGAGTGAGGGTGCAAGAATGAGGATTTTGGGGAGGGACTTGGGGCTTAAGATCAACAAACACAACCCCTAAAAATGGGGGTTGGTGTTGGGGCTGGAAAAACTAGCCCATGGGGCCCACAAGAGGGTGTGTGGGTCTTAATTTTTGGTTCCTCAAATTCGCACTCCGTGCGGTGTTCGTTTCCCCGGTCGCTTAAACGTTTATTTAGACGTTATACGTTATTTAAAAACATTTTCGTTTTCGATTCGAATCTCGATATTTTTAATGGAAGTATTTCATCAAAATACTTTGTTTTGAGTTAACAAAATATAACTTAGGTTTATTTTGTTTGTCGGGCGCGAATCGCGCATTTTTGTCGCATATGTGTAATTTTATACGATACGAATCACATGTTAAGTATTATCAACATAATATTTAATAAATAATGAGGTTATTAAATAATTTCATATTATTTAATAATTAGGTTAACCAACGTCCGTATTGTGATGTGTCGGATTCCATCCGAAGTAATAATGCACGATTTAGATTTTAATCGCGTTCGTGTGTATATTATACAAATATACATAATGATACATACAATTAGCCTAATATAGCACTAATTACATGTTTTAACAAGATGATTAGGTACTAATTATTAGCCCTAATTTGTCGGGTGTCACGGAGAAAGAGTTAGAGAGGGTTTGTATGTGTTTTGTGAGGATAGAGGAAGAGAATGAGTTACCCCCTATCTTACTTTTACATAAATTGCATATTGGTCCCTTGCCCTCCAAAATGACCATTTCCTTGTGATTCTTTCTACCTAAATTAATCATTGGGAAAATTGCATATATGCCACTCATAAGCTTCAAAATATCATATTTGCCCAATCTAATTTCAAAATATCATATATGCCACTCTTAAACCCAAAATATATCATATATATCCAAATGATTAATTTAATCATTTTGATAACTCTAGATTCCCAAATAAAATTATTATTGACCATTATACCCTTCTTCTTCAATATATCCCTAAACATTAAGAACCCTAGCTCACTCATTTCAATCTATTTCATTTCTCAGTTTTTTACTTCTCTTATAATTTTATTCATCATCTGTTTTTTGATTGTTATTTAGAATGACTATAGCTGCTAGTTTTGGACACATAATCATCTGGCAAAATTACGATGAATGTGATCAAATCAAAAAACCAAAACAAAAAGTCAAATTAGTTAGCCAAAGTAACTCAATGGTGTAGTGAAAAAAGGTTTGAACGGCCAACTCAAAAAGTCAAATTAGTTTGTGATAATTATGAATGCTTGTCATGGACTAAATGATTGGGAAACAAAATAAATACCAAGTTCGTAAACTTGATATTCATCGAACAGAGGTTATGAACAAACATATAATTAATGTATGTTTCTTGATTTTAATAGGAATTATAAAAACTAAGAAATAAAATAGGTTAGAGTTGAATGAGCTAGGGTTCTTAATGTTTAGAGATACAACAAAGAAGAAGGGTATAATGGTCATTAATAATTTTATTTGGGAATCTAGAGTTATTAAAATGATTAAATTAATCATTTGGATATATATGATATATTTTGAATTTAAGAGTGGCATATATGATATTTTGAAATTAGATTGGGCAAATATGATATTTTGAAGCTTATGAGTGGCATATATGCAATTCTCCCTTAATCATTAAACTTTATCATTAAAGATTGATAGATGTATTCTTATTCTATAACAACTTTATTTTCACTATATATTGCTCGTTTTATTAGTTGATTATAAACAACCAAAAAATTTATAGAAAGATAGTGTTATTAGGCGGGGTCTAATCATGTACTTAATGAAAGTTAAGTATTTAAGTTTGTAGAAATTATAAAATCGTGACAAAATCTTGTGGTATGACGTGTCACCGTTATGAACTTTTTACGGTAGGTAATTCGAAAATTAAATAGTTAATTAGAATTATTATCTGTAGGTATAAATAGGGGTTAGTATATGAGAATGCACATAACTTATACCAAATGTATATTACGTGTACTCAATTTAGATTTGTTATTTTTAAGACAAAATTGCGTGGATCCTCCCTGTGGTTTGCACAAAATAACACTGCCCGTCCCTGTGGATTTTTTTTTACCTAGGGCATCCCTAAACTTGCAATTTGTTGCGTGGGGAGTCCTTCTGTCTAACGATTGTTAGTTTAGTCCGTTAAAAGACTTTGAATGTAATAATTTTAATAGGAGAGGCTATTAGTGTAATTTTTATTTTTTAATCATAATAATTATTTAATGCCTTTTTAGTTGAAATTAAGCAAGTTGTTTTTAATAAACTTTGAAGTTAATTTAACTATTTTAATTTATTTTTTTAATATTTATTTTTTTGTGACAATTGAAATGATCAACTTTTTTATTCTAGTTTCGATTTCACATATCTTGTGTCCGTTTTCACTTTTTAGTAGGGGTGTTCAAAAGTATCCGTAATCCGAAAATCCGATCCGAAAATATCCAAAATTTCGGATATTCGAAATTTTGGATATCCAATTTTTCGGATTCGGATAACATATTTCAAAATTTTTGGATATTTCGGATATCCGATATCTGAAATTTTCAAAACTTTTTAAATTTTTTCCCATTTTAATAGGTAACTTTGTCGTCGTAGTATACAAATTATTTATAATAACATCAAGAAATGATTAAAATACTTTCTAAATGGAAGAATTGTAGAGTATTTTGGTTAATTGTACGTACTTAGCAACCGAATATATAGCGAATCTCGATTTAAAAGCTTAAAAGTAATAAATTTCAGATATTCGGATATCCGAGTTGGGATATCTGAAATTTTCGGATATCCGAATTTTGGATATCCGCAATTTCAGATTCGGATTCGGATTCGAAACTAGAATAAACAAGTTGACCATTTCAATTGTCACAAAACATAAATATTAAAAACAATTAATTAAAATAGTTAAATTAACTTGAAAAGTTTATTAAAAATAACTTACTTAATTTCAACTAAAAAAGCATTAAATAATTATTATGATTAAAAAACAAAAATTACACTAATAGCCTCTGCCATTAAAATTATTACATTCAAAGTCCTTTAACGGACTAAACTAACAATCGTTAGACAGAAGGACTCCCCACGCAACAAATTGCAAGTTTAGGGATGCCCTAGGTAAAAAAAAACCACAGGGACGATCCACGCAATTTTGTCTATTTTTAATGCATCAAACTTTCAAAAAGTGTGTTTTAATGTATTTTGGTGACTTTTGACGATGTGTCAAACTTTTCGAATGCCACGTGGCACCTTAAACGAGCGACATATAAGCAAAATACATAAAAGGCCGTCGAAAGGGTGGGCTATTGATAAAGAATCGATTCCAAACCACAATGCTAGCAGATGGCGGGCCCCTTTCTTTATGATAATAAAACTATCCGGTCAAAACCAATACAATAAAGAAACAACTCTATTCAACAAGCAAAAAAGGAGCGAGAAAGGTCTCTTCTTTCGTTTCAGTTTATTCACTGATTGAAACTTAGAGAAAGTCTTTTTTATTCCTTTGTCTCGAACTTCGTGAAGAACCCCATTCTATCTCTCCCTAGTTACGAACAAAAAACTGGGTCTAGATGCATTAAAAATAGCAAAAAGTATGGCACACACAATCAGGGCCGTCTCTAAATTTTCGAAGACTCTGAGCAAAAGTATGAATAGTTGTCGAGATTAAGCCCTATATCGAGCTATAAAATGTTTTTCCTATGTTTGTTGTTGCTACTCAATTAATTTTGATGATGTTGAAAATAGTTGTGTTCATAAATATTAATAGTTTAACATTATTTTTAATGATAATAAATACTCACTCCGTCTCAGTCAAAGTGTCCACTTTGACTTTGCATACAGTTTTAGGATTCTCCACTAATCACATTTTTCACCAATCAAATAACATATCTACCCATTAAAGTCTTTTTCGATTGGTTAAAACATGGAAGTGGACACCTATCTGGGACAACTAAAAATAGTAAATGCGGACATCAGAATTGGAGACGGGGGAGTAGTAAATTAAATAAATAAAATCGCAATGTATTACTAAATCAATGGATAATAATGTGTTGATCTAATATTTATCAAAGCAACGAAAATGATAATCGTTCCCATTATTCAATTATTTTATTTTAATGTTAATTAATAAATTAAATATAATAAAAATCATAACAGAACACCCTTCTCTGCTCTCTGTTTCCAAATTCTTCGCATCACTCTCTTTTGATACAAGAAAAAACAGAGCTTTTTCCTCTGTTTAGCCTCAATTTCAAACTTGGTACGTATACCGTATTTACATGTGTGTCAGCATTTTGTTCTTATATTCCAAATTTGCTGAATCAAGTCTAAAACCCTGTGTGATTGTTGTGCTGATCATGATTTAGTGCTAGATATAATAGGACTGCATGCGATTGTATACGAAAAAATTTATGTTTTAATATGTTATAATCTGGTGTTTTTAATATATATCTATGTGTAGGGTTATATAAAGAGAAACTTGAAGGGTGAGTGCTAATGGCGAATCAACAATCTGATTACATATTTTCTGTTGAGAGTGACAATGAAGATGAATTTAAAGATTTCGATGGAGATGCGAATGTAAATGATAATGATGATAAGGAGTTTAATGGAGATGAAGATGAGGAAGACGGCGGTCGGAAGGATTGCGATTCTTCAGACCCATTATGGCCTCAAAGTTACAGGTACACTTCTTCCCATCTTGTTGTACGAGTAGTTTTTTCTTTTTTGATTCTTTTTAGTAAATATCAAGGATTTGAGGACCATTAGCTGCGATGAGGTGATTTGTACACCACAAGTTAACTCATTCATCATAAATAATATTCCTTTGATGATGATATAGAGTACAAATAACAAAACAAGGATTAATCTTGTTGATTCACAAAATACCGGGATAATCTCTTCCAAGCACACGTTGATTCAAAAGAATACCGCGGTTAGAGTAAGTTCAACTCAGTTGATGAACACAACTTAAGAGAAAATTGAACTTTTATAAAAATCAAAACTGAAATGTTCATCATCACAATGGAACCCTAAAAAGGGAGCAGTAATTCAAACGAACCTAAAAGACACAACGAGCCAAACAAAAAACTCAAAACAAAAGTCCAAAATAAACTTAAAAAATAACATAAAATAGCCCATAATATTGGGCCTCGAAATTGGGTAAACCGCCTACGGCTGTTATCAAGTTGTGCTCCTCGTTCTAAGCTTTGATTCGACAGTTCGTGGTCAAGTTATGGTAATTTTCGTGAAGCCCGTTTGATCACTCGATTATGGGCCTCCAGAAACATAAGGGTCCGATCCTCCATGCTAGGGCCCGCATCAGATGATTTTAGGTTTAGTGGATATTAAGGGTTATATGACTACTTATATGTTTCAAAATGTATCAAACTTCACTTAGTATTTTATTGTATTATATGTATTCAATTTTAAAAACTTTTATTGTATGTACCAAACTGTTAATTAGTTGACTGTTGTATGCATCAATGACATTCTTATTAGGTAACTAGCGTGACAGCTATATAAGTTGTCACATCATCTGCCATATCATCAAAAACTGGTATCTTGTCACTTGTTTACAAGTTCTAAAAGGTCTGAATACATATAATATCAAAAATTGAAAGTTTGATATGTACCAGAAAAGGTAGTTGATGTTAGTACACACATACATGTATATTAAGTAAAGTTCGATATATTTTGAAAAATGTGAACTGAATAATAATGAGTTAAATGAACTTGAAGGTATAACTTCATTGATTAAAATGATGACCGGGTTGTTCTTGTCTGTAACTCAAAGTATTTGACTACCTTTAAAGGTTTTAATTTGGAGCACTTGAAAATCACAAGCAATTTATAAATTCTCAGACATAATTTAGTCTTATTGATATTATTGTTACAAACATTAAAGGATGTATTAAGTTCCTTTTCTGATAGTCAAACATTTGTATGTTGTTACTTGTTAGTTAAAGTGTACAACAGAAAGTTAAAAAACTTCTTATCTAAATAAGGTGACTTTGTAATGGGAACATTAGAGATTGACACAAGTGAAATGTATGATGTTCTTGCATAACCTGCTCACTTCTTTTATGTCCAAGTTAATTAATTTGTTGTTTTTCCAATATGACGTTTCAGGAGGTCAATGGATCTTTTCGGTAGTGTAGCATCTAGGAGTCTAAACTTTCTAGGATCTCCTAAGTTATCATCATCATCAAGAGGTTCATCCAGTTCGGAATCACCTAAAAATAGACACAATCAAAAGATAATTACGAGTTTGGAACAACCTCTTTTGCCAGCCGAAACAGACAGCCAACAAGTACAAGAACATCATAGTTCTGATACTTCACTTCAACCTCAATGGACATCTTCTACCAGAAAGTTGTCACAACATCAGAAATCTCCCAAGAGTAGAAAGAGTTCGTTCGGCCAAGCTGTGATTAATGGTATAGTCTATATATTATACAGATCGTACCCTTATATTTGGCTGCAAATAAGCTGCCACTGATGTCTTTGATAAGATAAAAAAGCAAGTGCATTGCTTTTAAGGCACGCTATTATTTGTTCAGCGACAACCATTCATTAATTTAAGGGTTAAGTGTTTGAAAATATATCTAACTTTGAATTCAATTGTATGTGTCCAACTATAAAAGTTTCTATTCTAATTATTGCTATTGTATGCATCCGACCTCTTAAAGCTTGTAAAATGGTGATGTGGCACAAGCTTTGATGATTTGGCGATGACCTGACAACCTGTATGGTTGACATATCATCTAAGTTACTAGGTTACCTGATGAGTAGATAAATGGATACATGTAATAGCAAAAATAAAAAAGTTTTATACATACAATAAAACTTTCAAGTAATGTTTAATGCATCTTCAAACACTTAACCCTAATGTCTTCTCGGATACTAATACCTCACAATTACTGTATCCGTATTTGACTATTACCAAAGTGATATCTATTGCTTGATGCTTTTTTGTAGGCGTGAATCTTCTTTGTGGAGTAGGACTTCTATCTACCCCTTATGCAGCGAACCAAGGAGGATGGGTTGGTTTGTCTATATTGTTTGTCTTTTGTATTGTTTCGTTATACACTGGTATTCTTCTACGTTACTGCTTGGATAGTCGGCCTGGTCTTAAGACTTATCCTGATATCGGTGAGGCTGCTTTTGGCAACGCTGGGCGGCTTGTCATCTCTGTAAGATTCGTCAATGTCCAACTGATGTTGTCTACCTTTTATTTAAGGGTTAATTGTTTCAAAATGTATTAAACTCTACACCTTTATATATCTGTGAACGCTTTATCACGAGAATATATAAAGGTTAGTTACCCCACAAACTGATATTATTTTTGGGTGTTCTTGCTGCAGATTATATTGTACGTGGAGTTGTATGTAAGTGCATCACTGTCACTGTTGATCCGTTGTTCATATAATCTTTGTTGCTTAAAGTCATATTCATTCAACTTGCTCAAATTCTTTAGCACATTGAACAAATTAGTACAACAAACACCGTTTGGATATGCTACCTTCTATGGATCTCTTAACAGTAAATAATTATACATTGCAATCAGAAACCCAAAATATATATGAATGAGAGCATTTATATTTCATTAGATAATGTAACATTGATCATCAATCATCCTCTACAAAAGATAACTACATGCCCCTCTTAACCACATAAATCTTTAACATATAAGAGTTCTGCATAGCGTTATATGCATAACTTTAACCAATATTTCAACCACTACACCAACGTAACCCTGTTTCAATTACATGTTGTGACAGTAAACTTACATTTTAGGGATCGCAAATTTGGTGATGAAATCATCAGTGAAAGAAATCTAATAGTGCATGTTCTTTCCTATATATTGACCTTTTACCTTGACTTTTGTTTTAATTAGAGCTTTATCTCGAACAATGCAGGCAGCATGTGTCGAATACATAATTTTGGAGAGCGATAATCTAACTTCTTTATTTCCTAAAGCACATTTAAGTCTTGGAGGATATCAACTGAGTTCCCATTATTTGTTTGCTATTTTGGTCACTCTTGTTGTGCTTCCTACAGTTTGGCTTCGTGACATGAGCGTTCTCAGTTACTTATCAGGTAATTAGTACTGAATATAGTAATTTATCTTCATAGGTTCTTATTTTCAAAAGTTCTAAAATTTTCATTGCTTTTGTTTCCAGCTGGGGGAGTTTTTGTATCGATTCTTTTGGTCATTTGCTTGTTTTGGGTCGGTTTGGTGGATAACGTTGGATTTCAGACTGAAACTACGAAGATGATAAACCTCTCAACATTGCCTGTGGCTATTGGGCTGTATGGTTATTGTTATGCAGGGCATGCTGTTCTTCCTAACATTTATACATCCATGGAGAAACGAAATCAATATCCACTAGTCCTTTTAGCCAGGTAAGAACACTTTTGTAATCAATACAATTTGGTACACAATAAATCGAAGATGATAAATACATAGAAGTTTTTTATAGGTTGTAACTTGTGTAGTCTTATGTTTTTGAAGCTTTGCAATATGTACTTTTCTTTATGCTGGAGTTGCTATAATGGGATACATGATGTTCGGTGAATCAACAGAATCTCAGTTCACTCTCAACCTACCTTCAAATTTTCTTGCCTCCAAAATTGCAGTGTGGGCTACGGTACGCTACTATAATTATATATGTGAAATCAATGTAACTCTTAAAAGTTATATGATTGTCAAATATCTTTCCTATCTAAAGTTTTCAACTTGTATGTACTCATTGCTGTCATTTGTTCTTGTGTAGGTGATCAATCCATTTACCAAATATCCTTATGCTTAAAGTGATCATTACGCCTCTTAAACTGTTAGACTATTTATGAAATATAACATATTGGTTCCATGTATTTTTGGACCAATCTATGATTGCATTTTCTTAACAAGATTCACATATGCTTTAACTATAAACCCGTTGGCTATGAGTCTCGAGGAACTGATACCATCGAGCTCTTATGTTTACTCCTTCCTCATTAGAACTATGTTGGTGATCTCTACTTTGCTTGTGGCCCTCACCTTTCCATTCTTTGGTGAGTTTTGTTAAATTACTATACTCGTTGATACAGATTTTGGTTATTTGTTCAAACTGCATGTCTGCGGACTAAATATTCGTTTCACTTTAATGCATCTAAATATTGCAATTTGGGGCACACCAAAGACATAAAAGAGCCCCTTATTATGCACATGAGTAAAGGGTGGTTTGCTTTTCGAACCGTACTTTCAGAAAACAGAGAATGTTTAACTTTTTCTAACTATATTTCTTGTAAAAGACCCACAAAGAAATCGTTTTCTGTAATGGTTTTATTCTGATCAACTACAAATATGAGAATAGAAAATTTGTCATCAACTTGACAAAAAAATTATACTCATCATTTAGTTTTTTTTTTTTTTTTTCCATTTACGATAAACAATGACAAAAGGTCGACTATGATGGTTTCAAAAGCTATATATGTTCTTAAGTATGTACATTATCAGTGATTGAATCGATCACTGAATTTTATTATCGTCCATGTGTCTACAGGCCTTGTAATGTCGTTGATCGGATCTTTACTCACAATGCTAGTGGTAAGTTCTTATTTTTCATTTCAAATAATCAGTTTCCTGCTTTGTTCCTCCAGAATTCATCTTAATTTATTTAGAGAGTGGATTCAATCTTATGATATCATGATCATGTTAATCATGTCCCTGAGTTCAACTTTGCAATCTGTTTTGATATTTGCATTAGATGACACAAACTAACACAACTTTTGTTGTTCCAGTCACTAATATTTCCTTGCGCCTGTTTTTTGCGCATCGTAAGAGGGAATGTAACTCGCTTTCAGGTATAACATATCTTTACTTTAATTAATATTTCATTATAAAAATGTGTGAATACAATTTCATTTGTGGATGTTATACAATTGTAATAGCAAAGTTTCTACAACTTGATTGTCCATCACAAAATAAGATAGTTGCAACCGAATAACTGTAAGGGAGTAATCCCTCACAAGCATTAGTCAATTACCCGAGAATTCATAGTTCTGTTCTTCTCTTACTTATCTTCTGTTTACTTATTTGGTTTGTAGGGATCACTTTGTGCCTTAATCATCATAATCGGCATGGTCTCAGCGGTGTTTGGAACCTACACAGCCTTATTTGAAATCATTCAACAACTTCTATAGTCATTTATTTTTTACACTTGTATTGGAGCTGTAATGACATTATTTAGTTAACAGATAGTGAACTATAATCATCTCTAACAATATTGAAAACATTCTTCTTCTTCTTCTTCTTTTCGATTCTTATAAATCAGTTCTTATGTTTAGGTACCCTTCTGAATTCGATTATATGAAAAGCTTACGACAACTTTTGTATAGGGCATCAATTCCAAAAAAAAAAATTGTTTGTATGAATAATACCGGATAGGGCTATACATTGCGATTCAAGAGTGTTGAACCTAAAGTGTTGGTCAATCAGCTGGGCTTATTCTAGCTAGGCCCATCATGTAATAAAAACAAAGCTTACATGTTGTATATTTATTACACAATCATATTCAAGACAGTTATAAAGACCATTTTGCAAACACTAACTAACGTTTGTTATTTTTAATGCAAGCAACTTTCAAAAAGTATGTTTAATGTATCATGTGATACATGATGTGTCAACCTCTACGGATATCATGTGACACCTTAAACAGATAGAACACGTTAAAACACATATGATGATTTAGTCTACATATTTAGTCGCATTAATCATTTTTCAACTAGATCATAATCCGCAATATTTGCGGGCTACTTCATGACTTTAATACAAAGGTTTATATTATAATTTTATTTTAGTGAGTAACATTAGAGGATATATATTTATAGTTGAGATTGCAAAAACGTTTTGAATTAGGGGTGTTTGGCCTGGCTTTTTAGCTTTTATGTTATGTTACAGCTAAAAAGCCCCTTTTCAGGTGTTTGGATGAGCTTTTTAGGGAGGGCTTTTTTAAAATTTTGAGGTTAAAAAGCTAAAAGCCCCAAATTCCTGGCTTTTAGATAACGCAGAATCTAAAAAGCTTAAGCTAACCCAAACACCCCCTTAAAAGAGATATGCTTATATGTTGATAGTAGATTTTAAAGTAAATTATTAAAAATGATTGATAACATTAAAAATAATATTAAAAAAACTAAACAACATGGAGGTAACACAAAAAGAAAAATGTTGAAATACGATCAACTTGATGCGGCAACCTAAGGCCCAACAACCATATATGAAAACTATAAAGTTTGCAAGTCATTGTCATCTTCAATAAGGGTGTGATTAGTTACCAAAAACTTCACATTTTTTCAAAAAAAATTTCGTTAGGAAATAAGAAAAATAGAAAACGTGTTCAAATTAGAGTTTTCTAAAAAACTTTTTAAGAAACGGAAAATTCTTGTTTTCCTTTTTAAAACTACAAAATTGAAAACTACTTTTGATGGTTTTCTAAGTTTTCCATCTCTACTCTTCATTTGAACTTCTGATTCTTTAGAGAAATGGAAAAAGAAAAATGGAGAAATTTTTCTGTAACTAAACGTGCTCTAACTATTTCATAGAGTCCATCATTCCATCTAATTATCTTACGAAATCAATTCATACAAAAGTGAAACAACGGGTACAAAAGAGAAGATCTCGATTACAGCACATCAAAAAATTTGTGGCAAGACATGATTACATATTACAGTTATACAATGATAAAGAATAATGTAACAAATCCAATTAATAGACTCTTTAGTGAAGAGTTAGAAGAATGGAATGTACAATAATTCTTGGCTCATTTAGCCCGCCCTCATCGTGAATTAAAAAGTATCCATTTGTTTCATTTGCCTTGGGAAGATCTTCACATAACCAAGTACCATATAAAATATAAATACTGATCAGTAGGGATGCCATGAAAATCTTACAGACTGAAGTTACACTCTATCTTTTGTTTGATTTTGGAAATATGAGAAGGCTATAACTAAATGAACTATAAATGCTTCCTATACATGACATGTGTAGCACCAGCTTAATATTAACGGATCATGTATATAAGAGGGCACGATACTTACACGTTGTACCATTTGTACGTACCTAGACTCATTACTCGGCTACTTTACACTTAGTCTAAACTCAGTCAATACTCCAATTACTTGGTCAATACTCGTATTACTCGGTCGGAACAACCTACCACACGCACTGACCTCAGTTCCCAACTATTACACTAACAGAGGATATTGCAATACATGGAATATGATGTACCTGTAATTTAGTGTAACATAAGAGATCATAAAAAGGGTTTACACTTACCAATAGCTTTTCTCAAAGATTATTCAATATAGCTTTTCATACCTCGAGTTAGGTATGACATCGAATTTGTTGTGTACTTCTATTAACCTGTTGATCAGAATTGTCCTCATTTTGTCGTTGATTTCGGACTGTGAGAGCATGTAGTCATGAACTTTGCTCTCATTCTACATCAATCACACATCAAAAGTTCAATAAACAGATAATATCCAATTTGGGTCAGGTTAACGGGTCAGCTCTAATAGTTTGTGCCAACCCATTTTGACACAAATAAGATAATTCTACCAGTGGGCTGACTACATCTTCATTATTACACAAACTGTACAATAACAACATGTGTGTATTCTGTAGCTAATTATATATAAAGGTTGCAAAGAGAGCGTACCAAAACCAAATGTTAAGGACAACTTCAGCTCATTGATGTCATTGTAAGCGACAAGGTTGATTCCATCTGAAATTCCTTCGAAGCTGGACTTCTACGTACCTTTGAATTCCTACGAAGTGTTATCTTCTAGTTGTGATCAATGAGCCGGTAGTTACCATCATATTTGTCAACACCAAATTTGTGCATTACAAATGTTTGACTTTACAATTTATTTTCTGAATCAATTTGACTTTACAAATGTCTGAGACCCTTAAACATCTAAAAATATATAATTTTAGAACCCTGCAGCAATGCGCAGGTGAAAAAAACTCGTTATAATAACTTTCCATAATGACATGTAAATCTTACAATTCTTAGCATTAGATATATTGTCCAACTTAGCATCCCTATTGCAAGCTACGACCGTTTTACGTTCATCACCCGAAGCTCAACTAAAATGAATTCAAATTCAGTAAATTTCATTAATAAAGTACTTATGAATCACTATCAATATATACAAAAGTATTGGTGGTTTGACCCATCTTAGTTTGGTCCACACTTTGATAGTTAAATCCAACTAAGCTACATCAAATAAAAAAAAAAGATCATTTGCATCACTACATGAGCAAACCACATTTTGCATGTCTTGACTTTACAGGTCTCATCTTTCAAATGCGAAACTAAGATGGCCCTAGAACAGAAATCTCATAGACTGAAATGAAGATAGTACTCTCTGAAAAGAAGCAAAAAAACATCAGTCTCCAAAATAAACACCAACCCTATTAGGCTATTATAGCTTCCCTGCATATTCGCAAACCCGTTTGACATGTTATTTAAAAACAATGCATACCTCCTAAAAGGTCCTATGAACTTCACAAGGTTAAAAAGCATAATCTAGTCTCCAATACTCCAACTAATTTAACATGTTGGGTGTAACTATGAAAACCAAATGAATTCAAATATATTCCAACTCATTTTATTATCTTATTCCCAAAGCCTAATACCCAACCCACAACAACCAACAGCGATTATGAAGGAGTTGTGCAGATTAACAAATGACATATTAAATCTATAGAAATGTGCAAGCTTATAAAGATAAATTAATAATACGTACGGTTGATGTGAATATCAAGTCCAGCAAGGTATTCAATGCCCATCGAGGAATACAAATGTCTAGCGATAGATCAAAATCTCAATAGAAGCACTCTTAGCTGTGGCAAGATCATCTCTAAGGTATCTGTAATAGCATACAACGATTATATGTCAAATTCAAAATTCCCCAAGGTTGTTCGTGAACTTAATAAACAACTTAAGTGATTGTAGCCTCGTAGGTATGATCAGACCAGAACCGACACACTCTGGTCCAATCTTGAGATTACCCTCCTCAATGCTAATAAGGTTCCAACAAATTTAGGAGTCTCATTTTTATACATTACAAAAACCAAAACACTCAAATTTATTTCGAATTTGTATGCAAAAGGATTTGCCCCAAATTAATTTGGATCAAATGACTTCTGTATCAGTACAAAGTAAAAACTGAAATACAGAAATAAAGCGGAATATATTTAAAGACAATAAGACTTATAAACAAGCACACCTTTTATTTAAATGAGAAGTGAGAGAGAAGTGTATAAACTTCGATGCTCTCTTTGAAGAAAATAAACACGCTTAAATAGGCAAATTCGAATGGCATATGCCATAGGATATTTGCCAATAATACTGATTTTTACAAGATGTCAAAATAGTTGGCCTACAAACTTTAATACATGGCCGACATAGATTGACAATTATTCGCACACTTAAGAAGAAGACAAATCAACATGGACCCTCTGCCAATCTTTAACGACTTTGTTGCTTAATAATTAAATACTGCCAATTAAATACTGCCAAACTTCTGACGATGCATTCCACCACGCTTTCGTTGAATTATAAGCATGCTTGTCGATAAATATTGTCAGGTGGGGGCCATTCTTTTTCCACTAACCATAATGCGTCACTCCATACGTCATCTCGTAATAGTTTACCTTCCCTGTTGCTTTTGGGCTTAGATGTTGATGCGGCCCAACTCGTTGCATAGGGTTTCAATCTCAGTGAGTAATCTTCGGGCTTCTTTGTTATGCCTTTTAACTTCGGGCCAATGATCGCCCCAATGGTTATCTCTTGTTGCTTTTGAAACACAGACTTGGGCTTTGAAATCCAGAACTGCTTGGAGGTTTCGCATTGCTGTGACTGTTTCTTTAGCTGCTCCTCGTTCCAATTGTTGTGCCACTCCAGTGAATATGTTTGCTTCTTTGTCGGAGATTGGTGTTGTGTTTGCTTTGATTTGATATTGTCTGTAGAGAACTCCTGGTTCCTGGGATGTGAATGTTCCTTGATAAATTCTTGGCAATGGTTTGAAATCTGGATTATTTGCTCGTAACCATTCTTCTCGTTCCTTGACTGCACAGCTTCTAACAATCCTTCTGCTACTGCTAGACCCTTCATCAGCACTTCTGTTTCCAGTTCAGTACATCCTGCAAAACAAAGGTTAACCAATCGTGATAGAGCATCAGCAAGAACATTTTGCTTTCCATCAATATGTTCGATATTGATCTTGACTCCTGTTCCGGTTATGATGTCAGCAAATTTGAGCCATTGAACCCGAGATGCTTTGTTACTATTAGTTTTATTGTAAAAACTAATAATAGCTTGGCAATCTGTCCTTAATGTAATCTCTCTTTTGTCAAGATAGTATATCTTCAGCTTTTCCAAGGAATTAATGCAAGCATTAATCTCTGCGTCAATTGTTGATTGTACAACTTTGAACTTTCCACTGGCGTATGCACAAATCTTTTCTTCCTTCTTGGGGTCATTTTTCTTTTTCTTCCACTTGCAAATTCCACCCCATCCTTCCATACATCCATCTGTTTCAATGATTATGTATGATTCTTCTGGTGGTATTTGTAAATCTGGTAACGCTTGGACCTGCTCCTTGATCTTTCTAACTATAGCATAGTCAGATGGTTTTATTCTTTTGTCTCCATGAGGGTTGGTTTTCTCATAAAGGGGGCCCAGTAATAAACTAAGCTTTGGAATGTAATTCCTAGCATAATTTAATATTCCCAAGAATGACCTTAAGCCTGCCTTTGTTTTGAGCTTTTCTTCATCAAAATCACATATTCTTTTAATAATATGTGACTGCAGTTTGATTTTATTGTCTCCAATTATTGCCCCGAGAAATTCCACTTCAGTAACAGCTATCTTCATTTTTGTGGGAGAAAGAATTAACCCTTTTTCTTGGCAAATCCCTAGCATCACTTTTAGATGTTTTTCATGATCTGCTTCATTCTTTGAAAACACTAGGATATCATCGATGTATACTGCGATAAATTCTTCAGTCCCTCTGAAGCATTTATCCATTTTCCTTTGTAACACTGCAGGCGCGTTCTTTAATCCGAATGGCATTACCATCCATTCATAAAGTCCTCCTGGTACCAGGAACGCTGTCCAGGGTATTGATTCTTCAGCCATGGCCACTTGATGAAATCCTGACTTGAGATCAAATTTTGAAAATACCTTGGCATTCCCTATCTTTTTCAGGAGTGTATTGATTCCAGGGAGTGAGTACTGGTCCTTGTAGGTGTTATCATTCAAAGTTTTGTAATTAAACACCATCCTTTCCTTTCCTTTTGTTTCTTTACCAGTAGCTGGATCAATTGATGTTCCTGAATTGACAATCATGGCCATTGTTCGATGTCTGCTTTTGCTTGGCCGGATTACTCCCAGTTTAAGTAGTGCATCTATGTGTTTTTGAAAGGATGCCGCCAATGCTGGAGTAACATGCTTTAATGGTTTATCTTGTATTGTGATATCAGGGTTTATGATATCAAGTTTGCAAGTTTCACCATTTTTCTTCCAATGCTTCAAGGGTTCTTCTCCAATATACCCTTGTTCTTCAAGATTCCTGAGGATAGGTTTAAACCTTCCTTTTATCTTTGCTTCATCTTCTTTTG
This sequence comes from Helichrysum umbraculigerum, assembly GCA_949592205.1. Taxonomy (NCBI): domain Eukaryota; kingdom Viridiplantae; phylum Streptophyta; class Magnoliopsida; order Asterales; family Asteraceae; genus Helichrysum; species Helichrysum umbraculigerum. Next base: position 72,255,077 of record CATIUR010000003.1, read on the forward strand.
AAAAGAACACCGTTTCTTGTAATTCTTGATAGAATTCTTCATCAATTTCCAATTCTTCCAATGCTGTTGCAGCTACCTCTGTTATCGGTGTTGTCTTTATCCTGGTAACCTTTTTGTACAGTGTTACCTCATCTCCTTCAATCCTTATTCCTCCATTCATGGATCTTGTGAAATTTGTTCCAATTAACATGTCAATACCGTCTCCTGTTCTCATTTCCAGGACGTATATTAATGGTATTCGGAACTTATTTCCTTTTATCCTGAAGTTTCCTGCTTTTATCTTCAGATTTGATGTTTTTCTTGAGTTCAGGCCATTAAAGTAAATGATCATGTTCATTTCTTCATATGCTTCTTTTGGAACTGATATTTTGTTGATGCAGCATGATGTTGCTCCAGTATCAATAATAGCTTTTACTTTAAATAACCTGATGCCAGGTATATCAAATTCTACCTCAACGTTGTAAAGCTGATTGTTGATCTTCTTTATTTTCTGCTGCTCAGCACCCCCTTCTATTTTCATGGTAGTATGGACTTCATCTTCAATTAAAGCCTTCCCATGTTGGTTTCTTATTGGAGGAAATTCTTCGTCAAAATCAAACTTCTGTTTTTCTTTTAGCTCTTCATTTTCTTGCTGTAGCTTTTTGATTTGAATTTCCATGTTTTCCTTTTGGGCTTCCCATTGGTCTTCAACTGACTTTTTCCATTCTGATTGCTCCATGGTTTGGTGCTGGATTTGGGTTTTCATGGACTCAGTGACTTTTAACATTTCTCTTAAGTCGTCCATCAGTATTTTCCTTTCTTTGGCCCAGTCTTCCTTTTCCATTTGGGCCTTTCGCCTTTCTTTTTCCAATAGGCTCTTTAATTCTTGTTCTCTAATTCTCCATTCTGCCGCTTCTTTTGCTGAGCCCATTACTGCTTGTTTCCACTCTTCGTCCTTTTGGATGAGCATTTTCCACATGGGATCTAGCTGACTTTCCTTTTGTATGTTTTCTAGTCCTTTATTTCTTTTTACTGACACCGTTTTCTTCAGGTAATATGGAGCACAAAGTGCACATGAAGTCAGTTTACACTTTGGGCAGTGTAACCTGGACATATCCGTGGTAGAAATTCCACAGAAATGGCAAAAAGTGTAATTTGTCATTTCATTTTCCTGCCACATATGATCACAATTCTTGCTTTGTTCTGGAAGTTCTTTATCTGGTCTCCATGAACCTGCTTCTTGAACCCTTCTGTGAATATCTTCTTGACTTTCTGGATGAAACATGAAACAATACTCCTCTTCTTCTTCCTGTGTTAGGATAAATATGTTTTCTTCCAGAGGGGATTCTTCTATCATCGCACTGATATTCATTAGAGTTGCACCTCCTTCTCCTTCAGAGATACTATAAATAGTATCCTGATCACTAACATCAGCTGAAACTATATCCCAATCTTCTTTGAGATCAAGATTATCAATTACAGCTCGCCTTGCCATATTTCCAGTTTGACTCTTACAATCCCTAGCAAAATGTCCTTCTCTTCCGCAAATATAACACTTGCATTTGCCAACTCTTCCTCGGTCATCTTTGTACTTTCTTTTGAATACTTTGACGTGTGATTTATGAGGTTTTCCTTTATAGCTCTTTGATTTTCGCACACCATACTTCTTTCCTGATTTGTAGTAGCTAGGAATTGGTATGGCAGAACAAAGGGATAAGTCCCTTAATTCCTTTTGTAGAGCTGCTTCAGTACACATCTCCGTGATATAAGTATGCGTGAACTTAATTGCAGGTAGTATTCCTGCAGTTAATCCAGGATACTTATTTTTAAATGCTTCTTCAATCTTTTTGGAAAGCACTGGTGGTAGCTTTGTGAAAAACTTTTCAGTTGTTACCGGAAAGAATAGTCTCCCTGATTTGCATGCCAAGATTCTGAATACATTTAGAAATTTCCAGAGATCTCTTGTGTTTTCACACGTAAGTCTTTCCAGATCTCTATAAGCTCTATCCTGCTCTTCAGTTGAACCTCTATATGGATCTTCCATGAGAATTATTTGCCTTATTTGAGAGGTTACATTCTGAGGATCATCAGCCATAGCTTCCAACGAGGCGTATGCTTCTGGATAAGTTGTTCTCCACTGCTGCCACATCTTCTTTTCATTTTCTCCGAGAAGGTTTTCAACGAAAGTTAGCTTCGCCTGGTTATCTGTCCAAGTGGTATCATTTAACCTATTGATGGTTATTGATTCCCATCTTGAGATTACATCCGGCCATAAGCCTGGGTCTGATGGTAGTACAAGCATTGCTCCAGTACTTAACATTGCTGGAGGTAGCGTCCATTGGGAATTGTAGTGTCTTCCATATTCTCCTTTGAAGTGGTTACCTCCATTTCCAAATTGATAACTTGGAGTGTATACATTTTGTGCCGATCCTCTTGCGGGAGGATATACTGAGGGACCCATTATTGGCTCTGGTGGTGTGTTGTAAACACCACTTGTTGCATCAGATGTTGAGGGGAACGCTTGATGTTCATGTTCTTGTTCAATTTTTCGAATGAACTCTTTAAATTCTCTGACAATGTCAAGGTAGTCCAGATTGCTTCCGTCATCTTCTTCTGTTGTATGGAAAATCTGGTGGTGTACCTGTTCCTCCTGTTTTTCGGGAAATGATACAAGTTGTAACATTTCCAACTTTTCTTGCATCTCATCTTCTTCCGATAACTCCACATCTTCTTCTTTGATAATAACCTTCCCTTGCTTAAGGTTATCTTTCCATAAATCATCTTCACAATCATCCCATCCCATGGCAACAATTTGGTCGATTGGTGTAGTTTCTTCAGGCGCATCATAACTAACGTAATAGTCCCATTTGCCTGAATATTCACCCAAAGTTGACCATTTTTCCCGTTTTTGTCGCTGCTTTTTCTTTGGTTTGTTTCCTTTTTTGATGTTGTTTAAAGGTTCTTCTTCTAATTTATGTGCTTCTTCTAGGCATTCTGTGCAGAAGCATACATCAAAAGGGGTATGAGTTACTTCTTCTTGTCTGCATATGCCAACAAATTGTTCCTCATCTTCTGTTAAATTTCCATTATCATGGATTTCCCTGTCTAGCGTATCGACAGAAAATCTTGGTGGTTGAGGATTGTTGTGATATGATCTGAACCTGAGGCTGGTAGTTCTGTCCAGTCTTTGGTTAACTTCTACTCTTGTTGGGATTCTAACAGTTGTGATTGATGCTGGTCTGAGGTTCCAACTTCTACCTTCCAAATCTTCAATGTTTCTTCTTTCTCCAGGAATTGCTGTTATTCCGTTTGTTGCAAGATGATCTACAACATTTTCTACACTGTATTCAAAACCAGTGTAACTTGTATTTGAGATTCTTCCAACTAAGCTGACTGTTATCAGAAGGTTACTTTCTCCTCCTTGCCATTCATCATAACCATGAGTTTGTATTGCTACCTGAATATGATTATGAAAATCATCTATACTTAGTACCATATCGGGTACCATGTATATGAGTTGGGTTCCTGCTGACAGATCAACTTCCATGGTTCCAATGATCTGACGATCATCTCCCCATCGTGTATCTCTTAGAACTACCAAAACAGTTGTTCCTGCTCCTCTTCTGTGTAGTGCATGAAGCCTTATCATGAACATTCCAAGGTGGACATGTTGCATGCCTGTTTCTCTAAGCCGCTGATGGCTTTGAGTGTTGCAGAGTCTTAAGTCTATCTGTGTTTCATTTACACAGAGTATTCTTTGTTCTGAGTAATGTTGATAGACTTGATGCCTGACTGTTTGCCTATTGCTTCCATACAGGATTTCTGCTGGTACCAATTCTGCTCTCCTTTGCCTTGAAATTTCCAATTGCCTTTCTGGACTAAGGACATATTCAAGACTTTGATTATAACTTCTTCCAAATGTTCTTCTTAGACTTCTATTGAAATTGTAATGATTTCTGGCCATTTGTCTGTACCCACGAATTTGGTCTTCTTGGGTAGGGAGGTCTGTCTGGGTTTGAGTAGTAGATGACCTACTCAGGACACTTCGCCCCTGCCTTGAACTCATTTCTTCTTTTGAGTTTCTTTCTCGTATTCTTCTTTGAATATTTTAGCTGGGTCTTTGAATACGTAGATTGGTCCTTGCTTTGCTTTTGCTGGAGTTTTTCCGTTAATTGATAGGCTGTCTAACCTTTTTGTAAGACTTCCGATTGAATCTTCTAGGTTAGATGGTTCTGCAGTTCGTTTTCCCAAAGCCTCTATTCCTTGCCTTAATCTTTCAAACTTTTCCTCAAATTCTCCAAACTTTTGAGCTTGTTTAGTTAGGAGATATATGAGTGTGTTGTTCTGTTTTATAATTGCAGAATTCTGAAGAGTAACTGGGGATTTGTAATATGATGGTTTTACAAACCCAAGTGCTGGTGATTCGATTTCCTCTGTCGCCTTTACCGCTTCCTGGTATTCTGAGCTAGCTTTCTGATTAGCTAGGCTCATCAACCAATTAGGGATTTTACTTCTTGTAAAAGATGTTCTACCTTCTGAATCTTATGGTTAAGATCCTCAGATAGTTTTAACGCTTGTTCTTCAACTAACTTTGGTTGTTGTGAGATTTCTCTTACAAGGTTAAGGACTTGTTTCTTGGTGAGGGGTTTAATTTCTTGGATTTCGGTTGAGATTTGTTTGAAGCTTTTTGTGATTTCAATCTGGGTTTTTCTCTGGTTTTCTTCGCACTTTTCAAGTCGGTGACTCAAATTTTCAAGATTTTGACTTATTTGATGAAAACTTTTAATAGAAATTTTTGCAAATAAAAACAATTTATCGTAAATACAAGAGATGTTGTTGTGAATATCAGAAAGTACAGGTTTTTGATTTTCAGATAGATTTAAAAATTCAAGGTTAGCGGTACGGGAATAATCATACCAATCCTTTTGGTATCAGAGCTTATAAACAAAGTTTTATTTAGCTCCATGGAAGGCTAAGCCTCCTACTCAGGGTTAACGGAAGGGTTACAATTATGCTGGTTTAATATTGCTTGTTTAAATGTAATTAAGCATTTTAAAACAACCACTTATTTATTTTTTTAGGCAAATTTATTCCCTTATCCCCGTGAAAAATATCCCCTTATATCCCCTTTCAAAAGGTCAAGTACCGATTAAGAAGCCTAAGAAGGGTGTGAAGGGAAAGCTGAGAAAGGGATTGGTATTAAGGGATTGGTATCAATTAATGGGAGTGGTAAGGGGTTGGTAAATTAGTTTTATGAAAAGAAATAGGAAGAAGTTTTCTTATTTCTAAAAGCAACTTTTGGGTTATTTTCAACATGTTCCACCCATTTTCAAATATATATTTTATAGCTGATCAATATGACCCATAACCATCCAACTGTTTTATTAGATTAATTATCAGCCTATCTCACCCTTGACATATTTCTTTATCTCATATAAGTTTGGTTCTTTATGGCCCATTGACAATGAACATATTTTAACAAAAACACCTGGCCATCAGTTTAATCTACGATTGCACAAATTCTACAAATCGTATTCTACAGAATACAAAATTCTCAACCTATGTTAGAGATACACGAGATTCAGCAATAAGTTCATAAATGAAAGAGTGTAGAATTAATAAAATAGCAGATTAGGTAAAGAGAATTTGTAATATACTAATATGAAATATGAAGTATAGATATACAGGTAAAAGGCGACGATGAGAGTTCAAAATTTGACTTGATGACGGTAGTTCACCTATACAGTGCTCGTATGGTGGCCACTGCTGGGGTAACAATACCATATTCGAAGGTGACCACAACGGTTCGAGCAGATCGTTGACATCTATACCTTTATGTTTCGGACCTGTAAGTTCCAGATCTGTAACAAAACCAACAATCAAAACAAATAACACATCTACACTTCCGGTTTAGATGTAACGCGACACCCATCAGATCAATACGATACCGTTGATTTTGTGGCGATTTCTTATTGGCGATGATAGAAATCAACCCCGATTTCTTGTTGGAGATGTAAATAAATTTGTTTTGAGATAGAAGCACAACATATTTCATGTGTTTATGGTAGTTTTGATTTGGAATTGAAGATGATAGTTATCTGAGCACGTAGATATAATTTAAATTTTCACAGGATGATTACCATGATACAGATGAAGTTGGGGTTATGGATAGGTAATTTCAATTTCGATCTGTAATAGGCCGCCCTTTTTTATGTTAGAGGGTAATTAGGTAATTAAGTAATAAGCCTAGTGATTTATTAGGTAATCAAACAAGGCTTAGTTATAAATTTGCAAAGCTATTTCAAAAGTGATTAGGCTAATCAGCTTGTCTTTTAATAATAAAGAGGGAAGAGGGATTATAAAACATGTTAGCTTAGTTAGATAAAGTGAACATTGGATTTTACCGACTTTGCCTACACAATTTTTTTTTTTTTTTTTCAATCTGTTTCGCATACATTCAAGCAATTCTTCTGATGGAATAGAAGTTACCATTGACTAGTTCAGGAAAAGGGCTTTTTGGTTTACCAAGTATCTAGCAACATATGATATATTGTTATATGGATATATAGTTATACATACTAACTTATGTATTCCTGTATAAGTTATCAAGTTTGTGTCTTTGTGAAATATATTGAAACTTTAATGTATAAGACACACTCACTTTTTCTTAATTAGTTTTCACAAGCTTAGGATTCCATGTCACACAAGCCAACCATTTGTTGTCTACAATTATAGGATCAACAAGCCTTCTCTTCAGCCCTTCCCTTTTCGGTCTCTCACAACCATCATCACATGGTCTCATGTCATTCTTTAATGGTGTCAACGGTCTTTCTAGCCTCAACATATCAGCTTCCACAATCTGGTTCAACATATCCAACACTTGGCTCATCCTCGGCCTCATTCTTGGTTGTTTAAGCAAACACTTGTTAGCCACTGCAGCTAACTTTTGAGCAGACTTAAGGGAATAGTTCCCGTTGAGCCGAGGGTCCAAAATCAGCTGAAACTTTTTTAAGTCTTGAGATATGTGTGGTCTCACCCAATCCAATAGCTTTTGCTCGTTTTTTGGTTTGTTAAGATCCAATGATCTTCTACCTGTGATAAGTTCATATAAAAAGACTCCATAGCTCCAAACGTCACTCTTGTATGTGAGGCGTCCTGTTTGAATGTACTCAGGAGCTGCATATCCGACTGTTCCAACTACCTGTTTGAAACAAGAGAATTGTAATCCAGTTTACAAAAGTGTTAGATTAGCTGTATTGCGGTCATTTCACAAATTAAAAAAGTAAAGTAACATACCGCTGTTGACACATGGCTTAATCCTTCTGAAGGGCCAAGTCTAGCCAATCCGAAATCTGAAAGCTTAGCGTGCCAGTTCTCATCCAACAGAATGTTTGAAGATTTAAAATCTCGAAAGATTATCTGCATCATGACAAATTGACTCAGTTAGAGGTGGCAAAATTGCAAAATGGGCGGGTCAGGGTTAGGTAACATGTCAAATGAGTTTGAGTTGAAACATGCAGTTTATAGAACTGCTGAAAATGGGTTAAAGTTTGTCCCCAACTCCCTATTGAACCACAAACACGCACTTTGTCCATTAATCTGACCTCGTTTTCATACCTTATTGTGTTAATATGATTAGAAAAACTATATTAGAGGAAAATTAGAGTCTAAATCTTTTAATAAATAATGTTGAGGTTTGGATACATTAGAAATACACTTCGGCCAACTTTAAACCCCTTTCTTTCTTAGCCATTTTTTTGTTTGACCCATTTTGGATAAATTTACAACCCAAATGGACCCATTGATAGTAAAATGAGTTAAAATTACAACATCTATATTTTAACCAAATAATTTCATAATTGAAATTTCATCTATCTTGACTTGATCAAATATAGGGGTACCTGAAACTCCATTTCTTCATGGAGATATGCTAACCCTCGAGCAGCATCTTGTGCAATTCTAAGTCTTGTTGACCATGGAAGAGGTGTTTGAACTCTGCTAGATAAATGATCTTGGACACTTCTGTTTGGCATGTATTCATACACTAAAAGACGTTGGATCCCTCTTTCATCGTCTTCAGCACAATAGCCAATGAGTTTGACCAGGTTCGGATGGTCAACAAACCCGAGAACATTTACTTCTGTAATCCATTCCTTATGGCCCTGTAAAACCATAAAATACCAGAGCCTAAGAATCATACTAAATCTTACGGAATCAAAATTTAAGTATAGATGATAGAATCAACCTGCAAACCCCTTCTGCCAAGTTGTTTGACCGCAACATCTATCTTTTTACTTGACCCCTCTGTATTTCGTAGTACAGCCCGATACACACATCCAAAACCACCTTCACCAATCACAAGGGCCCGACTAAAGTTCCTAGTGGCTGATTTCAGCTCAGCAAATGTGAATTCTCTGATATTATTGTTACTATTACGACTCGGCCTTTGAGTCAAACTTGTGAAAGAAGTCTTTGTGGAAGACTCTGTGCTAACATCAGAGACATCGCGTGAAGTAACTTCAGAGCCCGATTTCCTATCATCTAGACCGGTGGATATGGAAGGAGAAGAATGGGCTGGGGTAGATTCTGTAGTCATCGTGTCATCGTTTCTTTCTCTATGAGAGGACGAAAAAGAGAAACATCGCATAGCCTTCATTGCCTGAAAAATTAAGATTTTGCAACGATGAAACAGGTAATTTTGGACAAATTCAGACATGTATATGCAACAAGTTAGCCTTGTTACTTTACAAATGTTTGTCTAAGAATACACATTTAATTATTTTGCAATGATTAAGATGATAATAACATCACTTTTACTACTACAAGAATGATCAATGTAAAATGAGATCTCTAACCAATTTAATTGACAAAGTTAAGCAAAGAATCTTTAACAAGATGTCAACAATATCTCTTTAAAACACATGATGTTTAATATTCTATTCAAAAAATCACATTTGACCTTCTGAATGTTAATGAATAAATAACTAGTAATGGCTTCCATCTTTTGAGGCTATTAGTTGTCAATAGATCTTGCCATTAATCATTTAAAAAAGTTTTTGACTCGTTAAACATTTGGTCTAGTACTTTATAGGTAATCAAACTGAGAGGGGAGTGATGCGAACATCACCAAAAATTCTTCGTACACTACTAACTAAGTGTGAATCACACTTAATAGTGTATGAAATTTTTTTTGGTAACGTACGAATCATCAATCAAACTAAAAGGAATATATAGGTTTGCTTCTGAACTCCATTGATGAATTAATCATCCTTCAAAAATGAAACATTTATGTTACATAAATTAAACTTTTTTTGGGCATTTTAATTTTTTCTGCTAATAAAGAACATGTGATATTTGAACTACAACCAAATATTTTTCCAAAAGATTATGGAAATTGTTAATCTTCAACCTGAAGAATAAAAAACAAAGCGAAATAATCTTCATCTTCTTTAAATTAACTTTAACGAGTAACCTTAAATGCAGTGCGTGATCGGTATCCAATCCATTTGAACATGTAGCACTTGTTATTGGTTTTTTTTTTTTTTTTTTTTTTATTACAATATGCAAATCAAATGAACTTGTAGTTAAGAAGAGGGCTAATAATGAATAAATACCTTGGAAATTGAGAGAAACCCAAGAACTAGGAGAAAAAGCAGAGAGGAGTTTTTAAAGAAGATTTTATAAATAGATGGAAGGAATGGGAATTTAGTTGCATAAATATTTGAGATTTTAATTAGGACATAAATATATGATGGACAGGTGGATTGAATTTAGCTTACCAAACTTATCTTTTGTCGCCTATTGAAAGTAACATACACAGATATGAATTTATGATGATGATGATGATGATGATGTTGATAAAAGGAGTGAATTAAAAGTCTTTGAAAGCGAGGTTGAGGATGACACATGTTTAAAACTTTATAAAACGACGTAAAGAGCACAAAATCTTCGATCTTCTATTTAATGATTTCATACGTAAACTATACATTGTTCCAAAAATATGTTGTTCCCAAATCTCTTCTTCTTACCAAGTATAGGACATGCGATCTAATCCATTGGTTTATCTAATCTACGGGTCAGATTCACTACACCATTAAGTGCGGTGTAAGTATGATTCACATAATATACAGTGTTCCATATTATGTAGCCAATCTAGTTCCCATATTACAGAAACCAATAACCAGCTGGCCTCGAATCCCAGGCCTATATATTACAATACACCAATAGAATGCCTACGCGATGCAGCGGATACAAAAATTAAAGGTTTCATGTTCATTGGATTTGTAATACGTAAACTCTTTACCTTTTTTATTTTTAAAAAAGTTAGAATATGTAACACTATATATAAAAGAAATGTCGTTAAAAACTCGATGCTCGGGTTGCGGGTTGTGGCTGTCAGACTCAATGTTCATGATTGTTAGGTGCAAGTTATGGTGTGCGAAAACGTGGATTGGATTGAGACTTTAATATTATGTACACGAAATTGAAATCGTAAAATTTGATCAAAAAATTGAAAATCTCGAATATAGGAACTCATTGTAGAAAAACAAAATTAAAAATACAAACAATCACTTAAATTTAAAATTTCATAAAAAACACAATCAAAAGATCGTTTATAATATCTTACAACACTTTAAAAACGTGAAAAATTGGGGGAAAATTGATTTTGAAGGCTTTAGAGATAGATTTTGACCATAAACGGTGGACAAACCGCCTACGGCGGTTTGCTAACACGTTCGTTTCGTTCCGAGCTTTCCATCCAAAATTGACACGTCTCATAACTCCTTACGGTTAAAAAGTTATGTCACATTTTTATTACTTTTTAAAGTTTCATAATAATGCTAGCATAAATAAGATTTTTATTATATATATAGGGGTATGTTAGTAATTTCAAATAGGTTTTTCACATATTAATAATAATGTTAAGGGTAAATTAGTAATTCTATAAGTGCATTATATATTAGTATAGATAGAAAACCTTTAATTAAATAGAATTTAATGTCATGTGTTTATTACTTTAAAGTTTAATAATGATAGTATTAATGAGATTTTAATACATATAAGGGTATGTTAGTAATTTCAAGTAGGTTATTCAAATATTAATAATAATGTTAGGGGTAAATTAGTAATTTTCCTCTTAAAAAAATATCACAAATATATTATATAATAGTATAGATATATTTTTTCTTGTTAATGTTATTGTCTATCAACAAAAACTACTTTATAAACACTTAAATAGATACATTCTTATACAGAGCGAACATGATATTTGATAGAAAATTAATAAATAAAGGGGGAAAAAAAGCTAACAAAATACATCATTTTTATGCTATCTTAAGAGTTAAGACAGACTTTATTATTAGTATAAAGTTCTTGTATGATAATATTTGTTCAGTAACATACAGAAAATTTGTCATTTTATTATAATAAATTAATAACTCATTCTACTGAAAAAATTGTTTTTTACAAACAAGTATAGATAATAGATTTGACGATAAAACTAGAACGAACTTGGGCAAACGCATGGACCATTTATGTGACAATGCTTGAAGCATGGTTGTCAACTCACAACTCGACTCGTGATTCGAAATCATAAATTTCAACTTGTGACTCATCTCGTAGAATCATAAGACGCACGCACATGCATATCTGTATTTTAATTTTTAATCTAATAGAGACTAATTGATAAGGAGCAACATATTGTATTTATTTTGCATTAAGATTTTTGTTCACAAGATAAGTATAACATGATAAGGGTTTATGGTAAGGTCACACGAAATGATTATTATAAGAGAGATATAGTAAAAAAATTTCTATTTTGTCCTTTTAATTTTCATATTAAATCATGGGTATTGTTAACGAAAGCCCTTAGACCACTCCCAAGAGTTCTTTCTTCTTTTGTTTATTCCTTTGTGCCAACTCAGCGTCACACCAACACATTCAAAACTGACGAAAGACTGACAAAGCACTGCCAAGTGCCAACAATCATTTCTTCCTTTACATTTCTGGGACCCACTAACTATTAATTTAATTAATTAGCCACAAACTAAATAAAAAATATTTCATTAAAAATCATAAACATTACATTAATAAATAAAAACATTACACTAACGAAATAAAAAATATAACAATAATAAAAAAAAACATTACGATAATGAAAATAACACATTACGCTTGTGAAAACGAATATTAGATAAACTATTTTTTTATTTTGTTCCACTTGACGATTGGTTGATTTGTAGTACGTTTCACCTCAACTCCGGAGTTGTAGTTTTGTCGCATGGTTTCCCAAAAACTTTGTTGCGTTCGTGAAGTTCCAATCGGATTGTTTTGGGAAGCATTCTCCCACTCTTCGATCAAGACGTTGACCTCGTTATCGGTCCATGGCACGGATGTTGGTGTTTAGATTGTTTGGAAATGATTTTGGGAAGAATTATTGGGATGTGATATTTTTGTGTGTTAATTGTGTGTGAATTGTGTGAAATGTTGTAGTGGTTGTGCGTAAAAAATAGTGAGAGTTGTGTGTATATTTATAGTGTAAATTGGGGTATGATTAATGTTTAAAAAAATAATTTTTTTTGAAAAAACGGATATTTAGCCGTTGCTCACATTTTTAATTTTTTTAACGGATAAAAGGAAAAAAAAAAAGCAAATGGGCCCCACATTGCCGTCCCCTTTCGTCGCCCAGCCGCACAAAGCCCACCGACGAGATGACCGACGTGAGCGTGCCAACGGCATCGGTTCGCCGGGTCTCGTCGGCTCCCAACCGAAGAGTACCGATAGTGGTTTTAGGGCTTTATTTAATAAAATCTTACATACATAATTATTATACATTCAACCGAAATTCAAGAGGTCAACATAAATTCAGGAGGAAACATAAAATTTGTTATGGTGTTGATACAACTTTATATGCATGTCTTGAAGGCTTAATGAAAGCCGTAAGAGCTTCTTTTATCAATTCCCTTAAATTATACTAAAAGGTAGTTTGATTTTCTGACTCGTAAGAATCGCACAAGACTCTGAAGGGTCGATAATCGACTCGTAAGATTGTGGTACAATTCTAACTCATTTTTAAAATTTTTAATTCGACTCATATGAGTAACAACTATGGTTTAATTATGTGATGTAGACGTAATCTATATTATTACTCGTATTATATTAAAAATAAGATAAGAAGGTAGTTTACATCATAAAATGGTTAGGATACTTTATGGCTATGTCGTTGATGGGCGTCCCTCTTTGAATTTTAGCACCATCACAAGCAACGCGGCTAAACATGTAGCACCCACGTTTAGGATTTTATTTTAAGCATGATTGATCATGGGTGCAATGTCCATAAAGATTCTTGTCTCATTTGAAAATTAATTGACATCTTGGTTTTTAAGTGTTATTTTTGCATCATGCACATAAATAAGTCAAACCTAAAATACCCACATTTTTGACTTCCGATAAAGTATATACTCAATTTAACGATGACAAATGTAGATTATATATGGTTTTGGGGTCATTTCTTAGCTTATAGACTTCGTGTATTTTATGTAGGACGGCCAGCTGGTTGGTCTCAAATGGTTGTCTTTTTTGGTCTATGTCACTTTATTATAAATAAATGAAACAGAGCACGGGCAGTGTGATTAATTTGGACAATTTATGAAATAAAAAACCAAAAGTGTAACAACGTTTCTTAGGAATTGTTCTCCTAATGTATTTTGTCATAACAATGTTATAATCATCATAATCATAATTAATTATTACTATTATTTAGATATCAATAAGTATGTTGATTGTTTTTACTTGTAATCGATCGTGTGTAGTTTGTGTGTTAGGAGTATTCCTATTCTAGATGGGAATCAATTGAGCATTGCTTAAATGGTACCGCCATCGTAAATGTCCAGATTCTACATGTGTAACCTATATGTCAGGGATTTTAATCCGTTCCTCAGCACAGGTGGTTGATCTGTGAAGAGGTAATTGACCCGGCGTTGATGCTCATTGCAGGTTGCGTAGAAGCGTACTATTAAAATATGATACATGTCGGAATACCCTCCAAATTACATTCCATTCTAGATGGGATATGTTGGTGTTGCATCTTGCTAACCCTAAATCCAAGTGTAAGGGCCCATTTAACAAAATGGGCTTCGTCATCCTTGTTACTAGTGATTACATATATATTTCCATTATTACTAGGAAAGCAATTCACGATTTAACGATGACAAGGAAAATTTAGGAGGGTAATGATCAGTCCAAGTTGAGAAGAACAGATGTTGACATGAATTTGTTATCAGCTATAACTTATTACACAATCTTTGGTAACAAACCAATTTAGTAATTGTTCCGATGCCACGTTAACTTTTTACCTAACGATCTTAAGGAAATATTGAATAATATGTTGTTGGAAAATATGAACACGGTAACGAGTTCAACTGACTGGATATAATTTCTGTAAATCGTGTTTGAAAATCACTTTTCAAGAACAAGCACATGTACGTAGTAAGAGTGGTATTAAGTTTTTACTAATGAAAACACGCCCCCACCCTAGACACAGATCTATATGTGCTTTGATATTTACAGAAATAGTCTAATATGTGATGGGGGTGTTAGTAGTCTCTATTTAGTCACATAGTTGGAATGAGATTGAAATAACACGTTATGGACTAGAAAATTTTTATATATATTTACATTTATAAGTACATATGCGATAAGGGTAAAGAAAGATAATTAGTTCAAAACTTCATGACTTAACTTCTACTATGAATACAAAATTATTGTTAAAAGAATGGGAGGTGATAAATACAACATTTTTATTATTCATACATAAATTTTATGCTTTATAGTGTTTGTACTGCGAGCTTTAATAGTTGTACAGTTTGTTGTAGGTAGTGATTTATTTGTTGTATATATATCAACTCCCTAAAAGAATAGGTACATTTTATGTTTAAATAATCCATAGAGTAAAGGGAGTGCTCACTTGACGATGTCAAAAAAAATAAAAAAAAAAAATAAAATAATAATAATAATAATAATAATAATAACACATCAGCACCACGTCATTCTTACATTAAAATTACACTAAAACTTGTTTTTACACGTACTCTTTCAACTCCACACTTTCTTTCCTTTTAATCAAAATTAGAACATTAATTATTTTGAGCATCACAATAAGAACACTCGGTGTGGGAATGATGAAGGGTTAAAAAGAATAATTTTGGGCTTATTTTTGTTTGGGCCATAAATATTTTATTAATGGGTCAAAGTATTTTTAAGAAGCCTCAAGTTTTGAAGTTTGGGAATACCATAAGTCCATAAGTACAATAATCAATTAGTGTTATTTTATTAAATTTATTAAATCATTTGAAATTTGTAAAAAAAAAATTGTTTTTTAAATTAGTTTTATTCAATTATTTGTATTAAAAAAATCAAAAAAACAAAAACTTCAGAACACTGTCCATAACATTGTCTACCACACCACAAAATCCCCAGTCACAAAATTCTCCGGAATACTGTGGTGACAGTGTCACCACACCTTGAGCTCTAAAAAAAATAGACAACAGAATTGTCTATGGCTTTGAATGCTATAAATGAATCAAAACATGCACCAAATTATATCTTTAAAGTCTATTGTGAGGATAAAAAACTGATAGCATAAAAAGTTAGCTATTCTAAAACTATTAAATGTTAATTTATATATGAAATTTTCTCTAATTTTTGCATTATGTGTGGCAATTTACCCACAATCAACATCAACATACATGTTGTACGACCTACTCTTTCAAAAAATTTATTTTTTGTCTATGAATTATGTAAAATAGTGAATCATTTAATAGGTAAATCATTTTCAACTAATGATCATATCAGACAAATTGAAAATTGAAAATTAAAATAAAATAGATTATGAATGTTAATTTTGTTCGTTTATTTTTTTTATGGGTGTTGATATTTCCACCATAGATTTTGATAAATCCATCATAACTGTGCATCACTTGTGTGTACTATACAAGTACTTAATGCACAGTTATAATGAATTTATCAAAATCCATGATGAAAATTTCACTAGCCATTTTTTATATATACGAGTATAAAAATTTTAGGGGTCAATCTCCCTTACCCATAAATGTTAAATTCTTCAAAATGACTGCCTTCCTACAATTTACCATAATTTCTGGAACCTTATATGCAAAAAACTATAAAAGTAAAGGTTTATTACAAGCAATTTTTAAACCTTAGGGACTTGTTTATAAACTCCTACTCTCAGTCCTTCAATCCAATACATTCCTCATTTGAACCCTTTGCTTCCCTCCGCTTCAAAAACCCTAATCTCTGAAACCCTAACCCTAACTCAAACATCAACGAAAATGTCGATGTCTAAGAGTTCAAAAATGCTCCAGTTCATCAATTACCGTATGCGTATCACAATCCAAGATGGCCGTCAACTAGTCGGCAAATTCATGGCTTTCGATCGCCACATGAATCTCGTAATCGGTGACTGCGAAGAGTTCCGTAAACTTCCACCGGCAAAAGGATCCAAAAAAACAGAAGAGCGAGAAGACCGTCGCACTCTTGGACTCGTTCTGTTACGCGGCGAAGAAGTGATTTCCATGACAGTTGAAGGACCTCCGCCGCCTGATGAAAACCGTGCGAAAGCTGCTGGAGGCGCTCCGTTATCTGGTCCAGGTCTCGGCCGTGCTGCTGGCCGTGGAATACCTACGGCACCTTTGATTCAAGCTCAACCGGGTTTATCTGGACCGGTTA
Organism: Helichrysum umbraculigerum; assembly: GCA_949592205.1. NCBI lineage: Eukaryota > Viridiplantae > Streptophyta > Magnoliopsida > Asterales > Asteraceae > Helichrysum > Helichrysum umbraculigerum. The sequence goes on from CATIUR010000003.1 coordinate 72,271,802, forward strand.
GAGGTGTTGGTGGACCGGCTCCTGGTATGATGCAACCTCAGATCTCGAGACCTCCAATGAATTATCCACCTCAAGCTCCGGTGATTAGGCCTGGACAAATGCCGTACCCTGGACAAGGTCCTCCACCTCAGATGCCACGTGGACCACCTCCAGGTATGGCGCCACCTCAGTTTGCACAACGGCCTCCTGGTCCTGGTCAGTATCCACCGCCTGGGCAGTATGGACAGAGACCTGGTATGGTTCCACCACCTCAGATGATGAGGGGACCGCCACCGATGGGTGGAGCACCACGACCTGGTATGCCTGGTCCACCGCCACCTGGACGACCTGGAATGCCTCCACCTGGTGGACAGATGCCTGGTTTTGGACCTCCACGCCCTGGGATGCCGCCTCCACCAAGCAACCAGCAACAACAGCAGTAGTAGCAGTCTCCGGTAGTAATGGTATGTGTACTTTTATGTTTCACACATTTTTGGACTTGCTAAAGTGTTTTTCAGGACCCATAGTATAGTAATATATTTTTTGTGCTCAATTATGTGTGCTTGCTACCATATAAACAATTTTAACTTAGACTCCATATTTAATACAGTACTACATAACTACGGAGTATTTGCTAATGTAGGCACAATCTACTGACGGTAATGGTTTTAGCGGCTTGAAGTATAAGTAGTTTTTAAGCTAATAGGTTATTAAATATCTGACTTTGACTTAACCACATTGGTGCCAGATGCAAACATGAATTATAAACCTGTGGATGTGGCTTCATTCCTATGCGTGTAATAATAATTTGATTCGATTTAATTTGCAAGAACTTTGTGAGTCTTGTTCCAACGATGGAACTGAAATACGGTACAGTCTAAGACATTTTCGCATTAACAAATATTGATCATATTATAGCATTTTAAACAGTAGAGTTAGAATATGTGAAAAACGTAACTGGAGGTCTATATAACTTATTGTGAGGGGAATAAACCCCTTGATCAAAGCAAGATAAAGAGGTTGTATCCGATCCGAGAGAACAGGCATGATTTAGGGGAGAGTGTTGCTTCATTATGTAACCGTGTTTCTTCCATTTACAATTTTTTCCAAGTTCTCCAAGTTTATGCTTTCATAGTTTGTCCTTTGTATAATAAACAACCAGTTACTGTGCAAAATGTTAGGAGTGGCATACCTGAAATGTGAAGTCTCGTATTGAGACATGAAAGGTAGATCTGCCTTTTTTACCCAGAAGACTATCTATCTTGTATGCGTTAGAGAATTTATTACACATTATGCGATAAACTTATCTGATAGAAATAATGAAGCTTCATTTAGACAATTTATAGTTCACCCCTACTTTCCTGTGGATCCCAACTACAAGATGACCCTCATGCATCATTAGCTTTATACTGCTCATGCAGTGTCACACATGCTTGCATGATAATCGATGACTGTCTAGTTAATCGTTGCATTATCATTGCTCGTTATGTTATTCAAACTTCAAATGCTTGTAAGTATGAGTGTATGACTATATGATAGCTTGTACTGCCAATGTGTGGTCTAGATGATACAAATGCTGAGTAATGATATTAATTGATGAAAGACATCTGTCTATGTATGACAACCTAATAATAAAAACATGTACCTGTTAGCACATTATACAGACTGGTATCAAGCACCATATCTGGTTATTTTAGTTGATTTAAAGGAAGAAACCTAGGTATATGCTGAACAGTCACCTGTTATGGTCAATGTATGAATGGTAAAACAGAAATAAATTGATAAAGAAGAGTATTTAATTCTAGCCGAGTATTTTTTGTTTTTCTTTCTTCTGCAAATACTTCAACTTATTGTAGTGGTAACTACGTATAAAGTCAGATAACTTTAGATAGTAGAAGTCTTTTCCTTATGATAAGAAGTCTTATGGTGTAAGTAGTGGTGTTAATGAGTCTAGCATTTAGCAAGCTACTAGAGCAAGCGCTTGATTATTTTTTAAGTTTGATTCAGTATTTTATGTGGTTGGTTTCATGAGTCGAGCTTTTCAAATCCAAGTTTGACTTATGTGAAAGCTCGTTTGATTGTTTTAAGCCTAGCTTGTATGCTTTTATGCTTCAAAGCTGATACATTATTACAATATTAGTAGCAGGTTATAAACTTAATATTATATGAAACACTCTAAGCTTTACCTAAATCATTATATGTTCTTTTTGGTATTTTGATATAGCTCACAGACACACAAATTGACACATAAAAAGGTTTAACATGCATGTTTATGATCTATTAAAGCTTGTGCATCTGTGCAAGAGCTTAAATTACCATTAGGTTCATTTAGACTCAAAACTGAATATAAAAAGGATGTGCCTAAATATGATTTTGGTGAGTATCCTAAATTTTTTCTGCACTAAATCTTCTAGAGATGAAACATAACTTATCCATGATTTATTTAAAGCATTCTTTAGTTCATAATGATATTGTCTTCATCCTTTAGTTCATAATGAAACATAACTTATCCATGATCATACTTTTGATGATTGGTTGTTGAGTGGTCATTTTTCAAGATTCTGTTAAGGTATTAAAAAAGAAACCTACGTAAGTAAATACTTCAAGCCGTACTTATTAATTTACTCTTATTTAAACTTTTCATTCCTCATAAATCTTTTCATAAATTGATAATATCAAATAAAAGATATAAAGTAATACAGTATAATATCAAAAAATTAAAATAAAAGATTAGCAGCTTTTTGCCTACGTAAATCTCTTAAAACCCTATTATTCTAAATTAGTTTGATGTTCAAATCTCATTCTCCTTTATTCATTATGTTCGTGCTTATGCTTTTTCACAGCCTAGTTTTGCGAAGTTTATAAAGATCGTTTATGACTATATGACTGATTAGTTGGAACACAAAGAAAAGCATATGGCAAAAGACAAACCAACCATCAAACTTAAAAATAGAAATTTATTGAGCACAAGTAACAACAAATGATCAAGTATAACACACGGAGTCATGTCAAAAGGTAATTATTGATGAGTTAATGTCGTCATGAATATGATTTTGCTTAAATGCTAGAAGGGTTTCTTGCTGTGATGATTTTTATGACATACATAATCGACTGTTTTATATTACATCATCAGTTTTAGTAACTTCGAAACTTTGTCGTCTTATTTTTTTATTGTTAATTCAAACAAATTTAAGCATAAAGTTTAGTGTTTCTTGTGTCATTTTTTTATCTAGTGTTAATATAATATGAGCTTCAATCTTAGCACTAACACAATTAACTTTTTAAGATCATGAAAGAGATTAATCAAGTCTGACATAAGAAAAACAATTTTGAGCTTGAGCCAAACTATAGCAACCGAGCCAAGCGCGTTCGAGACCAAATATCCTGATTCTTGGACTACTTGGCTCGTTAACTTTTCTAGGTAGAAGAATAGAATGTACCAAAATTGACCTCTTTGTAACTCTATGAACATAATAAAATCTGTGTCTCTATGTATGGATCTAAATATGTTTATGGACTTTTGCTATAAACTCAGAAAAAGGACTCTCGTTGACTTCTGAATGTTTAATACCTGATTATATAATTTCATCAAATCTCTGAATGATAAGGAAGTTGCGTCTCTAATATAGTAATACGACTCTCTAATAAACTCAGAGAAAAGGCTTATACGACTCTCGTTGACTTCTGAATTTTTTAGACCTGATTAAGATATGTCATCAAATTTCTGAATGATAAGGTAATTGTGTCTCTAATATAGTATGGACCTGAAAAATATCAGTTAATTGTTAAACCCAAATCCTTGTATTTGAAGCAAGATGATATGGCAAATATGCTATTCTTGTTGATTTTTTATGCTCAGAAAAGGACATGTTTATGTGTTACTGTGGTCCTTTCCCTTGATTGGTATGGATCATGTTGGTGATGCCAAATGCTTTAATATAGTATTGAATATATGATCTTAGATTCTGTTGCTTTCTAGTGCAGTAAATGGTTTTTCTGAATAAACCAATGTTTTGTGAAAAATTGGTAAACACAATAGAAGAACAAGCAACCAGCAATGGATCTGGGCTAAATTGACCAAATGTTCACATTGACCTTTGTATCTATTATTATTATGTCAAGTTTTCCATGGCATGATTTAAAGTATAATGCACTCATCTGCTTATAGTAATCTGATTTTCGTTGATCTTTCTAATAGATGTTTTGTATCTATTGTAGGGTAGTTCTATGTTTTGGCAATCCTGTGAAGATGTTTGGACTTTGAAAGAGGTTTCGTGCTTATAAGCTTCTGCAGCAACAGCAACATCTTGCGCTGAATTTGCTAATGGTTTGTATCAGTAAAGAGTTTACATTCATTGCTAGACTTGAATTATGTTGGATTTAGCACATATTATGACCGTTAAATATCCGTTTGCACACTATTTCAAACCTGAGCCTTACTGCTGGATCATTGGCAGCTTTAAGCCTTTAATGGTAGTAACTATTAACCAGCAGAGTCGTGTGTTGACCGTATGCACACAATTGCAATTTTTTGTTTCATCTCAGTGGCTTGCATGATACCTCATTTATTATGATATATTGTCTAACCAAATCAAATAAAAACTTGTACTGAAGTCTATATAAAATGGATTAATTTATACCTTCAACTATAACAGTAAAGCTAATGGCGTATGTTTGGGCCAATAGTTGAAATTGCACCCACGATATATCAGAGATCCGAAAGAAACGAAAAAAGAAAAACGCAAACTAGATTATTGATTGATAATTATATAATGGGTTCCGTTAGTCATGTAAAAAGTAGTTCATATATATAAAACCCAATTAAATATCAAAATATGATTTTATATCATTGTGAAACAGGCACTTCTGAACAATGTTTTAGAGTATTTTGGTGTATGTTTTACATCTAAAATACTCCCATCTATTTGGACCTGATAAGGCAATTAGAATGTGCTCAAAACCCTACCAAGAAGATATTTTGACAACTAAAATCAAGAATTAATGTTCTTACTTTCAGGGACTACAATCATTCGCCAATTGGTTAAACAGAGTTTCTTCAAATTGCAGAACATTGTTAAAAAAAACATGCGCACTGTAACGCTAAAGCGCAAGTAGCATTGTGTTTTTTTACGAGAAAAATTTGAAAAAAGAGAGGAAATAACCTGCAAATCCCATAATAGAATTTGAGGCTTCATTGTATATATAACTCGTATGCCTTAAAAGATGTTGAAACTATCAGAATACTAATACAATGTTTCACATATGTTCTCTCATAATCCTCGGTGTTAATTTCATCATGTGTCTCAATCTACTAGTTAGATAATTTTTCAGATATGCGTAATCTACTTGTTTTTTATGAAGACTTGAAACAAAGGTTGAAACATCTGGCTTTTGAATGGTTTATTATATTGCTTTGGTGAATGAAAAATACTTGCCACATAGACGGTCAAATAAGTGGTTACATGTTCTTTACATATAGGAAAATTTTATTAGTAAAACAAAAGAGTGTTATGTACAACCGATATGTCCCATTGGGAGCAACCACCTATTTGGGGTATTTGAATATGCAATCCTAATTCGCAAACACCTCCTAAGATGGATATAATGCATTACAAAAAGAGAACAAAATGAGCAAGTCTTGAGCATTCTTTTCGAGAACTGCAGCTTCAAACTCCAGATTCAAAGTTCAAACCTTCAACAAGTGCAGCCAAAAATCAACTACTATATTGAATCAAGGCATATATCGCATCTGTTGTGGGAAACAATCTGCAGTGTCAACCTGGTATTATGCCCCATAATAACATGTACACCCATAAAATCCATTTCTGCAAACGTCCTTTGTCTTATAACTTTTATTGTATCTAAACTGCAGAACCAAAGGAGCAAGTTTAAACTCCATAGGCTGCAACTCTGCTACTATTTTTGGGGAAGTGCCACGGTGCGTCCTCAAATTACTCGACTGATTCAGTTTTTAATACAACCTTTTAATCTACGTCTGCTCTGACACTAAGTCCTTACAGCATCACTCCATTTTGTAGCAGCTGGACTTGGTAGATACACCAACACCAAAGGCAATAGCTGAAAATCACCTGGAAAATATTATTTTTAACAGTGGATGTTATGGCAACTGTCAAGAGTTCATAGACTAACCGTAGCTGAGCAGCACTACAGAGCAGCATTATAAGGAGCTGGATGATTTACAGCCATGACCATATAGCCCGCTTTATAAGCCAAACCAGAGACACCACTTTCCTCACTCTGCTATGTAGTAATGGAAGGTATATATGAATAGGACAACACTCTTCAGCTTTCAGCAATTCCATACAGATGGATGTTCTGCACAAATTACTAATCCATGACAGTAGCTAAAATAAACCCTCCCCGAAGTGTGTGACCCATAATAATTTATATATGAACCGAAGCGCCATGTTAAGGGAATACCAGCTTAAACACTGGTCAGCACTACAAACCAAAGAAGCATCTGCACTAGACCTTTTTTTTGGTAGTAACCAGCAGCCCTATACTTGAACCAAGACCGTATCAGCATCTCTACATCCCTCTACCTAGTGCTGATACCATTTACATGTTTGACCCATTTCAAATAATAAATCACAGAGTAGCAACAAAACACACAGTACATCACTATATAACAGCAGTGCTTACTCAAACCACCATCAAATCATACTACTACAATTTATAGGGATCAAAACCTTAACTAATAAGGACTTGGTCCAGATCATACAAATCTCATCATTTGTTTTAAAGGTCACATATTTTTCTTAGAATGCGTAAAGTCTGTTTGCCCAATCCACAACTCCATGACCAAGCCAAAACAAAATTAGATTACTTTGCATACTTGTATCTACATGGGGCAGACTATAAATTGAATATACTCAAATGCCATTATACCTACTTCTTATAGTCTGTAGATGTAAAATATAATTATACATTATATCAGCTCATAGAGAAAGAAACACAAACAAGAGCAGTAAACAGAACTGAGATAAGGAACGGAAAATATTAAAGAAACTAGCCAATAAAATAATTAACATTTCCAACTGACGAAAACTTATTAAGCCTACTATATTACTATTCACTGTGTTAATCTCACAATGTAATAAGACCAACTTCACATTGCATTCCATCTATCACATCGACAACAAATGTTTAATATACCCTTGACAAAAAACAAAAGCATCTACTATTCAGGATTGTCATTCCAACGAGATCCTAGAGCGTAAGATTCAGAGTATCCGAATTCCCTCTCGTAACTTCCTCACCACGAGCAGCCAAAATATCCTCAATGCTCCCTTTCTCACCAAAAATCCCCAAATGATCAGCAATCAAATGGTAGTTATTACAAACACCACACCGAGCCGCCACCACACCCTTTTCATACGATTCACGTGAAATCGTCTTCACCGATCTCGTCTCACATACTTTGCAAGTGAACATCATGGCCATATCATGTCTAGGAGATACCTTAAGTTCAGATTTAGCAGTAAACGTGACCACATTATTTGGAGCACTTGAATAAGCAATCCTAATTCACAAACACCTCCTACGATGGATATAATGCATCACGAAAAGAGAAAAAAATGATCAAGTCTTGAGCATACTTATCTAGAACTGCAGCTTCGAACTCGAGATTCAAAGTTCAAACCTTCAACAAGTGCAGCCAAAAATCAACTACTATATTGAATCAAAGCATATATTGCATCTGTTGTGGGAAGCAATCTGCAGTGTCAACCTACTATTATGCCCCATAATAACATGTACACCCATAAAATCCATTTGTGCAAACGTCCTTTGTCTTATAACTGTTATAGTATCTAAACTGCAGAACCAAAGGAGCAAGTTTATACTCCTATGTCCTTGCATCCTCACTCCATTTTGCAGCAGCTAGATTTGGTAAAAACACCAATACCAAAGGCAATAGCTGAAATTCACCTGAAAAATATTATTTTGAACAGTGGAAGTTATGGCACTGTCAAGACAAACAAGTTCACAGACTAACCGTAGCTCAGTAGCACCAGAGCAGTAGCATAAGGTGTTGGATAATATACAGTCATGACCAAATAGCCCACGTAATAAGCCAAACTAGTGACACCACTTTCCTCACTCTGCTTCTGTGGTAATGGAAGCCATATATGAATAAACCAATACTCTTAGCTTTCAGCAATTCCTTACAGATATTGATGTACTACAAAAATTTCTAATCTATGACAGTAGCTAAATACATCCTCCCCAAGGTGTGTGACCCATAATTTTATATAAGAACCGAAGCGCCATGTAAAGGCAATACCAGCTTAAACACTGATATCAGCACTACGAACCAAAGAAGCAGCTGCACTTGACCATTTTTTTGGTAGTGACTTATCAACCAGCAGCCATATAGTTGAACTAAGACTTGTATCAGCATATCTACACCCCTCTACCTAATGCTGCAATACCCATTTACCCATTTGACCCGTTTCAAATAACAAATCATATAGTGGCAACAGAAACACATTACATCCCTATATAACAGCCGTGTTTATTCAAACAACCATCAAATCATACTAACATAAAATACTACAATAAAAGCAATATACATATGGATATGCACTTGAGTGACAAGTTATAAGGATCAAAACCTTAACTAATAAGGACTTGATCCACATCAACACAAATCTTATCATAAGTTTCAAAGGCAAGATATCTTTCTTGAAATGTGTAAAGTCTGTGTCCCCAATCCACAACTCCGTGACAAAACCGAAACACGATTAGATTACTTTAGATACTTGTATCCACATGGGCAGACTATAAATTGAATATACTCAAATGCCATCTTAACTACTTCTTACAGTCTGTATATATATTGGCTGATAGAGAAAGAAACACAAACAAAAGCAGTAAATAGAAGAACTGAGATGAGGAACAAATAATATCAAAGAAAGTAGCATAAATTAAAATATTTTCGACTAACCGAAACTTATACAGCCTAACATTTTACTATTCACTGTGTTAATCCCACAATGTAATAAGACCAACTTCATATTGCATTCTGTCTATTACATCAAAAACAAATGCTTAATTATACCCTTACCAAACAACAAAAGCATCTAATATTCAAGATTTTTTCATTCCAACGAGATCCTCAAGCGTAAGATTCAACGAATCCGAATTCCCTCTCCTAACTTCCTCACCACGAGCAGCCAAAATATCCTCAATGCTCCCTTTCTCACCAAAAATCCCCAAATGATCAGCAATCAAATGGTAGTTATCACAACCACCGCACCGAGCCACCACCACACCCTTCTCATACGATTCACGCGAAATCGTCTTCACCGATCTCGTCTCACATACTTTGCAAGTGAACATCATGGCCATATCATGTCTTGGAGATACCTTAAGTTCAGATTTAGCAGCGAACGTTACCTCACTATCGTTGATTACAGCAGGTTGATCAGTAGTCACTGAATTCTCGATTTTGTTTAAAATCGAAGCTTCCGAAAATGTTCTTGTTTGTCTTTTGAAAAATTGTTCACCACGAAGAAATGAATTAACAGTTGCAAGAAACTGAGGTGATGAATCTGTACAACATATACATACATACATGATTTAATAACATAAAGATCAATTTAAACATATGGAATGATCAATTGAATATAAATAATAATAGTAATCATATAAAAGAAAGTATCCTAGGGTTTCAATTAGTTGGTAGGTTCGTTCATGAAAAAATAGATATATGAATATGGATGAAAAGTGAGATACCTGCACGGAAAGAGAGATGATTAGGTTGTTTGGAGATGTTGGTTGTGATGAGAGAAAGTAATCGCCGTTGCATTCTCCAGGCCGCCATGACTAATCAAGAAGAAGAAGAAAGAAAGCTCAGAAAATAACTGACTATACAATGAAACGACGATATGAAGAATATAAAAAAGTCTCCGAGGAGGCTTGGGGGAAAAGTTTACAAATTTAATTACTTAATTACTAAGATCGTTTTTTTTTCTCGTAAGATTCAGATCTTACCGGGGTAACTCCCTTTTACCGAAAAAAAAAAAAGGTTTTAAAATGGTATTAGTTAACGCAAGTGATTTTATGAAGTAATACTACAACATAAATTAACGTTTTTATTAAAAGCATCCACATTAATCAAAAGCTTTACAAAACTTTTTTGTGAAATTTATGACATGTTAGTAAAAAAGCTTTACAAAAAAGTTGTATCTAATGAAAAAAAAGTTTTCAAAGCTTTTCTTTTCAAAATCTACGCACTCAAATAATCTTTTTAAAAATTACATACACAAATAATCAAATAAGCTGGTACTCAAAAATTTGAGATTTCTCAAGCTTTACAATAAAAAATTCTTTGTCTCAATAGGAAAAAGTTTTTTAAAAACTTTTCTACACAAAAAGCTTTAAAGAAAGCTATCATTAGAGATTTAGAGATGCTCTAAATTTTAGATTATAAATGACCCTTGTTTATAAATAAGGCTGTAAAAATAACACGTGCAATTTAATGCGTATTATATTTTCCTAATGTATTTCCTTGTTTATAAATAAGGCTGTATAATAACACGTGCAATTTAATGCGTATTATATTTTCCTAATATATTAATTTCAAAATCCACATGAAATTTAATAAATTTCCATAAGTTTTCAAATACAAGTTCTTAAACCTTTTAAGTTTGAATACATTGTTAACATGTAGATTATTTTGTAAGTTTATTTTAAGAGTTTACATTTTGAAAGATTAATTTTTTATGAATATCTATTTTTTGCGCTTTTTCCAAACATGAATAGTTGATATAGTTCTTTAAAATTTAGAATCTCAATATTTAAAAATCCTTTAAAATTTTGTTGATAAACACACCTATATTCTAGTTCTCTATATGTCTTAAATTTATGGGAGGTGATAAATACAACAAAAAAAAAATATTCATACACCAAATTATGCTATAGTGTATTTGTACTATAAGCAGAAATAGTTGGACAGTATTGTGACACCCGCTAATTTAGGACTATTATTAGTGCATAAACTATTTGTAATTACGTGTATTTAGTATTATATTAATCTAAATAAACGTAACTTTCTGTGTAATTACATACACGAAACGCGATTCGTATAAATCGTACATTTATGAACCGGACGAGGTCCGACACTATTTACTATGGACGTTGGTGACAAACTGTTAAAATAATGTGGATTTATCCAAACAAACATTATTTACCTTAATATATTGCGAGAATATATTACACGTATTAAATATCGTATAAAACACTCGGTACGTGACGAAAACGCGTGGAACGCGCTCGACACACGAAATAAACTTAAGTTATATTTTTATAACTTCATAATATGTATTTTGATAAAATACTTTGGTTAAAAATATCGCGATTACACACGTACCACTAAAACGTTTGAAAACGTTACACGACTCGAATAAAAGTACAAATTCGTAACTAACAACCATATGAGACCCGAAATATATTTTAATAACTTAAAATATGTTACTTGAGCAAAACTTTTATCAGAAATATTGTATTTTAAATCGTTAACAAAACGTATTATATAAAACGTTATACGGTTGATTAAAACGTAAAACGATCGGGTAATCGAAAACGAGGCAATACGCAAACTTGAAAAATGATTAAACACACCCATCTAGTGGGTAGGACCCACTGAAAACCGGACAAAGGGGGAGGCAAGGTGTGCCATACCCCTTTGCCTCTTTGACTCTCTCAAAACCCACCTCACCCTCACCTCACCTCACTCATTCTTCTCCCTTTTACACTCCACACCCTCCCTACTCTCTCTCCCTCTCTTCTCTGCGTTTTTGATCAGCCCCAAGACAACCACCATCATCCACCATTGGCCACCACCTCACTCTTGAAGGAAAAACGAAGCCGAAGACACCAAAACGATCACCTACGCGTGTACATCACTTCTACCGTCTCCATTTCTTCATACACCATTGTGAGGCTTCAAAACTCTTAAACTTTACTTACATAATGTTTATTTACATGTTATGTTGCTTATTTAACTAGTTAATGTCCAAATACCATGTCGAAAAACATTTTAAAACATAAAAACGAACATCACAGAATCTGTCTCAGGAAAACAGCCTCACGAAAATAATCATACAAAATCGTATACTTAAGATAAATGTATGAAACCAACGCCAAAATCTTCGTATTTTCGTTGTCTACAACTTCGTGTTTTGCTCGAAGCTTAGAAATACACCCATTCTCCTAGAAAACCCGATTCGTGAGACTATCACTGTTTTGGCCGGATTTCGGACCCGACATCTTCTCGATTTTATTTAACTAACTTAGAAACTCCCATAGTCCTTGGTAAAAATATGTAAGGTACTAGAGACCTAGTAGAACATGTGGTAATTTTTGCAGAACTTAAATCGGACTAGAAATGAGTCAAAATAAATGGTGAAACAAACAATTAAACGGAAACGAACAATCTCAGACCTGCGACAATACCATTGTCGCATGAACAAAATTCCGAGAATTTATTATCGAATGAACAGTGATCCGACAATCTTTTATCGAATGAACAGTGTTACGAGAATCCATTGTCGTATAAGTCTTCTTCTTTTGCCTACGACAATACCTATTGTCGTATGAACAGTGTCCGAAAATGCCATTGTCGCATGAACAGTGTCCGAGAATGTCATTGTCGCACGAAATGGAAACTTTAAAAATATATATATATATATATATATATATATATATATATATATATATATATATATATATATATATATATATATATATATATATATTTACACTAAGTATCGAATATGTACAACAACTATACCTTATACGACAATACACTTACACGATATACATATTCTTTGAGACGTATATATATATATATATATATATATATACACTACTTTGCTCGACACAATTAGTACAATAAAACTAATATACTTTGGGAAGTATGCACTACAACTTAAAATACGGATGAGTTTACACTCAATTTATTATGAGATTACACTCATACATACACGAGATTACACTTGAATCTCTTGACTTAAAAAGACAAGCTTACACTCGCACGAGTTTACACTCGAACGGACTTACATCCGAACAACGATTAAGGGTCACATTGCAAATAATCAACTTATGTGTATGCTTTACAAGGTATACAAACACGATGAACTACAATATAATAATATTTTAATTATTATTACACCTCCGTCACCAATGGGCTACACTTATTTACCAAATGATTACAAAAGTACAAACAAATACTTGGATATTTCCTAGTTGAGTGGACAACTAGAATGGGTGATCCTTCGTGACACCGACTTACTTACTTACTTGCTTAACAACCTTGTGCGTTTCGGACGCCAGAAGGTTGCAGGGTTCGGAGAACCAACTTACGGAATTACATCCGACACGTACTTACGGACTTACATCCGCTACACTTGTTTGCTTACACAAACGTACTTGCTAGACTCAGGTGAGTCTTACAACCCCGCTTTTACTGTTTTTCTACTTTGGGGTGAGATATTTGCTACCGTTCTACGTATGAACACAAGTACTGAACTGTTTACACTGCTTTTACATGCATTACACGAGTTACTTTTATCCACTGAAATCCTCCTATCATAAGTTGTTAGTTATGGACTTAAGCGCGATTACTAGTAAATGGATCCATTTGGGACTGATAATCCCTGCTTGGGGTAGTAGCGCTACCACGGATTACACCGTAGAAACAGGCATATTAGTATTTGTTACATATGAGTGTCCGGATAGCTCTCACGGGGGTACGTGATACTGTACTTGATTGTACCATTCACACTACACTGTTAAGCTTCAACTTGTGAGCTCATGGTAATTGTGTTGACCTACTGATTTACTTACTATGCTCGAGGGCATTACTGGTACTTACTTGTGGTTCATAATTGATTTACTATACTAAACCTGTAAGATTCACCAACCTTTTGGTTGACACTTTTTAGCATTTATCTCAGGTACATTACAGCAGTAGGACTGCACACCCTCAGGACTGATAGCTCGAGTCGCATGCATACAAACTTGTAGAGATTCTTTTGCATTACTTTTTGTATATCAGTTATGTATTAGAATCTCTAGGAAACCATTTTCGAACTTGAAGCTTGTTATTATGATTCAACAATGTAATACTTTTGTAATATTGTACGACGTTACATATAGATGTCGTTTGCTTTACTTTGGTGATTGATTATTGATTAGTAACACCCAAAGCTTGCTTCTGCGCAACAGTAAATTTGGGGGTGTTACAGATTGGTATTAGAACCTAAGGTTATAGCGAACTAGGTTGCATTAGTGGGCCTAGACTATGACCGTTAGGCAGTATTTCCTTATTAGGTATGACTGGTTCAGGGATTACATCATACGACTTTAATTTAACATAGCCTGATCAACTATGTATAATTAAGGAAAGATGGTGTGAAAGCTGAAATGGTTATGTTGAACAGGGATACACTAGTTGACTCTGACCATGAGAGAAACGGGACCCATAATTGTTTGTGCTAGACACGCTAGGCTATTATATGATATATGTATATATGTATATGATAGGCCTCACTCACTAATGCTCTTGCCACAGAAATGGCAGACTCATCATCTAGGCAAACTGCTCGTACACCACCATCTCTCTCTCGCTCACGTCGTAGCCACTCGGAATCCCTAGTGACTAGACACACTGGTAGCTCACGCCGAGCTAGTCCCTATGCTAATCCTGCCACTACTGGTAACACATCTACTTTGGCTCGCCATCGAGCAATCGCTCATCAATGGAGCTGGTTACCTGCGGCTATGGCCACCTGGAGGATTGAAGAACACATTGAGATCCCCGACGATGTTGGAGAATTTTCAACTATGGATTTCTCTCCGTACACACAAGAACCAACACATCTCACTGTTCCGGTGCTAGCTGCTCGAGTACATCGTCATGAGAGTAGGCTACACAACATAGAAATCGAGCTTCAAGAAACTCGAGAAAACTGGATGCTAACGGCTCAGGGCCGCATTGCACAAATCTACTTAGATTAGGAAGATCTGTCTGTAACTGTTAACCGTACCCACAATCAAATGGAAGACACTGCTGAAACTATGGAAATCGTTCATAATCAAGTTATCGGTAACCGAAATGAGATCTCTGTTTTACAATCAAGGCTGCGAGAATGCGAAACGCGCCTACGGGAAACCGAGGATGCTCTCAGAATGGTCACCAGACTTGCTGAATCTGTGGACCACCTAACCTCTCTGCTACCACGACTGAATCTACACCGAGATTAGTGTAGTATTTACTATGTAAACCAACTAGCTAACTTTTGTAAACTCTAGTAATTCGACCGGATGTAACAATTCCCGGCACCTTTTGTAAACTCTGAAGTTTGTAACCATTCGAACTCGTATTCTGTAATCTTTTGAAACTCGTACCTTATAATCAATTTTTATTATCTAATGAATTATGATTATCGCTTCGTACTGTTGCATATTACCTCATTATAAATATGCATATGTGATATATCATAATTTTGTGCAAATATCTGACATGCCTCATTTCCTTGTTATTCAGCACTATGCCTCCAAAAAGACACACGTACAGCGACACCGAGATGGCTCAACTCATTGCACAAAGTGTGGCTCAAGCCATGGCTATATGACAACCGAGTTCAGGCAGTGATGATACAGCTGCAAACGGGCCACAACCCAAGCCCTGTTCTTACAAAGATTTCTTGAACTGCAAACCCTTAAACTTTAAAGGTACTGAAGGGGCCATAAGATTAATTCGATGGGCCGAGAAAATGGAATCAGTCTTCCGGATTTGCAACTGTCCCGAGGACTGCAAGGTTAAGTACGCCACCGGCACTTTCCTTGAAGGTGCCCTGACTTGGTGGAACACTTATGCCAATGATGTGGGTGTTGACATTGCATACTTGGGAGGATTTGAAGAAGAAACTCACTGACGAGTAATGTCCAAACGAAGAACTCCAACGACTGAAAGAAGAGTTCTGGAATTTGTCTGTTCAAGGTACCGATATCACCAGCTATACTACTAGATTTCAACAACTTGCGCTCCTCTGTCCTTCCATGGTTGATCCTGAGCGCAAGCGTATTCAGAGATACATACGCGGACTCCCGGAGAACATCCAGGTAAACGTGGCCTCATCCAAACCCGCTGACATTCAGAGTGCCATTCGTATGGCTCATGAACTTATGGCTATGATTGTTAGCCGTGAAACACCTATCTCGTCCTCTGGCAACAACAAGAGAAAGTGGTCTGGAAATTCTAACAACCAGAACCAAAACCAGCAACCATCTAAGAAGCCGGAAACCATCAAAGCTTACACCTCTAGTTCTGACAATAGAAAGGACTACAAAGGGGACAAACCTTACTGTTCTAGGTGCCAACTCCATCATAATGGTTCTTGTCCCTGTAGCAAGTGCAAGCGATTCGGGCACCTTGCTAAGGACTGCAGGACCAACACTGCTAACCCCAAACCCAACACTCCTAGAACCTGTTATGAATGTGGAGTTGCAGGGCATTTCAGAAATGATTGCCCCAAATTGAAAAACCAGAAAGGGAACAACAACAACAACAACAACAACAACAATGCTCGGGGCAGAGCTTTTGTACTCAATACTGGGGATGCCCGCCAGGACCCGAATGTGGTCACGGGTACGTTCCTTCTCAACAATTTGACTGCTTCTGTGTTATTTGATACTGGTGCTGATAGGAGCTTCATATCTGATGAGTTTTGTTCACTACTTGATACTACGCCTGTTGCCTTAGATTCTAAGTACAAAGTAGAATTGGCAAACGGTAAACTCATAGAAGCCGATAGTATGATACCTAACTGCATGTTAAACTTAGCTGATGAACTATTCTCTATTAACCTTATGCCTGTCGAGATCGGCAGCTTTGATGTAATCGTCGGTATGGATTGGTTATCCAAACACCGCGCCGAGATTACCTATTACGAGAAAATCGTCCGTATTCCTCTCGTCACCGGTGGAACTTTAATCGTACAAGGGGAGACCGGTGGGACGAGACTTAACATTATTTCTTGTATGAAAACCCGGAAATACTTGAGAAAAGGGTATCAGGCAATCCTCGCACATGTTATGGAGAAACAGTCGGAGGAGAAGCGACTTGAGGATGTGCCTATTGTTCGAGACTTCCCAGAAGTCTTTCCTGAAGACTTGCCTGGCCTTCCGCCACATAGACAAGTCGAGTTTTCTATTGACCTCGTGCCTAGATCCGCACC
Source organism: Helichrysum umbraculigerum (assembly GCA_949592205.1). NCBI lineage: Eukaryota > Viridiplantae > Streptophyta > Magnoliopsida > Asterales > Asteraceae > Helichrysum > Helichrysum umbraculigerum. Next base: position 72,289,048 of record CATIUR010000003.1, read on the forward strand.
CGTGGCACGAGCACCCTATCATTTAACACCTTCCGAACTTCAGGAGTTGTCTACACAACTACAAGAGCTCCTGGACAAAGGATTTATTCGACCGAGTTCCTCGCCTTGGGGAGCCCCGGTCCTCTTTGTGAAAAAGAAAGACGGTTCTTTCCGCATGTGCATTGACTATCGTGAACTTAACAAGTTAACCGTCAAGAACCATTACCCACTACCTCGCATTGATGACCTGTTTGACCAACTTCAGGGGTCGAGTTTTTATTCAAAAATCGATCTACGGTCGGGTTATCACCAACTCCGAGTTCGTGACGAAGATATTCCTAAAACAGCCTTCCGAACTCGCTACGGGCATTACGAATTCCAAGTGATGCCATTCGGCTTGACCAATGCACCGGCAGTATTCATGGACCTTATGAATCGGGTGTGTAAGCCTTACCTTGAATCGGGTGTGTAAGCCTTACCTTGACAAGTTTATCATCGTCTTTATCGATGACATTCTGATTTACTCGTGCAATGAACAAGAACACGTGCAACATCTAAAAACCATTCTAGAACTACTCAAGCACGAGGAGTTATATGCCAAATTCTCCAAGTGTGAGTTCTGGATGCAAACTGTACAATTCCTTGGACACATTATTGAGAGTCAAGGAATTCATGTTGATCCTTCAAAAATTGAGGCCATCAAGTGTTGGCAAGCACCTACTACACCCACCGAAGTGCGACAATTCTTAGGACTCGCTGGATACTACAGGCGATTCATCAAGAATTTTTCAAAAATAGCTCAACCACTCACTGCACTGACTCAAAAAGAAAAGAAGTTCGACTGGACTGATAAACAGGAGTCAGCTTTCCAGCTGCTCAAACAAAAACTCTGCGGTGCACCGATATTATCATTACCCGAAGGCAACGATGACTTCGTGGTATACTGTGACGCTTCACACCAAGGTCTCGGTTGCGTGCTGATGCAACGAGACAAAGTCATTGCTTACGCCTCTCGACAACTCAAGGTCCATGAAAAGAATTACACTACTCATGACCTAGAGTTGGGGGCCGTTGTATTTGCTCTTAAAATCTGGAGACACTACTTGTACGGTACCAAGTGTACAATTTTCACCGATCACAAAAGTCTCCAACACATCTTCGACCAGAAAGACCTAAGCATGAGACAACGTCGTTGGGTCGAACTACTTACTGATTACGACTGTGAAATTCGATACCATCCAGGCAAGGCAAACGTCGTTGCCGATGCCTTAAGTCGTAAGGAACGAGTGAAACCCCTTCGAGTCCGAGCACTTACCATGACGGTACACAACGATCTCATTATACAAATCATTACCGCTCAACTCGAAGCACTCAAAGCTGAAAATGTGAAATACGAGGCCTTACGAGGCATGGACAAACAGTTTGAAACCAAACCAAACGGGGCCAAATACTTCTTGAACCGAATCTGGTTACCAAGCTATGGAAACTTGCAAGACTTAGTGATGGACGAGGCACACAAGTCTAAGTACTCTATACACCCCGGTGCCGACAAAATGTACCATGGCATCAAGGAGTTGTATTGGTGGCCAAACATGAAAGCTGACATTGCAACTTATGTGAGCAAGTGTCTTACTTGCTCAAAGGTTAAAGCCGAATACCAGAAACCTTCTGGTTTGCTACACCAACCGGAAATCCCTGAATGGAAATGGGAGCATATTACTATGGATTTCATTACTAAACTTCCAAAAACACCTAGCGGTTGCGATACCATTTGGGTGATCGTAGACCGACTTACTAAATCTTTGCATTTCCTAGCAATCAAGGAAACTGACAAGATGGAACATTTGACACGGATCTACCTGAAAAAGATCGTGTCAAGACACGGTGTGCCCATCTCGATTATCTCTGACCGAGATGCTCGATTTACTTCTCACTTTTGGCGATCTTTGCAAAAATCTCTTGGTACTCGTTTGGATATGAGTACTGCATACCATCCTCAAACCGATGGCCAAAGTGAACGAACCATACAAACACTGGAGGATATGCTACGAGCCTGCGTAGTTGACTTCGGTAAAAACTGGGAAAATCACTTACCTTTATGTGAGTTTTCTTACAACAACAGTTACCACACCAGCATCAAAGCTGCACCCTTCGAGGCACTGTACGGTCGTAAGTGCCGATCACCTATCTGTTGGACTGAGGTGGGGGATACACAACTCACCGGTCCGGAAATCATACACGAAACAACTGAAAAGATCGTCGGTATACAAAACTGACTGAAAGCCGCGAGTGACCGTCAGAAAGCTATGCTGACATGAGACGCAAACATCTCGAGTTCCAGGTTGGAGATCGAGTACTTCTTAAAGTCTCGCCTTGGAAAGGCGTTATTCGTTTTGGCAAACGTGGGAAACTAAATCCCAGATACATCGGACCGTTCGAAATCCTGGAAAGGATTGGTCCAGTGGCATACAGACTGCAGCTACCTTCTCAACTCAGTAGCGTGCACCCTACCTTTCACATTTCTAACTTGAAGAAATGTCTGTCTGATGAGACACTGATTATACCTCTCGACGAGATACACATTGACGACAAACTACACTTTGTCGAAGAACCCGTGGAAATTATGGACCGTGAGGTCAAACGCTTGAAACAAAGTCGTATTCCCATCGTCAAGGTCAGGTGGAATTCGAGGCGTGGTCCTGAATTCACTTGGGAACGGGAAGACCAAATGCGACTGAAACATCCACACCTGTTCACAGACTCAACTCACACCGCGACTACGAGCTAATTTCGGGACGAAATTCTCCTAACAAGGGGAGAATGTGACACCCGCTAATTTAGGACTATTATTAGTGCCTAAACTATTTGTAATTTCGTGTATTTAGTATTATATTAATCTAAATAAACGTAACTTTCTGTGTAATTACATACACGAAACGTGATTCGTATAAATCGTACATTTATGAACCGGACGAGGTCCGACACTATTTACTATGGACGTTGGTGACAAACTGTTAAAATAATGTGGATTTATCCAAACAAACATTATTTACCTTAATATATTGCGAGAATATATTACACGTATTAAATATCGTATAAAACACTCGGTACGTGACGAAAACGCGTGGAACGCGCTCGACACACGAAATAAACTTAAGTTATATTTTTATAACTTCATAATAAGTATTTTGATAAAATACTTTGGTTAAAAATATCGCGATTACACACGTACAACTAAAACGTTTGAAAACGGTACACGACTCGAATAAAAGTACAAATTCGTAACTGACAACCATATGAGACCCGAAATATATTTTAATAACTTAAAATATGTTACTTGAGCAAAACTTTTATCAGAAATATTGTATTTTAAATCGTTAACAAAACGTATTATATAAAACGTTATACGGTTGATTAAAACGTAAAACGATCGGGTAATCGAAAACGAGGCAATACGCAAACTTGGAAAATGATTAAACACACCCACCTAGTGGGTAGGACCCACTGAAAACCGGCCAAAGGGGGAGGCAAGGTGTGCCATACCCCTTTGCCTCTTTGACTCTCTCAAAACCCACCGCACCCTCACCTCACCTCACCTCACTCATTCTTCTCCCTTTTACACTCCACACCCTCCCTACTCTCTATCCATCTCTTCTCTGCAATTTTTATCAGCCACAAGACAACCACCATCATCCACCATTGGCCACCACCTTACTCTTGAAGGAAAAACGAAGCCGAAGGCACCAAAACGATCACCTACACGTGTACATCACTTCTACCGTCTCCATTTCTTCATACACCATTGTGAGGCTTCAAAACTCTTCAACTTTACTTACATAATGATTATTTACATGTTATGTTGCTTATTTAACTAGTTAATGTCCAAATACCATGTCGAAAAACGTTTTAAAACACAAACACGAACATCACAGAATCTGTCTCAGGAAAACAGGCTCACGAAAATAAACATACAAAATCGTATGCTTAATATAAATGTATGAAACCAACGTCAAAATCTTTATATTTTCGTTGTCTACAACTTTCGTGTTTTGCTCGAAGCTTAGAAATACACCCATTCTCCTAGAAAACCCGATTCGTGAGACTATCACTGTTTTGGCCGGAATTCGGACCCGACATCTTCTCGATTTTATTTAACTAACTTAGAGACTCCCATAGTCCTTGGTAAAAATATGTAAGGTACTAGAGACCTAGTAGAACATGTGGTAATTTTTGCGGAACTTAAATCGGACTAGAAATGAGTCAAAATAAATGGCGAAACAAACAATTAAAAGGAAATGAAAAATCTCAGACCTGCGACAATACCATTGTCGCATGTACAAAATTCTGAGAATTTATTATCGCATGAACAGTGATCCGACAATCTATTATCGCATGAACAGTGTTACGAGAATCCATTGTCGTATAAGTCTTCTTCTTTTGCCTACGACAATACCTATTGTCGTATGAACAGTGTCCGTGAATGCCATTGTCGCATGAACAGTGTCCGAGAATGTCATTGTCGCACGAAATGGAAACTTTAAAATATATATATATATATATATATATATATATATATATATATATATATATATATATATATATATATATTTTACACTAAGTATCGAATATGTACAACAACTATACCTTATACGACAATACACTTACACGATATACATATTCTTTGAGACGTATATTGATAAGCATCAAATAGATAGTATATTTTATAGTAATTTATCCCTATGTTTATATACATTTTAGTGCATTTATATGATTTTAGATACTTATTTTGTTAATATTTGCAGAAATGTATTTTAATTAAAGAATGAAGAAAAAGGAGCAAAAACTAATCCGAAACTGAAAGAAACTGAAGAAAATGAAGAAATGAAGAAAAAAGAACTTAAACCTTGAAGAAATGAAGACTAAAAGTGTTAAAATAAAGAATTGGGCCAAGAAGACAAAGAAGTCCGGATATGAAGATTAATAGTCCAAAAGTTAAGCCCAAGCCCGAAATTAGAATATTCTGGAATTAACATTCAACCGGCGGTTGGTTTAACCAACCGGCGGTTGGGCTTTAGGGTTTAAAGGTGGTGCAGACACGTGGAGTTGGACCCGGATACAAATAACTCCAACCGGCGGTTGGAGAACCCAACCGGCTGTTGGAAGGTCGGTTTTGAAAACTATAAATAGAGGCTCAAATCAGCTTAAACCATATACGATTCAAGAATACTAAAACCGAAAGTTAGGGTTTTAGGTCGACTTTAGGTGCGATTTTGGAGGCTAAAGAGCTAGGGTTTGAAGGCTTTTAACCCTAGGAAAAGCTAGTTCGTCAATTGGTTCGATTTCTTTATCCTTGTAACTTTAATAACCTTATTGAGTTATTTATGATATTGTTTATTTGATTTAAATGTGAATTAGGTTTTCATTATATTTGTTTGAGTAAATTTTTATTGAGTTTATTATTTGAATTATATGTTTATGTTGGAACTATATTATTGAATGTTTATTATACAAGAATTGTCTTTATTATGATATTTTAGTGATTATTCTTGACATAATTAGACTGATTTATATTAAATTAGGATTACCATAAATTGTTTATACAAATTAAGTGATTGTGTTTATGTTTTGATCTTAACCTTATGCGATAAACTAAGAATGATTCATTAATATAAAGTAATACTGCGATTCAAGCCTAACCATAGAAATTGTATAATAAATTGATGATAGATCGTATTAATTAGTAACACTTTGCGTAACCTTATGATTGTGTTTCTATGATGAGGATTTGACTTAACCCTAAGTGATCTTCTACATTAGTAAATCACCAGTAATAATAGCCAACAAAGCAAATAGACATAAGTACATATATTAAGTTTAATAAATAATAGTTTGAATAATTATAATCTTTTATCCAATTGAGTATACCTAAGTTGTTCCTTAAAACTTATCTGTTAGAATCTGTATCAAAAATATAAATATGTTCGTTCGGAACTAAAACGTCCCCTTTATCTTGTAGATTATTGTAAATTGGATCCTTGTATTTATTTGTATTATAATTGTAAATATTTGTAATTAGAATAAATAGATAATTAGTTATAAATAAGAATCACGTTTCTTGTGTTCCTTGTGTTCGAATTTGGACTTACTTATTAAGCTATATTACATGAACAGGTCAATTTTGCCTGAATTGTGTGATAATATTATTTAGTATTTCTTTAATTTAAACTTGTTATTATAATTGCATATACTTTCATCACATCATATATATATATATATATATATATATATATATATATATATATATATATATACTACTTTGCTCGACACAATTAGTACAATAAAACTACTATACTTTGGGAAGTATGCACTACAACTTAAAATACGGATGAGTTTACACTCAATTTATTATGAGATTACACTCATACATACACGAGATTACACTTGAATCTCTTGACTTAAAAAGACAAGCTTACACTCGCACGAGTTTACACTCGAACGGACTTACATCCGAACAACGATTAAGGGTCACATTGCAAATAATCAACTTATGTGTATGCTTTACAAGGTATACAAATACGATGAACTACATAATAATAATATTTGAATTATTATTACACCTCCGTCACCAACGGGCCACACTTATTTACCAAATGATAACAAAAGTACAAACAAATACTTGGACATTTCCTAGTTGAGTGGACAACTAGTATGGGTGATCCTTCATGACACCGACTTACTTACTTACTTGCTTAACAACCTTGTGCGTTTAGGACGCCAAAAGGTTGCACGATTCAAACTCGTGGAGATCCAAGACCGGGAGTGGTTAGGCCTGCTATAGCTAGAGAAGTAGAGTTTGAATTAAAGGGACAATTTCTGAAGGAATTGAGAGAAAATCCTTTTATAGGAGAAGATAAAGAAGATGCTAATGAGCATGTTGAGAAAATTTTAGAGATTGCAGATATGTTTAATATTCCTAATGTTACACGAGATCAGGTTATGTTACGAGTATTTCCTTTAACATTAAAGGATGGAGCTAAGAGATGGATTAATAATGAACCAGCCGGATCTATTACTACTTGGGAAGATCTTCGTACAAAATTTCTAAAAATGTATTGTACACCTTCCAAAACTTCAAAGATGATCGATGAGATTAGGAATTTTAAGCAGAAACCCGATGAATCTCTATATCAAGCTTGGGAAAGATATAAGGAGATGTTACATAAATGTCCACAACACGATTTGAATGTCCAACAAGAAATAACGGTATTCTATAAAGGAGTTGATCGAGCAACACGACAACAGTTAGATGCACAAGGCCTAGTACCTAAGAAAACTCCAGCAGTAGCAAAAGCCGGAATTGAAGAATTAGCTAAGCATTCTCAGTTATGGGATGATGGTTCATCTGGAAGAAAAAGGATATCTGAAGATAGTGATGGTCTCGCAGCTATCACTGCAAAATTGGAAAGTATGGGAAGAGATATTAAGAAATTGAATGAACAAGTTCATGCAATCAGGATTGGTTGTGAAATATGTGGAGGAAATCATCTAAAAACAGAATGTCCTAATAATGATAGTGAAATGAACACTGAAGAAGTTATGTATGGGGATTTTCAAGGAAATCCAAATTATCGTCAAGTTTCAAATTTTAGAAGAACTAATCAACCAGGACAACAGTATCAACAAGGAGCACCAGGTTTCTATGTCAAAACGGGACAAAATCCGTCCTATTCTGACAGAATCAATACGTTAGAAGGCATTTTGGGAAAAATGGTTGAAGCAAGTAATAAAAGAATGGATGATCATGATACAAGGATGCGTAATAATGAAGCATCAATCAAACAAATTAAAGGATCAGTTCATCAAATTGCTAAAACATTACAGGAGCGATTTCCGGGAACATTGCCAGGATTTACTGAAACAAATCCAAAGGAGCAAGCTAAAGCAGTAATTACCAGAAGTGGTAAGAATGTTGACTCTCTTGTTATAACTAATAAAATTGTTGAGTCTGAACAGGTTGAAAAAGAAACAATTGATGAAGACATACACCCAAATAAAAAGAGCATTGGAGAAAATAAGGTTAAAGAAGTCATCAAAGACTATACACCCCCACTTCCATATCCAGCTGCTCTTAGGAAGGACAAAGAAGATGAACAATACCACAAATTTCTGGAAAATCTGAAACAACTTCATATTAATATTCCTTTTGTTGAAGCTATAGCTCAAATGCCTAAGTATGCAAAATATCTTAAGGAGCTGCTGACTAACAAAAGTAAAACTGGATAATGTGACAAAAGTGACTATGAATGCGAGATGCTCAGCAATAATGCAAAATAAGCTACCTCCAAAAGTCAAAGATCCAGGGAGTATTACTATACCTTGCAAAATTGGTGAAATTACTATTGAAAATGCATTAGCAGATTTAGGTGCTAGTATTTCTTTAATGCCATATACTCTTTATATGCGATTAGGATTAGGAGAACCAAAACCTATTCGTATGTGTATTGAATTAGCTGACCGATCTGTGCAATATCCTAGGGGGATAGTTGAAAATGTTTTAATTAAAGTTGATAAATTTGTTTTTCCATGTGATTTTGTAATCTTAGATATGGTAGAAGACCCTAAAGTCCCTATTATATTAGGAAGACCATTTTTAGCAACTACACATGCCCTAATAGATGTTTTTAATAGAAAAATTACCATGAGGTTAGGAAATGATAAAATTATTTTTGATGTTAATAATTCCATGAAATTTCCTGATTATGTGGATGATACTTGTTATTATTTAAATTTATATGAATATATGGATAATTCTTATTTTCAAGATTTTTTGGGAAAAGATCAAGCAGATATAGGAATTCTTAATGGATGGACTGAAGAGTTTGACACTGCAAAGGATTTAGCAGAATTTGATAAGTTATCAGAGGAAGATGAAGATTTGGAAGAAGCAACCGTGGTTATTCAACAACATCCTGAAGAGGAAGCAATACAGCCAGTTGCTAAAATTATTAACCAAGAATTGATACCATATTCTGTGAATAATATTCCTTGTTTTAAAGAAGAGATATTTGAGATCAAGACATCTATTGAAGAACCACCACAGTTGGAATTAAAGAGCTACCAGCATATTTGGAATATGCTTATTTACAAGGCACATCAGACTTGCCAGTTATAATATCTTCAAAATTGTCAAAAGCAGAGAAAGAACGATTAGTTCAGGTTCTTAAACAGCATAAACAAGCCATAGCATGGAAGATCACGGATATTAAGGGAATCAGTCCTACATACCGTACTCATAAAATCTTGATGGAAAAAGATTTTAAGCCAGTCGTACAACCATTGAAAAGATTAAATCCGAATGTTAAAGATGTGGTCAGAAAAGAAATCATTAAATTGCTGGATTCATGATTAATCTATCCTATTAAAGATAGTCCATGGGTAAGTCTAGTACATGTTGTACCAAAGAAAGGCGGAATAACGGTTATACCAAATGAAAAGAATGATTTGATACCAACAAGAACGGTAACGGATGGAGAGTTTGCATTGATTATAGGAAATTAAATGATGCTACTAGGAAAGATCATTTTCCATTCCCATTTATTGATCAAATGATAGAAAGGCTAGCAGGAAAGGAGTTCTATTGTTTTCTGGATGAATTTTCAGGATATTTTCAAATACCAATTGCTGCCGAAGATCAAGACAAAACAACATTTACTTGTCCGTTTGGTACGTTTGCTTATAGAAGGATGCCGTTTGGTTTATGTAATGCACCAGCTACATTTCAGCGTTGCATGATCGCAATATTTCATGATATGGTAGAAGATTTCATGGAAGTCTTTATGGACGATTTTTCAGTATTTGGTGATTCATTTGATTCTTGTTTAAAGAATTTACAGAAGATGTTGCAGAGATGTGAAGGGGCAAATCTAGTTCTTAACTGGGAAAAATGTCACTTTATGGTTAAAGAAGGAATTGTTTTAGGTCATAAAATATCCAAAATAGGAATCGAGGTAGATCAAGCAAAGATTGAAGCTATTTCAAAATTACCTTATCCTACAAATGTAAAAGGAATAAGAAGTTTTCTAGGACACGCTGGATTTTATCGGAGATTTATACCAGATTTTTCGAAAATAGCAAGACCGTTGAATCATTTGTTGGAAAAAGATGCAAAGTTTGAATTTACAGACAAATGCAAACAATCATTTGATACGTTAAAAGAAAAGTTAGTATCTGCTCCAGTTATGACAGGTCCAAACTGGAATCTACCTTTTGAATTAATGTGTGATGCTAGTGATTATGCGGTTGGAGCTGTTTTAGGGCAAAGAATTGATAAGAAGTTTAAGCCATCATATTATGCCAGTAAGACATTAACAGATGCTCAGGAGAATTACACAACTACGGAAAAGGAACTTCTGGCAGTAGTTTTTGCTTTCGATAAATTTCGTTCATATCTTGTCTTAACTAAAACTGTGGTTTATACTGACCATTCTGCTTTGAAGTATTTGTTTAATAAACAGGATGCGCGCCCTCGTTTATTGCGATGGATTCTTTTATTGCAGGAATTTGATATTGAAATCAAGGATAAGAAAGGAGCTGAAAATGTCGCAGCTGATCATTTGTCAAGGTTAGAAAATCCAGAGTTGGAAGCATTAGATGAAGAGGAAATTCAAGATTCATTTCCTGATGAGAAACTTATGACAGTTCAAGAATTGAAAGAGATACCTTGGTTTGCGAATTATGCAAATTATTTGGTTACTAAAATTTTACCGAGGATGGATTACCAGAAGAGGAAGAAATTCTTTTCTGATATAAAATATTATTTTTGGGAAGATCCATTTCTTTTCAGATACTGTGTAGATGGCATAATTAGAAGATGTGTAGATGGTAAAGAAGCTCAACAGATTATAAAGCATTGTCATGAAGGACCAGTAGGAGGACATAATGGACCAAGTTACACTGGAAAGAAAATATTTGATGTAGGTTTTTATTGGCCTACGATTCTTAAAGATACATATGCATTTGTTAGGAATTGTGATTCTTGCCAAAGAGCTGGGAACATTTCTAAACGTGATGAGATGCCACAAAATAGTATACAGGTTTGTAAAATTTTTGATGTTTGGGGTATTGATTTTATGGGACCATTTCCTATAAGTCACGGTAATAAGTACATATTAGTAGCTGTGGATTATGTTTCTAAATGGGCTGAGGCAAAGGCATTACCTACGAATGATGCAAGAGTTGTGGTAAAATTTCTTAAACAATTATTTTCCAGATTTGGAACTCCCAGAGCATTGATTAGTGATAGAGGTACTCATTTTTGTAATACTCAATTAGAGAAGGTATTAAAACGGTATGGAGTTAGTCATCGATTTGCTACACCTTATCATCCATAGACTAGTGGACAGGTTAAAAATTACAATCGTGCATTAAAACGTATTTTGGAACGTTCTGTTGGTTCTAACTAGAAAAGATTGGTCGGAAAAGTTAGATGATGCACTTTGGGCGTATAGGACAGCATTTAAAACACCTACAGGTTGTACTCCGTATAGATTAATTTATGGAAAAGCTTGTCATTTGCCAGTGGAAATAGAACACAAAGCATATTGGGCACTTCGAGAATGCAACATGGATATCGATGAAGTTGGTAAGCATCGCTTTTTACAGTTACATGAGTTAGATGAGCTTCGTTGGAATGCTTATGAAAATTCAAGGTTTTATAAAGAAAGAACGAAGAAATGGCATGATGCAAGACTTCAAGGAGATAAAGAGTTTGTTGTTGGAGAACGTGTTCTTTTGTACAATTCACGTATTAGGTTATTTCCGGGTAAATTAAAATCCAGATGGAGCGGACCGTTTGTTATTCACCAAGTGCATACAAATGGGAGTGTGGATTTGATAGCTTTCGATGGAACTATTTTTCCAGTTAATGGACATCGTTTGAAGAAATATTATGAAGATAATGTAATTGAGAATATTTCAGATATAACTTTGGAAGGATAAGTTATAAGATAATGTCGAACTTACCGACATTTAAACAAAAGTGCTTCTTGGGAGACAACCCATGTTTATTTTTATATGTTATGTTTTTCTTTTATGTTTTTATTTTCAGGATTGAACTTTGTGGGTATGTTCACTGGAAACCCTCACGAGACTATAACTCGTCCACTCGAGATACCGAGGGGTTTAAAGGCTTATTGCATATGCTAAATGCAATCGTGATTAACTACGAAAGTGTGGATGTTGTATATTATTTTTCAAGAGATGAAGGGATCAACCAAGCAGATTTTTCTTAGCCGATGATGAAATTTATAATTTCAGTCAGGGGAGTTTTTCTGTTCTAATTTTTCTTTCACTTACTCACTTTTGTTTTTCAATTTTTATACAATGAGGGCATTGTATAATATAAGTGTGGGGATAGTGTTCGTAAGAAAAAGAATTTCTTTAATTAAACATTTAAGTTTTTATTGTTCTAAAATTTTTGAAAATTTAAATTTTTAAGTGAATAACTAAGTATTTATTAGTTAGAATACTTTTGTTAAAAGTTTTGTTTTGTATTTAAAAGTTTAGACTTTAATGTGGATTAACTGTTTTGTATATATAACGTAAGCTACTTAAATAAAGGAAGTGATATATAGTTATATGATATGATGTACTAATAGACAATCTATATGAAGATTTCTGAATTTTAATAAATTAATAAAATAACTTGTTTATTATTTTATGATACATAATATGATGTATGACATAAAAGTCTTAATTTTTAAATTTGTTATGCAATAATTTTATATATTTTTACTTATGTGAGTACATTTGGGGGTATATATTGATGGTCTCCTCTGTTATACGAAAGTATAGACCTGGTTTCTATTAATATATACTTAAAGATTAAGCAAACGCAAGTCAAAAGTACTTGAAAAATCTTAAAAATAAAAGATACATAATGAGGTCGCCAAAATGGTTTGACCAAGTCTGGTTTTGCTTAAACCGAATCAAGTCATGTCGCTCTGTTGCATGAAAATGCAGACCTGTCACCAATGTCTTGATTCTTAAAAATGTATTTTCATATATTTAATTGGAATATAAAAGAAAATTGTATAACTAAATTTAAAGGTATATCATATATGGAAATCATAAGTAATATACATACTAATAATAAAAGTGTATTCAGACATATGAGTATAGATTGTTTAAAGTGGACAAATATATTGGTAATCATTCATAAGCTATATATTACACAAATAATAAATAATTTTATTTATACATTATAGTTATCCATGTTAATTAAATTGTTTAAATTTTTAATTTATGAAACAGATTTTTAGTATTGGTATTCTGATTCTTAAATATTAGTTTGATGTTTTTTTTTAAATTTTATTCAGTTTTCTACTTGAGGACAAGCAGAACTTAAGTGTGGGATATTTGATAAGCATCAAATAGATAGTATATTTTATCGTAATTTATCCATATATTTATATACATTTTAGTGCATTTATATGATTTTAGATACCTATTTTGTTAATATTTGCATAAATGTATTTTAACTAAAGAATGAAGAAAAAGGAGCAAAAACTAATCCGAAATTGAAAGAAACTGAAGAAAATGAAAAATGAAGAAATGAAGAAAAATGAGCTTAAACCTTGAAGAAATGAAGACTAAAAGTGTTAAAATAAAGAGTTGGGCCAAGAAGACAAAGAAGTCCGGATATGAAGATTAATAGTCCAAAAGTTAAGCCCAAGCCCGAAATTAGAATATTCTGGAATTAACATTAAACCGGCGGTTGGGCTTTAGGGTTTAAAGGCGGTGCAGACACGTGGAGTTGGACCCGGATACAAATAACTCCAACCGGCGGTTGGAGAACCCAACCGGCTGTTGGAAGGTCGGTTTTGAAAACTATAAATAGAGGCTCAAATCAGCTTAAACCATATACGATTCAAGAATACTAAAACCGAAAGTTAGGGTTTTAGGTCGACTTTAGGTGCGATTTTGGAGGCTAAAGAGCTAGGGTTTGAAGGTTTTTAACCCTAGGAAAAGCTAGTTCGTCAATTGGTTCGATTTCTTTATCTTTGTAACTTTAATAACCTTATTGAGTTATTTATGATATTGTTTATTTGATTTAATTGTGAATTAGGTTTCCATTATATTTGTTTGAATGAATTTTTATTGAGTTTATTATTTGAATTATATGTTTATGTTGGAACTATATTATTGAATGTTTATTATACAATAATTGTCTTTATTATGATATTTTAGTGATTATTCTTGACATAATTAGACTGATTTACATTTAACTAGGATGACCATAAATTGTTTATGTAAATTAAGTGATTGTGTTTATGTTTTGATCTTAACCTTATGCGATAAACTAAGAATGATTCATTAATATAAAGTAATACTGCGATTCAAGCCTAACCATAGAAATTGTATAATAAATTGATGATAGATCGTATTAATTAGTAACACTTTGCGTAACCTTATGATTGTGTTGCTATGATGAGGATTTGACTTAACCCTAAGTGATCTTCTACATTAGTAAATCACCAGTAATAATAGCTAACAAAGCAAATAGACATAAGTACATATAATAAGTTTAATAAATAATAGTTTGAATAATTATAATCTTTTATCCAATTGAGTATACCTAAGTTGTTCCTTAAAACTTATCTGTTAGAATCTGTATCAAAAATATAAATATAAATATGTTCGTTCGGAACTAAAACGTCCCCCTTATCTTGTAGATTATTGTAAATTGAATCCTTTATTTATTTGTATTATAATTGTAAATATTTGTAATTAGAATAAATAGATAATTAGTTATAAATAAGAATCACGTTTCTTGTGTTCCTTGTGTTCGAATTTGGACTTACTTATTAAGCTATATTACATGAACAGGTCAATTTTGCCTGAATTGTGTGATAATATTATTTAGTATTTCCTTAATTTAAACTTGTTATTATAATTGCATATACTTTCATCACATCATATATATATATATATATATATATATATATATATATATATATATATATATATATATATATATATACTACTTTGCTCGACACAATTAGTACAATAAAACTACTATACTTTGGGAAGTATGCACTACAACTTAAAATACGGATGAGTTTACACTCAATTTATTATGAGATTACACTCATACATACACGAGATTACACTTGAATCTCTTGACTTAAAAAGACAAGCTTACACTCGCACGAGTTTACACTCGAACGGACTTACATCCGAACAACGATTAAGGGTCACATTTCAAATAATCAACTTATGTGTATGCTTTACAAGGTAAACAAACACGATGAACTACATAATAATAATATTTGAATTATTATTACACCTCCGTCACCAACGGGCCACACTTATTTACCAAATGATAACAAAAGTACAAACAAATACTTGGACATTTCCTAGTTGAGTGGACAACTAGTATGGGTGATCCTTCATGACACCGACTTACTTACTTACTTGCTTAACAACCTTGTGCGTTTCGGACGCCAAAAGGTTGCAGGGTTCGGAGAACCAACTTACGGAATTACATCCGACAAGTACTTACGGACTTACATCCGCTACACTTGTTTGCTTACACAAACGTACTTGCTAGACTCAGGTGACTCTTACAGCCCCGCTTTTACTGTTTTTCTACTTTGGGGTGAGATATTTGCTACCGTTTTACGTAAGAACACAAGTACTGAACTGTTTACACTGCTTTTACATGCATTACATGAGTTACTTTTATCCACTGAAATCCTCCTATCATAAGTTGTTAGTTATGGACTTAAGCGCGATTACTAGTAAATGGATCCCTTTGGGACTGACAATCCCTGCCTAGGGTAGTAGCGCTACCACGGATTACACCATAGAAACAGGCATATTAGTATTTGTTACATATGAGTGTCCGGATAGCACTCACGGGGGTACGTGATACTGTACTTGATTGTACCATTCACACTACACTGTTAAGCTTCAACTTGTGAGCTCATGGTAATTGTGTTGACCTACTGATTTACTTACTATGCTCGAGGGCATTACTGGTACTTACTTGTGGCTCATAATTGATTTACTATACTAAACCTGTAAGATTCACCAACCTTTTGGTTGACACTTTTTAGCATTTATCTCAGGTACATTACAGCAGTAGGACTGCACACCCTCAGGACTGATAGCTCGAGTCGCATGCATACAAACTTGTAGAGATTCTTTTGCATTACTTTTTGTATATCAGTTATGTATTAGAATCTCTAGGAAACCATTTTCGAACTCGAAGCTTGTTATTATGATTCAACAATGTAATACTTTTGTACTATTGTACGACGTTACATATAGATGTCGTTTGCTTTACTTTGGTGCTTGATTATTGATTAGTAACACCCAAAGCTTGCTTCCGCGCAACAGTAAATTTGGGGTTGTTACAACTTGTACGCTAAGTGCTAGACTTCCAAGTTATAAAATTTAATGTTAATGTACAGAACTACAGATGTTTAAGTTAAGTATACATATACAGATGTTTAAATTAACATTTTAATAAAGAGACAATTTTAGTTATTACATTATAAAAAGATGTTGGACATATTTAATAAATAAATATAACATATATAAAAAACAAAATATATATATTAATGGAAAAAACCCGGGCTTTCTGGCTTTGGGCTTTTATTCGGGCTTTTTCGGGCTTCGGGCTTAGCCTGGCCCGGGCCGGGCCCGGGCCGGACCGGGTTTTCATGGATAATTTCAAGCCTGTATAGGACTTTCGGGCCAGGCCGGGCTTTGGGCCGGGCTTTTTCAGGCCGGGCTTTTCTGGGCTTTTTTTAGGCCCGGGCTCGGGCTAAAGCCCATCTGTGCACCTCTAGTTACAAGTATGGTGTATGAATAACTTTTTTTATTGTATTTATCAACTCCCTAAATTTATAGTCCACAATTCTTATAATAGGTATCCCCATTCAGTTGTACACTTTTAAAAATATGTGGTATAATTAACTAAAATCACTTTATTACTGCGTATGAATATGAGCCTAAAAATTATGAATAAATTGAAGGTAATATTTCTATCAAATATTTTGATAGATTCACCATATATTATGGATCAAAACTTAAACTGTACAAACATAACTTTACAATGGATTTATAAAAAACTTTGATTTATTTATCAATCATCCAAAAACAATAATGACGGAAAGAATATCTGCTTAGCAATTCTTGAAGAAAGAAAAATATGATTTCTTGCACAATACGAATAAGTCCAACATTGACTGCATTTCTTACTGACACTTCTAAAAATTTGACCGTGACCCATCACCCACGCATCAAAAGTTGTAGCTAAATAGTCTGAATTTTTTTAGGTTCCAATTTCATTTAAAATTTCAAACCTGAAGATTGTAAAGAGCTGCAATTTAAACAACTTTGAAAATAGATAAAGAATATCAAAAAATTTACGATGTTCCTACTTTTCAAATAATACTCCGTACTAAGTAAAATATAGTATGAATTTTTTAATTACTTTACTGTTAACTCTTTCTTCGTACAACTAATTTTATAGAAACAACAACAAAAAGTTTCAAAAAAAGATACTCCCTCCATCCCGATTTAATAGTACAGTATTCCATTTTGGGATGTCCCTAATTGATTGTCCACTACCAAATATAGAAAGAAAATATGATCCCATTTACTATAATGTCCCTTCTTCAAAAATTAAATTACAAAAGTGAAAGGAAGTTCAAATTAATTGGTTAGGGTTAAAAATGTCATTGTGCAAAAAGTAAGTGGTAATTATTGTGTTTATCTTAAATTACGTGTTTTCTGTCTGGGGACAATTAAATTGGGACGGAGGGAGTAGTATACATCGTTCAAAATGTTGTAGCTTTCAGCTTCAAGATTTTTTATTTTTAAGAAAACCATAATTAAGTATTGTATATATTTTTAACAAATTAAAACATATATCATTTTTTTACTTATAAAAATAAACTATAATTGTACAGATAATAATAATACCCATATACCAACAATAATAATTATCTTACTATCTTATAACATTACAACTTTACAACTCAAAATTTTAAGAAGTTATACACAACTAACAAAAGATAAAATCAAATTCTAAGACTAACCATAAACATTACCCAGTATTGTACGATTGATAAAAAAAAATAAAATATAAAAAGATTAATAAAAATTGTGCTCCAAACAGTGGTAGTAAGATCTCTTTCAAACGGACGGTGACGGTGGGCGAAACTTGCTTGCTCTCATCTGGCAAAGAAAACATTTGGTTAATTTTTTTCTCTAACTTATAGATCTAGCAAAAATCCATGATATAACAAAAAGAAATCGAGATCCAAACCCAAATACTTGAAATCTTTACACAAGGGTACAGAACTACAGAACCTGCACATATCAACAAACAAAAAATCAATTCATTTAAAAAAGGTTGAGTTGTAAATTAGCGGCGAGTAAATGGAGGTTAAGCTAAAATGCTACTGCAGTTCATACGCGACTTTTCAGACTTGTCACAACGTAATACTATTACAGAAAGAAAAAGAAAAAAAGAAAAAACAAAACAACAAATCTAATGTGTTTGTTATAGACTTACAGATCACGATGGTGGTTTCATTTTAAGTAGAACCAATAGTGTTAGAAAAAAAAAGAAATCCGGTCGTGCGAGCCTTTTCCGGAAAGAGCCGGTAGTTGAATTTTTATCTGGATCTATGGGTTTGGCAGATGACTATGATGATGTTGGTGCATGCAAGAGATGAAAGAGACAATGGAGGTGGAGAGAAGTAGGTTTTAGTGTGTGTTTTTATTGTGACTATAATATGTTTTAGCTGTGTGCGGGTCATGTTTTTATACCAGGAGTAATAAAGATAAGGTGGAGATTAACTCAAATTCAAATCAACGGTCAATATGTGAGATTGGCTTAAATTTAAGAATAGGCCAAATGCATTATAAAGGAGTAAAGATAAAGATAAAGATAAAGATAATTTATATTTATAATTATATTATTATAATACATCTAAAAGATCAAATGCATGACAATTAGTCAAAAATTTTCAAAATTTAAACAGAATAACATTAATTCAATACTACTCATAACGGATTTAGGGGTTGTTTACTATTTTTTTTTTCATTAAGTCACATATGGATAAAGATGATAGTATGGGTATAGAATGTTCCTGGTTACTAATTGTGTTGAATAACCGTCTGAATGATATAAATGACTATTTTACCCTTAAACTAAATAATTAGAATTTTTCTTTTTATTGAATGACAACCTGAGTGTATAACTCATTGATTTATAAAAATATTAATAACAATTGATACTTGAGCTTACGTATTACTATTTTCTTCCAATGATATGTTATATTCATACAAAAATATATATAGTAGTATATATTATCTCCATCCTAATGTATATCATGAATTATCTTCACACCAGTCATCAATATCATTAACCCACAGCCCTGGACCGAGAATGAAAAATCAAAGTCGATTAGTCATTTGACCCAAAAGTAAATCAAACAAAAAAGAGATAGATCTATGGAGAAATCGAAGATAGATCTCCGAAAAAATCAAACCAACACGACGGCAACGGTGGTGGAGGAATGAGGACGATGGTGGTGGAGGATTGAGGACGACGGTGGATGATATCGAAAAGACGATTCTCGACGGTGGAGTGGCTGTTGATGGCAGTCGGTCAATGGATGGGTTTCCTTGTGGTATACTCGTATTGTGAAAAATGAGAAATAAAGGGGGTGAGAGGCAAGGGCAATTTTGGTAAATAATATATTTAAAAGCGTCTATATGGGGAGCACATGGATATATTGAATGACCGAATAATCTTTCACCAGCTACATGCCTGACCAATAAGTCCTAAAGAAACAACGAGAAATGTTGACCGAATAAGTATCCCAGACCATTAATCTCAATAAGCTCTAAATAATGTAACACCCGGTCAAAAAGTCAACTTTCGCGCCAAAATTTAACTTCAAATAATTGTATTATATATATGCGATTACATCAAAATATTCAAAAATGTAAGTCGTTTTAATTTAAAACGCATTTTAATTATCCGAAATCGCGCGAAAACAAATTGTTAAACCTTAAATCCCAAAATAATATTTTTATAAAATATTCCGGTACAAAAACGTTTCGAGAGAATATCAATAAATTTTTGAATTTAAAAAGTTATTTTAAATCACATCGGATAAATAAACACGGGTATTTTGTACTGCGGTTGGAGACCACAGTCCACGACTCGGGAGCTGGAAATGGATAAAACCATCCCCCACCTCCCCATTCCTTTCTCATTATCACCATCTCACTTCTCTCTCTATTCTCACTTCCTCTCTACTTTCTCTCTCTAAAAACCCTTCCACCAACCATCACCACCACCCACCGCCGCTGCCACCACCGCCGCCGCTGTCATCAGCATCAACAAGAACAACAACAAGCTTCCATCATCATCATCTTCCTCACCATCCTCTTCATCTCCATTTTTACCAAAAAGTAAGGATTTACTCACTCTCTCTCTAGAAATCGTTTCTCTTTCTATAAATTACTTAGATTACTTCAAAATACATGCTAGAAGCTTTCTATAACATCAAAACACCCAAAAATCGAGCCAAAACTCGATTTGGATCTTGAAATCGTCGAACAGACGACGACGTCGCATTTGGACCGAAAACAGTGCTGCGACGTCGCAGCCAACGTCGCAGCTCAACGTCGCATGAAATTGCGAACGTCGCATATAGCGACGTCTGTAACACCCCCAAATTTAACGAGTTGCGGAAGCATACTTGGGTGTTACTAATCAATATACAAAGCACAAGATATACAGCAAACGACCTCTAAATGAGACGTTTTGTAAAATAATTACATTCCATAATTAAATCGTTTGAAAACATATAGTTTTCTTTACAAAAATATGTAAGCCTAGAGTCCGCGTATGTGACGGGAGATTCTATTACATAACCATAGTTACAAAAGATAATGCCAAAGAATCTCCGTTAAATGCAGTTTGGAAATCATGCGACTCTAGCTAGTAATCCTGGAGTGATCCTACTCCGTAAGTGTACCTGAGAATACATGCTAAAAAGGGTCAACCAAAAGGTTGGTGAATCTCACAGGTTTATCAGTAAATAATCAGTTTGAACACAAGATTCCATCAGTAGTGCCCGTAGGCGTATATCAAGTATTTGCAAATCTCGCAAAAGTAAAGTAATCAAGTTATACCGTTGCCATGAGGCTCATAATCGAAGCTTAACCCGTAAATAATCAGTTGCTCCCGTGACATGCTCATAATTGAGCAAGCATAAGTAAACGAAATAATAGTCACCCGTTTATACGTGTAAATCAGTACGTGGTAGCGCTACTACCCCGGGCAGGGAGGGTCATTTCCCTAATGGATCCATTAACTACTGTTCGCGCTTAAGTACATAACTAACGATATATGATGGAGAGACTTCAGTAAATAGTAAGTAACTCATGCAATTCCGTTTGGTATAGTAAACAGTTTAGTACTTGTGTTCAAGAAAAATCAGTAGCATGTATCTCCCCCAATAAGTTAAAACAGTAAAAGTGGGGCCGTAAGACTCACCTGAGTCTTTGCAAGTGCGTTTATATCAATAAACGAGTAAGTAATATCAACAGTTGGTTCTCCGAACCCGTAACCTCCAAATGCCTAAACACGTAATGTCAAGTAAGTAGATGTCTCGCACGATCATCTAGGCTAGTTGTTCATACAACCCAATGTGTCCGAATGTTGGTTCGTTATCGTTTGTATAAAAGTGTACGACCCGTTGGTGACGAGTTTGAAATAATAAACTTTAAGTATTATTATCAAATTATCGATGTTTTGCACTTACAAAAGTGTCCCAGAGTGTTTCATAAGTCGTATCGTATAAGGATTTGAAGTTGTAAAAGTTGGACACTTAGTGAAATTTTAGTTAGACAACCTGCTGTTTTATGCGACACTATATGCGTCACTTATGTGTTCTATGCGTCACTTATGTGTTCTATGCGTCACTTATGTGTTCTATGCGTCACTTATGGAGTGTCGGGTATTGGTGTCAGTTTAAGGGTATGCGTCACTGAGATAGTGTCGTGTATCATCTTATGCGTCACTTCAGAAGTGACGGGTTCCGTAACATCGCGGCACTCAAGGAGTGTCGTGTAAAATAGAAGATTCTGAGATTTAGGCGTCACTTATGGAGTGACGTATAGTATAGCGACACTCAAGAAGTGTCGTGTAAAAGAATATGGCGGCACTAAGGGAGTGACGGTAACAAGTGTCGGTTAAGGTTCTAGGCGTCACTAGAGTAGTGTCGGGCAAGAGAGTCGTATAAAAATTAGATTTCGATCATAGGCGTCACTAAGGCAAGTGACGCTAGTAGTGACGGATATTGAAAATGCGTCACTTAGGTAGTGACGGGAAAAGAGGGCTTATGCGACACTTAGTCAGTGTCGCACGAAGTGACGCATATCTGGGTTCATCAGTGCGTCACTTACGTCTGATCGACGGATTTTGAGCCAAAAACATGTTTTCGGGTTTCCGTTTGGTCCGATTCTTTTACCCAACCCTCACATGAACATATTAAGCCTATTTAAACTACAAACTAGTAAAAATGATCAAAAACGAGAGATGTCGGGATTTGTCGGAAACTTACAAAGTGTCGGATGAAAAATCCGAAAAGATAGGAATGTAGATCGTGTTGTCGTGGTCACTTTTCTCCAAACGGGTGGTATGCTTCGGCGATGTTTCGTGGTGTTATTTGGCGATTTTGTGTGATGGTGGTGGTTTAGTTTTTAGAGAGAAAAAGAAAGAAGAAAAGTAAGAGAGAGAGGGTGTAGGTGGTGAATGAGGGAAGAAGAGAGAGAGGAGGGGGTTTTGATGAAACTCCCCCACTTTCAGTCTCCGCTCCGCGCTCCGGGTGATGTTCGTTTTCTCCGTCGTTTTTCGTTAAATAACTATTTTAAATATTACTGGTGCGTTTTAAAAATACAAATTATTACGCGATATTTTATTTAAATATTTTACTAATCAATTTATATATTGAATTATAAAATGTAAGTTTGTTTATTTAATTTGCGCGTTTTAATATCTAAATTTGTGTACGTTTTGTTTGTACAATACGAATGAATACGAAATATTATCATAATAATATTTTTGACATAACAATGTTATTTAATAAAATTGGTCACCAACGTCCGTATTAAATTGAATCGAAATACATTCGATTTAGATTGCGTACGATTTAACCAAATCGCATTTTCGTATATATTCAACAATATATATAATTCGATACATTAATTAGCCTAACACAGAACTAATTACATGTATTAACAAAGAATTAGGCACTAATTCTATTCCTAATTTGCCGGTTGTTACATTCTCCCCCTGTTAAAAGAATTTCGTCCCGAAATTTAAGTCGAAGTCACGTTAGGGGTAGAATCGGTGAATAAGTGGGGATACTTGAGTCGTATTTGGTCTTCCCGTTCCCAAGTGAATTCTGGACCGCGCCGCGAATTCCACCTGACTTTGACGATTGGAATACGACTTTGTTTCAGTTGTTTGACCTCACGGTCCATAATTTCGACGGGTTCCTCAACGAAATGAAGTTTGTCATCGATGCGAATTTCGTCAAGGGGTATAATAAGTGTCTCGTCAGACAAACATTTCTTTAAGTTAGAAATGTGAAAAGTAGGGTGCACGCTGCTGAGTTCAGAAGGCAGCTGCAATCGATATGCCACTGGACCTATTTTCTCGAGGATCTCAAAAGGTCCAATGTACCTGGGGTTTAATTTTCCGCGTTTGCCGAATCGGATTACGCCTTTCCAAGGCGATACTTTTAAGAGTACTCGATCCCCAACCTGGAACTCGAGTGGCTTGCGTCTCACGTCAGCATAGCTCTTCTGACGATCACGCGCGGCTTTGAGTCGGTTTTGGATTTCAACGATTTTCTCTGTGGTTTCATGTATGAGTTCAGGACCAGTGAGTTGACTTTCTCCCACTTCAGTCCAACAGATCGGTGATCGGCACTTACGACCGTACAGTGCCTCAAAAGGTGCAGTTTTAATGCTGGTGTGATAGCTGTTGTTGTACGAGAACTCGCACAACGGTAGATGTCTTTCCCAATTTGTACCAGAATCAACTACGCAGGCTCGTAGCATGTCTTCCAGTGTCTGAATAGTTCGTTCGCTCTGGCCATCGGTCTGAGGATGGTACGCAGTACTCATATCGAGACGGGTACCCAGTGATTTTTGGAGAGATTGCCAGAAGCGAGATGTGAAACGAGCATCCCTGTCAGAGATAATCGAGATAGGGACACCATGTTGGCAAATGATTTCTTTGATGTAAATTTGTGTAAGGCGTTCCATTTTGTCGGTTTCTCTGATTGCCAAGAAATGAGCCGATTTGGTGAGACGATCGACGATCACCCAAATGGTATCGCAACCGCTCGCCGATTTAGGTAGTTTGGTTATGAAATCCATGGTAATTTGCTCCCATTTCCATTGAGGAATTTCAGGTTGTTGGAGCAGTCCGGAAGGTCTTTGGTGCTCGGCCTTGACCTTGGAACAAGTTAAGCATTTGCTGACGTACAAAGCAATGTCAGCTTTCATGTTCGGCCACCAGTAAAACTCCTTGATGCCGTGATACATTTTGTCGGATCCTGGGTGGATAGAATACTTGGACTTGTGAGCTTCATCCATCACCAAGTCCCGTAGGTTTCCGAAATTAGGCAACCAGATTCGGTTAGAGAAACACCTAACTCCGTTGGGTCTGATCTCGAATTGTTTATCCATGCCTCGCAAGGCCTCGTTCTTGAAGTTATCGGGTTTCAGGGCTTCGAGTTGGGCAAGGTGTATTTGGGTGGTGAGATCGTTATGAATGGTAATACTGAGTGCTCGGACTCGAAGTGGTTTTGTTCGTTCTTTACGGCTGAGAGCATCAGCAACCACGTTTGCTTTGCCCGGATGATATTTGATCTCGCAGTCGTAATCGGTGAGTAATTCAACCCATCTACGTTGCCTCATGTTAAGATCTTTCTGGTTGAAAATGTGTTCGAGGCTTTTGTGGTCGGTGAATAAAGTGCTGCGGGTACCATAAAGATAATGTCTCCAGATTTTTAAGGCGAACACCACGGCCCCTAACTCGAGGTCGTGAGTTGTGTAGTTTTTCTCGTGAACTTTAAGTTGTCTGGAGGCGTAAGCAATGACCTTGTCCCGTTGCATCAACACGCAACCGAGACCTTGGTGAGAAGCATCGCAGTATACCACGAAGTCATCGGTGCCTTCGGGTAGTGATAGAATAGGTGCACTGCAAAGCTTGGATTTCAACAGTTGAAATGCCGACTCTTGTTTCTCGGTCCATTCGAATTTCTTTTCCTTCTGAGTCAGCACGGTGAGAGGTTTGGCAATTGTTGAAAAGTTTTCGATGAAGCGGCGGTAGTACCCGGCCAATCCCAAAAATTGGCGTACCTCGGTGGGGGTGGTTGGAGCTTGCCAATTCTTGATTGCCTCGATTTTTGACGGGTCTACATGAATTCCCTGACCGTCGATAACGTGTCCAAGGAATTGAACGGTGTTTATCCAGAACTCACACTTAGAAAATTTGGCGTAAAGCTCCTCGTGTCTAAGTAGTTCTAGGATGGTTCTGAGGTGTTGTGCGTGTTCTTGTTCGTTTCGCGAATAGATAAGGATGTCATCGATAAAAACAATGACAAACTTGTCGAGGTATGGTTTGCACACCCGATTCATAAGGTCCATGAATACAGCCGGTGCGTTGGTTAGGCCAAAGGGCATTACTTGGAATTCGTAGTGCCCGTAACGGGTTCTGAATGCGGTTTTTGGGATGTCAGCATCGCGAACACGCAACTGATGATAACCTGATCGAAGATCAATCTTTGAATAACAGCTTGATCCTTGAAGTTGATCGAACAGATCATCGATTCGGGGGAGTGGGTATCGGTTCTTGACGGTTAGTTTGTTCAACTCTCGGTAGTCAATGCACATTCTGAATGAACCGTCTTTCTTTTTGACAAATAAGATTGGAGCTCCCCAAGGTGAAGAACTCGGTCTAATGAATCCTCTATCCAAGAGTTCCTGTAACTGAGTGGACAACTCCTGAAGTTCGGATGGGGCTAGGCGGTACGGTGCTCGGGCCACCGGTGCGGCACCCGGCACGAGATCAATCGAGAACTCAACCTGTCTAGGTGGAGGTAAACCAGGTAGTTCTTCGGGAAAGACTTCGGGAAAGTCTCTAACGATTGGCACATCTTCAAGTCGCTTCTCCTCCGACTTTTTCTCCGTGATGTGCGCGAGTATTGCTGGGTAACCCTTTCTCAGAAATTTTCGGGTCTTTAAACAGGAGATTAAGTTTAATCTCGACCCACCGGTCTCCCCCTGTATGATCAAGGTATTACCGGCGGCGAGAGGAATTCGGACGATTTTATCATGGCAAACAATTTCGGCCCGGTGCTTGGACAACCAGTCCATACCCATGATGACATCAAAACTTCCTAGTTCAACAGGCATTAGATCGATTGAGAAGGTTTCGTTTGCTAGGTTTAAAGTGCAATTAGGTATCACACTACTGGTTTCTATGAGTTTACCATTTGCGAGTTCTACTGTGTACTTAACATTTAAGGCCGCGGGGGTGATATCAAGTAGTGGGCAAAACTCATCAGATATGAAACTTTTATCAGCACCGGTATCAAATAATACTGAAGCAGTAAGATCGTTGAGAAGAAACGTACCCGTTACAACATTCGGGTCTTCCCTAGCTTCCCCAGCTTTGATGACAAATGCTCTGCTACGAGCAGGGTTGTTGTTCCGTTTGTTGCTGTTGTTGTTGTTGTTGTTGTTTCTCTGCTTAGGGCAATTATTCTGAAAATGCCCAGGACTTCCGCACCCATAACAAGTCTTCGGGGCACTGGTGTTTCGACAATCCTTGGCCAGATGCCCAAAACGTTTGCAGTTTGTGCAAGGGCAGGAACCGTCGTGGTGACGATTGCATTTGGGACAGTAGGGCCTGCTTCCAACGTACCCTTTCCTTTCTGAAGTGCCAGATGAATAAGCCCTAAGGGGCTCAGGCTTTCGGTTGGTGATTTGGTTGGATGAGTTGGGGTTTCCTTCCCATTTTCGTTTGTTGTTTGCAGGTGGGGCTGAAGTTGTGTTACGGCGGACAGCGTTTGCCGTGAGTTCATGGGCCATACGGATGGCGTTCTGGATAGTACCTGGTTTGGATGAAGTCACCAGGTCCTGAAGTTTTTCGGGTAATCCATCAACGTATTTCTCGATCCTCTTATACTCAGGATCGACCATGGTTGGGCACAGAAGTGACAGCTGGTGGAAACGGTTGGTGTAACCGGTGATATCATTACCTTGCATCTTATGGTTCCAGAATTCCAGCTCCAGTTGTTTCAGTTCATCCCTGGGGCAATACTCACCCCTTAACATCTCCTTCAACTCCTCCCACGGGAGTTTGTAAGCATTGGCAACGCCCACAGTTTGGGCATAGGTGTTCCACCACGTGAGTGCGGTGTCAGTAAAAGTACTAACAGAGAACTTAACTTTGTCCCCCTCCGCACAGTTGCAGATAAGAAATACCGATTCAACTTTCTCTATCCATCGTATCAGACCGATAGCTCCCTCGGTACCTGCAAAGTTTAGAGGTTTGCAGTTCTGGAAGTCCTTGTAAGAACAAGGTTTAGCAGCAGAGGTTTCAGCGGCATCGCTGTTTCTCGAGGAATTTGGTGGAGTATTCCGAGCTAAGGCTTCAGTAACAGCCTGGGTTATAAGGGAGGTAATCTGGGCATCAGTGTATGGTCGTGTCTTTGGCGGCATGATTCTTCAATAAAAGAAATGAAGATACATGAGATTTTGTATGAGCTGGTAATTGTCACAGATGTACATGTATAAAAGCAGTAATACATAACATCAACATGGAAAATGACAATTAATGTGAGTTGAGATAACAAAGGATATTTGATAGATAAAGTGAGTTCAAAAGTTACATCCTACAGAGATATTACAAAAGGTGTCGGGAATGGCTACATCCGACTAGTTTATAGAGTAGTGCTAGATAGTCCCTAGATTACGAGATAGATTACAAGACGAAACTACACTAATCTTAATGTAGATTAATTTGTTCCATCAGCGCGACAAGGCGGTCCACGGTTTCTGCTAGTCGGTTGGTTTGCCTGGCATTGTCTTCAACCAAGGCCAGTCGTCGTGCTAGTGTTCGCGAGTGATCCGCAGTCTCCTGTGAACGCTGTTCACATTCTTCTAATCGGTTTCTTACAAGTTCATCCGCACCTAATTCGGCGGTCATGGAATCCTGAATTATGCTTACAGAGAGGTTGGTATCCTCTTGTTCTCGCTGTAGTTGTGATATGCGGTCAAGAGCTTGACGAAGCAGGTAGGTCATTCGGTGTTGTTCCAGTTCCAGGTTTTCGAGTCTTTGTTCCTGACGGCGGAATTGGGTAGCCAATACTGGCAACGTGAGATGTGCCGAGTTCTGAGAGTTATGTACAGGATAAGGGCTGGTTCGAGGTGACCTTGTGTTCCTCCTGGCTACTCGTGGGTTCCGTGACCCACGTGAGTGAGAGTGTGTCAGATTAGGTGGTGTGTTTGCCATTCCTGTGGCAGAGTGTAAGTAAGACGAGGCTAATATATATATACATATATCATATCCAGCCTAGTGTCTAGCACGTATCAAGCAATGGTCCGGTTCTCTCGTGGTCAGAGTCAACTAACGCATTCCTGTTCGACACAGCCATTTCAGACCTCACATTATCTTTCCTTAATTGTACATAGTTGATCAGGCTATGTTAAATTAAAGTCGTATGATGTAATTCCTGAACCAATCATGCCTAGTAAGGGAATACTGCCTAATGGTCATAGTCTAGGCCCACTAAATGCAACCTAGTTCACTATAACCTTAGGCTCTGATACCAATCTGTAACACCCCCAAATTTAGCGAGTTGCGGAAGCATACTTGGGTGTTACTAATCAATATACAAAGCACAAGATATACAGCAAACGACCTCTAAATGAGACGTTTTGTAAAATAATTACATTCCATAATTAAATCGTTTGAAAACATATAGTTTTCTTTACAAAAATATGTAAGCCTAGAGTCCGCGTATGTGACGGGAGATTCTATTACATAACCATAGTTACAAAAGATAATGCCAAAGAATCTCCGTTAAATGCAGTTTGGAAATCATGCGACTCTAGCTAGTAATCCTGGAGTGATCCTACTCCGTAAGTGTACCTGAGAATACATGCTAAAAAGGGTCAACCAAAAGGTTGGTGAATCTCACAGGTTTATCAATAAATAATCAGTTTGAACACAAGATTCCATCAGTAGTGCCCGTAGGCGTATATCAAGTATTTGCAAATCTCGCAAAAGTAAAGTAATCAAGTTATACCGTTGCCATGAGGCTCATAATCGAAGCTTAACCCGTAAATAATCAGTTGCTCCCGTGACATGCTCATAATTGAGCAAGCATAAGTAAACGAAATAATAGTCACCCGTTTATACGTGTAAATCAGTACGTGGTAGCGCTACTACCCCGGGCAGGGAGGGTCATTTCCCTAATGGATCCATTAACTACTGTTCGCGCTTAAGTACATAACTAACGATATATGATGGAGAGACTTCAGTAAATAGTAAGTAACTCATGCAATTCCGTTTGGTATAGTAAACAGTTTAGTACTTGTGTTCAAGAAAAATCAGTAGCATGTATCTCCCCCAATAAGTTAAAACAGTAAAAGTGGGGCCGTAAGACTCACCTGAGTCTTTGCAAGTGCGTTTATATCAATAAACGAGTAAGTAATATCAACAGTTGGTTCTCCGAACCCGTAACCTCCAAATGCCTAAACACGTAATGTCAAGTAAGTAGATGTCTCGCACGATCATCTAGGCTAGTTGTTCATACAACCCAATGTGTCTGAATGTTGGTTCGTTATCGTTTGTATAAAAGTGTACGACCCGTTGGTGACGAGTTTGAAATAATAAACTTTAAGTATTATTATCAAATTATCGATGTTTTGCACTTACAAAAGTGTCCCAGAGTGTTTCATAAGTCGTATCGTATAAGGATTTGAAGTTGTAAAAGTTGGACACTTAGTGAAATTTTAGTTAGACAACCTGCTGTTTTATGCGACACTATATGCGTCACTTATGTGTTCTATGCGTCACTTATGTGTTCTATGCGTCACTTATGGAGTGTCGGGTATTGGTGTCAGTTTAAGGGTATGCGTCACTGAGATAGTGTCGTGTATCATCTTATGCGTCACTTCAGAAGTGACGGGTTCCGTAACATCGCGGCACTCAAGGAGTGTCGTGTAAAATAGAAGATTCTGAGATTTAGGCGTCACTTATGGAGTGACGTATAGTATAGCGACACTCAAGAAGTGTCGTGTAAAAGAATATGGCGGCACTAAGGGAGTGACGGTAACAAGTGTCGGTTTAAGGTTCTAGGCGTCACTAGAGTAGTGTCGGGCAAGAGAGTCGTATAAAAATTAGATTTCGATCATAGGCGTCACTAAGGCAAGTGACGCTAGTAGTGACGGATATTGAAAATGCGTCACTTAGGTAGTGACGGGAAAAGAGGGCTTATGCGACACTTAGTCAGTGTCGCACGAAGTGACGCATATCTGGGTTCATCAGTGCGTCACTTACGTCTGATCGACGGATTTTGAGCCAAAAACATGTTTTCGGGTTTCCGTTTGGTCCGATTCTTTTACCCAACCCTCACATGAACATATTAAGCCTATTTAAACTACAAACTAGTAAAAATGATCAAAAACGAGAGATGTCGGGATTTGTCGGAAACTTACAAAGTGTCGGATGAAAAATCCGAAAAGATAGGAATGTAGATCGTGTTGTCGTGGTCACTTTTCTCCAAACGGGTGGTATGCTTCGGCGATGTTTCGTGGTGTTATTTGGCGATTTTGTGTGATGGTGGTGGTTTAGTTTTTAGAGAGAAAAAGAAAGAAGAAAAGTAAGAGAGAGAGGGTGTAGGTGGTGAATGAGGGAAGAAGAGAGAGAGGAGGGGGTTTTGATGAAACTCCCCCACTTTCAGTCTCCGCTCCGCGCTCCGGGTGGTGTTCGTTTTCTCCGTCGTTTTTCGTTAAATAACTATTTTAAATATTACTGGTGCGTTTTAAAAATACAAATTATTACGCGATATTTTATTTAAATATTTTACTAATCAATTTATATATTGAATTATAAAATGTAAGTTTGTTTATTTAATTTGCGCGTTTTAATATCTAAATTTGTGTACGTTTTGTTTGTACAATACGAATGAATACGAAATATTATCATAATAATATTTTTGACATAACAATGTTATTTAATAAAATTGGTCACCAACGTCCGTATTAAATTGAATCGAAATACATTCGATTTAGATTGCGTACGATTTAACCAAATCGCATTTTCGTATATATTCAACAATATATATAATTCGATACATTAATTAGCCTAACACAGAACTAATTACATGTATTAACAAAGAATTAGGCACTAATTCTATTCCTAATTTGCCGGTTGTTACAACGTCAACCCTTACGTCGCACTAAACACTGACGTTGCATATAGCGACGTAGCCCATAACGTCGCATTGACTTGCGAATGTCGCACATAGCGACGCAAGACCCTACGTCGCCTCTGACGTCGCAGCTGACGTCGCAGAACCTTAAAAACCTATGTTTTTCACTAAGTATTGACAACCAAATTTTACCACTCGATTTTACCCGAATTTGGATTTCGAATGCGTTTTGTTTAAAGCAAAGTAGTACAAATAAAAATTTTCCAAGCTGACCTGGCAGCTCGACCCCAGCCAGGGGCTCTGCCCCTTGGACCCCGCCAGGGGTTGCCACCCCTTGGACCCCGCTACCAGGGGCGCTGCCCCCGGACCCCGTACACCATTCCCAGACTTCAACAACAAATGCATACATGAACAACTCGCTTAGACAAACTGATTTGTCTCATACTTATATAACCTCACGTGTTTAGGACACTAGAAGGTTACCATTCGGACGACGCACGTATCATCGCATCGCTAACAACTCACGGGTGAGTTTCATAGCCCCACTCTTTCAACTGTTTTACTATTTTCGGGGTGAAACACATGCTCAATTGCTGTATTCAAATCATATTAACAATCGTTTATAATTTACAAATATTTATATTACTGTATGTAATACAAAATGTGTAATACTTAGGAATTACACCCGTAATATTGTTTTAGAACAATATCAATACTTAACCTAGATAGGTTACAATCGTACCCGGTTAGGTCATTGGAAAACGATTACCAACACATAACTTGATTTAGTTATCGAAATCTTTTGGCCATATTGTCACGGGACAATATCATTGAATACATTAGAACTAGTTAGTTCTACCTACACTGAACAACATTTATACTGTTACAAGTTTAGTTATTCTTTAAGAACTAAAACTGTCGACACATTCCATTATCATTAGAATGGGAACTGAACTTAAGTGAACATTTTCCCAAGACACCGTGATATATACTTGCTAGGCTTTAGGCTAGGAGTATACAATATCATCACACGTTAGTACAGACTTTTTATATCAATACGACTCAACTGGTGACGACTCTGGCTCAGGATGTAATCCAACCAGGGATGGTCCCCCGGCTCAGGATGTAATCCAACCGTGGGGGTGTCACCTGATGAATATCTAAATACTATTATACGATCTAATTAGTCAGGCATGTCGAGTACTGCTGGCTCTCAAACAACTTAGTCGGGCATGTCGTTGTACTGCCGGCTCAATCACAAATTGCTGCGAGCAATTCCAAAAACGATGCCGCGGTATTGCAGCGGGCATCAAACGATGCCACGGTAAAGTGGGCACAAAACGAAACCACGGTATTGCAGTGGACGAAACTTCAATCAATGGATCAGCGAGTTATACTCGGGATTCACAATAAGTTAACGGATCGGTGGTGCTGCCACGCGAGGCCGTTAGCTCAATTTATGTCCGGGTTAGCTTATGCTAATCGGGTAAACGGACACGCTAAACATTCAAACATAGATCTGCGGATCTACAATCATTTGTTGCTGGATGCAACACCTCATATATTAAATCATAGTTCTGCGGGACTACAGTTACTTACTATCATATGACGTGGTCATACAGTTATTTGGTTACAACTTAGGCAGGTATTGCCTCCCGTTATACACTTACTCATACCGGATAGGTATTCAGGCTCGGTATGCCTCAATTATTGTGTACTTAGGTACGGACTAAAATTGATTAGGTATTAGATACCTAAACTTTCGAATTACACATTGGTAATTACATCTACAATTTGCTACAAATCAGAATCGTGGATTTTGAACAACTTCTTAAAACATACAAAATTTATACTTTATGTTTTCAACTAACAAACCTATGAACTCACCAGCTTTATAGCTGACCTATTTTAGCATGTGTTCTCAGGTGCCCAGCAGGATTAGGGATTACTACAAGATTATGCTAGCTCGAGTCGCATGATTTCAAACATTTGGGACAACTCTGCATTTACTTTTGTATTTTCAAATTATGTATTTGGAATTTACTGTCAAACTCGTAACGTTGTAAACGTTCTATTTTGGGAAATGTATAATTATTTTCAAACGTCTCATTTAGAGTCGTTCATTATGTATCTTATGCTGTGATATTAATTTTGGTAACACCCGACCCGATCGCTTCCGCAAACCGAAATTCGAGGGTGTTACATAAACAGCCCCTTAGATTACTATATTTGTTATCAAATATATAGATATTTATGTGTTAAACTATTTTACTTGAAAAGTGATTAGTTTTATGTGTAGTAATTGATTAAATAGTAAAATTATTATATAACTTTCAAGTGGTGCAAAAGATGAAACTACCATGTACATAATATAATTTCATTTTGTTTTCTAGTTCATAGTTACAATAATGTTTAATACCAAAGAGGCATTTGTTTTGTACATAATATAGAAATAATTACTAGTATGAATGATGATAAAAATTGTTAAGGATAGAGAATGTAAACAATTGATTGATATAACTTTCGTTTTAGAAGTTGGATTTAGGTTTTGATTATTATTTTAAGAAGAAAGAAACTAGAGATATAAAGAGATGGATAAATCGTAGTAGTGGAGACTTCAATACTTTATGAACCGTTGAGATTAACAAGATCGGGAAAAACGAAAAAGATGACGTGGGATAATTAATAATGAGCAATATAATGATAAAAAAATTATATAAAAACATTTTAGAAGTTGAGTTGTCAACGTCTTACTAGTTCATTTTTTCTCACTCTTCTCTCTCTCTCTCTCTCCCTCTCTCTTTATCTCATTTGTGCCACATCATTTTGTACAAAATATTTTGTAAATGTTTGGTAACCAAATCATTTCTCATTAATATAGCCTGGTGGGTAATTGGGAATGTGTAACATCATGATTTTTTCAAAATACGTGTATTCAAAAACTTTATATTCAAATAGTATAAATAGCGGAAAGTCATATAACTAAATAAATAAAATTGACCAAAAATATACATAATATATTATATTAGCTTTATTATACTTTATTATCAGTAAATTTATTATTCTTAAGTTATGTCAACGTGTACCTCTTTAATCATGATTACATCATCATTCATTTGACCCTACAAAGTATATAAACAAATGCAATTAATAACAATTACTCCCTCCGTCCCAAATTAAGTGTCCTGGTTTGACTTTTTGAGTCTTCCCTTTTCAACTTTGACCTTAAATATATTTGTTTGTGTTATATAATACTTGATGCAAAATATATGTATGGATTGGATTTTAAATATATTTTCATTGTTATAATTTTTATAAACTAATATGTAACACAAACAAAAATATTTAAGGTCAAAGTTGAAAAAGAAAGACTTTCAAATCTGATACAGGACACTTAATTTGGGATGGAGGGAGTATAACTTATTATTATAAAGTTTTTTAAATTCATGCATTTCATGTAATAAATAACCATTTTTCTACATAAAAATTGGATTTATTTTCTTACCTATTTATCATACATTTCATTACTTAATTTTATCATCATCAATTACCATGCTTTAAGAAAATTTATTTTCGTAAACTATAATATAATGCTAAAATTTGTATAAACAAGGGATTATAAACCCATCGCGTTGGGAGGGGTTAGCGTTTAAATTTATCAAATTCATTAATGGTAGATATACACAAACATAATTATTATTCTTTTATTTCCTTATATACTTAACCTTTTTTATATAAATAAATAGTGACGATTTTAGGGATCAAATAACTTTTATTCTTTCGACATACATTAAACTTTATCTAGAGATTGAAAAAGTGATTCGTTTTAAATTTCAAAATTATTACGATTATATTGGAAATTTTATTGAATTTTATAATTCTTAGAGTAATAATAATAATGATAGTTATGCTTTTACCAAGAACAAAGGTACTTTAACTTTAAGGTACTTTAGCATTTTATTTAATGTTATCACGAATAGCTTCAATTAATGATTTCTTAAATTGCTCTCCACAATCGTTCATCAAACCGTTAAAAAAGTTTCTTCTGAAGTTGAACTTAATTTATTACTAGCTAGTAACTCGCGCAATGCGGCGGGAACAAATTTAAATCGGTTAAAAAAAGTGATTGAGTATTAAGATATTGATTTGAATGATACGTCTTAGATCGAACAAAATAATAATAATATGATGAATAACACTTAAAACATAAAAAAATCATAATTAACAAGTATAAAGTTTTGTATTGTGAATAAATTTTGTGAGTTGTACATTGTGCATAATTAGTGTTTTAAGTATTTAAGAGAGAGAATGTGATATGTTTTATAAGGAGTAGAAATAGAGATATAGAGTAAATCATAATATCTCCCTTTAGTATCCCTTTTGTACAAATTTGTTTAATAATTGTGTCCCATAGGTATTTTCTACCGGATATAATCAAAAACTTCATGCACCCAGATTCATATATTTCATCCACAACCATCCATGCAATCCTTTAAATACAACATAAACCCGAAAGTTGAAATCGACTTTAAGCCAAATACAAAATTAAGTAAAACCATCAAGATAAACCTGAAAGATAATTTTTTTAAAAGCCGACATTAATTCATTCATAAATAAAACATAAAGCCCTAAAACTTGGTAGAAAATGGAAGAGGAAAAAGAAAACATGACCATAACTCACAAACAACACCATCAATAATTAAACATATAAAAATAGTAATCTTATATACAAAAGCTATAAATGATTAGAAAATCCTACAGATTTTATAAGATGATGATTGGTGATGATATTGGTTAAGGAGAAAGAAAGAATGAAAGATGGTTAGAGAATAGGAAAGAGGATAATGATCACAACATATATCATAAAAATGCATTATATATCTTCGGTTTAGTGATTAACAGTTGGATACAATAAGATCAATTAAAAGACAAAATCACCCTTCAAAATTTCATGAGATGTTAAATTATCATGGTTTAATGGTTAAATTACTTTTTTACCCCTCAATATATCATGCTAAATTGCCATTTTGATTCGTTGATTGATATATTTGTATAAATTCTAATTAAACTCACATATACTATAGTCACGTATATGATGTAAAAAAGATGAGTATTACCTAATTTGTACATGAAAACTATGATTATAATCAAATTAATTGAAAAATCATATCAAATAGCCACAATTTGAGTTGTAACTTATTTAAAGTCATATTCTTCTCTATTTTTACTAAGACTAATCATATAAAAATCTTGACATTTTAACAATATATTCTTCTAATAAAAATTCATTAACTTTTCATATCTATATGAGCCCCACATACTACTACAAAATGTACATCTTTTCATTTATAACATTTTTAGAGTCATGCTATGAATACAAAATGGTTCACATACCACCGTATTCGTAAACAAAAATTGGTGCGTACATTATTTTTATATTTCTATTATTACTTGTTGTCTTCATCTTTAACATTTTTTTTTATCATTCTTATGTTGCACTTTCGAAAGCTAAAAGCAAAAGTGGATTAAAAGTCTTGATTTGCAACAAAGTCATCAATTCCACAACCAATGTCGTTTACAAATAAAGTTTGCAACATTTGTAGCTTTCAACTTTTCATAATTGACTTATAACTTTTAATTTTTAGTTTGTATAAAACATATAAATTCGTTGTTAATTTTTATATAGTTTGTTTTATGTTATCACTTATTTTCAATTCCAATGATAATTGTACATTTTAAGTTAAAATTAGTAATTTATGAGGTTCCTTATTATAAATAACATATAATTGAAATTCTTAAACCAACGTATATGGAACAGGCTCAAAGCCCAGTTTAATTTAATATAATATAATTTAAATTAAATAATACTAA
Organism: Helichrysum umbraculigerum; assembly: GCA_949592205.1. Taxonomy (NCBI): domain Eukaryota; kingdom Viridiplantae; phylum Streptophyta; class Magnoliopsida; order Asterales; family Asteraceae; genus Helichrysum; species Helichrysum umbraculigerum. The sequence goes on from CATIUR010000003.1 coordinate 72,326,457, forward strand.
TGGGATAGCCACTTAAAATGATCAATCTCAACGCCCACGATACGGCATATAAACTACAAAAACCCTAAAAATAACATAACACACATGATGAATTGAACATCACATTTGCTTGAATTGAGTCTATTATATTATTGTCGTCCAATAAAATTTGCTAAAATCCCAAAACACTTTGAAGTATATAAGATCCATCCACCCGACCCAAATAAATCCTCAACTCGATCTCCATCTTTCAATCTGCGAACTCTCCGCTCAATCTCACCAAACGCAACGCGCATCTTCGACGGTATCTCCTCTTTTATTCCCCTGTTAATCACACTAGTAATCAATCGTTACTGTTTCTCTACATTCTGTTGGTTCTTTTATTTGTTACTACAACAACTTAATTAATTTAGGGTTTAACTTTAAGCTACTTTTTTTCTTGTTTGCAATTGCAGTCCCAAGCTTTATTTATTAAGTTTGTATGCTAGTCTATATTATTAGGGTTTCAAATTAAGGTTTTTTGAGTATTAGTATGCTGTATCTATATCTTCTATATTATATGGAGTTATTACTTGACAGAATGATGAATTAGAGAACTCATTATCCTCCTGATAGTTACACCTGCATATTTACATGTATAGGTCAAATGGCTTTTTCAGTTTTTCTCAACATTTAAGTCCATATATGTTTTTAAACTTTTTGTAATAAATTTGCTGGATTATGTTTCACTGTCAGGTGAACACTTTAGACTGTAGTATTTAGTTTAACCTGCAATGAAATTCATAGTGGTTTTAAATTTGATTATTACAGTAAGTTTGCATATGTGAAACTCAGAAATCGAATCGACTGTCTTATATACCATGCTATGAACTTACAATTTATAAAAGTGAGTGATTGATCTACGTGACTTTTTCAGGATGGTTTGCTTGTAGTGTTTTCCTTGGGTAGTGTGTAGTAGTTCGTAGTGTATATGATGGGTTCACCTGAACGTGTAAAAGGTTCTGTGAAAAGGGATGTAGAAGATAGTTCAGGTGGTAGGAGTGATAGGGCCAGAGATGATGAAACATGGGATGCGGATGAGAGGAGAAGACGGAGGTCAGGGAAATCAAGGCATTCGGGAAGTGGAGAGGAAGCTGAAGGATTCGAAAATAATGGAAGAAAGGAGAAAAATGAGAGTAGGAAGAGGCCAGGTGGCTCCAGCAAGGCGGTTAGTGAGGAGGATGATTATGAGTCCAGAAAGGAGTCAAGAGCTAAGCAGTTGAAAAAGAAACAAGAAGAGAGTGCATTGGAGACGTTGAGTAATTGGTATCAAGATGGGGAGGGTGAAAACCGGCATGATGGTGGAGAACGAAGTGAGAAAAGAAAGTCGGCATCAAAGATGTCTGAACGTGAGAGTTCTCAAGGCAGAAATAAGGTTAAAGATGAAAGATTGCACGATGGAGATCTTGAAAAGCTGCAAGAAAAGGATTCAAGATACTCTGAGAGAAAAGAGATCAGCCGAGAAAAGGTTCATGGATCTTCTGATTCTGGAAGACATACAAGAAAAAGGTGGGATGATGTAAATATTGTAGAAGAATCCGATCAAAGGGCTGGGGATAAAGGTCTCAAGTACCATGAAAAAGATGAGAGAAGAGGTGAATCCGAGAAGGTTAAGAGTAAGGAAAATGTAGAACCTCATGTGGAAGAAAATCCTGTTAATCGTGAAGATATGAAAGTAGATATAGTTGAAAGCCGCGAAAGATCGTACAATGGTGATGAAGATGGAGGTGGTACATGGATAAGGGAAAGGGGTAGAAGAGACATTGACCGTTCTACAAGGTCAAGGACTCCTGAGAAAAGTGCAAGGCGTCATCATGAGGGAGAATACAATGAGTTGGATTCTGATAAAAGCAGCAGTTACAGAAGGAAGGATGAAAAGGATGGTTATAGAGAGGAAAGATCTAAAGGAAGAGATGATAGCTGGAAAAGAAGGCAACCTGGCTTTTCTGATAATAAGGAAATCAAAGACGGTGATGCTCCTTATGACTACACACGAGATTGGGAGACACCATCACAAAGACGTGGTCGTGATCGAGCTGACTCTGAACGACATATGGGTCGTACTGGTGGTAGAAAGGATAACGCTGTGAAAACCTCATCAAATTATGGTATTTCAAAAGATAACTATGATGTGATAGAGATTGAAACTAAGCCTTGGAGAAAAAATGAAGTTAACGAGCAATCTGACAATAAACCAGGACAAAATGACGATGATCAATCTGTTGAAGGTTCAAAAGATAGATTTGGAGATGATAGAAATGTGGACGATATTGAGGGAGGGAAAGGTAAAGGGCAGCGTGGTAATTTACCCAATCGTCCAGGTGGCTGGCAGGGTCAATCTTCAAGTAGTGATTCACAGCCTTCTCATGGATATCAAGATCCAGGTTCATTTAACAGAGGTGTTTCTCAAGGTGTTAAAAGTAACAATAGAATGGGGAGAGGAGGAAGGGTTCGGCCTACAGGGAGAGATGGTCAACAACTCAACATGCAAGTGCCGATGATGGGTTCACCTTTTGGACCACTTGGAATGCAGCCACCTGGCGGATTGCAACCACTCACTCCCACCATGTCTCCTGGTCCAGGTCCTCCAATGTCTCCTGCTGTCTTTATCCCGCCATTTTCTCCTCCCGTTGTTTGGCCCGGAGTTCCACCTGGGCTTCCAGGTGTGCCACCTGGTGGACCAACGGGACCTAGATTTCCTCCAAATATAGGGCCCCCACCAAATTCGGGTATGTATTTCAACCAACCCGGACCTGTAAGAGGAATGCCTCCAAACATGGGTGGTCCTGGTTTCAATGCTCTAGGACCCATGGGCCGTGGGCAGCAACAAGATAAAGGACCTGGTGGGTGGGTCCCTTCCAGAAATAATGGGCCTCCTGGTAAAGCTCCATCTCGAGGAGAACAGAACGATTATTCCCAAAACTTTGTTGACACTGGTTTACGACCCCAAAATTATATCAGGGAACTAGAGCTCACTAGTGTTGTGGAGGATTATCCAAAGCTTCGGGAGCTTATACAAAAGAAGGATGAAATTGTTGCTAATTCTGCTTCTGCTCCTATGTATTACAAGTGTGATCTGCGTGAGCAAATTTTGTCACCTGAGTTCTTTGGGACCAAGTTTGATGTTATTCTTGTGGATCCACCTTGGGAGGAATATGTTCATCGGGCTCCTGGTGTTACTGACCATATGGAGTACTGGAGTTTTGAGGAAATAATGAATCTTAAGATTGAGGTAGTTATGCTTATCTTGTCCTTTCATTATGATTTGCCGATATTTTGTCACTGCTATTCCCTCTTGAAATAAAGACACGAACATTCTGATATTTGAAAGCATACTCTGTAAATAGCAGAAGAGTCCAATGTAAATAGCAAAAGAGTTTGTCAAACAGAAAACAACTGCTTAAAAACTACTGGCTAACATTACCACTGCTATTTTTAGTTATAATTTAGTCCATATATCACTTAGTCATTCTGCCTCACTGGGCATGTTGGAACCACATGAGTTCACAGGGGCTTCTGTCCATTTGTTGAAAGCATACTATGTCTAACCTTGTTTTAGTACTAACACACTATGTTTGGAAAGTGTATGTGATTAATGTACTATATTACAAATATATTTTTTAATGGTGGATACTCTCATGATTTTGATACAGTTTTGTAAAGATGTAGACTTTAACTTGAAAATAACTGAGTTGTTATTCTCAAGTTATGTTGGGTTTTTTATTTGTGCCTACAATGGAGGGTGTATATCTATTTTATAATCATTTATGGCTTATCTTCTGTAACTCTGCATTTCTCCAGGCAATTGCGGACACACCATCTTTTGTCTTTCTCTGGGTTGGTGATGGAGTAGGTCTTGAGCAGGGTCGGCAGTGTCTAAAGAAGGTACCTCAAAATCGTGTTTCAGTTTTCTGTTTTTGACTTCAGTACTAATCCTCATGATTCACCAGTGGTTAATTTTTCAATGATCCTCTGTTATTGTCCTACTGTAGTGGGGGTTCCGTAGGTGTGAAGATATATGTTGGGTGAAAACCAACAAAACCAAATCAACACCTGGATCGCGTCATGATTCACATACTTTGTTTCAGCGATCAAAGGTTGGCTGTTTTTTTTTTTGTTTTGTTTGTTTCTTTTTTTGTAATCCTTTGAGTGATTATTAGTTATTCTAGAACTTTAAAGTTATATTACAAAATATTGAATTTGTACGTCTTTTTTTTATCTGTTTATCTAACTGCATGTAAATTTTTTAAGGAGCACTGCTTGATGGGCATAAAAGGAACTGTTAGGCGCAGCACTGATGGTCACATAATCCATGCCAACATTGATACAGATGTAATTATCGCTGAGGAGCCTCCATATGGTCAGTATTGTTGATGTTTTCTGATCTGTTGTCTAACAAAGTGTTCAGTTTTCTTTCTTCTGTTAGCCATATATTTTTTAAGCAGGCATGCCATTTTTTCATTTGAGGAATTTTGTTCTTAACCACACTTGACTATCGAGTGTATGATACTATGATGGGTTACCCTTCAAGTTATATAAAAGTTGTTTAGGTGATAGATTAAAGGGAGAGTTACGTAGCACATCAACAAACTTTACTTGAATCATATTCCATTATCCTTTCTTGAACTTATTTTTGCGTATATCAGTATATGAACTCTGCATGCGTAGTCTTCAGTGGTTTTCAGGTCCAAACACTAGTATTGGGGGAAGTGGGTTCTTCAACAAATTTTTTAACTTCTTTGTTGTTTATAAGTGCATTTATATTCCAAATAGTAACACGTATATAAGGTGTTGTTAAGTGAATGCTGTAAGGAACCTAAAACTTTTAGGTAAGAAATAAGGTCAAAAGAGAAAAGAGGTTTATAGCCAAAAGTTTGCAGGTCTTCTCCATGATTTTATTTAGATTCGGATATGTTTACTAATTCATTTTTGAAAACGCATCACAATAACTGAAAGTTAAAATAGACAGCCAAATAGATTCTTGTCAAGTCTAAAATTGTAAGTTAGTTCTGAATCTTCCTTCATTAAAACGGGGATGTATGTCAATGAAAGTTTGAAGTCTCCTTGATAAGATTCCTTCCTAGAATTACCATTTCTTTTTCTTCTTGCATAATCACCGTCCCCAGCAAATTGATGGGATTATGTGGTTACACTGGATTTTTTGTATTTGTCTCGTCAAAGATATCCAAGTATCTTCTGAAGAATAGTAAAATTTGTCAAGTCAAATGTTATGCATATCAAGAACGCAAGCTAGAGGTACCTCTTTCCTCAACCTTTTTCCGTTGGAATTGCAGGTTCTACTGCAAAACCTGAAGATATGTATCGTATTATCGAGCATTTTTCGCTCGGACGTCGTAGGCTTGAGCTTTTTGGTGAAGACCATAATATACGATCCGGGTGGTTGACTGTTGGTAAAGACTTATCCTCCTCAAATTTCAATTCCGAGGTACTATTCTCAAGCCTGTCTTTCTGCTGTTGTTTTGTATTTTAGTTTTTGTTGTTATGAACTTATGGTATTATAATGTAGGAATACATAAAGACAACATTATATAATGTTTTTGGCCTTAATTGAAATAAGAGTTGAATAAGATATTAAGATTAATGAAAGAGTTTGATTTTATTACTGCCAATCAGCACTGACTAATTGATGTACCACAAGTTCATATTTTTGGCTTAAAGGGAAATGAGCTGGGCGGGTGGGCTGAAGTCTCTCAAAGTCTATTTCAAAGCATATAATCTTTTGAATTTTTTTTATTCAAAGATCATTATAATGATCAATTGTTTTTTGGGTAATCAAAATTAGCGTGTTAATTATTTTCAAGTATTCTTTGGAAAATGGACAAGAAAGTGTTTGTGGGTCAACTGCTTCAACCCATTTTGACCAGTTACCGGGCGTGCTCATCTGGCACCTGTACTAAATGGTGATGGATTGTTTATGGAAAGTTAGCTGTAATATAATACTTACCATCGACCATGGAAAAGGTCAAATGACTCGCTAGTCTTGGTCACCAGAAGATATAAAAACTATGGACAAAAATGTTGGTGGGTCAACCCAACCCGACCCAACCTGAAAGTTGACCAGTTTCGTCTCATTACCTTAACAGCTCAACCTGTACAATGACCACTACTAATATTTTTTTTCTGTAAAATTTTCTAGGGATATGTTCGGAATTTTGCGGATAAAGATGGGAAAGTGTGGCAAGGAGGCGGCGGAAGAAACCCACCACCAGAAGCGGGTCATCTCGTGTTGACAACTCCCGACATCGAAGCACTTAGGCCAAAGTCACCAATGAAAAACCAACTTCAAATGCAGCAGCAGCAACAGTCAAATTCCATCTCTCTTACAGGAGGTGGGTCCAACAATAAGAGGCCAACTGGAAACTCCCCATCAAGCCATAATGGACCGGGCATGAACCAAGAACCATCTGGGTCTAATATCTCAGCCCCGGTACCATGGGGTCCAATGGGCGGTGGTATGGGTCCTGATGAAAGGTTCTTTGATAATATGTATGGGTATAATGGTCCTTTTGGACCCATGGGTGGTGGAGACTACATGGATTATGAAACGCATAGAGCCATGAACAATAATATGTTGTAGTTTATTATTATTATAACTATTTATAAATTGTTTATTCGTTTGAATGATCATATATATCTGACCAAAGAAATCTCAAGCTGAAGTGGTGCATGATCTTCACAAAGAATATTTGACTTTGTGAAAGTCAAAGTCCTAAAATGTTGTAGGCACTTTTGTTTATTAACAAATACCCAATTCTTAGCCCTCATTGTGTTAGTTGTCTCCAACATAAAACATTTTTGACCATTTAGTGGAAGATGTTTTTTTCTTCCTACATTCTTATGATTTGATGAATCTTGACAATAATCATTATAATTATTTGAGAAAATTACAAAAATCGTCCTTATGGTTTGACCTGAATTGCACATTCAGTCCTTTAATTAATTTAATTACATAGATAATCATTTCTTTTGAAACTTGTAACGTAAATAGTCATTTACACTAACGATTGTTAAATCTCCGTTAAAAAGGACCATGCATGTAAAAAATTTAATTCTTTAGATATTTTTGAGTAAAATATAAATAATAAAATCTAGCATATGTATAGATACATTATATGGTGCACATAACATTATTTTCATTTCACTCATTTTATTCATTATCAAATTTGATCATATTCTCCTATATAACTAGAACTGTTGACGAACCGAATCAATTAGAATAACCTGATGCTCGACTCGACTCGTTTAAAAAAATAAGTATGTTCGAGTTCGACTCGAACTCGATTAACTTTTTAAAACCATATTCGAGTTCGGGCTCGGATAATAATTTAGTGTTCGAGCTCGAGCTCTATACTCGTTTAAGTTTATGACAATTTACAAAAAAAAAAAAAATATAGTTATTTGAGCTCAAAATGTTTGTTTAGAAGCTCAAGCTCGATAAAATCGTTTATAGGCTTAAACAAGCTCATTGAAAAGTATACTAACTATTTTTGAAACTTGAAATAAAGTTTGTAAAAAACATTTACACTTAATTAAACTTAAAATGTGTAAGTTTAATTAGTTATCATCAAACACTAATAATAAGTATGTAATTAGATTCTTGATGTTAATATTTATAGTGTTCTCATCTCATCCTAACGAGCCGAGTCGAATTTATTGTTTTAAAGCTCGGCTCGTGAAACTAATCGAGCAGTCTTTTTATGTTCGAACTCGACTCGGGCTCGAATAGTATTATGCTCGAATTCGAGATAAACGAGTTCGAACTCTAGTAGCTCTTTAAGTGCTTGGTTCGTTAACACCCATATCTATAACTTCAAATTTATATTCCACCACCATCTTTTCCTACTTAAATATACATTTTTGACTTAATTAGTTCCCACTTTTCAACGTCATTTTACTTTACAGCTAGGGTCATCGAAAATGATACAAAAGAGAAGAGATGGTGGCCACTAAAGTCATTACGAGATAAGATGAATGGGTAATGGAGAGTCCTTGAGTGGTGAAAGACAAATGTGGAAGAGGAACAATTTGACAATGAATTTGCTAAGCGAAATGTGAAAGCTGAAAATGATGTTGTGCATCTAATAATGTATATATACATATTTTAAATTTTATAATTTATATCTACTCAAATAATATAAAATCTAAAAGAATAAAAAAAAACTACACACGTGGTCATTTTTAACGGAGATTTAACAATCGTTAATGTAAAGGACTATTTACGTAACAAGTTTCAAAAGAAATGACCATCTATGTAATTAAATTAATTAAAGGACTGGATGTGCAATTCAGGTCAAACCATAATGACGGTTTTTGTAATTTTCTCTAATTATTTTGTAAGTAGTCATGCAAATGGTATTTCATAATGTGTTACAAACAAGATCCAAAGTTGGTACCAAAAAAAAAAAAAAAAAAAAAAAAAAAAAAAAAAAAAACAACTTTAATATACCATCTTTATTGTAATTAAAATTGATATCGTTGGCTGCATTTTGTATAGTTTATTACTTAACATAAGTAGCTATAACATTTCTATATATTCTTCTAATAGTGATTAATTTTATTAATAACAGCTCCTAATGCTTTTTATTAATCATCATCAGTTCTAGCTAGTATATAATAAAGTACAAGAAATTTATGCATAACATAGAGTACCCTTAATTTGATTATCAATCGATTTTCTACAAAATAAATATGGAGAAATGATCTATTTAACGGTTGCACACGCGATTTAAAAGAGGGAGTGATTAGTACACCATCAAAATTTTGTGAACATATAAAAAGGTTTAAAGATTCAATTATTATTACTTTTTACTATGCCTAAATTATATGCTTATTATTTGTAATCATTAAAAAAACAATAATGCAAGTTTAGTCAACTTGTATATTACTTTAGTATTAGCAAAGATACATGAAGATATTAACAAATCTTAAAATATATTCTTTGAACTACATGTTCCATGGAGAGTTTGAAAGTATTTAATTTGTTATAATAATCTACCTTTCATAGACTATGTCCTTTGTTTTTTGGTAGTTTTGTCAATTTTCACTAAATATATTTAGGTAAACATAACGTATTACTCCGTATTTTTTGTTTATTATAATAAAAAGATTTATTAAAAAGGTCAACTACTAATACTAGAATTTTTGATTCAAATGAGGAAAGTTTCAAATGCAATTTATTTCAATGCAAAAGCTTAAGTAGTTTGTATCTAGCCGTGATTATTATTTGTAATATTATAGTTCGTGTATATAAAATAAAATAGAGAAAGTTCCACATCCTACTTTGTTTAATTATTCTCTTTTTTTTTTTTTTTTTTAATATTAACATTTGATTGATACTAGATGTGGGGATAGAATAATGATAAGTTGAAACTTGATTGTAGGTACCAAATTGACATGGGCATATACTCTGAAAATGTATCGAATTTGTCATGAAATCCTATTGTATGCATCCAACTTTCAAAACTTCTATTATGTGCACTTAACTTACTAATCTCTCATATTGTATGCATTCATTAACCTTAAACCTATTCTTTGCTTATGTGTACCTAATTAATCACATTTTTTTCCATGTCATTATCCACGTAGGTGCCACGTATGACGAGATAAATGTATCGAACTTTTATTTATGACATTTCTTTATCAAAAATCATAACTTTCAAACTCATTCACACCACCATGCTTTCATCTTCTTCGAGAGCCTCTATCAACATTTAGCCATAGTTAAATGGTGAAGACGCCGGAGTTGGTGGGAATGTTCGAGATCGTAGCAAGTTAAGGAGGGTGGTGATACCAAAAAATATAAGCGGTGATCTTTGGTAATGGATGTGAAGTGCATATGATAGGTTTGATGATTAACGTCGTGTAAATTGGTTGTGGTGGTGTCGCCGGAAAAAATGGTGTCACCGGAAAAATGGTGGAGATGAAGTGATGTCGAAGTTGGTGATGTTTTGGAGATAGTAGTGAGGTGGAGATGTGTGACACCCGACAAATTAGGCCACCATTAGTGCGCTTAATTACACCATTAATATATGCATTAGTCAAAATTAGGACCAAGTACATATACCCATTTCGTATATTTATATATACACGCGAACACGAATTATTAAAATTGCACGACAACAATTCGGATGGAACCCGAATGTACAAACACAGACGTAGGTGACAAAACTTTTATAAATAATTTATTATTATTAAAAGTAAACATTATTTACTCGGATGATATTATTTCATTTAGAAATATATTTCGTTTTATTAAAAAATGTATTCTATGCGACAAAACCATACAAAACTTATCCGTCAAACTAATTAAAAACAAAGTTATATTTTTATAACTCAAATAAAGTGTTGTTATAAAATACTTTGAATAAAAATGCATACGATTTCATATTAACAAAAATCACGATTTAAAAACATGAAATTTTTAACGATCGGGTAAACAAACACGGGCTTTAATACCAAAATTGGGAGACAAATTGTCCCCCTCTTTTGACAAAAGCCGGCCCCAAACCCCCTCCTTCCCATTTCATTTTTCCATTTTCTTTCTACCAAACACACACCTCCATCTATCTCTCTCTCTCGGTTTCAACAACCACCACAATATCATCATCATCAAAAATCGGGAATCATCACCATCATCTTCAAGTGGAGGGAGCAAAAAGAATAACAACACCATCATCATCTTCATCATCATCCTCTTCACCTCCATTTCCGGTCACCACTCGAATCGTAAGCAACACCTCCTTTTTCTTTGATTTTTATGCTTGAAAAGCTTGTAATCATCATGTATTAGTGTTCCCCAACTGAGATTTGGCCCAAAAATCGAATCAAACTCGTTTTCAAAACTTGAAATCGGAACAGACCTTGATGTCGCAACAGTACCAAAAACATTGCTGCGACATTGTCAATGTCGCAGCTCAATGTCGCAAAATCTAATGATGTCGCATGGTGCGACGTAAACCATGATGTCGCAGTAAATCTGAACGTCGCACATTGCGACACAACACACAATGTCGCATTAAATTGCGAACGTCGCACGAAGCGACACAAGCCCCTAACGTCGCACCCAATGTCGCACCTGATGTCGCATAACACAGCAGGTTTAAAAACACACATTTTCACTAAGTGTTGAGACTCAAATTTTACCACCTAATTTTACTCCGAATTGGAATTTCGGAGCGTTTTCATTACAGCAACATAGTAGAAATAAAAATTTTCCAAACTGACCTGACAGCTCGAGCCCAGCCAGGGGCTCTGCCCCTTGGACCCCGCTACCAGGGGCGCTGCCCCCGGACCCCCGTACACGGTTTCCAAACCTGAACGACGAACGAATATTTACACAACTCGCTTAGACAAACTGATTTGTCTCCTACTTATATAACCTCACGTGTTTAGGACACTAGGAGGTTACCCATCGGACGACGCGCGTATCGTAGGATCGCTAGCTCCTACAGGTGAGTTCATAGCCCTACTCTTTCAACTGTGTTACTGTTTTCGGGGTGAGACACATGCACAATTACTGTTTTTGAATTATATTGGTAAACTTTTATAATTCACACTTAACTCTATTACTGTTATGTAATACAAACTGTGTAATACTTAGTAATTACACCCATTATATTGTTGTAGAACAATATCACTATTTGACCTAGATAGGTTACCATTGTACACAGCTAGATTGTTGAAAAAAAATGCCATTAAATAACTTGACTAATTTATCACTATACTTTGGCCATATTGTCGCGGGACAATATTATCAAATATACTAGAACTGGTTAGTTCTACTTAAGCTGGCCAACAACTATACTCTTCACAGGATTAGTTTCCCTTTTAGAAACTAAGACTGTCAATATATCCTTGGATTACTCGAATGGACTTGTACTTAAGTGAACATTTCCCCGAGACCTCAATATACTTACTAGGCTGGAGGCTAGGAGTATACGATAGTGACGTATGTTAGTGTAGTTCCTTATACTAATACAAAACAACCAGGTGATGATTATTCATACCTAGGCTTATTGCGCTACACCTAATATCTAAGTATTATATATACATACCTAGATACGTTAAATCATTTCATGTGATACATGATACTTAGTTGGATGTGTTTGTTGATCAGGCTTATATATATATATATATATATATATATATATATATATATATATACATACTCGTACTTAATCTCAAGCACTCGGTGCTACCTACGATTTGCTATATATATATATATATATATATATATATATATATATATACATACTCGTACTTAATCTCAAGCACTCGGTGCTACCTACGATTTGCTTATGTATATTGATATACATACACTTATACAAACACAATTACTCAAGTCGGGCATGTCCTAGTACTGCTGGCTCTCAATTACTCAAGTCGGGCATGTCGTAGTACTGCTGGCTCTCAATTACTCAAGTCGGGCATGTCGTAGTACTGCTGGCTCTCAATTACTCAAGTTGGACATGTCGTAGTACTGCTGGCTCACAATTACTCAAGTCGGGCATGTCGTAGTACTGTTGGCTCTCAATTACTCAAGTCGGGCATGTCGTAGTACTGCTGGCTCTCAATTACTCAAGTCGGCCATGTCGTAGTACTGCCGGCTCTCATATACATACTGTAACACCCGCCAAATTAGGACTAATGATTAGTGCCTAATTCTCTGTAATACATGTAATTAGCCCTTTGATTAGGGTAATTTATGTATCGAAATATATATTGATGAATATATACAAATATGCGATTTGATTAGATCGTACACAAATTTAAATCGAATGTAATTCGGTTCAATTAAATACGGACGTTGGTGATCAATTTTATTAAATAACGATATTATATCCAAAATAGTATTTTTATAATATTTCAATTACACTTCGTATAGTACAAATAACGTTTACGCAATTAAAATATTAAACGTACAACAATTAAAAACTAAGCTAAGTTATATTTTATTACTGAAACATTAAGTATTGGGTGAAATACTTCAATCAAAATGATTGTATTTAAAACTCACAAATAAACGCGTACTAAAGTATTTAACATTTAAACGAACGGGTAAACGAACACCACATGGAGCGCGAGTGCACGGGATTAAAAGTGGGGACTGATATCGTGTAAAAAGTCACGTTTTTACCACCGATATCTCTCTCATTCTGGAGCAATACTTGGCATTTGGACTCAAACAACGCACAAATCAGTGATAATATGTTAAGAAGACCAAAACGAAGGTTGCACGACAAAAATCAAGCAAAACGGCCGAGGAACGAAGATTCCACACACGTTTGAAGATTCAAGGCATCAAAATGAGATTTCAAGAATAAAGTGCCCTTCACCAACATCCATTTTATCCAAGATGTTCGTTTTTAAAATACGAATCCAATAGAAGAAGAATCAACTAAAACGGATAAAGAATGAAGATTCTACGCCCGCCGGAAGATCCAAATGATTCGTACGCGATATCTGGAGTAGGGACCTCATCTCAGGGGCTATCTTATGTCAAAATCTTCGTTTTTGAATTACGAATCCAACAAAAAAAGAATCAACTCAAACGGGCGCATAACGAAGAAAACACGCACGAATCAAGAAACGAAGCAAAAGACGGCGAAACAGGGCGGGTGGCAGCCAGCCGCCGCCGGCCACCAGTTGGGCGGCGCCGGCCTGCTGTCCCCCGCCTCGCTTTCCTTTTTTGGCTAATTCGCGTACCTGGTGCACCACCTTTCCGCGTTGTACAGTACCCGGTGCACCACCTTTCCGCGTTGTACAGTACCTGGTGCACCTTTTTACCCACATCACGCTAATGTGCACCCCTTGATGCTAATGTGAGCCTAAACTCACCTATAAATAGAGGGCTTGGGTTCATTTGTAACACATCTCTAGATACACCTTTTAAGACACCTTCACACACACATTACACCAACTCTTTATTTATTGTAATACTTCCTTAGTTAATTAGACTAGCTAATTAACTAGTCAAGGAAGATTTGTACGGAGGTGCTCCGGGACGCATTTGTAGCTACGAGTTATTGTATTTCTATATCTGGTTTTAATCTATCTTCCATATTTAATTATGTTCGTTCTTTCATTAATAAAATTAAATACGCATGCTAGAATTGCCATGATTAGCTAAATAACTCAATTGTCTGCTATGATAGTCGTTTAGGAAATATTTAAATAAGTGATTATGTTGTATGTTATGAGATTGTGAGTGCTTTGTATCATGAATAGATGTAGGAATTGAATCTTTATCGTTTATCTGCCCAACTCATGTTGTGACTAAAACCTTATCCAAAAATGAACGTAGCTAACTCATGGGGTATAGGTCACTTAGTTATACTATGTTTGATTGAATCATTGAGCTCGGCATGGCCGGTGTTCTCTAGACCAAATTAGGATCCAAGAGACACGGAATATGGGAATATAGGTAGATCAAGATTTAATTCGGACAGACGATATTTTTGAGACAACTTTCGGAATATCTTCGATTTAATTAATACATTTGTATGCTTAGGTTTAACTATTATCTTGATTGTCTTATTGCATGTTCTTGTTTGATTGTTGCCTTAGGATTATCATACTAGTGAAATACACCTAGCCCTAATTATCGTGAAATAACATGACGGCCCCTATTCGACTGTTCTTCGATATAGTACTGGAAACGCTTATGGCGAAGTACAAACGTATAGAAGTCAAGAACGACCGAAGGTAGTTGTGTTATGAATCGATTAACAAATGTATTACTTAAGTTTTTATTTGTAATGCAAATCATCCCTGTCTTGTTGCATACTTGAGTAATGTTGATAATTCATACGAATAAGTGATGACATCTTATCTGACCGCTTAGACCAGTTTTTTCAACTTACTCCGGCGAGGGTAAAACCCGTTTACAAGATTGTTTATTCAACAAATTGTGCCATGATTCGGACGTCTATGATGACCGAGATTGGGGAATAGGATTCGAGATTAACTGTTAGATAATATGGACATGCATTTGAGAGAACTTTCGGTGTATGCTTTAATATATTCTGCAACCCACGTGACATTCTATTTGCCTGATTGTGGACACCTCCGCGTTAGCCCGATAGTAGGATTGTAGCAATAACTCACATTAACTTATGAACTTATCCTCATTAGAACTCTTCCCGCTTTAATATCACCTGAACCACTTCATAGTAGACAATCGCTTTGACTGCTGAACGCCCGAAGTAACCTCCATTTCTGATTCAATTTAGTTTAACCTTAGAATAGAAAATCCAAAACCTAAACCAACCCTTTTCGCCTTAGAAAAATATTTAAAAGTCTCTAAATTCCCCTAGTTTCAATTCGTCGTGCTTTGAAGAACGATCCTAGGTCATACTTATCCTTTGCTAGCCCTTAGATTAGCAATAGTAGTAACCCTAGGCCCCAGCCTTATAAATTAAAAACCCACTGTTGTAACCGGATAGTTATCGTTAACGACACCGACCTATTCGGGTGCAACAAGTTTTTGGCGCCGCTGCCGGGGAACGTCGGCGACCGATTTTAGGAAGTTTAGTGACTCTAGTATTTAGCGATCCTTTTGAAAGATTAACATCAATCAAAAGTTACACTTTTTGCCCTTAGGATTAGATTAGTTTTGTTTGTCCATTAACCAACCATGTCAACCCCTTATTCTGATTTGACCAACCTTACACCAAGTGGATCATTAACCCAACTTTTGGCCATTCCTTCACCAACAACCCACTTACATTCCTCAAAACAACTTTTATCTGATTTTATACTAGAACAAAATGTTATAAACAGAAGGATAGCCGGATTTCAAGAAAACATTGATGCCATGATAAAAATTTCCGACAAATTAATTTCTAACATGGAGTCTATTTTGGAAAACTTGAATTTTATTGAGGAAAGTACGTCGGCAACTACCATTCAACCCAATGATGTGTTAATCGTCACTAGGGGAGGAAAAATAACCAAAGTTGATCCACCACCACCAGATAACACCCCCGAAAACACTTCTTCGCCTACACCTACACCGAGTGAACAAGTGTCCATTGACATCCCTGTCACAACACCTGACCCATCACCAACCAAAACTCCGGATAATGTACCTCGCACGAGAATACCTTATCCCGGTAGACTTAAAAAGGAAAAGCAAGAAGCCCAATTCGGTAAATATCTGGAAATGTTTAAAAGCTTGCACTTGAATGTTAGACTATTAGATGCTTTGCCCACATGTGCCAAATTCTTTAAAGAACTTCTTTCAAACAAAGAGAAACTTAGGCAAATAGTTAGT
This sequence comes from Helichrysum umbraculigerum, assembly GCA_949592205.1. Taxonomy (NCBI): domain Eukaryota; kingdom Viridiplantae; phylum Streptophyta; class Magnoliopsida; order Asterales; family Asteraceae; genus Helichrysum; species Helichrysum umbraculigerum. Next base: position 72,342,769 of record CATIUR010000003.1, read on the forward strand.
TTACCTTTAGATGCTGAATGCTCTTTAATTGTACAACATGGTCTTCCACCTAAGTTAGGAGACACTGGACGTTTTACAATACCTTGTTTTCTCCAAGATATCCAAATTAGTAATGCCTTAGCTGACCTAGGTGCTAGTGTTAATCTTATGCCTTATTCCCTCTATAAGAAAATAGGATTAGATAACCTACTGCCTACTCGTATGACCATCCAATTAGCAGACAGATCAGTTAAACTCCCTCGAGGAATTGCTGAAGATGTCATGGTCAAGGTCGATAAGTTCATCTTTCCAGTGGACTTCATTATCATGGATTTAGAGGAAGACACCCACATCCCACTCATCCTTGGCAGACCTTTTTTAAATACTGCCAAGGCCGTAATCGATGTAAATGAGAAATCTTTAAAACTAAGAGTTGGGAAAGAGGAGGTCACCTTTAATGTCGATCGATTAATGAAGCAACCTCTAGAAGAGGACCTTGGTTTGTGCGATACTATGCAGGACATTTTTGATGAACATCTGCACGAAGTGTTGGCATTATCCAGCCAGAACCCGATACCTAACACGGTAGTCACCGTTCGAAGATTATATAACGAGGATCCTGGGCTGCAGTCCGCAATCACTTCGCCAGCAAAGTCTGAAGAACTACTATTTCCCTTGTTTGAAAAGAAGCCATCTTGCACCAATGGCAAAAAAATAGCCGTCCCATTGGGATGCGGTACACCAATACCGTGGCTAAAAAGAGATACATCCACACTCAATAACCCGAATCCAGCTCCTTCAATTAAAGAAATCCCGGATTCATTCAAAGAAATGAGTATTGAGCCACCACCATTTGAACCCCAATTAGTCAACCAACCCGAACCACTATCACTTCCAAACCCTGAATTAACCATAAACCAATCCTCGACCGCTCAATTTCAAGAATTCCAATTCACCGACGACGGAGAAATTATTCTCACCCGAAATGACAAAGTGTCCTCATCATCAGTCAACAAATACGAGCTAAAGACGAACGAATTTTCAAACCAAACCGAATGGGTCGAAATAGCATCAATCTCTACATCCGAACCTGAGATAGACGAGGCACCCTTCCAAGCTGAATATGAGAAGCTGAATAGAGACGAAATAGCTAGAATGAAGCCGTCTATTGAGGAACCACCAAACTTGGAATTAAAGGAACTACCACCTCACCTTGAGTACGCTTACCTCCATGGAACATCACAACTCCCGGTGATAATATCAAGAGTTAAAACCCGAGGAGAAAGCTCAACTCATTGATGTTCTGAAATCGCACAAGAAGGCAATTGCATGGAAAATTTCCGACATACAAGGAATTAGTCCAAACTATTGCACACACAAGATCCTTATGGAGAACGATTTCAAACCATCCGTACAGAGGCAGAGAAGGGTAAATCCTAAGATTCAGGACGTGGTTAAGCAAGAAGTTATCAAACTCTTAGATGCTAGATTAATCTACCCAATATCCGACTCACCGTGGGTTAGCCCTGTTCAAGTCGTACCGAAGAAAGGAGGAATGACGGTCATTACAAACGAAGAAAATGAGCTCATACCAACTCGGACCGTCACCGGTTGGAGGGATTGTATTGATTACCGAAAGTTAAACGAAGCAACTCGCAAGGATCACTTTCCACTTCCGTTTATTGACCAAATGCTCGAGAGGCTGTCGGGAAACGAATTCTACTGTTTCCTTGATGGATTCTCCGGTTATTTCCAAATCCCGCTCGATCCGAAGGACCAAGAGAAGACAACGTTCACGTGTCCTTATGGAACATTCGCATATCGACGAATGCCGTTTGGATTATGCAACGCACCTGCAACATTTCAGAGATGCATGGTTGCAATTTTCCATGACATGATTGAACAATGCATGGAAGTCTTCATGGACGATTTCTCAGTCTTTGGAGACTCTTTCGCATCATGTCTATCCAACCTCGATAGAATGCTCGCCAAGTGTGAAGAATCGAATCTCGTCTTGAATTGGGAAAAATGCCACTTTATGGTAAAGGAAGGAATAGTCTTAGGACATAGAATATCAAAGTCAGGAATCGAAGTAGACAAAGCCAAAGTCGAAACCATTGCGAAACTTCCACCGCCCACCAACGTTAAAGCCATTCGAAGTTTCCTAGGTCATGCTGGGTTCTACCGTCATTTTATCAAGGACTTCTCCAAGATCTCTCGACCTATCACCCACCTGTTAGGAAAAGACATCAAATTCGCATTTGACGAAAGCTGTATGAAAGCCTTTGACTACCTAAAGAAAGAACTAACCAACGCACCAATCATGGTCGCTCTGGACTGGAGCCTTCCATTTGAAATCATGTGCGACGCAAGCGATTTCGCTGTAGGGGCAGTTCTTGGGCAACGGAAAGATAATCATTTTCGGCCAATCTACTACGCTAGCAAAACTCTCACAGATGCTCAAGAGAATTATACAACCACCGAAAAAGAGCTGCTGGCTGTAGTATTCGCCTTTGATAATTTTCGATCCTACCTGATATTGTCAAAGACAATAGTGTACACGGATCACTCAGCTCTGAAGTACCTCTTCAAGAAGCAAGACGCAAAACTAAGACTGTTAAGATGGATTCTACTCCTACAAGAATTTGACATTGAGATAAAAGATAAAAAGGGAGCAGAGAATGTCGCCGTAGACCATCTGAGTCGACTTGAAAATCCATCAATGGAACAACTTGCAGAGGGGGACATCAAAGATCGATTTCCAGAAGAGCAGTTAATGAGTTTAGGAGAGCAATTGCAAGGCTCACAATTCACGGACGATCCTTGGTTTGCAGACATAGCCAATTTCGTAGTTGGAGGGATCACAAGGAAAGGAATTCTGTCATCACGAAGATAAAAGTTCTTCCGCGATATCAAGTACTACTTTTGGGATGATCCGTATTTATTTAAGGTCTGTCCCGACCAGATTATAAGAAGATGTGTCGATGGAAAGGAAGCCGAACACATCCTCCATCAAAGCCATCACGGACCCACCGGAGGACATCACGCAGCCAATTTGACAGCAAAGAAAGTATACGACTCAGGATTCTATTGGCCAACTATTTTCAGAGACGCACAAGACTTGGTGAAACGCTGCGATATTTGCCAAAGGTTTGGAAATATCACAACACGTAACGAAATGCCGTTAACGAATATCCAAGCATTTGAAATATTCGATATATGGGGATTAGACTTCATGGGACCTTTTCCGAAATCCTTCGGAAAGGAATACATTCTAGTAGCTGTCGACTACGTATCCAGATGGGCCGAAGCTCAGGCCTTCCCAACAAATGACTCGATAGTCGTAACAAAGTTCTTAAAACAGCTATTCTGTCGGTTTGGAACTCCTTGAGCGATCATCAGTGACCACGGCACACACTTTTGCAATACTCAGTTCATGAAGATATTGCAACAATATGGTGTTACCCATAAGACATCTACGGCCTACCACCCGCAGACAAATGGGCAAGCAGAAATAACAAACCGAGCGCTAAAAAGAATTTTGGAACGAACAGTTGGTCAACACAAGGAAAACTGGGCAGACAAGCTAGATGATGCGTTATAGGCATTCCGGACAGCCTACAAAACACCATCAGGAACGACCCCCTATAGGCTCGTATATGGAAAGGCATGTCATCTTCCGATCGAACTCGAATACAAAGCTTACTGGGCACTAAAGAATTGCAGCTTAGATCCTACAGTAACGGGAACGCACCGGAAAATGCAACTAAACGAGTTAGGAGAACTAAGAGATCAAGCATACGAGAGCTCCTACAAGTTCAAGGAAAGAACTAAGTTGCTCCACGATGCAAAACTACGCCCCACATGCTTCAATCCAGGTGATAAAGTTCTACTCTTTAACTCTCGATTTAAGAAATTTTCCGGTAAATTCAAAACGAGGTGGAGCGGCCCATTTACAATCTCTAAGGTTTTCCCTTATGGCGCCATTGAACTCGAGGCTCCAGACGGAAATTTTAAGGTAAACGGTCATCGTTTAAAACATTACATACAAGACTTTCCCCCATCCGAGGAAGTCTACGGTTGCAAAGCACCCTGACGAACACTTAAAGGTAGAAGAGTCAAGCTACGAGACTCGATAAACAAAGCGCTCTTGGGAGGCACCCCAAGCCTATCTTATGTTTTCAGCATTAATTTTATCTTACTGTTGTGTTTAAGCTAATCCAATTTTCTATGCAGTACCTCACCTTATGAAGGACTGATGATCTTAGACCATTAACCTTTTATATTTTGCAGGATGAGTTCGCAGTCAGACAGAGCACGAGCCCCCAGTCAGAGATGCTCGCGTACCATGCATCACTCCCGGAGTACATCACCGGGTAGTAGCATGGGGAGTGTCAGAGGATCCCAGTCACCAACCCCTAGTCTGGACGACATTTCGGCAAACTTGATGGAAGTGTACGTTCAGGAGTCATTCCTGTTACGTCCCATCCATTCCAGGTTACCGCAATCTCATCAACCAGCGGGACAGACCGCACGGACCTCTAGAGTACCCATCTTTGAGGATGGGGTTACTACTGCGGACCCTGCTGTCACTTGGTCTATACTGAGACCCCTTGAGGTCCAGCACACCGCCATCTCTGAGATCCATACTATGTTGGAACATAGAGTGTGACAACAGATCTAGCTTGAAATAGGACTGGTGTAATTATTATTATGTTTGTACATTGGTTTAGATTTGTAAATAAATATTTGTTTTGTTAGTAATATTCGTTAAACATATTATTGTGCTAAGTTAGACGAATGTTTAAATACGAAATAAATAATGGACGTTTTATGCAAAGCGAGTCGAGATCTCAGGTCGCAGCGAGTTGAGCTGTGAGGTGAGATCTGAACTCGCGAGGCATTAGTCTGGCGAGCCGAGTTCTTTGTTGGGCTTGGGCTGCGAGTTGGACCGAACTCGCAGGCCCAAGCGAGCCGAGACAAGCTGGACGTATAAATTGTTTTTCACGTTGAAAAACTAAATAACTTTGGCATTCGGTTTTCTGATATGCGAATTCAATATATCCAGAGAAAAACTTAAACCTAACGGCTAGGCTTTGACGTATTATTCGTTTAAAGTTAAGCTTTAATATACGCAATTACGAACGTATTCGTTGTTAGTAAGATAACACCGTATTGAGGGATTCCGCACCTTAATACTACAGATAACGAAGTTATCGATCCTAGAACTAGGGGACTTACATCTGGTATCAGAGCTTTCGGGCTAAATACGAGTGTGTTCGTGAGTTTTAGTAATATTGCGTTTTTGATTCGGGTCGTTTTTACGTGCTTTCTTGTAATACTAACGATCAAAATCATTCTCTGGACGTTTTAGGGTTTGTTTACGGTCGAAATTTTCAGTTTCAGTCGTAAAAATACCTTAAAAATCCGTTTTCGGGTTTAACAGCCGTTTCGCGAGTCGAGATTAGGGTTCCAGCGTCGCCTACGAACCGAGTTGAACTAGCGAGTCGAACTGAGGCTTGCGAGTCGAACCGAGATCCCTCGCGAATCGACATCACTTGCGAATCGACATCTTTAGCAATCTGAACTGAGGCTTGCGAATCAACGTATTCTGCGAGTCGAGCTGAGATTGCGAGTTGAGCTGAGTCTTGCGAGTTGAGTTTTCTGAATTCGCTGAAACAGTTTAATTTTACGTTTTTAAGATGTCTGACTTAAGTAGATTGATCGAAATGGACCACGAGGTGGGAAAGTCTAACGTTCCACCTAAGTTGTTAAGAATCGAGGATTACTACAATTGGAATGACAGATTTGAATCTTACTGTAGATTCCATGACCTGTCAATATGGATGTGTATCAAGAGTGGATACACCGCACCTACTCAAACTGTTCAGAATGCCACTGTGGTTCTTACCTATGCGAACATGAGTGATCAAGAGAAGGAAGCTTACAGAAATGAAAATAAAGCACATTCATGCATAAAGATGTGTCTTCCTAAAGAGGTCGCTCATCAATTGAAGTCTTTTCATACTGCTAGAACGCTCTGGGAAGCTCTAGAGAAAAGAGGTAAGGGAAGTCCACAGGTGAGAGCTGGCAAGAGGAGTCTTCTTAAAAAGCAGTTTACTATGTTTAAAGCTTTAAAAGGAGAAGATCTTGATGCCTATGTCACGCGTTTCTACCATCTGCTAAGTGAACTGGAATACCATGAAATTGTTGAAGAAGAAGTAGCTAAAACCGACAAGTTTCTTGAGGGTTTGCCTTCTAAATGGGAAATGTATGGCGTTATGATTAAGGATAACAAAACCAGGTATTCTACTATGACCTTAGAGCAAGTCATTGACAAGCTGAAAGGTTATGATTTCTCCAAAAAGTCAAGAGATAGTGATTATGATCAGGTTCAGAACCCTGGGTTGTATCATGGAAAGTCAAATCTTTCGACTGCGTCTTCTAGTTCGACAACTGCACTGTTAGTTGGTGATATTGGTGAAAATGGAGAAATGATTACTGAAGATCTATGCTTTATTTCCTCCTCTGGTGATGAGACAAAGGGAAAGAATTCTGAGAAGTCACCTCAAGAGCATCAGAAGATGCCCATGAGTGTGAAATCTGCTGAACAGCAACTGTCTCTTCTTGCTTCCTTTGTGGCATCATATGAGAATTATATAGAGGGAAAGATCAATGATCCTATTCTGTTTGATGAGGATTATGAGCAGATAGATCCTGATTATCTTGAGGAATTGGAGCTTCAAGATCAACTAACGTTGATATCAAGAAAGGTGAAAAATTTCCTCAAGAAAACTGGTAGAAAAGTATTGGGCAATAGATCAGGGTTTGATAAAACCAAGGTCAGATGCTTTAACTGTCAGGGTATTGGTCATTTTGCTAGAGAATGCCAAAGACCTAAAGTAGAAGCAAAAGGAAAAAAAGGTTCGGGAAGTACACTAGCTTCCAAAGCCTTAGTGGTGAAGCAGTTGGATGGCTCTTATGATTGGCAAGCTTATTCTGAGGAAGCTTTGATGGCCGAGATCGAAGAGACAACTGCTGGATCAGTGTCCTACATGCCCACTGATATGGAACAGAAAGTAGAGGTGCCTGAGTCTGAAGTGAAGGCAAGTGATGATGACGTGCTATATATGGATTCAGCTCCAGATATGAGTCCTGAAGAATTCGTGGCACGCATGGCTGAATTACAAACTGACAAGAAGAAGGTATGTTTAGATATTCTTAATCTTGCTGATGTTTGTTACTTAGTTACTGATTTACAATCTCAGAATAGTGTCTTAACTGTGTCAAATAGCAACCTGTCATCACAATTGAATATGGATAAGGAATCCTATAAGACTGTTACTTCTGAACTTGATCAAGCTATTATGGATATTCGTAGATTAAGTGATGATAAACAAGTCTTAAAAGATAAAATTAAGTCTGATGCTTTGGATAGAACAAAACTTAGAGATACCATAAGTGAAAAATCTGTTGTCATAGATGGTCTCTATATGAATATCAAAGACTTAAATGAGACAATTGCTAGTAAGGATCAGGAAATAGTGAACCTTAACTTAAGGTTAATTGAGCAAAATCGTAAACTTGAGAACTATAGGACATCTCAAATGGATAAAATGTTAGATGCTCAACGTAGTGTAAAGGACAAGACTGGGTTAGGTTACAATGATGTATCCCCTCCTTTTAATGCCAATTACACTCCTATTCCTGAAGATTCTGAAATGACAGATGCTACTCCTGAAATTTCAGTAACTAATGATCAGGAAAAGTTAGAGGCACAGAAGGATGTTATTAAGAACCCTTCATCAGATAATAGTAAGATTTCTCATTTCACCAAAATACAATTTGTATCGGGTGGAGTGATTAACGATGCTAAGACTGATGATAAGGTTAATAAGGAACAGCTTAAACCTTTAGTGCCTAAAACTCCGGATGAAAAAGCAAAAGTGAGTAAATCACGCAAGCAGATGTCATGTTTCAAGTGTCATCAAAAGGGACACGTGGCTTCGTGTTGTCCTAACAAAAAGCCTGAAACATCACATAAGCTTGTGATGGATGAAAAGACACAGACTGACTCTAGTATGACTGTAGATGGGTTAGATACCAAACCTAAGTTAGGTAATAAACCTGTTAACATTCTTAAAAGAGATGGTAAGCATAGTGTCTCCCCACCTAAACCTAAACGGCCATATACTCAAGGTGATAATTCTATCCATAAGTCTAGAGATGTGACACCATCGAGGTTTAGAACTCCAAGTAGAGGCCATAGTCATTATGAGAGTGGTACTACTTCGCGATCACATGAGTTTAATTATAATCATAGAGCTCATAATTATGTGCCTAAGAGGTTCTCCTCAAATTCACCTCTTAAGGCTGATCGTCCACAAACTAAAGCTACTTCTAAAGTAACCAAAGCTCCTGATGGGAAGGATGGTTATTTTAAAGAGCTTAAGTTTGTTGATGATAAGGGACAAACCAAGACCGTAATGGCTTGGGTCCCTCTTGATAACTGATCGTATCTTGTGTTATGTGCAGGAGTATGCTGTGAACAAGGACAGCTGGTGGTATGTAGACAGTGGATGCTCGAGGCACATGACAGGAGAAAGAAGTCTACTGAAGGACTTCAAGGAGAGTCTCAAGCAAAAAGTAAATTTTGCAGGAGATAAAGGAGGAGTAATTTCGGGAAAAGGAAAAGTTTCAAATGGAACTTTGACTCTTGAGGATGTGAACTATGTTGAAGAACTAACTCACAACCTAGTGAGTGTTTCCCAAGTCTGTGATAAAGGTCATCCAGTTTATTTCAATGAAAAGGAGGCCTTAGTCCTGAAGCCAGGTTTCAAAATTCCTGATAAATGGATATTGATGAGGGCTCCAAGGAAGAAGGACATCTATGCTATCAACATGGGTGTTCCTAACTCTTCAATGGTGTCTACATGTTTATTATCCAAGGCTTCGGAAACAGACGCATTATTATGGCATAGGAGGATGGCACACCTGAACTGGAGAAAGATGAATTATATAACCAAAAATGGTTTGGTTCTAGGTGTACCACAAAAACGTTTCGAGTCTGAGGATAAGTGTGTTCCTTGCATGAAAGGAAAACAACACAAGAAACCACACAGACCTAAGACTGAAAACTCTATCTCCTCGCCATTTGAATTGCTACATATGGATCTCTTTGGCCCTATAAGCAAGAGAAGTCTAGGTGGCAAATGGTACTGTTTGGTTGTCACAGATGATTATTCTAGATTCTCATGGGTATTCTTTTTGGGATCAAAGGATGAGACTCCTGGAATTCTAATTGAGTTCTTTGATCTAGTAGAGAATGTCTATAAAAAGAGAGTTAAGCGTATTCGTAGTGACAATGGAACAGAGTTTAAGAATTCAACGTTGAATATCTATTGCTTAAGCAAAGGGATATTACATCAATTCAGTGCACCTTATGAACCTCAACAGAATGGTGTTGCTGAAAGGAAAAATAGGACGTTGATTGAAGCTGCAAGAACAATGCTTGCTGATTCAAAGCTTCCGGTCATCTTTTGGGCAGAAGCAGTGAATACATCATGTTATGTTCTTAATAGAGTTCTTACGGTTAAGAGACATAACAAGACTTGTTATGAGCTTTTGAACAATAAGAAACCTAACTTAAAAGGGTTTGAACCCTTTGGAGTTTCATGCACCATATTAAAGACTGGACATCAAGCAAAATTTGGTGAGAAGGCTGACGAAGGATTTTTCCTAGGTTATATGCCCAATTCGCCAAACAAGAGAGTCTTTAATAAAGTCACAGGACGTTTGGAGGTAGTTTATAATATTGAGGTTACAAGCTACTCACCAGATGTTCATAAGGGCTTAGATTGGCAATTTGATTATTCTGATCTCTTTGCATCATTTAAAGTTCCTATCAGTGACTATGTCAGTGATTCAGAGATAGCTGAACATTTATTTTTTGAAGATGAGAATATTGGTCCAGCTTCAACATCAAGTGTTAAGCAGTCTGGAATTAAGACTAATGTTGACTAAGATAAAGCTTCCACAAGTGAGTCACAACAACCTTCAGAGGATAAGTCTCAAGAAACAGAAGATCTTGATGATCTTTCTACAAAGGTTGATGATATACTTACTCCTTTGAAACACTTAAGGATATCTTCTGCTCATACGGAAGATGTACCTGAATTGGAAGAGATTGGTACTAATTTGGAAGATGAGATACCGGTTGAACCAGTTACTACAACTAGAACGAGTAAGAATCTTCCCATTGAAAACATCATCGGTGATATTAATACTCCGGTTCAAACTAGACATCAATCCAGAGCTAGTACGTCTGAGAACTTAGAATACCAAAGCTTGTACACTGCAATGAAAGAGACAGGGATTCCTAATCAATGTCTATATTCATGCTTTATCTCACAAATCGAGCCTAAAAATGTTCAAATGGCTTTAAAAGAAAGTTCGTGGGTAGAAGCAATGCAAGAAGAACTATCTCAGTTCTCTAAATTACAAGTATGGGAGTTGGTTGACCTACCAAAGGGAGAATATCCAATTGGAACTAGATGGGTATTTAAGTGCAAGAGAGATGATAAAGGAATCGTTACTCGCAATAAAGCTCGTCTGGTGGTTCAAGGTTTTAATCAACAAGAAGGTATTGACTATAATGAAGTGTTTGCACCAGTTGCTAGGCTAGAAGCAATTAGAGTATTCTTAGCTTTTGCATCATATTTTGGTATAAAAGTGTATCAGTTGGATGTTAAGAGTGCCTTTTTGTATGGCAAAGTGGAAGAATTGGTGTATGTTTCACAACCGCCAGGGTTTGCTGATCCTGAGTATCCAGATAGAGTATATCGTTTGAATAAGGCTCTATATGGATTACATCAAGCACCTAGGGCATGGTATGGAACACTATCAACGTATCTACTTGAGAATGGATTTACAAGAGGATCGATTGATAGTACACTGTTTGTGAAGTGGAAAAAGAAAGACTTTCTTCTAGTGCAAGTTTATGTTGATGACATTATCTTCGGATCTTCTGATGAAAAGATGTGTCAAGAATTTGAGAAAGTCATGAGAAAAAGGTTCGAAATGTCTGCAATGGGAGAGTTGAATTTCTTCTTAGGATTACAAGTTGATCAAAAGAAGGATGGATTCTTTATTCATCAATCTAAATATACATATGAGCTATTAGAACGCTTCAAGATGGATGAAAGTAAGGTCTACAATACTCCAATTCCAGTCAATCATGGACTAGGTCCAGATACATCGAGTGATAGCGATGTGGATCCAACTCTTTATAGAGCCATGATCGGATCACTAATGTATCTAACAGCCTCTAGGCCTGACATAATGTTTGCTGTTTGTTTATGTGCAAGATATCAGGCTAATCCGAAAGAGTCACACATGCAAGCTGTTAAACGAATCTTTCGTTACCTCAAAGGGAAACCTAAGCTGGGTCTTTGGTATCCGATTGATGGAGACTTAGATCTCGTAGCTTATACTGATTCGAATTAAGGAGGATGCAATCAGAATAGGAAATCTACGACCGGAGGATGTCAATTCCTAGGAGGTAGATTAGTATCCTGGCAGTGCAAGAAGCAAACCTCGGTAGCCATTTCTACATGTGAAGCTGAGTATGTTGCAGCTGGCAGCTGTTGCTCGCAAGTCCTTTGGATTCAACAGCAACTGCGGGATTACGGGTTAAATATAACCAATACTCCTATGATGATTGATAACGAATCTACTATGTCGATCACCAATAATCCGGTGAAGCACAGTAAAACTAAGCATATTGATATTCGACATCATTTTATTAGAGATTGTGCTGAGAAGAAGTTGATAAAGTTAGTTAAGGTTCCATCATTGGATAACTTAGCAGACTTATACACAAAGGCGTTCGACAGAGCAAGATTTGAGACGTTGGTTCAACTAAACGGAATGAGAAATCCAGAGTGATTAGTCTTCCAAGGGTATTTTTGTAATAGTTAGTATTTCTGTGTTCATTAAAAAAAAAAAAAAAAAAAGGCGTATGACATTCATTTGCTTGTTACCTAAGGGGAATCGCCTTCATTTAAGTTTTTATTTGCAAAAACTAAGGGAAATGATAGTACATTAGGAGAACAAGCTTCACAATAATAAGCTGATGATCCCAGCTAGAGATCTTAGTATGTATTACTTTGATTGATTATTAATAAGCTTGGGGAATAGTTTATTAATAACTTGAAGAACAAACTTGTATATAACAGAATATCCAACCAAAAGCTTTAATATTATTAATAATACGAACACACAATTGTGTTAGGGTTTACAACCTTGAAGCTAATAACTAGAATGAATCGTATCTTCTAGGGTTTCACAGGATCTCTATTTATAACATATAGAGTCCTTTACAGAATCAAACTATTATGGAATCATATCTATTCCATAATTCTCTCTAACCGACTATATCTAACCAACAATGGTTATCTATATTACTAACAGGGGTAGTACTCGTATATTACTAACAGTGGTTGAGTACTTGATACAAAATACAAATTACATGTTCAACAGTGGCACTGTTAGACTAAAACTATTTGACAGTGGCACTGTCAATACAAAAACTCTAACAGTGGTGAACTTCTTCTAACAGCGGCAGCATACTTATACTCTGAGCAGATTCTACAGTGGCTCAGGTCTCAACAATCTCCCCCTAAACTTGATCATTCCAGCAATGAATCAAGTTTCTTCATCTTTCTTTTCATCTTTCTGAGTTTGATTCTGTTTTCTCCTTTTCTCCTCTTCTCTTCTTCTTTCCAACTCCATTCTTTTATGGAACTGATTGAGCACCATATATAAAGCATTGAATGCTCCTTCTGATATAACTGTAGTTTTCAATTGAGATGCAAGCACATTTCTTAGAGTCTGAGTTCCCAGAACATATCTTCTTTCATCAAGCATGTAGATTGACATTCCACTTCTGAATAGAATCATATGAACTCCAGCTCAGCATCAATACAATGTAGGAACAAATTGATGAATGGCTCAGGCTCAAACAGCATATTCAGACATCTTCCCAATTCTCTTTCCATAATCACCAATGAAGCCTGTCTATCTCCTTGACTGTTTAGCTCAAACAGATCTAGAATGTCCAATCTATTCACATTCTTAAGCACATCAGCAACAGATGACAAGTAGTGCTTATCCCCATTCTCTCTAACAATCTTGATCTGTTCTTTATCACCATCAGCAACTTTTGATTTAATTCCTTCCCATTCAATTATCCTTGATGATCTATCATGATTGATGTGAATATTTTCTTTATAATCCTTCACTTCTTTGATATATTTCTTCAACTCCTCTGCATCTCTCTCTAAATCAGAAACTACATTATCAGAAGCAAGAACTCCATTCCATCTGCTCTTTATATTTTGATCAGAAAGCCTTTTTAACTCTCTTTCCTTGGCTTCTATCTCCTCTTGCTCTTCCTTTTCAATTCTCTCTTCCTCCTCTCTCCTTACTTGCTCAGCAATCTTCTTTCTATCCTCCTCCAACTTTTTCTTAATGAATTTATCTTTCTGAATCCTTTTCTCAAAATCTTCCTTCTCCTCATTCTGATATTTTCCATATGCTCTTTCCAGTTTCTCTACATTCCATCCTTCAAGCACACTTCTTGGTGCATACCTATCACCAAGAATTTTGAGTAAATCCTTTTTCTTCTGAGCTGCAGTTGGAGGTTTGTTCCTTTTCTTTTCAAGCTCAGCTTGTCTTTTCAATCTTGCCTTTTCTTCATTAGCTTGTTTAAGCTTTGCAAACCCTGGATCCAAACCATCTTTATCATCCTTTCTGTTGATCATATCATAAATCTGTTGAGCAGACAAACCTTGACCTCTTGCAGCCATATCATTCAACATCTGTGTAGCTTTTTGTGATAAGGTCACCACACTTGAATCTACTAATATAACATCAACATCAGGACCTTCCTTTGTTTTAGACTCAACTGCCATTCTTAACATTCTCTCATCATGCTCCTCCTGAGCTCTTCTAGCCTCATCCAAATTAATTGGAGGCTCTACAACCTTCTTAATCTTTTTTTCTTCTTTCAATTTTCCCTTACCTTTGTCTTTTGAATCAATCTTTGGAAGATCAGACTTATGTTTGGGTGTTTGAGTAGGCTCTCTTATTGTAACAGGCACTTCTAGAGCCCTGGCAGTGGTCATTGCTGTAGCAGTGGTGTACACTGGAGTAACAGTAGGTGTACCAACAGTTGTAGGAATATTTGAAGTACTAACAGAGGTTAATACAACAGTGGTTGAAATTGTAGTAACAGGGGTTGTGATAACAGGGGTAGAAATTGTAGTAGCAGGGGTTTCTGTTGAAGTACCAACAGTGGTAGATACATCAACAGGGGTAGATACCAAACTACTAGCAGAGGTAGAAACACTACTAACAGTGGTCAAACGTTGAGTTTCAACAGGGGTTTGTACCTTAGCAGAGGAAGACTTTCTCTTTGGAATTGATTTCTTTCTATTATAAATCTTCACTCTTTCTTCCTCTTTAGCTTCAGGTTTTGACTCTATCAACTCCCCCTTACCCTTTACATCATCAGTTTCCATCTTCTCTGTTTCAACAGTTTTATCATCACTCTTTTCTTCATACATCAACCTATCACTAAAACTTACTCTTTTGCACATATCAAGATTTTCTCCCATAATATACCAGATATACAGATTAGCCACAGCCTTAAAAGGTAATCCTTTGTTCAATGGAAAAACATTTAGAGCTGGACCACTTGGTGTATCATTATCTGCAACATTTTCACCAACATACACCACCATTCTCCTATCATTCTCAGCATCTACCATCTGTTCATCCATGTCTTCATTAACCACATAATCTGAGACATTTAATTCATTTTCAGCAACTCTATCACTCATCTCTACATCAGCAGGTATATCCATGAAACTGAAATCATCTGCACCTTCAGTATCCCTATCATTGTTATCATCATGACCATCTGAATCATCACCATTCTTCTTCTTATCTTCAGGCATATCATGCTGCTTATGATCATCTTTATTCTCCCCCTTGCCTGAAGATCCCCCAATATTAGTAGCAGGCAACAAAACTCTATCAACTGCATCTTCAACAACTGATAACCTGGATTGTAAATCAATGATTTCCTCCCTCTGCTTCTTTATCAACTCACCCTGGGCAACCAACATAACCTGTTGCTCTCTTCTTAAAGCTCTTTCCTTCTCAAACTTAGTCCAAATCAGCTTGACATCATGTACCAAATCATTAATAGTCAATTCCCTAGTTACATCACTAGCCTCATCAACATTGGAGTGTGACCTCCTAGATGAATCATCGACTACATCTGCCACTGCAGATGTCCCTTTGGTATTGGTACTGGGACCTACATTTGAATCATCACCCATAGGTTCATCGAATATAGTTGCCTCTGGTTGGGTCTGATTGATGTTACCACTATCCTGCCCTGCCAGTGGGCTAGAAACAGTAGTGGCAGCCCTTCCAGAATGAACATTTTCATCAAGTATGTTCACCTGTTGTGATGGATCAGTTGACTGAGACTGTGGAGAAACAGGAATCTCCATAGCCTGTTTAGCCTTCTTGGATTTCTTGGCTTTACTTTGGGTAGGCTTTTGGTTCCCTTGTTTTCTTTTGGTGCCACCTCCTGATGTGTGTTCAGAACCAACTTGTGTTGTTGGCCTGTCATCATTTGGTCCAAGTGATGTTGGTAATACACCACCAGTGGCAGAAGGAGCAACTAACATTGTAGAAAATAATGCAGTTTCCTTCTTTGAAAAAGCATTTTGATACTGATTCATGGCTTTAATAGTCCTCAAGGATAGAGTAGAACTAACTATTACACTATCCTCTGCTGGCAAATTTGACAATTGAGTATTCAATAAAAGCTGAACAAATCTAGGGTACATGATGAATGTATCACCCTTTACATTCCTAATCATATTATCCAAGATAAACTTAGACATATTAAATTTAATACCCTGTGCCAAGCAGATAATAGGATATGCAATACTAGAACTAAATTCATTAAAACTAGTTCTCTTTTGAGACAAACATACCAGAAAAGTATGAATGTAGAACTTCCATTGAGGACAGAACCATGACTTCAAGAAAGTATATTCAGATCTTGCTTTTCCAGAACCTTCATTCCCCATATCCATTATGCCTTTAAACAAATCATCTCTTGATAATTCCAGAATGCCTCCTTCATCATCAAACTGCAGAAGTTCTCTAAGAACAATCTCAGTCACCATTACCTTCTTACCCTTGACAGTGGAATGAATGTGAGTAATTCCATTAACATTCCCTTCCTTTGCATTCTGCCAGAATTCTTGAATATGAGATCGTATCAATCTTGGAGCGACAGTAAGGGCATAAGTAACTGGACAATTACTCAAGAAATCGATAATAGGGTGAAAATACTCATCGGCTAGTTCTTTATTCAAGAAAGCCCTCATGTTGTGTTCAGAATGAACACTTAGCGTAGAAGTACCAGAATCAGATGAAGATGACGATGCCATTGATGAAATTGAAGAAAGAACGAAGAGCAGTTTACAATAAACAAATCCAAACGAGAGCAATTATTGAAGGGTTTTGAAAATTTTGAAAGCGTAATTGAAAAAGTGAAGTATTTTTGGTACTTATATGATGACAGTGCCAAGCCCTAAAAATAGAACTAACAGTGGCACTGCTGGTTATACCCAGCAGGGGCACAACTTACAAATAAGCTCAACAGGGGTACCTCACTTGGTCAATTATAGTCAACCCTTTTTAACCATCTAACAAAGCTAACAGCGGCTGATAGTCTAGCAGGGGCATCCGACCAAGGAAACTCCAGCTTAGAACTAACAGGGGCATAAACTTAGCTTTATTAGAAAACAAATTTTTTTTTTTAACCAAAATAAGAAGCAACAAATAAAACATTAGACTCCAGCTCAAGTGATGTCTCTTGACAGTGGCTGAGTCCTGCAATATTAAACTAAGAAAAACAACCAGCAGGGGTTAATCTACATAAATATACAACAGGGGTTTAAAATACATTGACAGTGGCATAAGTAAACTAACAGTGGCACCAACTGTTATCATGATGAAGCTAACAGTGGCAACACTTGACCCTGTCACATACAATATACTTCACCCCTGTTAGTATCAAATCCAGACCAAAACACTAAGTGAGATTGATCATACCAATATTAGTTATCAAAAATGTAAATCTTCCTACATCAAATGCTTTTGTAAAAAGATCTGCAAGTTGATTATCAGTATGAATTTTAAAAATATGAATCAATCTTTTATCATAACAATCTCGTATAAAATGATATCTGATCTCAATGTGTTTGGTTTTTGAATGCTTAACTGGATTTTGAATGATACTAATAGCAGAAGTATTATCAATATAAATATGAGTGTTCATGAAAGTCAAACCATAATCCAACATTTGATTCTGAATCCAAAGAACCTGTGCACAGCAACTTGATGCTGCAACATATTCTGCTTCTGCTGTAGATGTGGAAACTGTGGTCTGCTTCTTGCATTGCCATGACACTAGCCTATTTCTAAGAAATTGACATCCTCCACTTGTTGATTTTCTATCCATGTTCTCACCACCATAGTCACTATCTGTGAAAGCCTTAAGCTCAAAATCTGATCCTTTAGCATACCAAAGTCCCAAATCTGGTTGACCTTTCAAGTATCTAAAAATGCTTTTCACAGCATACATGTGTGACTGCTTTGGATTGGTTTGGTACCTAGCACAAAGACACACTGCAAACATAATATCAGGTCTAGATGAAGTTAAATACATCAAAGAACCAATCATTGACCTGTACAAGTGCACATCTACTTCCTCTCCATCACGGTCAGAATTAAGATGTTTGTGTGCCTCCATGGGAGTGCTAGCTATCTTTACATCTTTATAACCAAATTTATTCAAAATATCCTGCACATACTTCCCTTGGTTAATAAAGATTCCATCTGTCTTCTGTTTAACCTGCAATCCTAAAAAGAAAGTGAGTTCACCCATTGAACTCATCTTGAATTTCTTATGCATTAATCCCTCAAACTCTTTGCACAATGAATCCCTAGTTGACCCAAAAATAATATCATCAACATAAACCTGTACCAACAATATATCTCTCTGAACCTTCTTGGTAAACAAAGTCTTGTCAATAGTACCTCTCTTGAATCCATTCTTGAGAAGATACTCAGATAGAGTATCATACCAAGCTCTTGGTGCTTGATGTAACCCATACAAAGCTTTTTTTAATCTGCACACTCTATCTGGATATGTTGGATCTTCAAACCCTGGTGGTTGGCATACATACACCTCATCATCAATTAGACCATAAAGAAAAGCACTCTTCACATCCATTTGATAAACTTTGAAATCCTGATAAGATGCATAAGCTAAAAATAACCTAATAGCTTCTATTCTAGCAACAGGAGCAAATACATCATCATAATCAATTCCTTCTTCCTGTGTGTACCCCTGTGCTACTAACCTTGCTTTATTCTTTACCACTATTCCTCTTTCATCTCTTTTGTTTTTGAAGATCCACCTTGTGCCTATAGCTTTCTTTCCTTTTGGTAGATCAACCAAATCCCATACATCTTGCAGTTTAAACTGCAACAATTCTTCTTGCATTGACTCTATCCAACTTGGATCTTTGAGAGCTTCCAATGCCTTCTTTGGTTCCATCTGAGAAAGAAAACAAACATATAGTGAAGTATGTAAATCTTCTTCTCTTACCTTTGACTGCTGTCTGGTCAGAACAGATGAATCAATATCACCAATGACCAAATCCAATGAGTGATCTTTGTGAACCAGATACTTAGACATGGATGTATCAAGTAATTCTCTTTCCAAATTAGGACCCAAAAGATTATCCATCTCTGATTCTGAATAAGAATCTCTTTCCTCTCTTTCTTTTGAAGGCTTTGGAGTTGCTTCAGAATCTGACAAAGAAGTCCTTTCCAAAACTTGAAATGGAGGACTTTGTTCAAAATACTTGGAAGATTCATGCTCTCCTTCTGAATCATGCTGTGAATCTGTATGAGAACTCTTTGAAGTAAATGGTTGATGATTTGTTGGAGTTGAACCAGTTTCATCCTTGTTTGAACCATTTTTGCCGGTTGACCCACTTGTATCATCTGAAGGTTCATCTTGCTCTGATTGGAATGCTTCTGGAGGATCTGGAGACCAAATAGGAAACAATACATACTTCGAGTCATCTTTTTTAGTCTGACTTGAGCTTGAAGGCCCATCTTCACCTGCATCATTACCTGCATCTGTACCTGCACTAGTAGACAAATCTAGATATCTAAAAGCATGGGTTAGTGCATCAATATCAAACAATACTTCTGGACCTTTTCCTTCTACATTTGATGTATTTTCATTAGAGGTCACATCCATGGTCTCATCTATGATCCTAGTCCTTTTATTAAATACTCTATAAGCCTTGCTTTGAATAGAGTATCCAACAAATACAGCCTCATCTACCTTACTCTGAAACTTACCAAGGTGATCCCTGGTATTTAAGACAGTACAAGGACATCCAAATGGTTTTAAAAAGCTAACCAAAGGTTTTCTCTTAAAGAATAACTCATAGGGTGTCTTGTTATGAGGTTTAATGATCAAAATCCTATTCAAAACATAACAAGCAGTGCTGACTGCCTCTGCCCAAAAGGACATTGGAAGTTTAGCATCTGCTAGCATGCTTCTAGCAGCCTCAATCAGTGTCCTATTCCTCTTTTCAGCTACTCCATTTTGTTGTGGAGTCCTAGGTGCACTAAACTGTCTTTCTATACCTTTATCCTCACAGAACTTATTCATCTCATGATTCTTAAATTCTGTCCCATTATCACACCTGATGATCTTAACCTTTTGATTAGTTGAGTTCTCAATCCTAGTTATGAATGATCTAAGTATTTCACATGTCTCATCCTTGGTCCTAAGAAAGAATACCCAACTCATTCTAGAATAATCATCAGTTATCACCAAACAGTAAGATTTCTTCCCTTGACTTGCTACATTGGTAGGGCCAAACAAGTCCATATGTAACAGGTGTAAGGGAGTGGTATTGGAATTCACAAGCTTGGTCTTTTAAGAGGTCTTGTGTTGCTTGCCTTTGAGACAAGCTACACAGTGGTCACTACATTCAAATAACTTTTCAGGTAAGCCTCTCACTAGCTTATTCCTAACAAGTTTATTCATGGTCTTGTAATTCAAGTGACACATCCTCCTATGCCATAGTTCAGATTCAGAAACAGTAGCTTTAGAAATAAGACAATTAACATTTTGAGATTCCATCTTGTTTAAATCACTACAGTATACATTATCCTTTCTTGGAACTCTCATTAAAATTTTATCTTAAGGTATTTTGAGTTTTTCAGAAAGTATAAGGCATTCTGTGTCAGTGAAATAAACAGGATTTTGCTTATCTGTGATTTGACTCACACTAAGCAAATTATATCTCAATTGCTCAACATAATATACATAATTGAAAGTGAGCTTACTGCTTTTTACCTTACCTTTTCCAGTGATCTTACCTCCTTTAGGATTGCTGCCAAATGCTACATTTCCTCCATCAAATGCTTTGAAGTTCTGCAGCTTTTCCCTATCTCCAGTCATGTGCCTTGAGCAGCCAGAATCAATGTGCCATAAGCTCTTAGGCTTGCCCTGCACATATAAAAAGAGAACATATTAGTTTCTCTTGGGAACCCAAACCAATTTGGCTTTGGGTTTCCCATGAGCATTTTTGATATCAACCCTCTTAAAGGTGATTGATCTCAATGCTCCATTGATTTTGGATTCATTTGATGTAGATGCATTCTTATGTTTCCAAAAACAATCTGTTTTAGACCTGACAGGGGTTAATGGTCTGACAGTGGTCACCTTCAAATTCGTATTTATTACCCTAGCAGTGGTAGCTTTACTTGGTATAAACATTCTTTTGAAATGTTTAATACCAGCAGAGGTACCATGCCTGACAGTGGTCAAACCCTCCCCTGTTCTTGTCTTGCCTCTGTTAGCCTTTGACAGTGGCACTGCTGCAGCATTAACAGGGGCTGCAGCTTTGCCTCTGTTTGGCTTAATATTCAACATTTGTCCGTTACCACTGTTCTTGTTATTTTTAGGATTGTAGTAACAGTCCTGTTGAAGATGATTATACCTACCACAAATATAACATGATTTTCTTTTCACACATTCAAACCCATTACCCAGCCTTTGTGAAACCAATTGGTTCCAATTTCTCTGATTACCCCTGGGAATGGATTTATTTACATTATTTGCAGTATTTAAATCAGACCTGTTTGATTTACATGCACATTTATCACACTCAGATTTATCTTTCGACTTATCTTTTGATTCAATATTGACTCTTTTGTGCACATAACCTAGACCAGATCTAGATTTATTGGTTTTTCTAACTTGATCTATCTGAGCCTTTGCTTTCTCAACAAACATCTTTTTACCCTCTTCTAGTTTAGTACTATTTAGTTCAGAAACTAGATCAGTAATAGGCTTAACACAATCATCCACAGAATTACCACTAGATGAGCTATCACTATCACTCTCATCTTCCTCAGTCCAATCAGATACATCCACTTTATCAAAATTTACATTATTAGCACAATTAACTACTGGATCTACCTTTTTAACCTCCTAAGACACACCAACCTTAAGTTTTTCTAAGTCAAACTCAAGTTTAGATGGGAAGTAAGTATGATTATAAGGTGGAGGTACAGCATTAAGGTTGTAACCTAATCCAATTTTTAATTTATCATGAATTTGAGACTTGATTAAGTTTTGAACACCTTTTGAAGCATTTTCCAATTCATCTACTTTCAACCTTATTGATTCTTTATCAGAAATTGCCTCAGCCAACTTTGCACTTAGCATATCAACTTTTGTTTGTAAAGCTTTCTTTTCCCAATTCAGATATTTAATATCTAAGTGAAATTGTGATTCATTCTTTTCAAAAGCTTTTATCTGCCTTTCTAAGTTTTCAATAGCTAAAGTTGCATGTTGACTCTTTTCCACACTAGCTTTCAATTCATTACACACAACCATATTATGATCCCTATAAAATTTAACCATTTTCTTACATGTAGGAGAACATAATTTAGATTGTACCTCATATGGAATGTCTGAAGGCTCTGGTTCTTCTGTGACAGCCATCAAAGCTTGATTCTTGACTACAAGCTCTTCCTGGTCACTCCAGTCAAATCCTCCCATCCCATCTTGTGCAACCAATGAATCTGAAGTGGTGTTCTGAACAGGTACCAATCATCTTTGTGGACCAGAATTATTTCTTACAATACCATTAGAAGTATTCTGAGATCCTCCAACCTGTGGCTCTTGCATTCTCTAGCAAAGTGTCCCATCTTGTGACAGTTGAAACACTCCACCTTGCTCTTGTCAAATCCAGCTACACCATCTCTCTTGTAAGTAAAGTTTATGTTCCCTGACCTCTGCATAAACCTTTTTGCCCTTATAGTGATCATAGCCATCTGCCATCTCAAATCCATCTCTTCAAGATCCTCTTCATTAACCTGTTCCAAATCCTCTGTTGTTAAGGATGAATTCACATGGCTTGCAAAGAAAGCTTCCAAGACATTATCATTAGCACCAGATGTGCTACAACTACCAGATTCACCAACAAACACAAAAGCAGCATTGTTAGAGCTACCATTGGACAGTTTTAGAGCCAACACCTCAGGCTCAAAGTTTCTCAGATCATTGTATAGATCTTCAATCTCCTTTTCTTCAAGATCTGCACTTTGTCTAAGTCCCACAGTGTACATATTCCAATCTGTGCCTAATGATCTTAGAAACTTCCTATTCAAATCATCCTTATCAATCTTCACATTGTGATTTTCAAGATCACCCACAAGTTTTTGAAATCTATCAAAAGTCTGAGTCAAAGTTTTAGACTTTACACCTGCAAAGTTTTCAAATTGTTGTTTGAGAAGAGATCTCTTATTCTTCTTGGTGTTGTCATTACCACCAAATCTCTTAACAATTGCTTCCCTGAGAACCTGAGCATCTTCACTGTTCTCAAATTTTCTTTGATACTCATTAGGAATAGACAAAAGTAGAGTACTTAATGCCTTCCACTCTGTTGCTCTTTCTTTCCTCTCTGCATCAGTCTTTGGTGGTGGTCTTTCTTCCTTTTTACCATCTGCATCCTTAGTATAGACTGGTCCATTAGTAACTACCTCCCACATCATATAATCAGTCAGCAACATGTATTGCCTAATCCTAGTCTGCCATAGCTCAAACTCATCAGGTTTGAGCATGGGAATCTTTGTAGCTTGTATACCTTCCATTGTTTCAGTAGACATCTTATTATTTGTTGAAAAAGCTGCGAAATTCAATTACCTTCTTCAAGATCAAAGTAATATCAAGCTCTGATACCACTTGATGATCCCAGCTAGAGATCTTAGTATGTATTACTTTGATTGATTATTAATAAGCTTGCGGAATAGTTTATTAATAACTTGAAGAACAAACTTGTATATAACAGAATATCTAACCAAAAGCTTCAATATTATTAATAATACGAACACACAATTGTGTTAGGGTTTACAACCTTAAAGCTAATAACTAGAATGAATCGTATCTTCTAGGGTTTCACAAGATCTCTATTTATAACATATAGAGTCCTTTACAGAATCAAACTATTATGGAATCATATCTATTCCATAATTCTCTCTAACCGACTATATCTAACCAACAGTGGTTATCTATATTACTAACAAGGGTAGTACTCGTATATTACTAACAGTGGTTGAGTACTTGATACAAAATACAAATTACATGTTCAACAGTGGCACTGTTAGACTAAAACTATTTGACAGTGGCACTGTCAATACAAAAACTCTAACAGTGGTGAACTTCTTCTAACAGCGGCAGCATACTTATACTCTGAGCAGATTCTACAGTGGCTCAGGTCTCAACATAAGCTTAAGTCCTAAGTATGATATGGTAAATAGGTTCAAATAAAGTTGCTTTAGAACTACAGCGGTTCTATCAGGTATGTGTTTATATTTATTTGATTATACACCTATATCCACAAGTTATAATTTGTCTATTTTTAGTGAAAACTTTAGATGGCTTCATCATATGAAGTACTGGTAGGCAAATTATATGAAATTTTCTAAGTCTTAAGAAGTTAATTAATTACTTGTTTATTATCTTGTGTTACTATTTTATGATGTATGACATTAAGTCTTAATTCTTGAAGGATGGTATTGCCATACACTGTTATCATGCATGTTAATTTGAATTGGCAAATAGTAGCAATATGGGTATTAACTTAATTACTGGTAACTTTGTTGTACTAAGTACAGAACTGAAACCTTTAATTAAATTAATATTCTCAAATATATTTTGAATTATGCTAGAAGGGATCTTCTGTTGTACTACGTACAGACTTAGATAACATAGCATATTCAAAGTATGTTTGATATTTGTCTAATCTTAAAAATTCAAGTGTATGTTATATGTTTCAAAAAGATACATCATTTAGTAACCGCTACCTTGAAATTTAATGATGCAGTGTTATGAGTTTTACTTGAAATTCTTCAGTATGTCATATAATAGGAAGCACTTGATAATATTCATACTAACAATAAAGTGTTTGCTTAGAAAATTGAGTATAATTTGTTTATGTGGATCATAATACCGGTAATCGTCTTGAACTGTCTATAATTAAATATTCACTTTATGTGAGTAATGCATTTATTAATTATGCTATGTGGATAAAGGTACCTAAGATATAGTTTCATAAATATAAATGTATACATGATAAATTTAGTTGTAATTTTACAGTAATTTATTTGAATTTCATGAGGTATGTATACTACCAATCTGCTTAGACTTTTTAATATATAATTAATTGCTTATTCTTTCTAATATGATCCCTAAGCAGATAAATTCTTATTCATTTTGTTTATGTATTTTATTTTGATCAAGTGATTAATAAAATGGTACTTGATACCAATGTTTATATCGTTGTATTTTTATTTATTTATTTAAGTTTTTATGTTTATCTGAATTTACCATTCGGAATTAAATTATACTGAATATTTTTGAGTTGAACAAACGTGACAAATACAAGTGAAAATTAATTATAATTTAGACTTGTAAAATATCGGGTTTTTATTTATACTTAGAATTAAATTCGCGTTTCTATTTATTCCTGCGAGTTGACATCAACTTGCGGATCCGCCTCACATCTCGCGAATCGGATACAAAGTATAAAGGGGGTCAAACGAGTCAAGCCAACCCACCGAACCCACAAATTTCGCGAGTTCACTAAAGCTTTCGAATCCGTCACACAGGCGAAACGAGGCGATTTTTGATTTTCGCTTGATTTCGAATTTTAGAGTACGGGAACGAGTTTTTCAATCCGTAGACTTTATACATCTTCAATTTACGAACATTTAAGATATATATCAACGGATTTCACCGTGTAAATAACGAGAAATCGAAGTTTCTATAAACTTAGGGTTTCGGGTTATAAACTAAACGATTTGCGTCGATTACGATGTTATTGGACATAGATCTTTAGGGTTTATGTTAAACGAACATTAATGAACGTGAATCAATTGATAGATCAGTTGTTGTACCGACTGAGGTATTATATCTGATTAATCTTAAATATATAGAACTTGTATGATAGAGCTTATGCTAATCATAACTGTTTAATATATTCAAAATTTAGGATCCTGTTAGATCATCTAGAGGTCGTGATGGTGAGACGGCTTCAGATGATGATTCTGAGAATACATCTTCTCCTCCTCCGTCTCTTTCTGAAAGGAAGAGAAAAGGTAAGAGTGTTATGGAGGAAGGTACTGAGGAAGTTGAGATTCCTTTGATGAAGCGTCCGAGAACGCTGACTATTCGAGAAGGTTAGTATTGATTATAAAAGTTAAATAATCTTAACTTGTTGTTTATCAGGAGTTGAACTGAGACAGTTAATTCTGTATACAGTTGCTCAGGATACATCACAGGTGGAGATGGATGCACCGGTGGTTACTGAACCGATGTCTTTACCGCTTCAGGTATGAGATATAAGTTCTATAACTATGAGTGTTATGCAATTAATTAGAGTTTGAGACAGAGTAATCTGTAACAATAACTGATTTTAATTGTGTTTAACTTTACAGCATGAGGTTGCTGATCTAGTTCGTGGAGCTAATTTTCCGACGAACAAAACGGCTAGATTTGCGACAAGTTTGCTTACGCAGGCTTTGTCTCAACCTCATACACCGCTGACCAGAGATTGGCATATTGAGTCTCTTACACCGCCTGGACCAACAACGATACCTGTTACTCCGACGACTGATGCTGAAAGGATTACATCCTTAGAGTCTAGAGTAAAGGATTTAGAGAAGCTTACTTCTCAGATTCCAAAGCTGGTGTCGAGCAATCTTCTTCTTTCTCAGCAGATACTCAAACAGAGTCAATCGTACAATCTGTTGATGAAGACTCATGAGACTTTGCTTGCGGACTTCAATGTACATAGACTGAAGTTATCTTCTTTGGAGAGTCTGGTCTTGAGATCGCATTCAGGACAATCTACTCAGGGGGAGATATTGGTATATCTGGAGTCTTGCAGAGAAAATGAGCTGAAGAGAAAGAGAGATTCAGACAAGGACGATGATCCCAATGCACCGAGTGGTGAGCAGACTGGTCCTTCAAAGACTGGTGAGCAAGCTACAACTCAGGGGGAGTCTGGTGCTGGTGCTTGTGGTTCTGGAGTGGGTACAAGTGCAGATAAGACTGTACCGGGTGATACTGAAGCTGGTAAGATAGCTTAGTATTATCATAGTACTGTAATATTTGTAATAGTTTGTAGTGAACAAATGTAAACTTAATATTATTGTGTAAATATATTCGGCTTAGGATTATTATTATTTTAAGTAAAATATGTTTGATGTAATTTAAGTTTATATAATTATGTTAAGATAAAATAGTGATCGAAAGACTTTCGACTCATTGAGTAGTCGAGCGGCGTGTTCCGATTAATTTCGGCGGTCAAAATTTTATGATAACATATGCATTTTAGATTTGATTATGGACTTAAGACCGTAAGGTATATAAGTAATTAACAAGTTAAAAATGTATTCGTATTAACTAGACAAATGATATATAATTTAAAGGTTAAATTGATAATGAATGAGATCAATTAACACTTGGAAATTATATAAGGTAATTAATAGTAAATTTAAATGTTTGGTGATTATTCACAATGCATTAGAATTTAAAATTAATTAATATTTGTTAAGTAGACTTAAGAGATTTTAGATTGATTCAGGGTAATCAATAAAAGATTTTATAAGTTATATGTAAATTGCGTTTATATGTTAGGTTAAAATATACAAAAGAATTAATAAAGAAATTCTTAGATTGGTTCAGGGAAATCAATGAAGAATTTGAATTATTAATATATTTGTATTTATATTTTTCTCTAGGAATGGAAATGCTTAATCTATCAGATTCGGAAGATGACGTTTTGGATGAGATAGATGAAGAGATTGATTATGATATTGAAGAAGGAGAGTTCAAACTTCCTGAAGACTGGACTGCAGTATTTGAATATGTGATAGATGAAGGTGTTGATCTGGATGCAAATGTAGATGAACATGTTGTGAATCCATCAACGACTGAATTTGTTTTTGTAAATGAACAAGGAGAATCAGTTATTGATTTAGAAGCTTTTGAGAATGCTTCTGAAGATTCAGATACTGAAGTTGAAGAAATAGAGGACAAATACAAACATATGATTGGTAATCCTATGTTTATCCAAGAAATGCTAAAGAAGAAAAAGGAAAATAAGCCACGCATTTTGAAAGAAGTTGATATTACTGGAAAGCGTGTACTTAAAACTGGCATTATTGGATGGTATTATGACTCTGACCTGAAGCTCTTCGCGATCAAAAGGTTTGACGGGGTTCAATATTTTGAGAAGAAGCTTGCAGTGTTTAGTTCAATGCCTCGATATGAGATTCGAGACTTGGCTAGATTAGATATGATAAATCCAAGTGATGATGACTATGCTAAGTATGTTGAGCGTATCATTAGGACTGAAGGATTATCTATGAAGTTCTCAAAGATTAAGCCAAGGAAAGGAAAAACGATAAAGCTGAACGAACTCAGTAAGAGGACAGGAAGAAGAAGAAGGAAGAAGGTTTATCCAGCGGTTAACTGTATTAAGCAAATACCTATGAAGACTATGCCTCAGAATATTTTGGGAAAATTGAAATATTGGGGGGTAGATGCTGGAACAGGGGAAGCCTTTATGATTGAAGCTGATGATGATTATCCTGATGGCGAAAAAGAGATTCTTCGTGTATATGATCACAGACATCTGATGAACTTATCAAAGGAAGATCTGATTATGTTGTACAAGAACAAGATCAAATCTACTGTTGGTTGGGGTGATTTAGCACGAGATTATCACAGGATGGTTAAAACATGCATCAAGCTTAAAATTTTCGCAGGCAGTAAGATTTACAAATGAAGATCAAAGACAGCGTGAAGATAAAGACGCTAGAGCTATTGTCAAGGGGGAGTCTGTTGGAACATAGAGTATGACAACAGATCTAGCTTGAAATAGGACTGGTGTAATTATTATTATGTTTGTACATTGGTTTAGATTTGTAAATAAATATTTGTTTTGTTAGTAATATTCGTTAAACATATTATTGTGCTAAGTTAGACGAATGTTTAAATACGAAATAAATAATGGACGTTTTATGCAAAGCGAGTCGAGATCTCAGGTCGCAGCAAGTTGAGCTGTGAGGTGAGATCTGAACTCGCGAGGCATTAGTCTGGCGAGCCGAGTTCTTTGTTGGGCTTGGGCTACGAGTTGGACCGAACTCACAGGCCCAAGCGAGCCGAGACAAGCTGGACGTATAAATTGTTTTTCACGTTGAAAAACTAAATAACTTTGGCATTCGGTTTTCTGATCTGCGAATTCAATATATCCAGAGAAAAACTTAAACCTAACGGCTAGGCTTTGACGTATTATTCGTTTAAAGTTAAGCTTTAATATACGCAATTACGAACGTATTCGTTGCTAGTAAGATAACACCGTATTGAGGGATTCCGCACCTTAATACTACAGATAACGAAGTTATCGATCCTAGAACTAGGGGACTTACATACTACCCTGGGCCTTACCTCTACACCTGTGTGCCCCTTTCAGATGGGACCTGATCCCGCTCCGCACATTCCACCATGGGATTTATTCCCATCTTGGAGCTTGACTGCGCAGGACCAGCCCACTTTTATGGCCCCACTAGAGGAAGAAGCTGCTACAGTGGACGCTTGGATCCAGGATCCAGAGAGTGGCGCTGCATCACCTGTATACACCATCGAGGAGTCGGCATCTCCTACATCGATCGTGGAAAACACGATCTTTATGGACGATGACTTCACTGACTGGGAGGCACTCTATGCTGACATGAATTAGCCGTTTTTAGTTTTATTTATGTATTGACTTGTGTTAACATTTGTGTTTTATGAAGGGTGTGGACTATGCAGAATTTGGAATAGGATTTATGGAACGAGTTCATTTTTAATGAGCCTGGTCCATGTCCGGCGAATTCACACACTTGAACCTGGTCCATTAAATCCAGTGGCATCACACACAGCACAAGGAAGTGTCTCTTCTAACCTTACTTTGCTTGAACCACACAAGAATTTTAAGAAAAACTCTAAGTGTGGGATTATTACTCACAAATAGAGAATAACTTTGAAAATATTGACCCGTATTCAAAATCTAAGTGTGGGATTAACCTAACTTAGAGATAGAGAACATTAGGGACAATGTTCTTTTAAGTGTGGGATAGCAGTAGTATTCACTACTGTATTGTAACATAAACTTTTGATCAAGCTTTTTAGCAAAACTCATATTTTTAGCAAAATTTTCAAAATTTTTGAATCATGGGAAGCCCAAAAAGGGTATTTTCGGTCAACAAAAATTCAAAAGGCTTGGCAAATTGACCACGACGAGCAAAACTCTTTGATAACTTTCAAACTAAGTTTCAAACAAGAAATCGCATGACTAGGCGCAAAACCACCAAAAAATGAGTGAGGAATCTTGAGCCATATAAAAGCATTCACCTTTAATGCTTCACTTTTTCGTTTGTGAGTGTGCCGTTGTATGCCTTCTCAAGTTAGAACTTGTTCGAAGAATGCATTTCAAAATTACAAAAATGAGCGTCATACGTGACGAAGGTGCAATTAGAGGATCTTGACATTCCATAGGACAAAACCCTCTCGTAAAGCTCCCATTTTCAAGCCTAACCCTGCCAATGTCCATTTTCGGCATTGAATATCATTTAGAAAACTTGTTGAGCCTTAGCCTTTTCGTTTCAAATACTCACTTCAAAAAAAAAAAAAAAAACAAAAAAAAAAAAAACAAAAAAAACCAATTCTTTCTTTACATCTCTTGTCCATAGCCTAAGTTTCCGTTCTGTCAGCGAAACTACTACAAGAAACAAAACTCTAGAAGGAATCCCCAAAAGGGAAAAGAATATCATCCACGAAAGGACTCCAGAGAAAGCACAAACAAAGCTGCCAAAGAAATTGAAGAGCTAAAAGACCCGATGATCATTTAAGGCCAAGGAAAGGTTCTTCAGAGAAGAAAAAGTCACGAAAAGAAGGCTCTCAAAGAGAGAAATCCAAAAAGAGGTATCATCTAAAACATCAAAGGCAAGTCATCACTCTTAGGCTATACTAAACCCCCAATTAAATCACCTGCCAAAACCCTTGTTCCATACACCATCTTCACCCTCTTGCGAATGTCTAGGGATAATTAGCACCGCCCTCACTTAGGTATTATAGATTTGATTTTTGATCAAGCTTATGACAACGGAAGAGCTACATGAATGGCCCCTGAGTGAATTAGAAGTTAGGAAACCCGATACACTTGAGTGAACTGAGTGACCACCTGTGAGGGCCCCAGTCATGTATATCTTACATTATGGAGATTGAAAAGAAAGCTTGTTAGAACCAAAAGTTTGGGGGAACATCAAGGGATGGAACCTTGTCCGAAATCTTTCTACCAAACCTGCAGGAATCAAAGTTCTCCGGAATATGAAGACACCCTTCCAGCCTTTCACAAACTTGCTGAAGGTTTGCTTGAGGACAAGCAAAATTCTAAGTGTGGGATACTTGATATCGTGTAAAAAAGTCACGTTTTTACCACCGATATCTCTCTCATTCTGGAGCAATACTTGGCATTTGGACTCAAACAACGCACAAATAAGTGATAATATGTTAAGAAGACCAAAACGAAGGTTGCACGACAAAAATCAAGCAAAACGGCCGAGGAACGAAGATTCCACACACGTTTGAAGATTCAAGGCATCAAAATGAGATTTCAAGACTAAAGTGCCCTTCACCAACATCCATTTAATCCAAGATGTTCGTTTTTAAAATACGAATCCAACAGAAGAAGAATCAACTAAAACGGATAAAGAATGAAGATTCTACGCCCGCCGGAAGATCCAAATGATTTGTACGCAATATCTGGAGTTAGGAACCTCATCTCAGGGGCTAACTTATATCAAAATCTTTGTTTTTGAATTACGAATCCAACAAAAAAAGAATCAACTAAAACGGGAGCATAACGAAGAAAACACTCACGAATCAAGAAATGAAGCAAAAGACGGCGAAACGGGGCGGGTGGCAGCCAGCCGCCGCCGGCCTACCACCAGCCGCCGCCGGCCACCAGCTGGGCGGCGCCGGCCTGCTGTCCCCCGCCTCACTTTCCTTTTTTGGCTAATTCGCGTACCTGGTGCACCACCTTTCCGCGTTGTACAGTACCCGGTGCACCACCTTTCCGCGTTGTACAGTACCTGGTGCACCTTTTTACCCACATTACGCTAATGTGCACCCCTTGATGCTAATGTGAGCCTAAACTCACCAATAAATAGAGGGCTTGGGTTCATTTGTAACACATCTCTATATACACCTTTTAAGACACCTTCACACACACATTACACCAACTCTTTATTTATTGTAATACTTCCTTAGTTAATTAGACTAGCTAATTAACTAGTCAAGGAAGATTTGTACGGAGGTGCTCCGGGACGCATTTGTAGCTACGAGTTATTGTATTTCTTTATCAGGTTTTAATCTATCTTCCATATTTAATTATGTTCGTTCTTTTTTTAATAAAATTAAATATGCATGCTAGAATTGCCATGATTAGCTAAGTAACTCAATTGTCTGCTATGATAGTCGTTTAGGAAAGATTTAAATATGTGATTATGTTGTATGTTAGGAGATTGCGAGTGCTTTGTATCATGAATAGATGTAGGAATTGAATCTTTATCGTTTATCTGCCCAACTCATGTTGTGACTAAAACCTTATCCAAAAATGATCGTAGCTAACTCATGGGGTATAGGTCACTTAGTTATACTATGTTTGATTGAATCATTGAGCTCGGCATGGCCGGTGTTCTCTAGACCAAATTAGGATCCAATGGACACGGAATATGGGAATAGAGGTAAATCAAGATTTAATTCGGACATACGATATTTTTGAGACAACTTTCGGAATATCCTCGATTTAATTAATACATTTGTATGCTTAGGTTTAACTATTATCTTGATTGTCTTATTGCATGTTCTTGTTTGATTGTTGCCTTAGGATTATCATACTAGTGAAATACACCTAGCCCTAATTATCGTGAAATAACATGACGGCCCCTATTCGACTGTTCTTCGATATAGTACTGGAAACGCTTATGGTGAAGTACAAACGTATGGAAGTCAAGAACGACCGAAGGTAGTTGTGTTATGAATCGATTAACAATTGTATTACTTAACTTTCTATTTGTAATGCAAATCATCCCTGTCTTGTTGCATACTTGAGTAATGTTGATAATTCATACGAATAAGTGATGACATCTTATCTGACCGCTTAGACCGGTTTTTCCAACTTACTCCGACGAGGGTAAAACCCGTTTACAAAATTGTTTATTCAACAAATTGTGCCATGATTCGGACGTCTATGATGACCGAGATTGGGGAATAGGATTCGAGATTAACTGTTAGATAATATGGACATGCATTTGAGAGAACTTTCGGTGTATGCTTTAATATATTCTGCAACTCACGTGACATTCTATTTGCCTGATTGTGGACACCTCCGCATTAGCCCGATAGTAGGATTGCAGCAATAACTCACATTAACTTATGAACTTATCCTCATTAGAACTTTTCCCGCTTTAATATCACCTGAACCACTTCATAGTAGACAATCGCTTTGACTGCTGAACGCCCGAAGTAACCTCCATTTCTGATTCAATTTAGTTTAACATTAGAATAGAAAATCCAAAACCTAAACCAACCCTTTTCGCCTTAGCTAAATTCTTAGAAGTCTCTAAATTCCCCTAGTTTCAATTCGTCGTGCTTTGAAGAACGATCCTAGGTCATACTTATCCTTTGCTAGCCCTTAGATTAGCAATAGTAGTAACCCTAGGCCCCAGCCTTATAAATTAAAAACCTACTATTGTAACCGGATAGTTATCGTTAACGACACCGACCTATTCAGGTGCAACAGGGACCCCCACCTCGGTGGGCCCCCACCGAAGTCAGCCAAGAAAAGGGGTTCCCACCCCCTTTTCCCTCCCATTCTCCATCTTCCTCTCTCTCTCTTCTCTTCTTTTCTCTCAAAATATCACCACACCTCCACCACTATTAATCACCATTTACTACCACTAAACGACATCGGATCACCGGAGCCCTTTGGAAGAAAAGAATCACCACGTCACGATCTATCTTTCTATCTTTTCGGAATTTCCATTCGACACTTTGTAAGTTTTCGACAAATCCCGCAACTCTATTATTTTAAGTGTTTTTGACTTGTGATTGTTTAGATAAACTTGAAATGTCCATTTATGGGTTGGGTAAAATAATCGGACCAAAAACGAAAACCGGAAAACTCGTTTTCGACACAAATTCCGGCCATCAGACCGTAATGTCGCTTTTGGACCAGACCTTATGTGACGTCAGCTACAACGTCGCAAAGCCTCGCACAATGTCTGTGACACCCGTCAAAATTAGGACTAGTGATTAGTACCTAATCAAGTTTTAATACATGTAATTAGTTTTGTGTTAGGCTAATTTGTGTATCAAATAATATATTGTTGAATATATACAAGTATGCGATTTGATTAAATCGTACAAGTTCCAAATCGAATATAATTCGGTTCAATTAAATACGGACTTTGGTGAACAATTTTATTAAATAATATAATATTATTTAATAACACAACTATATCCAAAATATTATTTTTATAATATTTAGTATCCATTTCGTGTTGTACAAATAAAATTTACGCGATTGAAATGTAAACGCACAAACAAAACGAAACAATTTAAGTTACATTATATAACTCAAATATTAAGTATTTGGCTAAATACTTCAATGAAAATATTAGATAAGTATTCACTTTTTAAAATGTATATTTAAACGCGTATTAAAGTAATTAAACAATTAAACGATCGGGAAAACGAACACCGCACGGAGCGCGAATACAAGAAGCAAAAAGTGGAGACCCACACCTCGGTGGGCCCCCACCGAATCAGCCAAGATAGGGAAATCCCCCACCTTTTTCCCATAATCAACATCATCACCATCTTCTTTCTCTCTCTCTCTCTCTTTCATTTTCTTTCAAAAACAACCATCAAACCACCACCTTAAATCCTTAAATCACACCACAAAACGACCTCAAATCGCAAATCTAATTAGGGAATAACGACCACCTCGCGACGATCTACACTTCCATCTTTCCGGAACCTCACAACAACCAAAGCAAAAAGCTCAATACCATCCAAGTTTATAACACCAATTCTGAGCCCAAACGTAGCTACACTGGGGACAGGCCATACTGTTCCAAGTGTAACTATCATCACCATGGTCCATGCAAGTCTCCCTGCAACAACTGCAGGAAGTACGGGCATTCCTCTAAGGATTGCAGAGCTCCCAAACCCAACAATAACACCCAACAACCCAAATCCTGTTATGGATGTGGAGAGACTGGACACTTCAGAGATGCGTGACCTAAACGGAAGAACAACAACGCAAAAGGAAGGGCTTTTGTTCTCAATGCTGGAGATGCCCGTCAGGACCCGAATGTGGTCACGGGTATGTTCCTCCTCAACAACTTAACTGCTTCTGTTCTATTTGATACTGGTGCTGATAGAAGCTTTATTTTCGATGAGTTTTGTCCACTACTTGACATCACCCCCGTTGCCTTAGATGTTAAGTACACCGTAGAACTTGCAAATGGTAAACTGATAGAAACCGATAGTGTGATACCTAATTGCACTTTAAACCTAGCCAATGAAACCTTCTCAATCGATCTTATACCTGTTGAAATAGGAAGTTTCGACGTCATTATTGGTATGGATTGGTTATCCAAACACCGCGCTGAAATCATCTGTTACGAAAAGGTCGTTCGAATCCCTCTCGCCGCCGGTAGAACCTTGGTCATACAGGGGGAGACCGGTGGGACGAGACTCAATATCATATCTTGCTTGAAAACCCAGAAATTTCTGAGGAAGGGTTACCCAGCAATCCTCGCACACATCATGGAGAAGAAGTCGGAGGAGAAGCGACTTGAGGATGTGCCGATCGTTCGAGACTTTCCAGAAGTCTTTCCTGAAGAACTGCCTGGTCTACCACCACCTAGACAGGTTGAGTTCTCAATCGATCTCGTGCCAGGTGCCGCACCTGTGGCCCGAGCACCATACCGTTTAGCCCCATCCGAACTTCAGGAGTTGTCCACCCAATTACAGGAACTCCTGGACAGAGGATTCATCAGACCGAGTTCTTCGCCTTGGGGAGCTCCGGTCCTGTTTGTTAAAAAGAAGGACGGTTCATTCCGAATGTGTATCGACTATCGAGAGTTGAACAAGTTAACCGTCAAGAACCGATATCCACTTCTACGCATCGATGACCTGTTTGACCAACTTCAAGGGTCGAGTTTCTATTCAAAGATCGATCTTCGATCAGGTTATCATCAACTACGTGTTCGCGACACTGATATCCCAAAAACTGCTTTCAGAACCCGTTATGGGCATTACGAATTCCAGGTGATGCCATTTGGTCTAACCAACACACCGGCTGTATTCATGGACCTTATGAATCAGGTGTGCAAACCTTATCTCGACAAGTTTGTCATCTTTTTCATCGACGACATCCTCATATACTCGCGAGGCGAACAAGAACACTCGCAACATCTCAAAACCATCATAGAACTGCTTAGACACGAGCTTTACGACAAATTCTCCAAGTGTGAGTTCTGGATACAAACCGTTCAATTCCTTGGACACGTTATCGATAGTCAAGGAATTCATGTAGATCCTTCAAAAATTGAGGCTATCAAAAATTGGCAATCGCCGACAACTCCAACAGAAGTACGGCAGTTTTTAGGACTGGCCGGCTACTATCGACGATTCATCGAGAACTTCTCAAAAATAGCGTTGCCACTCACGACACTGACTCAGAAAGACAAAAAGTTCGACTGGACTGAAAAACAAGAGTCATCATTCCAACTTCTGAAACAAAAGCTTTGCAGTGCTTCAATCTTATCATTACCCGAAGGCACCGATGACTTTGTGGTATACTGTGATGCTTCTCATCAAGGTCTCGGTTGCGTGTTGATGCAACGGGACAAAGTCATTGCTTACGCCTCACGACAACTCAAAATTCACGAAAAGAACTACACCACTCATGACCTCGAACTTGGAGCAGTTGTTTTTAATTTGCTCTCAAGATCTGGAGACGTTATCTCTACGGCACTAAGTGCACCATCTTTACCGACCACAAAAGTCTCCAGCATATCTTCGATCAAAAGGATCTCAACATGAGGCAACGTCGATGGGTCGAGTTCCTTACTGATTATGACTGCGAAATCAAATACCATCCGGGGAAAGCAAATGTTGTTGCTGACGCCCTCAGTCGAAAGGAACGATCGAAACCACTTCGAGTCCGAGCCCTCAGTATGACAATTCACAACGATCTAAACGTTCAAATTCTCGCTGCACAACTCGAAGCCTTGAAACCCGACAACATCAAAAACGAAGCCTTACGAGGAATGGATAAACAATTTGAAATCAAACCTAACGGAGTTAGGTGTTTCTTAAACCGAATCTGGTTGCCTAGTTTTAGGAACCTGCGAGACTTGGTGATGGATGAAGCTCACAAGTCCAAATACTCTATTCACCCGGGGTCCTATAAAATGTACCACGGCATCAAGGATTTCTATTGGTGGCCGAACATGAAAGCCGAGATCGCCACCTATGTCAGCAAGTGTCTTACTTGCTCAAAAGTCAAAGCCGAATATCAAAAGCCTTCTGGCTTACTTCAACAACCCGACATTCCTGAATGGAAATGGGAACAGATCGCCATGGATTTCATAACCAAACTACCCAAGTCATCGAGTGGTTACGATACCATTTGGGTGATCGTCGACCGTCTCACCAAGTCTGCTCACTTCTTGGCGATCAAAGAAACCGACAAAATGGAACGCCTTATGTGAATTTATCTGAAAGAAATCGTAAACCGACACGGTGTTCCAATCTCGATTATCTCCGATAGGGATAATCGTTTCACATCTTGCTTTTGGCAATCACTTCAAAAATCACTGGGAACCCGTCTTGACATGAGTACCGCATACCATCCTCAAACCGACGGCCAAAGTGAACGAACAATTCAAACACTTGAGGATATGCTACGAGCCTGCGTAGTTGACTTCGGTGTAAACTGGGAACGACACCTACTATTGTGCGAGTTTTCGTACAACAACAACTATCACACCAGCATCAAGGCTGCACCTTTCGAGGCACTTTACGGTCGTAAGTGCCGATCATCTATCTGTTGGACCGAAGTTGGGGACAACCAACTCACGGGTCCAGAAATCATTCACGAAACAACCGAGAAAATCTTCGAGATTCAAAACAAGCTCAAAGCCGCACGTGATCGTCAGAAAAGTTATGCTGACGTGAGACGCAAACCACTCGAGTTCCAGGTTGGGGACCGAGTACTACTCAAAGTATCGCCTTGGAAAGGCGTAATTCGATTCGGCAAACGAGAGAAGTTAAATCCCGAGTACATTGGGCCATTCGAGATCCTCGAGAGGATTGGTCCAGTGGCATATCGATTGCAGCTGCCATCCGAACTCAGCAGTGTGCACCCCACTTTTCACATCTCAAATTTGAAAAAGTGTCTGTCTGATGAGACACTTATCATTCCACTCAATGAGATTCGAGTTGACGACAAGCTTCACTTCGTTGAAGAACCCGCCAAAATCATGGACCGTGAGGTCAAGCAACTCAAACAAAGTCGTATTCCCATCGTCAAGGTTAGGTGGAATTCGCGGCGTGGTCCGGAATTCACCTGGGAACGGGAAGATCAGATGAAACTCAAGTTTCCTCAGTTATTCGCTGATGCTACTTCAAACACGACTTCAAGCTAAAATTTCGGGACGAAATTCTTCTAACAGGGGGAGAATGTGACACCCGTCAAAATTAGGACCAGTGATTAGTACCTAATCAATTTTAATACAAGTAATTAGTTCTGTGTTAGGCTAATTTATGTATCAAATAATATATTGTTGAATATATACAAGTATGCGATTTGATTAAATCGTACAAGTTCCAAATCGAATATAATTCGGTTCAATTAAATACGGACGTTGGTGAACAATTTTATTAAATAATATAATATTATTTAATAACACAACTATATCCAAAATATTATTTTTATAATATTTAGTATCCATTTCGTATCGTACAAATAAAATTTACGCGATTGAAATGTAAACGCACAAACAAAACGAAACAATTTAAGTTACAGTATATAACTCAAATATTAAGTATTTGGCTAAACACTTCAATGAAAATATTAGATAAGTATTCACTTTTTAAAATGTATATTTAAACGCGTATTAAAGTAATTAAACAATTAAACGATCGGGAAAACGAACACCGCACGGAGCGCGAATACACGGAGCAAAAAGTGGAGACCCACACCTCGTGGGCCCCCACCGAATCAGCCAAGATGGGGAAATCCCCCACCTTTTTCCCATAATCAACATCATCACCATCTTCTTTCTCTCTCTCTCTTTCATTTTCTTTCAAAAACAACCATCAAACCACCACCTTAAATCCTTAAATCACACCACAAAACGACCTCAAATCGCAAATCTAATTAGGGAATAACGACCACCTCGCGACGATCTACACTTCCATCTTTCCGGAATTTCATTTTTACACCGCGTAAGTTTCCGACAAAAACCCGAAACTCTCCGATTTCACTCATTTTTACATGTTTGTAGTTTATATAAGCTTAAAATGTCCTTATAAGGGTTGGGCAAAAGATTTGGAACAAGTGGTCGCCGGAAAACACGTTTTCGGCTCAAAATCCGGCGAACAGTTGGAAGTGTCGCTAGTGTGCCAAAAACAGTACTAGCGACACTAGCCAAGTGTCGCTATGCCTAAGTGTCGCCCCAATAGCGACACTACTTAAGTGTCGCTGAATTACTTAACCAGATTTAACTTAGCGACACTCCCTTAGTGACGCCAAAATTCGTAAGTGTCGCCTATAGCGACACTAATCAAGTGTCGCCCTTCAATTAAAAATCAGAAATCTAGCGACAGTCATCAAGTGTCGCCTAACAAGTGCCGCCTGTAGCGACACTCACCTAGTGTCGCCTAATTAGTGTCGCCTATAGCGACACTAGCTTAGTGTCTCCAAAAACAGAATATTTACAACTCATTTTTACTAAGTGTCGAGACCAAAAGTTTATCACTTGATTTCACCCAAATTCAAGTCCAGATGCGTTTTTCACCAAAGCAACTTAGTAGAAATAAAGATTTTTCGAGCTGACTTTCGACCCCAACCAGGGGCCAGCCCCTTGGACCCCGCCAGGGGTTGCCACCCCTGGAACCCCGCTAACCTGGGGCGCTGCCCCCGGACCCCCGTTACCTAAAAGTTTGTAAACACTTTTTAAGTACAACATGTCAAAATTAAAATAATAATATCGAGATTATTATTACAAACAATCACCAACGGGTCGTACACGTTTTTTTCGAAAATTAAGTCAATCAACCAAATCGGGGTAATTTGGACAAACAACTACAAAGGTAGTCTTTGTAACTATCTACACATATTAATAACCATCGCGCGTATTGAACGCCCTCAGGTTACAAGTTTCTGGACATCAATTCACAAGCTAATCAATTCGAGTTTATTCCCATAAACACGCAAGGCTCAGGTGAGTCTCATGGCCCCTATTTTACTGCTTTTCAATCAGGGGTGTGATATTATTGCTCGTTTTGTTTTACAAGTTGAACGCAAGTACAAATCAAATCAAATACTACATGAGTTTCAAGCTAATCAATTTAAAGCCCTCCATAGCATAGTCTGGTAATACGTAGTAGCATGAATGTTAGTATATGATATCATATAGGATTGACAATCCTCGTCCGGGTTAGCACGCACTAACTGGTCAAACGGACGTATTAGCATTTGGGAAGACGAGTGTAGATTAGGCACTCGTAGGAGGCATTCAAGTTGGGTTTCCTTAATTGGACCTGACACTCAAGTTAAGCTCAGACTATATGCTCATGGCTGTATAACTTTTATTTTGCTTAATTGCATTTTAAATTCAATTATAAATCTTGCGGTTCATACAAATATGTGTTGACATACAAACCTGTGAGCTCACCAGCGTTTCGCTGACCCATTTTAGCATGTATCACAGGTAACCAGCAGTAGGTTGGACTGCTCAATCAGGATCAAATAGCTCGAGTCAGCATGCAAACAATCAGAGATTTAGCTGCATTATTATATTTTGTATAGATTAATTATGTATTTAAATATCTCAATTTCAACCGAGGTAATGTAAATATATTTTTGATGTAAACTTTGATTTTATCAATACAAGTTGTAAACGACGCATATAGAGTCTTTCATTATATCTTATGTGCTGTGATATGTAATTAGTCGCGCCCCGACCCGAACCGCTTCCGCATCATAATTTGGGGGTGCGACAATGTCGCATGGTGCGACATCAGCCACAACGTCGCACTAAGTTGCTAAAGTCGCACATAGCGACACCGACCTCTACGTCGCTAGAACCAACAACGTCGCATATAGCGACATAACACGTAATGTCGCATTAAATTGCGAACGTCGCACTTAGTAACGCCATGATCAACGTCGCAGTTACGGCATGCGACACTACGCCTAATGTCGCAAATAACAGAACCTAGAAAACTCAGATTTTACTAAGTGTCGAGACCTGAAATTTATCACTTGATTATACCCAAATTCAAATCCTAGATGCGTTTTCACCAAAGCAATGTAGTATAAATAAAAAATTTTCGAGCTGACTTGGCACCTCGACCCCAACCAAGGGCCAGCCCCTTGGACCCCGCCAGGGGTTGCCACCCATGAAACCCCGCTTACCAGGGGCGCTGCCCCCGGACCCCCGTCATTAAAAGTTGTAATCACTTTTTCATCTAAGCGTCGAACACTTACAAAAACTTATACAATACAAGGAAACATGTAATAATACTTTAAGATTACTATTCCAAACCGTCACCAACGGGCCGTACACGTTTTCAAAACTCGAATCAAACAACCAAATCGTAGTAATTTGGACATTCTAGTTGAACGAACAACTACAAGGGTGATCTTTTGAGATACCCAATCATGTTTATAACCAACGCGTGTCGTGGACACCCTCAGGTTACGAGTCTTCGGACAATCATTAATCAGCTAATCAACTCACGCTTATTGATTTAACGCTTCAAGACTCATGTGAGTCTTACAGCCCCACTTTTACTGTTTTACATACGGGGTGAGATACATTGCTTACTTTTCTTGAACACAAGTACGAACTATTCATTTTACTATACGGGATTGCATGAGTTACTTACTTTCTACTGAAGTCTCTCCATCATATATCGTTAGTTATGGACTTAAGCGCGAACACTAGTTAATGGATCCATTAGGGAAATGACCCTCCCCGCCCGGGGTAGTAGCGCTACCACGAACCGTACTGTATAAACGGGCGACTATTATTCGTTACTTATGCTTGCTCAGTTACGAGCATGTCACGGGAGCAACTTATTACTTACGGGTTAAGCTTCGATTATGAGCCTCATGGCAATGGTATAACTTAATTATTTTACATTTGCAGGATTGCAAATACTTGATTTACGCCTACGGGCACTACTGATGAAATCTTGTGTTCAAAAACTGACATTACTTACAAACCTGTGAGATTCACCAACATTCATGTTGACCTTTTAGCATGTATTCTCAGGTACACTTACGGAGTAGGATTACTCCCGGACATAGCTAGAGTCGCATGATTTCAACACAACTGCATTAACGGAGATTCTTAGCATTATCTTTCGTATATTTTGATTATGTAATAGAATCTCCCGCTATACGCGCGGACTCTAGAGAACTACATTTTGTATACGAAAACATTAAGTTTTCAAACATTTAAATCATATGGAAATGAAACTGTTTTACAACGTCTCATTTAGAGGTCGTTTGCTATATTATCTTATGTTATGTGATTATTGATTAGTAGCACCCCAAACCTTGCTTCCGCCAAACAGTGAATTTGGGGGTGTTACACATACATTGCTTGCGAGCAACACTGTTCGATATCACGGTTAGAGTGATACAAAACGATGCCACGGTAAAGTGGGCACAAAACGAGATCACGGTAAAGTGATTCAAAACGATATCGTGGTAAAGCGATACAAATCATAAACACACGAGTTGATACTCGCACTCATTAACGGATCGGCGAGCTTACACTCGAGGTCGTTAACTCAGTATTTGGCTAAATACTCAATTATAGTTCTGCGGGACTACACTTATATGTTGCTTGGAAGCAACACTCTATGCTAGGTGGCACTCTAGTACCTTACTACTAAATAAGTAATGCTATTACTTGTTATCATATGACGTGGTCATACACTTACTCGATTTATACTCAGGCAT
The DNA here is from genome assembly GCA_949592205.1 of Helichrysum umbraculigerum. Taxonomy (NCBI): domain Eukaryota; kingdom Viridiplantae; phylum Streptophyta; class Magnoliopsida; order Asterales; family Asteraceae; genus Helichrysum; species Helichrysum umbraculigerum. The sequence goes on from CATIUR010000003.1 coordinate 72,385,830, forward strand.
GTAATGCCTCATGTTATAGATTTACTTATACTTGATTGGTATCTAGGCATGGATTGCCACTCCCTCGATATGACTCGGTCATACACTTATTCGATTAGTACTTAGGCATGTAATGCCTCACATATGTAGACATACTTACACCTGATAGGTAACTAGGCATGGAATGCCATATTCCCTTAATGTACTTAGGTACACACCACAACTGTATAATACTACAAATCTAAATCGTAGTTTCTGAACTACTTTTCAAACATACACAGTTTATACTTCATGTTTTCAACTAACAAACCTATGAACTCACCAGCTTTATAGCTGACTAGTTTTAGCATGTGTTTTCAGGTGCCCAGCAGGATTAGGATTGCTACAAGATATGCTAGATCGAGTCATATGATTTCAAACACTTGGATTCCTTGCATAACTTTTGTACTACAACTTATGTATTGGATCACATTTTGCAAACTTGCGAATGTTCTTAATGTTTTATTTTGGGAAATGTAATAATTATTTTCAAACGTCTCATTTAGAGGTCGTTTGCTGTATCTTTATGCTTTGGTTATTGATTAGTCGCGCCCCGACCCGACCGCTTCCGCAACCCGAATTTGGGGGTGCGACAAGATGATAGGGGTTGGTGGTTAAGAATGTGTAAATTGTTTCTAGTGGTATCACCGGAAAAAATGGAGTGGCCGGAAAAAATTGTGACGTCGGAGATGGTGATGATTTGGAGATAGTGGTGAGGTGGAGATGATAGGGGTTGGTGGTTAAGGAGTTGCAAATTGGTTGTAGTATTTTCGCCGGAAAAAATGGTGTCGCCGGAAAAAAGGGTTAAGATGGTGGTGACGTCGAAGATGGTCATGTTTTGGACATATAGTTGATAGGGGTTGGTGGTTAGTGAAATGTATATTGGTTATGGTGGTGTTGCTGGAAAAGATGGTGTCGCTGGAAAAGATGGTGTCAACGGAAAATTAAAGATGATGAAGTTGATGACGTAGAAAAATGTATTGAACTTTTGGTGAGATGGCACTGACGTGACAATGCCACGTCAGCTACTCATGCCCCCTGAGTTAATTTTTACTAGTAACCGGGGTTTAATGCTAATGACTACACAAAATAGGAGTGATTAGTAAGTTGAGTACACACAATAGGAGTTTTGAAAATAAGATACATACAATAGGATTTCATGACAAGTTCCATACATTTTCAGACTATTTGCCCATTTGACATTTTGCAACTCGTCAATATGCAACTCACATGGATCTTTTCAGTTATTTACATTGGTAATTTTTTTTCTTTTTTAAATAAAGTTGGTTTAGTTTCGTGAAATTCAAGTTAAATGTTACGAGTGGATTACTAAATGTAATAATATTTTTTTTGTAAAGAGAAATACTAAACTCACAAAAATTTTACAAACAAATACCAATGTAAATAACTTTATCTAAAAAAAAAAGAAAAAAAGAAAAAAAGATTACCAATGTATTTAAACTGAAAAGATCCATTTGAGTAGCATATTGGCGAGTTGCAAAATATCAAATTGGTACCTACAATCAAGTTTCAACTTATCATTATTCTATCCCCACATCTAGTATCAATCAAATGTTAAAATTTTAAAAAAAATGTAATAAAAGTTCTATGATTTAGATGTACTACCATATGTAGTAGAGTTTATAAGATGTCTAATTGTATGCACTTACGACGGTTTTCAATATACACAATAGAAAGTCTTAAAAAAACTTTAAATACATATAATAGACATTTTAAAAACTTTTATAAGAGAGGAGAACCTTTTAAAATCTTAAATTATACGGAGTATATAGGAAGCGATGATGACATCATCAAAATCCCAATTAACCAATTAAATTCTTTAATTTTGTCCAATTAGTTAAAATTTAGGATGAGATGATGTCATAAATACGTATTTTGTATTAAAATATATTTATATATTAATTTATTAATATAATAATTATTATTTTAGGTTCCTAATTTCACTAGGAGACTTGCATTAGGAGGATTTTAACTTTAAATAAGTAAGGTAATAAATAAATATAATCTTAATCTTAATCTTAATTCTTTGTATTTTATTACAATAATTAATTAATATACGCAATCAATCTATTATACTACTTTCGTTTAAAGACTTTTGAACTTCATTGCATATCTTTTTTAACTTTTACGAAATAGAATTTTATCGTATACATAATTCGCGTAATTATAAAAATCAAGCTCACATTCAATGGCCCGTGTGTATACATGGGTTTGATGTCTAGTATAAATACATACAATTGCAAAATTTATCTATTACTATACACAATTAGACTAAATTAAAATAATTACAATAAATAAATGATTCAATCTCCTAAAAGTTAATTTACACCTCATCCTTTTGTGTTGGTCAATAGAGTTGCTCTATTTTACACGACAATTGGTGAAACAATATAATGGTTATATTTTTCTTAATCCGCGTATTTCCTTGTACGTGAAGAATAAATTTTGAGCAATGTTTTGAGACCCGGTTCAACCGGGACGGTTCGACCGGTCGGACCGGCATTTTTATGAATTCCGGGTCAAAATAAACCGGACTTTTGCTATATTTGACTAGTCAGCGGGCCGTTTGGGCCGGCCGGTTAAACCGGGTTGGACCGGAAACCGGGGTTCGATGTTGACCCGGTTCTATTCTTTTTCCCTATTCCTTTTAAAAAATTAAAAAAAATAAATTAGTAAGAAAAAAATATCCCTTTCTTCTTTCCAGATCCTCACTTGCTACTCCAATTCAGACCAAATCCGGCCATCTAGTTCGTGTCACGGGTCACTCATGGCCTGCTCCGGCTACCGCCACTTGCTCCGGCCACCATCGCTTCAACCACCGATTGATATTGTGTTATGTACTTATGTGAGTAATTGTTTGTAATGAATATGATTTTGATTTGGATATTGTATGGAAAATACAATTCACTTTCCAATATATACCAATAATAAAGGAATCTTTCTGCAAATTCAAAGTTTATTAAAAAAACATATTATGAATAGTTGAATACAGAGAGAATTGGGGTTTTATCAAGATGAATATTAAAAGAATCAGTCGCTTGGAACCTTTCGTTTTCATTATATATTAATGCAAAAGGCCAAGTTTAGCCCTTCTAGTCTTGAAGTATTACTTCTTGACCCTTAAACTTGCAATGTCCTTCCAGAATTCAGAAATGCATTGTAGCCCCTCAAGTATATATTATGTTTCTAGGCTTTTAACAATTCCGGTCCGACCCTCCGGCCCAAACGGTCCGACCAGGAATTGTGGCTTTTCCGGGTCGATTAAAAACCCGGGTTTCAAAACACTGATTTTGAGACGAAAGTAATAAGAAAACACAGGGGCTAATTATAACATCAACCAAAATTCAAGGGACTTCTACGTATCATCTAGGGGCCATAGAAACCGTAAAATCAACCGGAAGCGGTCCAATTCTCTCTATCCAATTTTGTGACTCCAAATAAAGCTTCGAAATCCGACCCGCAACCAGACTCATATCGGGTCGCTTATCCGGATCCTCTTCAACACATTCCATCCCCAATTTAACCAATTTCTCTACCACTTCCACCGGAAACGAGTCCTTCAACCGCTTATCCATCCACCGCCGTACTCCGCCACCGTCCGCCGCCTTTCTCGCCGTCTCAATCAACGAAATCCTCACATAATTACCTTTCTCTTTGCTATACTTCAACGGTTCTTCCCCGGACAAAATCTCCAGAATCACAACTCCGAAAGCGTACACGTCGGATTTCTGCGTCGGAACGCCGGTAGACTGAAATTCCGGCGACATGTAACCTCTCGTACCTTCGATTTTCGTAAATTTCACTTTTAATTCGCTTGAATCCGGTTCCGATATACCATCCGTTTCGCCGCATAACTCCGCCGTACCGAAATGACATATTTTCGCGTTCAGAATAGATGAATTCGTTACGATTATACTCGTCGTTTTGATATGATTATGAACAAATTGCTTCTCCAAACCTGTAGAATTATGAATATAATCAACTCCGTGAGCTAAATCAGCCGCGATCTTAATCCGCGACATCCAATCCGAAATAACCGTAAAACTAGGGTTCCTAGGGTTCTTCAAACAATCAGCAAGAGTAACACCTTTTACAAAATCATAAACTAGGTATATATAACTTCCGGACATCGAAGCACCTCGAAGCTTAATCAAACTCGAATGATGACTCTTGCAAATCACTAAAAGTCGTTCTCGAAGCTCCGATTCGTTAATCGGCCGACGAAACTTCCGTTGAAACACGACGACGTCATCTCCGCGTATCGTGCACCGCCATGCGGCGGAAGACGACGATGAGGAATGTTTCGCGGATAGAAATCTGTTTGTAGCGGTGAATATTTCTTTGAAATCGTAAACGTGTGGATTTTCAGGTAAGGAATCACGTAGGCTTGATAACGAACTTCGGCTTGAAACCGATGATTTCCATGAGTCTTTGTTGAAGCTATTGCTGTCGGTTGAAATAAACGTTGATATGTTACGATCAGATTGATCCGATTTTGAAGTTGTTCGTGATGATGATGATGTAATTGAGGTCGACGGAATTACGTCTGCGGTCATCTTTTTGGATCTGCAATCACAAAAGATCGGCATATTACTGGAAGGATTATAGATTGTGATTCAAATTGAGTTGTTTATCATGTGTGAAACACGAGAGAATTTGACATGAATTGAGATAAGAGATGGAAGATGAAGTTTTTGTAGGTATGCAGTGTAGTCGCTATCCAATAAAACCTTCGAGAAAAGTAGGAATTTGCGTAGGGTTTTGGTGACCATGACAACACTAAATAGTGACAATATTATTTCTAAACATTATTTGAATTATTATTCAAAACACTAGTAGTATGGTAGATTAGGTGAATCTTGAGGCTCAAAGAACGTATTTGACTCGTGATGTTGGTATATATAATTGATCATGTAGTACAACTATTTCAATTTTTATGAATGCGTACCACAAATAAACAATACATGTAAGTTTTTATATGAAATTTACATTGCGTATAACAAATGACCCGTATTGATTGCTACTACTTACGCCTACTTTCAACGTGTTCAGCCATTAGACATTATGTCTATCATTAAAAAATAAAGGGTTCAAAATGTAGGACTCAAGTTTTGTAATACAAGAGATCATTAAATGATCATAAAGATTTGATCTAACAATTATTCAAGAAATGCTTGAGAAATGACTATTTAAGTGTATAATACGAATAGTTATTTATTCGATACGTAAGAAATAATATCATAATACTTCTATATTAAAGGCATTTTTAGAGAATAATTCTTGAATTGATGTCTCGTATATTCTGTCGCATGGCTTATCAAATTCATTTGACGACCCTGATCGGATACATTGTTTCAGTTGAAAGTGCGAGGTCCGTTTATTTTGATACTATGATAAAATGAGTATACCGAGACTCCTTATTGTGGTATATTATTGATTTAGGTTTGTACTTAAAAAAGTTCAATAAAAATACCTTGACATCAAACAACTTAGGATAAATGTGATGTCCAACACGAGTCAAGAAAGCAATAGTGGATGTGGGTCGACCACCAGAGGACTTTTGTTCACGACTTCACGTTCAAGTCGATGATTGAGTCAACTTCTGTGGGTACGTACATCTCATGTCTTTCGTCAATGTGTAACATTTAAGATACAAACGATAAAAAAAAACGAGTGGAGACACTCTTTTTCGGTCTTCTGGAGAAATCAGTGATGATGAAAAGGTGGTGGAGTGTAGGTATAGATGGCCATGGATCGGATATGGATCGGGTGACGCTATATCCATATCCATATCCATTTATTTTTCTTCATCCGCATCCATATCCATATCCATAAAAATGACAAATCATCCATCCACATCCATATCCGATAGATGGAGCGGGTTCATGGATATCCATTGGATATTAAAAAAATTGTTAAACATTGTGATAATCTTGACATAATTTGATACAGAATATAGGTAAAACATAGTTTCTAAAGATACGAATCACTTGTTTATTGTTTTTCATCTATTAGTTACCTCTGAAATATAGTAGGAATTAAATTTTATCTACATGCTGTTAACCTATAAATGGAGATGTAAGAATTTTGATTTACTAAAAATAAATGATGATAAATTACGATAGAAAGATAAATATATTTGGGGGATCTAAAGATATAAGAACAATCCTCTTAAATAATTATAATATTATACTATTTATAAGTTCAAAGTGTAAGTACATGTACACATATATATGTATTTCGGATGATAATGGGTACATCCATGGATGAGAATTGATCATCCACATCCAATCCACTAATCATCCACATCCATATCCATATCCGGTATACATCCATTTAGATCGTCCATATCCATCACTGGTGGATCGGGTAGATGGATATCCACCGGATCGGATGTTGATTGCCATCCCTAAGTGTAGGACTTGAGTTTTTAGTCATTTTACATTGTGCCAAATCCAAATAAAATAAAATATAAAACGAACTTCCAGTGTTAAATTATTATCTTAATTAGATTATACTTACGTTTGATTTAATCAACGGAGTGCTTCTTTAGGAGATTATTACAGTATCTAATATAGTCAAAGTGTCTAAAATCACAATTACCACAATGTAATTACTAAAGGGTTAATAGTATGATAATGTATCGAATTTTATATCTTTTATTATTGTATAAATTCAACTTCATAGCCCCCTATTATATGTATTCAACTTTCAACCCATTCTATTGTATGTTTTGACTGCATAAATTGATATTTTCTTTGTAAGTTATTTACATACGATAGTAAATTGGATACATGCAATAGAAAGTTAAATGCATACAATAGACGGCTTGACACTTTAATACATATAATGGAAGGTTTCAAAATTTAATTACATATTACATATAATAGTAAAATGCGTGAAGTTCAATATGCTATCAAATTATAAGCCCTTGATTGAAGCTAGTCTAATCGAGAAAAAACATTTTGAATACTTTCTAAAAGATTTATCCAACATTTCATAACTTCTTTTGGATTCAAACCAATATGGTTAGTCAAAAGCTTACTTTCTCAGATGCTTCGATTCAGTGTTTTAAAGTAGATTAATTGGAGTTTAACTGTTTAAGTGTGGATTTGGTTAGGGGTAAGTGCACGAAAATGTAATGAACTATGCTCTGACATTCATTGTATGTAACGAACTATTCTGACATTCATTGTATGTAACGAACTTGCTAATTTCCTCCATTGTATGTAACGAACTAGTATTTTCCTTGATTTTTCCAAGTGTTGATTATGTAGGGCGACACGTGGCGTTCTTAGGACCGTTGATCTGCCCAAAATACAAGTTTGTTACATACAATGAAGGAAATTAGCAAGTTCGTTACATACAATGAATGTCAGAATAGTTCGTTACATACAATGAATGTCAGAGCATAGTTCATTACATTTTCGTGCACTTACCCCATTTGGTTAACCTACAACGATTTGCCAAATTATTCTCTGTTTACGTCTAAACAAAGATAATTACTATTAGTGACATTATTATTTCTAAACATTATTTGAATTATTATTTAAAATACTAGTAGTAGTATGGTAGATTAGGACATTAGGTGAGTCTTGAGGCTTAAAGAACGTATTTGACTTTTAATATAATTAGGAAAGTCGGTATAAAGTTGGTATATATAATTGATCATGTAGTACAACTATTTCAATTTTTATGAACGCGTACCATAGCAAAACATGTAAGTTTTTGTATGAAATTTACACCGCAACGGATGACCCGTATTGATTGCTACTGCTTACGTCTACCTTCAATATGGTTACGCCCTACACATTATGTCTATCATTAAAAAGAAAGTGTTCAAAATGTAGGACTCAAGTTTTGTAATGGACCATAATGTTTGCACACCCCTATTTTTTGATTGCACAGCCTTTACCACATCAAGTCGTTTATTTATTTCTTTTTTTTTTTTCCATCAAAATTCCTAATTGCACACCCCCTAACTATTTAATCAGTTTTTATTTTTTGTTTTTAGTGTTTTCCGTATTTTATAATATTTTTAAATGGTTCATTTTTTTAAAAAAATTATACCCAATTTTTTTTTTTAAAAAAAGAAAATACTCTCTCCATCCTAAAATAAATATCTCAGTTACTGATTTGGGTTGTCCTAAAATAAGTGTCCAGATTAAGTTTCAGTTAATCAGAAAAGACTTTTGTAGGTAAAGATGAGATGTTATTGATCGATAATGACTAGGCCTGTAAGCGAACTGAACGTTCGGCGAACTATTCGCGAACCGTTCGGTGGGAAGTGCGTTTATGTTTGTTCGTTTCATTATATGAACGAACATGAACAAATTTTTACGTTCGTTTAATTATATGAACGAACATGAACACATGTCTCGTTCGTTCATTTACGTTCGTGAACGTTCGATAACATTTTCGTGAACGTTCGGTTAAATGTTCGTTTATTAACTAATAGTTTAATTTAATGAATACATATTTGTATATCTTATTTTGATTTAAGCTAAATTCTAAATATAATACTATTAGATATTAAGATATTTTCATTTAATACTATAAAATATCTAGATATTTTTACCTCACATTTCCCAATTCCCACTCATATTTCCCTCAACTCCAAACACACTTCCACTAGTTCCAGATCTGCTGCTCTTACCAACGATCGGACTAAGCAAAGAAGTTTATCTTCATATTGTGATCGTTTTGTAATGTTGAATATGCATTGCAAAGTTTCAAATTCTATAATATATATGTGTAGATGTGTATATATACGTTCGTTTACTTTTGTTGAGGTTCGTTTAAGGTATTAACGAATAAATGCATTAAATTATGTGTTTGTTCGTGTACGTTCGTTTGTGTTCGTGAACAAACAAATTTTCTTAGTGAATGAACATGAACGACAAAATCCGTTCGATTATCCGTTCGTGTTCGTTCGTTTGTTCGTCAAAACCTTAATGAACGAACACGAACAAACTCCATTCGTGTTCGTTCGGTTCATTTACAGGTAATGACTATCCTAAAACTGTTTGCATTTCGGAATGCGACACTTATTTTGAGATGGGTGAAGTATGTTTTTTCTTAAAAGAAGTATGTTTTAAAATGTTTTTCCTACTCTATAAATAATTAAAAAGACTAAAAGACGAAATAGAAAAAAAAAATTTAATTAGTTTGATGGGGGCATCCACCCAGGACCAGAAATGTGCAAGTAGAATTACCCTTTTGTAATACTCCCTCCGTCCCATTACAAATGTCCACTTTGACTTTGCACGTAGTTTTAGGATTCTCCACTAACTATAATTTTCACCAATCAAATATTAAATCCACCCACTAAAGCCTTTTTTGATTGGTTAAATATCAAAGTGGACACTTGTAATGGGACATCCCAAAATAGTAATGTGGACATTTCAAATGGGACGGAGGGAGTACAAGAGATCATTAAATGATTATAAGAATTTGATCAACAATTATTCAAGAAATGCTCAAGAAATAACTATTTAAGTGTATAATACAGATAATTATTTATTCGATACATAAGAAATAATATCATAATACTTCTATAGAGAAGAGTTCAATTGAGACCATTTATTTTGTGTGAGACTAGGGGAACCAACCACAATATGCCATGTGTCACTTTTTTCTCTCTCATCCACGTTTTTAAAAATTAAATATCTCACAAACGACAAGTCGAAAAATCATGAAAATTGCACCATATTTTTCAGCGTTTTATCCTCTTCGATTTGCCGTCCATCAAGGCATATTTCCAACGAACTTTTTTTTTTTCATTTTTTTGGTGGGTTTTACATATTAGTAACACATGTGTTAGTGATTGATTATACATTTGATTTAGGGTTTAGGGTTAGGGTTTAGAGTTAGGGTTTAGCAGGGTTTAGTGTTAGGGTTTAGCAGGGTTTAGTGCGAGGGTTTAGCAGGGTTTAGGGTTTAGGGTTTAGTATGATTTAGGGTTTAGAGTTTTATAAAATGTTTAGGGTTTAGGGTTTGGGGTTTAGGGGTTAGGGTTTAGGGTTTAGGGTTGGGAGTTTGGGGTTCCGGGACGAAACCCCAAACTCCCAACCCTAAACCCTAACCCCTAAACCCCAAACCCTAAACCCTAAACGCAACACTCTAATTTTTCCGGGGTACCGTCCCCTTTACCCAAAAAAAAAAAAACGCAACACTCTAACACATGTGTTAGTAACATATGAAACCCACCAAAAAAACGAAAAAAAAAATTTCGTCGGAAGTATGCCTTGAGGGACGGCAAATCGAAGAGGATCAAACGCTGAATCTAATGGTGCAATTTTCATAATTTTTCGATTTGTCGTTTGTGAGATATTTAACTTAAGGGGTAAATGGGTTTTGTAGTATGGAACATTCTCTTTGTACATGTGGCATGATATCATTGGTTCCCTTAGTCTCACACAAATTTTTAGTCTCATTTGAACCCTACCCTACTTCTATATTAAAAACATTTTTAGAGAATATTTCTCGAATTGTTAGTTTTATCACGATGCCTCGTATATTCTATCGCATGGCTTATCAAATTCATTTGAAAATTTAGAAAATGTATCCTCGTATATTCGAAGAGGATACATTGTTTCTTTCAGTGAAAAGTGCGAGTTCCGTTTATTTTGATACTATGATAAAATGAGCATACGGAGACTCCTTATTGTGGTATATTATTGATTTAAGTTTGTACTTAAAAAATTTCAATAAAAATACATTGACATCAAGCAACTTAGGATAAATGTAAACTCCAACATGACTCAAGAAAGCAAAAGGAAACAGTGAGCTCTAGATAGTAGATGTGGGTCGACCACCAAAGGACATTAGTTTACGTTAAAGTCAATGATTGAGTTAACTTCTATGGGTACATCTCATGTCTTTCGTCAATGTATAACATCTAATAAGATACAACCGATAAAAAAACGAGTGTAGGACTTGAGTTTTAAGACATTTTACATTGTTCCAAATCCAAATAAAATAAAATATAAAACGAACTTCCAGTGTTAAATTATTATCTTAATTAGATTCGATTATACTTACCTTTGTTTTTAATCAACGGAGTGTTTCTTTAGGAGATTATTATTACAGTATCTAATATGGGTATTGATAAATACAACAAACTAATTGATACATACACCAAAATTAATGCATTACAGCACTGTACAGTACAAGTTGTACGTAATGCATAATATTGGTGTAAGTATCAAGATAATTTGTTGTATATATCAGCTTCCCTTTATATAGTCATAGTGTCTAAAATCACAATTACCTCAATGTAATTACTAAAGGGTTTATAGTATGATAATGTATTGAATTTTATATTTCATAGCCCCCTATTATATATTCAACTTTTCAATCCGTTCTATTGTATATTTTGACGGCATAAATTGAAATCTTCTTTGTAAGTTATTTACGTACGATAGTAAGTTGGATACATACAATAGATAGTTAAATGCATACAATAGACAGCTTGACACTTTAATACATATAATCGAAGGTTTCAAATTTTAATTAATTACATATAATAGTAAAATGCGTGAAGTTCAATATGCTATCAAATTATAAGCCCTTGATTGAGGTTAGTCTAATTGGGAAAAAACATCTTGAATACTTTCTAAAAGATTTATCCAGCATTCCATAACTTCTTTTGGATTCAAACCAATACGGTTAGTCAAAAGCTTAGGCCATGTTTAGTTGAAGAAAAGAGAGGGTGTTTTCTAGAAAAGTTTTCTAAGAAAAGTAGAAAAGTGAAAAATGTGTTCAAAATGGTTTTTTTTTCACAAAAGTTTTCCTAGAAAATGAAAAACTCTTTTTTCCATATTAGAACTAGGAGTTGGAAAGCAGTAAATGAGTTTTCCATTTTCTTGGAAAACTTTTCCGGAAAATACCCATTTTGAACGCGTTTTCTAATTTTCTATTTTTCTTGGAAAATTTTCTAGAAAAATGGTACACTTTTCTTCAACTAAACGCACCCCAAGTTTTCCACAATTTTCCTTTATATCATTTCCTCCTTTTTTCCAAAATTTTCCAAAAACCTTCTTTTAACATCATTTTTCCAAAATGAAAAATACATTAACTTTTGAACACATTTTCTAAATTTTCAACACTTCTCTATAAAACAAAAACTTTTTTCATTTCTTAGAGAATTGGAGATGAAAAATTATATAAAATTTTCCACAACTAAACGCACCCTTACTTTCTTAGATGCTTCAATTCAGTGTTTTAAAGTAGATTAATTGGAGCTTAACTGTTTAAGTGTGGATTTGGTTAACCTACAATGATTTGTCAAATTATTCTATGTTTACCTAAACAAAGATAATTACTACCCCTTCCGTCGCATTTAAAATGTCCATGTTACTATTTTGGGATGTCCCATTATAAGTGTCCACTTTGATATTTAACCAATAAAAAAAGACTTTAGTGGGTAGATTTAATATTTGATTGGTGAAAAATGTAGTTAGTGGAGAATCATAAAACTACGTGCAAATCAAAGTGGACATTTTAAATGGGACAACGGTAGTATTAGTTTAAACACAAACGACACTTAAAATATACGAGTATTGACCTAACATGCGCAAAATATAAATTATTTTATGACCGTATTTATCTAACCATATATTCGTAAGTCTTTAATTTTCATTTTAGTATCAGTCATAATCAATGTCTTGTTTCTTGAAAAAGAAAATTGAACATGGTTAAGCTAAAACTATACTTACTAAATTGGGCTGAAATGTTGGGCCTCTTAGTCGACCACTAGACCCTGGGGGCTTTAGGTTTAGGGAGCTGATTTTGACAAGTAAGCTTTTACTTGTTACAAGGAAATAGTTGCATAAATAATTATACTGTAAGCATAAATAGTTGTACTGTTTCCTTGTAGGAAGAAAAAACTTCAAAAATCATAATTCTTTTGCTACATAATATGTAAACCGTAATTGTAGATCCTGGAAGTATGGAACTGTGGGGTTGTTTCTTGATCTTTTTTACCACCCCATGCATACACAAAATTCAGCAATAATGGATCATCCATTGTAGTTTTATCAACAAGTATATATCACACTTGTATGATTATTACTTATCTATCTCATACATAACCCATCTAATAATGTCACACCCCGCCAAACGGTAACCTACGATTAGTGTGAGTAGTTTGCGGAAGCTGATGACGTGACGGGGCGTGAACAGTTTCTCAAACACGAATATACGTACATTCATTCTCAGAGCACATGGTTATTACAAACATAATGTATTAAGATGCCAAGTTTAAAAGTTATTACAAAAGATTACAACTTAGAAAGTTGTAATATTAGAAGCATAGTCTGAAAAACATTTATGTCTTATTTATTACACACTTTAAAAATAGACTTCATAAGTATGACTGCAATGTTTGCAGTTATACAAAGGAAATCCCAAAAGTTCCAAACGAAATGGTATCCTAATAAGTCCGGGGTCGTCCATCCTGAATGTATGCAGTTCTTACGTACATGACTAATTCCCTGAAAAACATAGAGAAAACGTCAACAAAATATGTTGAGTGAATTCACAGGTTTTATTTGTGTGTGTGGTTTGTTAAACCATGTTTATTTGTATGTTGTTAACATAATTAAAACCAGAATTTGTATTATTGAAATGTTGTTTCAATAATATAGTTTAATAATGTAACCAGTGTGTTTTCCGGTCTTAAAACAAATAGTAGGAAACGTTATTCCTAAGTAATAACAGTTTGTGGGAAAACTTAGACTATGATCCCCCAAGAGGTGAGCTAAACCTCACGAGTTAAAGTAACGCGACCTAACCCTATAACCAAACCACAACCACTTGTATGTTGTTTGCCTAAAGGACATGTAAGTATACGCTCCAAAACTGTGGGAGGGTCATCACGGCAATAGTACTATCCGTATACTCAGTGGCTAGAGTCACCTAGCTAATGGTTACAGTCTGCATAACATAAGGGCTTTTATGCACACATTGTAAGTCTGGATCCGTACTAGGATTTATTGTCTAGTTCCCAAAATAGTGTGAAAATGTTATTTCAATAATCATACATTTGTATAAAAGCAGTAAAACATTTATATAATTTGCTGCATGTGTTCGCATGCAGTTTTTATGTTTGTCACCCCTATTTTCAAAAGCATAAAATATTTAAAAGAGGGGCTGTGAACTCACAGTAGACGCGCGGATGTGAAAGCTAGCAAGTAGTAATAGAGTTGCCCAAAGGTAGTAAAGCTATACACAATAATGTATTAATCATAAGTATTTTGACATTTTGTCAAATTATGTTAATAGTTTGATTGTTTTGAAGAAATTGTTAATTTCTTAAATTTATAAAAGTCATTGGTGACGATATGTTATAAATAATTAATATTTCTCAAGTATATTTATGTCGTACTCAAACACTATACAGATGTTGGTTTGTACGTAAGTGTGTGTGTGTATATATATATATATATATATATATATATATATATATATATATATATATATATATATATAGTTATGTATAAAATATACTTGTCGTATATTATAGGTCGCACATTTGCAAAATACGTATTTCATTTGTTGTAACATCCGCAAATCGGGCCTAGAAGTTTTAATATGATTTCCCGATTTTAAATAATTGATTAATATGTTTAGAAAATTATTTTGTTTGTTTATTTAATAATAACTAGAAAATAAGTCTAAGGACTTATTGTGGGTAGTAAAATATTAATTGTTTTAAATTAATATAGTTGTCGGAACAATAAAATGTTTTGACTCGTGAGTGGTTTCCGGGTTCTAGACAATAGTTTTAGAAAGGTAATAAAAATTATCAATATTTGGGGTCGGTTTAGGGAGGAGCCGACTTACTCCTTTTATCCCTATTCTTTTGCTTCCATTTCATATATCCTAAATCTACTAAAATAGAAATCAAAGAAAATTAGAAACAAAGCTTGTACTTGTGATTCTTGAATAAACATCAGGTTTCATTACCATCATCATCTTGTTCATCATCTAAGTGTAAGTCATCAATTATCTATCAATTTGTTGTTGATTGAAATGATTAGGGTTTATGATGTATATTATGAAATTGAGTTGAAAAGATGTTAGATGATGATAAATTGCTGTTGTAGCTTGATAGTAGACGCAATAGAATTAGTTTTGATACCGAGTTTATGAATTTGGGGGTTTGGTATTGTAACACCCCCAAATTTCGGGTTGCGGAAGCGGTCGGGTCGGGGTGTTACCAAATCAAATATCACAAGCACAAAGATATATAGCAAACGACTTCTAAATGAGACGTTTGAAAAATAGTTATAACATTTTCGAAATAAAACGTTTACAACGTTGTGAGTTTTTCAAGTATATTCCAAATACATAATTTGAAAATACAACAGTAATGTAAAGTGGTCCCAAATGTTTGAAAGCGTGCGACTCGAGCTAGGATCCTGTTGGGCCGATCCTATCTTAGCGATGTACCTGAGAATGCACACTAAAATGGTCAGCTTTACGCCGGTGAGTTCACAGGTTTAATTAAACAAATCCTAATATTACGAAACATTATAAGTTTCAAAAATAGTTGGTAAATCGTATGATGTGTTTATAGTGTTAAGCAATGATTGCTCCCCCGAGCAATATCATGAGTCATTAGATAAACCTACAGTTCTAAGCCAGTAGGGTACTAATAGTAGTAATTTGAGAACGAGCATAAACTCGAGTATATTCTAGGGCGACAAGTAACCAACTCGTAGGAATACTAATGAGGACCAGCCTTAATTCACATTAAAACTAATGCAAGTGAATAATAACTCGTGATTATACAAATATGGGTAAGTATTAATGTAACACCCCCAGATTTACTGTTCGCGGAAGCATACATTGGGGTGCTACTAATCAATACACAAAGCACATAAGATACATAATGAACGACCACTACATGCGTCGTTTTACAATTTCATTGATTAACGTAAAAGTCTACATATGTTTTACAAAAGACGAGTTCGCATAGATATTTGAGAGATTCTAATACATATCTAATTTTAGCAAAATATAGAAATGCAGGGAAATCTCTTGATGTTTATATGATTGCATGCGACTCGAGCTACAGTATCCTGATGGGCAGTCCAACCTACTGCTGAGTACCTGAGATAACATGCTAAAAGGTCAGCTATAAAGCTGGTGAGCTCACAGGTTTGATATGATAATATATGATTTGTGAACCGCAAGATTTAATGATTCGATTTACAAAGCATGTAAATAATTGATTGATGGGTATCACATGAATATTTGTAATTAAACAAATAAGTAAAGATTGATATAACTAACATGAGCACATAGTCTGAGCTTAACTGAGGGGTCAGGATCACTATCAAGTGCCTGATCGAGGGTGCCTCTATGCGTATGCCTAATCAACATACGTTTGAACAAATGATAATGCGTCCGTTTGACAGGTTAGTGCTTGCTAACTCGAACGGGGATTGTCAATCCCATATGGTACCATAATACGTCCGTTTGACAGGTTAGTGCTTGCTAACCCGGACGGGATTCATCAATCACATATAGTACCATACACCAACATTCACGCTAAATCATATTAACAGAACTATGCTTCAGAGGACTTTAAAGGATTTTGAAAACAACTCATGCCAATATGTAGAAATGTTTTCAAAAACGGTTTCCATAAAATAGTTTGAGCATGTATCCCACCCCAAAATAGTTTAAAACAAGTAAAAACAGTAAAAGAGGGGCTATGAAACTCACCTGAGTTTGATGAATTGTTAGCCAACAATTATAATGATTCACAATGATTTGATGTCGTTACAACGACTGAACCTGCAGGGCGTCTTAGACGCGCAAGGTTTTGATAATGATTAGATATTGAACCTGTCAGGCGTATTAAACGCGCAAGGTTTTGATTGATTAGATGACTCTACGGACCATCTATGCTAGTTGTTCCCTCAACTAGTTATGCCCAAATACTTTGGTTGTCGATTATGTTTGAGTTTTGAAAATGTATACGGGTCGTTGGTGATGGTTTGTAATAGTAATTTCAAACTATTATTATTATACATGATTTGTTGTGCTTATAAAAGTGTATGTGTTTCATATATAAGTCGTATCGTATAGGTTTAGTTGTTAATCAAGTTCATTATATCCGTTACACTTTATTTCAAAATTTACAAAATTTGGTACGAGTGTGAAAACAATAATCTGCCATTTTCGGCCCCTAAACGATCCCGGATGGCCTAAAACTGACAGGCTAAGGTACTTAGCCTTGACCATTTGGTTGTTTTCAAATGACCGTGTGAATTTGAGCCCAATCCGTTATAATAAAATTTTCATCGAGAATCCGACCGGATTCATGATAATTTAAAGGACGCGCCGGGTACAGACTGCACGCGCCGGGTTGTTCTTGGTTCTGGGTGGGAATCCGCCGGATTCACCATGAATCCGCCGGATTCAAAGGTCTGGTTCGAGTCTGTCATTCCAAAATTCACCCAAACCCATATTTAAATCCGAAATCAACTAGAAATCATGTATCCTAGCACTAATACATGATAATATATGCTATTTAAAAACGAAATTACAAAGTTTAAATCAAAGATTTCCTTACAATCTAAAAATGGAGGTGGGATGGCGATTATGATGAAAACGAAGATGACGATGATGATGGTGATGATCTCTGCTGCTAATCGTGATGTTAATATTGTTGTTGTTGTCGTTTGATTTTTGAAAAGATAGAGAGAAATGAGAGGGAGAGATAGAGCCGAGAGATAGATAGAAAATGGAATGAGATGGATCGGCCATCTCCAATTATTGGAGGTGGTTGATCCGATCTTCGATCCGTTCCGTGGTATTTTGACCCGTATTTTGGTACCCGATCGAAAAGTAGTAAAATGTTTTAAATTGATAAATTTCTAAAAATAAATTCGTTTATACTTTTATTGGAAGTATTTTATAAAAATACCTTTGATGTGATATAATAATATATCTTTGTTTTACGTTTGAGAGACGGATATAATTTAATTGGTTTCGTCGCGTTTGAGTAAAATGATATAAAATGAAATATGTTTTATTTTATCTGATGTAAATAATAATTATTAATCTCAATAATAATTCATTATTTATATATAGTTTTGTCGCGGACGTTTGCTTTGTACGATACGAGATACTTGATATATTATCAAAATAATATATAATAATTATGAGGGTATTAAATAACAATTCCATGTTACTTAATTACTTGATTTTTACCAACGCCGTATAATTGAATAGGAATTCGGCCGATTTGAAATTGAACGATTAAACTTAATCGCATATTGATATATATTTGCCAATATATAATTTGATACACACAATTAGCCTAATACATAGCACTAACTACATGTATTACAAAGTGATTAGGAACTAAAAATCTAGTCCTAATTTGACGGGTGTCACAATTAACCTATATTAATACTAATGATGGCGAGTAATATCTCGCTTGTATTTTTTTATGAGGACGAGTATATACCCGTAATGCGTTTTAATGAGGACGAGTGACAACTCGTAAATGTGATGACGAGAATTAACTCGTATTAATTAATAATGACGAGCCCCCGCTCGTGGAGATTTAATGATAACGAGAATTAACTCGTAAAGATAAATGATGTGTATCACAACCTGTGATAGCGATTTGTATCACCCATGATGATAGCGATTTGTGCCACTTTACCGTGACATCGTTTTGAATCACTTTACCGTGATCTCGTTTTGTATCATCCACGATGATATCGATCAATGATTGAAACCTGCAGGGCGTCCTAAACGCGCAAGGTTTAAATGGTTATATGTGAAACCTGTCGGGCGTATTAAACGCGCAAGGTTTTAAATGGTTATATGTGAAACCTGCCGGGCGTATTAAACGCGCAAGGTTTTAAATGATTAGATGTCTCAACAGACCATCTATATTTATATATGAGTAGATATATATATGTATATATGTATATGTATATATATATATATATATATATATATGTATATATATATATATATATATATATATATATATATATATATATATGTATATATGTATATATATATATATATATATATATGTATATATATATATATATATATATATGTATATATATATATATATATATATATATATATATATATGTATATATATATATATATATATATATATATAAACACGCTATATAAACACGCTGAGGGAAACTTATACAACAAATAAGTAATCCAATAGCGTATATGTATGCCAAATCAATAAGCATGAATCCACATGATAGCACCTATCCTAACAAGGAAATATTACAGGTACTCCATTGTACCTATGATTGTCATGTAATACATGGAAATGATTTAATGTATCTAAGTATGTATAAACATTACTTAGATATTGTGTGTAGCATAAAGAGCTTTGGTATAGACAATCATCACCTAGTCGCCTAGGAACAGTATAATAAACTATACTAACATATGCTACTATCGTATACTCCTAGCTTCCAGCCTAGCAAGTATATTAAAGTCTATGGGTGATGTCCACTTAGGTACTAACTTAAGTCTAGTAAACGTGGAACGTAAGTGCAAGGAAAAGCTATGGTCCCTAAAGCAATCATATGTATACTTAACACAATTAAGTATATTTGAGAAAAGTATTTGATGTGTAAACATAATGTTTATGTCAAATGGATTGAATTCATTAAGCAATGAAATGATTTAACTGAGTATGCATTCTCCCCCAAAATATATAAAACAATTAAAAGGTGGGGCCATGAACTCACCTGAGGAGCAAGCAATCCTAAGGTGTGCGTGTTTTACCAATGACAATTCTCCTAGTGTCCTAAACACGTGAGATTAAAATGAGTAAATGGATGTTTGAATGAATAATCCATATTAATGTTTGTTTCGTATGTTAAAGTTTGTTTAAAGGTGTATTGTATAGTACATACGTATTCGGTGTCATATAAGTTCGATGTTTGGTGAAACAATGTTGTTGGTTATAAGGTTTGGGGTCGAATCCGCCGGATCAGTAAGATAATCCGCCGGATCAATGACAAATGAAGGGAATCCGCCGGATTCACAAGATTTAGTGAGGATACGTGATGTAGCGTAAAAAGTCACGTTTTTACCTACATTATTGACCCCATATTTAGGCCTTTTATAACAAAAACATTCTTAAAACATCATTATTTATCATATTTTGTTATAAAGGTGAAAACTTGACGGACTTTCCAAAACTATACGAAAATGGCTGAAAATACACTGAAATGGGCACCAAATTGAGCCAATCCCTAAATCTACTGTAAACTCCGTACCAAGACCTCACATTTACCTTATTTTGTAGCTATGGAGATTACGAGAACGTGGATATAAGGATTGCTCAAAACGGATCAAGGACGAAAAAGTTATGCAAGTTACAGCGCAGCCGAAAGCCACAAAACGTATTCTGGACACGCCCGGGCCCCACACATCCAATTTCTACCAAATTGGCATCATTAGAAGCGTAACAGAATTACGAAGCCATAGGCGAAAGAATCAAGTCAAACGGACGCAAAACGGAGAAGATACGGCCTTCCGAAGATGCGAGAAAAGTCAGAAAAATCACACGGCCTAGCACACGGCCACCCCAGGGCCGTACACGGCCTATACAGGGCCGTACACGGCCTGTACGGAGCCATACACGGCCTGTACGGAGCCGTACACAGCCTGTATAGGGCCGTACACGGCCTCTTTTGGTCACACACGGCCTCCGTCTTGCTTCGTTTGCTTGTACGTGTGCTTGTGTGCTTGTACTCTTGGATCCATGGCTTGCCTATAAATAGTGACCTCTCCATCCTCATTTCACACACCAATTCTTTCATAAAATTTTCACGTTCTCTCTCACACACTCTCTCTCTCTACTTTCTCTCTCTCTAGCACTACTCTTAGGAGTTAGAGGAGAAATAGAAAGAGTAGCTAGTTAGCGTAGCGGTAGTTGTAGCGTCTGTACGGAGTCACTCCGAGACTTTGGTCACGAAGATTTGTCTGTAATAAATATTCAGGTTATATTTATATCTCTTTCCTATTTCGTAAATATGATTTGCTTATTTTATGTTTGCGTTGTATTGATTGCTAGAGATGCCATGCTAGGCTAGACAAATCTGTGTTTGCTATGATAATGGTTATGCTTAAGTAGTTATGATTTAAAATGCAATTGGGATGACCACATTATGAAACAACGGAGGTAACGTTATACGGCTTTCATTTGTATAGCGCCGGAACCATCACGAATGTGTGTAGTATGGAACGTGGAAGCTATGAAAGTCGTGGGCACAATCCGTTGTGGAAATAATGATCCCAATTATAAACATGCTGTTACTCTATCTGTGTGAATATTAAACTGTATCTGAATTTACGAATTGAATCTCAATTGTTTACCTATCCAACTTATGCTGTGGTTAGAAACTTCCTGCTAAAACCTGGCCAGTTATTAGTGGTACGTAATCTACCTATTCTATGTATGATGAAGCATTTGAACTCGACATGGCTGTATTCTCTAGATTGAAACTACATCATAAGAGATACGCAGCATAGGATTAGAGATAGGTTAGATTCAAGTTCATATATTGAATATCTTTGAGAGACCTTTCGGGATATTTATGATCCAATTATCTGGTTATGTGATACAGTATGAAATAGGAATAGTTATCTGTGTGCCTTCCTATTGCATGTTCTTGTTTGATTGTTGCATTAGGAATGCTGCATGCTAGAACTGAACCTCCGATTACTATATGTAACTGCATGATTAGGGTTTTCAGATATAAGTTGATATTTATACAGTAGAGTGATGTGCATGTAATAGTTAAGGTGATTTATATGATTAATGATGAACAATTCAATTGACCGTTAGACAAGTTAATCCAACCTATTCCGTAGGGTAACTTGTTTATTCAACTATTCGTGCCATGATACCGACACACATTTGTCAGAGATTGGGGAATAGGATTAGAGAATAACTGTTGATCGAATTGGTCAGTACATTTGGGAGAACTTCCGGTGTATCTGACACTATATAATTGCTATCCATGTGACATATTATTTATCTGATTGTAGAGACCTTTACGTTAGATATTTGATAGGATCGTAATTATACATCATTAATAGGGTATCCAATGAGCAAACTGGTAATTTGAATCAATGCTAAGGAAAAACCATAAAACGGCACAGTACTTCGTATAACGTTTAAATACGCGGGATAAGCTAAGGAACTGCCGTAGGTATAATACTTCGTGTTAATTTAATTTCCGGTTACTCAACAGATTAATCATCATAACTAGTGGCTTTAACACCCATAACTACTATCCAAAGCATATACCAACATCATAGTAAACACTCTCGTATCCACTGTTCTCTGAGCCTCCGTACAAACATCCTTTCCTTTTCTGCATTTATTTTTCCGTAGATTAGTCATAAAACCAAATCAATCCAACTCTTATTTTAAAACCTAGCTAGATTACAAAAGATAATTAGAACGCCTAAGATCCCATGCCCGTTGTAGTGTAAGAACGACACATGAGTCAACATACCGCTTACTACCCTAGTAACCTAATTAGGGCTGAAAGTAGTATTAGCTTAGGATATCCCCAGCTCTATAAATTTAAAACACCCCACTGTTGCAGCTATTACGTAACGACCGTGTTAGCACGCAACAAGTTTTTGGCGCCGCTGCCGGGGACTACAACGACCGATTTTAGGTATTTTAGTTATCTTAGTTATTTAGCGATCCTTTCGGAAGATCAATATCATCCGTAAGTTACTTTTCCTGTCTTTAGATTAGATTTCCTTTTCTGTTCTTAGATTAGTTAAACCAATCCTTTCCAAAACTCTACTTTCCACCAACAAGTTATGACGAATCGTATCACTCTCGCCTCATCAATCAAACCACTGCTAGAGGAACGAGGAGGACCAATCGTATCATCTGCTGATGAAAACCTTGAAATAAATCCACACTTCATCAAAATGATTAAATCTCAGTGTCAATTTCATGGTCTTCCGGTTGAAAATCCAAACTCTCATCTTAACAAATTCATCAACCTTTCCGACTCCTTCGAACAAACGGGATCCAGTAATGAAGTTACTCGACTTCACCCGTTTCCCTATTCTTTAGCTTCTCGAGCACAAGCATGGTTTTATGAACTCGAACCTAATTCGATTCATACATGGGAGGTGTGACACCCGGTCAAAATAACCCAAAATTAGCTCCTAATTTAAACTTTTAAAACACGTAATTACATACGTGTCAATACTCAAGTGCACAAGTATTATATATATATTTATATATATAAACCGAAACGATTAATTGAATAATCGCAAATATACGAATTTAACAAAACGTAGAAACTCAAAATGAAAGCGAGCGAAAAACATTTTTAAATCAAGTATTATTATTGAGGATAATAATTACGTACTCTGTTTTAAATTTAAATACCTTTTTGATACTGAAAACTATCCGTACATTTTAAGTAAAACAAAGATATATTTTTATATCTCTTTAAAAGTATTGTTATAAAATACTTTGATTGAAAACGTATACGATTACATTTTTAGAAATTTATCATTTTAAAAGATTACACTATTTAACGATCGGGTACGCAAACACGGGTCGGAAAACACCCACCCACCTCAATAATTGAGGCCAGTTATATTACCCGACCTCAATTATTTTCACACACACGCACCCATTCTCTGATCTCTCTCTCGGCTCTCACTCTCCCTCTCGGTTCCAATTTTGACAACAACAACAACAATCATACCATCATCATCTTCCTCTTCATCATCATCATTTGGATCATCATCAACATCGTGTTCATCATCATCTTTCACGATTTCCATTTTTAAAATTGTAAGGAAACTTTGAATCTTTCTTTAATTTCGAGTTTAATATACTTGTATTATCATGTTATGTTGTTATACTAAGTTGGTTATACATAAAAATGAGTTTAAAACGGATTTGGTGGTGTTTTGCAAAGGACAGAGTCGAACCAGTCACGTGAATCCGGCGGATTCGGGTGAATCCGGCGGATTCCTGCCCAAAGCCATTGAATCCGGCGTATTCGGGTGAATACGGCGTATTCCCCACACCTTGAGCTCAATACGGCGTATTCGGGTGAATACGGCGTATTCCCCAAACTTTGAGTCCAATCCGGCGGATTCGGGTGAATCCGGCGGATTCCCTTTTAAACCATTGAATACGGCGTATTCAAACCAATACGGCGGATTCCCCCTTTATATTTCATAATCCAACGGATCAATAAACTAGCCCTGCGAATTCTAGCTAAAACAGAACAAATAAATTTTCGAGAACGTCGACGATTTAACAAATTAAAACAGGGTAGCTTCTCGATTAAAATTTTATTGAAACGGTTTGGGCTCAAATTCACACGGTCATTCGAAAACGACCAAATGGTCAAGGCTAAGTACCTTAGCCTAGCCAGTTTTAGGCCATCCGGGGTCGTCTAGGGGTCAAAAATGGCATATTTTCAGTTTTAGGACTTGTGCCAAATTTTGTAAATTATGAAATAAAGTGTAACGGATATAATGAACTTGAGTAACAACTAAACTTTTTCGATACGACTTATATGCGAAACACGTGTCTTTTATAAGCACAACAAATCATGTATAATAATAATAGTTTGAAATTATTATTACGAACCGTCACCAACAAGCCGTACATTTTACAAAACTTCAAACGTAAATACGAGGCGAATACTTTGGACTCAATTAATCAAACAAACAACTATAAGAGCGATTAATTAAAGCATTCACTTACACTTATACAATCTCACGTGTTTAGGACACTAGGGGATTACACTTGGAATACGTGCGCACTTTAGGATTGCTTGCTCTACAGGTGAGTCTCACTGCCCCTTTTTACTGTTTTACTTTGAGGGAGATGCATCACTTGTTTACTAAATGTATTGTTACTGAATATACTTGTTTACTGTATGTACTTGTTTACTGAAAGTAATTGTTTACTAAGATTACTTGAATTACTAAATACATTTACAAATGTATTGATTTACAAACATATTTACTTACTGACTATAATACAAGTACAAAATGTATTATTTTACTGATTTGAATACAAGTACAAAATGTATTCTTTTACCGACTTTAATACTAGTACAAAAGGTATTATTTTACAAACTATAATACAAGTACAAAATGTATTATTTTACCGACTTTAATACCAGTACAAAAGGTATTATTTTACAAACTATAATACAAGTACAAAATGTATTATTTTACTGATTTGAATACAAGTACAAAATGTATCCTTTTACCGACTTTAATACCAGTACAAAAGGTATTATTTTACAAACTATAATACAAGTACAAAATATATTATTTTACTGATTTGAATACAAGTACAAAATGTATTCTTTTACCGACTTTAATACCAGTACAAAAGGTATTATTTTACAAACTATAATACAAGTACAAAATGTATTATTTTACTGATTTGAATACAAGTACAAAATGTATTCTTTTACCGACTTTAATACCAGTACAAAAGGTATTATTTTACAAACTATAATACAAGTACAAAATGTATTATTTTACTGATTTGAATACAAGTACAAAATGTATTCTTTTACCGACTTTAATACAAATACAAAATGTATTAATTACCGACGTATTGCCTTACTGAACTGCATGAGTTTCTATTTAATCCAATGAAGTCCTCTGAATTATAGTCGTCAGTTATACGATAAGCGCGAATTTTAGTATATGGATCCATATGGGACTGACAATCCCCGCCTGGGTGGTAGCGCCACCACGAACCGCAAGTGTCTAAACAGACGTTTCTTATTCGTTTCATATGAGTATTTTTGGATTAGTACTCACGGGGGCAAAATTACTGACGTGTTAAGCTTCGACTATAATGGCTCATGGCATGGCAATAGATTGACCGACTACACCGACTTTACTATGGTTGTAAAATACTTGATTACTGACTTACTACTATTGTACAATTATACTTTACTGTTTTACTATCGTGAATGATTTACTTACTGATTTACGCAAACTGTTTACTACTGTACATACAAACCTGTGAGATTCACCAACCTTTTGGTTGACCTTTTTAGTGATGTATTCTCAGGTACTCAGCAACAGTAGGATGGCCCGCAGGGTATGCTAGGCTAGTACGAGTCGCATACATAAACACTTGAAGATTTTATTGGCATAATCTTTTGTACTTTGATTATGTGTTTAAAATCTTTTGATTAACTTTGCGAACTCGCTAATGTTGTACTACTTATAACTTAAAACCTTGTATTACTTTTGAAAACTTATGTAATGTGATGTATTATCTAAAACGTCTCATTTAGAGTCGTTTGCTTGTACATTGGTGTTTTGATATTTGATTAGTGGCACCCAAAACTCGCTTCCGCAAAGCATTAAATTTGGGGGTGTCACAGGAGGAGATGGCTACCAAATTCATGGCTAAATATTTCCCTCCGTCCCTACAAACCAAGCTTAAAAATGAAATCACTAACTTTCTCCAAAAGGATAATGAATCATTAAGCTCTGCTTGGGAACGCTTTAAGAATTTGCTCGGAAGATGTCCAAATCATCAGTTTGCTGAAACGAATCTGGTCTGCACATTCTACAATAGTTTGAATCCTCATCATCAACAAACCCTCGATGCTGCTTCATCCGGAAATTTCATGCTACATACTTCAGACGAAGCGTGGAAGTTGATTGAGACGATGACGATGCATCAACATGACTTGGAGCAAGATGAATCAACTTCGGAGGAAAGGAGTACTTCTAATGCCTTGGACACTTTGAAAGCTCAAATTGAATCAATCACTAAAGTTGTCAAGGACATGCAAGAACCTTCTAAACCCAAACACGAGAAGAAACCTCAAAAGCTATTCTCACGCCAAAGGTTCAAAGAAGATATTCTTGCCACTACTGCAGAAACCTCTGATCAAGCACATCATTCAAAATCTTTCATTCAGAGGCCAACCAGTAGATCTTCTTCTCAATCGTTAGTTCTTTCTTCACCCTCTACTTCATCTCATTTGACTTCTCGTCTAAACACCGAAATTTTCAATAACTTCATGGTTAATCAAAATAATATTAATAAACAAATTGTTGATTTTCAAAACCAAATTGATAGTTTACTTAGAATTTCAAACGATTTAGTTAAAAACATGGAGGATAATGTAAAAAGGTTGTTTTTAAAAGTTGATGAGAAGCAAAGGGAAGAAGCGATTAGCAAAGCTATTCATCATTCATCTTATGATTATGATGATATCCTTGTTGTCACTAGAGGAGGAAAAGAGACTAAGAATGAGAAATCAATAGATATTCCGACAAACGAACCTTCTATTTCTTCACCTCTCACTGACTCAGTGCCAGTTAAGACACCTGTCACTTCTCCTGAGCCAGCACCTTCTAAAGCCCCAGAAGTCATTGTTCCTACACGTATACCTTTCCCTGGTAGGCTTAAGAAAGAGAAACAAGAAGCTCGGTTTGAAAAATATCTAGAGATGTTTAAAAGCTTACACTTAAATGTCAAACTTTTAGATGCTTTAGTTGAGATGCCTAGTTGTGCCAAATTCTTTAAAGAACTCTTATCAAATAAAGAAAAACTTAGACAAATAGTTAACTTGCCTTTAGATGCAGAGTGCTCTTTGATCATGCAACAAGGACTACCCCCAAAGCTAGGAGATACTGGCCGTTTCACTATACCTTGTTATCTACAGGATGTTCAAATAAGTAACGCCTTAGCCGACTTAGGAGCTAGTGTAAACCTTATGCCGTATTCCCTCTATAGGAAATTAGGATTAAGCGAACTTTTACCAACTCGTATGACCATCCAATTAGCCGATAGATCAGTTAAACTCCCTCGTGGAATTGCTGAAGATATTATGGTACGTGTTGATAAATTCGTCTTTCCTGTGGATTTTGTTGTCATGGACATTGAGGAAGACACCGAAGTTCCACTCATCCTTGGCAGACCTTTCCAAAACACTGCCAAGGCCGTCATTGACGTAAATGAAAAATCTTTAAAACTTCGAGTCGGAACTGAGGAGGTCACCTTCAATGTTGACAAGCTAATGAAACAACCTATGGGAGAAGACCTTGGTCTTGTAGATTTTTTGCAGGAAATAATTGAAGAACACCTGGAAGAGATCCTCGCAGTAAGCAGCAATAAATCTCTTCCAAACACGGTCATCACTACCAGAAGACTTTGCCAAGAAGATGGAGGTCTATGCTCAGCTATTTCGGATCCACCAACCGCATCTAAGGAAGTGCTATTTCCTTTAAAGAAATCCAGCAATCAGCTTAACAGTTCTATCATAGCTGCTCCGCTTGGATCTGGCACACCTGTCACTCTCTTAAGAAGGAACCTCACTCCGGAAGTACCCGATTCATCTCTCACAAAAGACCAAATTCTGAAGACTCTCGAAGAGATGGAGTCAATGCTTAAACCACCTTATCTACAATATGAAAGATCAAATCCAGAGATCACATTCAGCACATCTTCTTCTGCTCAATTCCAGAGATTTGCATTCACGGAAAACAACGATACCATAATCACTGAAGACAATGCAATCTCTCACTCTTCAAAAGCAAAATACGAGCTAAGAAAAGATGAGCTCTCCGATAAATCAGAATGGGTTGAAATAGCATCAGCCGACAGTCCTGAGATCCCTGCAGAAGATTCAGAATTTCAAACGAAGTTCGACGAGCTTAAAAGATACGAAATTGCAAGGATGAAACCTTCCATAGAAGAACCACCAGAATTGGAGCTGAAGGAACTACCCTCACACCTTGAATACGCTTTTCTCGAAGGACGTTCGCACTTACCAGTTATCATATCAAAAGACCTGAAGCCGGAAGAGAAAGCAAAACTTATTGAAGTTTTGAAGTCACATAAGAAAGCGATTGCTTGGAAGATTTCTGACATACAAGGGATCAGTCCGAACTATTGCACTCACAAGATCTTAATGGAAAACGACTTCAGACCATCAGTACAAAGGCAGAGGAGAGTCAACCCGAAGATTCAAGAAGTGGTTAAAAAGGAAGTTATCAAACTCTTGGACGCTGGCCTGATTTACCCTATTTCAGATTCCCCTTGGGTCAGCCCAGTTCAAGTTGTCCCAAAGAAAGGAGGAATGACGGTTATCGCTAACGAAAATAATGAATTAATTCCAACACGAGCCGTCACCGGTTGGAGGGTGTGTATTGACTACCGGAAATTAAATGAAGCCACTCGCAAAGATCACTTCCCTCTACCGTTCATTGATCAGATGCTGGAAAGATTATCAGGAAATGAATTCTACTGTTTTCTTGATGGATTCTCCGGATATTTTCAGATTCCTCTCGATCCAAAGGACCAAGAAAAGACAACATTCACATGTCCATATGGAACTTTCGCTTACCGACGTATGCCGTTTGGTTTATGTAATGCACCTGCTACATTTCAGCGATGCATGGTGGCAATTTTCCATGACATGATCGAACAATGCATGGAGGTATTCATGGACGACTTCTCAGTCTTTGGAGATTCCTTCTCTACTTGTCTTTCCAACTTGGATAGGATGCTTGCCCGATGTGAAGAATCAAACCTCGTTCTGAATTGGGAAAAATGCCATTTCATGGTAAAAGAAGGAATAGTTTTAGGGCACCGCATATCAAAAGCCGGAATTGAAGTTGACAAAGCTAAAGTTGAAACTATCTCAAAACTTCCTCCACCTACTTCTGTTAAAGCCATCCGAAGTTTTCTAGGTCACGCCGGATTCTACCGTCGCTTCATCAAGGATTTCTCCAAGATCTCTCGACCTATGACTCATCTTCTTAAAAAAGATACTCCGTTTGCCTTTACAGATGAATGTCTCCAAGCTTTCAACTATTTGAAAGATCAGCTTGTACATGCACCGATAATGATTGCCCCAGATTGGAGCCTTCCATTTGAGATCATGTGCGACGCCAGTGATTTCGCAGTTGGAGCTGTATTGGGACAGAGGAAGGATA
Organism: Helichrysum umbraculigerum; assembly: GCA_949592205.1. Lineage (NCBI taxonomy): Eukaryota > Viridiplantae > Streptophyta > Magnoliopsida > Asterales > Asteraceae > Helichrysum > Helichrysum umbraculigerum. The sequence continues at coordinate 72,415,884 of CATIUR010000003.1, forward strand.
AGCACTTTCAACCAATATACTATGCCAGCAAAACGCTCACAGACGCTCAAGAAAATTACACAACCACAGAAAAGGAGCTTCTTGCGGTAGTATTTGCTTTCGATAAATTTCGTTCCTATCTTATGTTGTCCAAAACTATCGTCTATACAGATCATTCAGCCTTGAAGTATCTTTTCAAAAAGCAAGATGCAAAGCCTAGACTGCTAAGATGGATTCTACTCCTGCAAGAATTCAATATCGAGATCAAAGATAAGAAAGGAGCAGAAAACGTTGCAGCAGATCATCTAAGCCGATTAGAAAATCCTACACTACAGCAGCTTAATGAAAAGGATATTCAAGACCAGTTTCCTAAAGAACAACTCATGCACATCAGCAAATACCATCAAAGATCCACATCCAAAGATCCTTGGTATGCTGATCATGCTAATTTCCTGGTAGGAAATATAATACCCAAAGGAATGCCGACATCTCAGAGACGGAGATTCTTCCGCGACATAAAGAATTACTATTGGGACGATCCTTTCCTCTTTAAGGTTTGCCCTGATCAGATCATTAGAAGATGCGTCGATGGGAAGGAAGCAGAACAAATCCTTCGACAAAGCCACCATGGACCTACTGGAGGACATCACGCAGTTAACTTAACAGCACGAAAGGTGTATGATTCTGGCTTTTACTGGCCAACCATCTATCGAGATACTTATGACCTGGTGAAACACTGCGACATTTGCCAAAGACAAGGCAATGTATCAACAAGGAACGAAATGCCACTCACTAATATCCAGGCTTGTGAAATCTTTGATATATGGGGATTAGATTTTATGGGACCTTTCCCTAAGTCTAATGGAAAAGAGTACATCCTAGTTGCTGTCGATTATGTCTCCAGGTGGGCCGAAGCACAAGCTTTCCCAACAAATGATGCCAGAGTAGTGACAAAATTTCTCAAACAACTATTCTGTCGATTCGGAACTCCAAGAGCTATCATAAGTGTAAGTCCCCTAGTTTTAGGATCGATAACTTCGTTATCTGTAGTATTAAGGTGCGGAATCCCTCAATACGGTGTTATCTTACTAACAACGAATATGTTCGTATTGCGTTTTAATAAAGCTTAACTTTAAACGATGAATCGTCAAAGTCTAGCCGTAGGTTTTGTTTTCTCTGGTTTTTCTGGAATCGCAGATCAGAATAGTATGTTAAAAGTGTTAAAGATGTTAAGGTTTTTCACGATTGAAACAACCTTTTATATTTTGTCTCGACTCGGCTCGCATGGGCCAGCGAGTTCAGCCCAACTCGCCTTGCAGCCCAAGCCCATTACCAAGCTCGACTCGCTACTGACTTCCACGAATTCAGTTCTCATCTCGGCTCGCAAAGTTCGCGACCTGAGAACTCGACTCGCACATAATGTATTTATTTCGTATTTAACATTCGTCCAACTTAACACCATAATATGTTTAACGAATATTACTAACAAAACAAATATTTATTTACAAATCTAAACCAATATACAAACATAATAATAATTACACCAGTCCTATTTCAAGCTAGATCTGTTGTCACAATCTATGTTCCAACAGACTCCCCCTTGACAATAGCTCTAGCGTCTTTATCTTCACGCTGTCTTTGGTCTTCATTTGTAAATCTTACTGCCTGCGTAAATCTTCATTTTGATACAAGTTTTAACCATCAACTGATAATCTCTTGCTAAATCACCCCATTCAATAGTCGTCAAAATTCTGTTCTCATTCAACTTTAACAGATTTTTTCTCGACATATTCATCAGGTGTCGATGATCATAAACTCTAAAGATTTCTCTTTCACCACCTTCAACCTCATTATCAGCTTCAACCATAACAGCTTCTCCAGTTCCTGAATCCACGTGCCAACTCTTCATATTTCCCAAAATATCCTGTGGCATTGTCTTCAGTGGAATCTGCTGTATGCATCTAACAGCTGGGTAAACTTTCTTCCTTCTTCTTCTTCCTGTTCTTTGACTTCTCTCTTGTAATTTCACAGTCTTTCCCTTTCTTGGCTTAATCTGAACAAACTTATTCGTACCAACCTCATGTCTAATGATTCTTTCAACACGATCAGCATAATCATCACGACTTGGGTTGTTAATCTCTAATCTAGCCAAATCACGTATTTCATAACGTGGTAGAGAACTAAAAACTGCAAGCTTTCTTTCAAAATATTGAACTCCGTCAAACCTTTTGATCGCAAAAAGCTTTAGTTCTGAGTCAAAGTACCAACCAATAATCCCTTTACGTGGTACACGCTTTTTCGTAACATCAACTTCAGAAATTCCAATCTTCTTCTTCTTCTTTGGAAGTTTCCTAAGTACAACAGCAAGATTCTTGGTTTGAACAAGAACTTCTTCTTCTTCATCAGAGGTTGAATCATCAATATCTTCATCTATATCGACAATTGTTGGACCTTGTTCATTTTCAATAACAACTTCTGTCCTAGATGGGCTCACATGGTGTTCATCAATGTTTGCATCTAGATCTACACCCATGTCTTGCACATTCTCAGGTACAGCAGTCCAATATGTAGGTGGTAGAAATTCTCCATCCTCAAGATCAAAATCAATGTCTTCATCTATCTCATCAAAAATATCATCTTCCGATTCAGATAGATCAAGCATCTCCAATCCTAAGAGAAAAACATAAATACAAATATATTAATAATTCAAATTCTTCATTGATTTCCCTGAACCAATCTAAGAATTTCTTTATTAATTCTTTTGTATATTTTAACCTAACATATAAAGGCAATTTACATATAACTTATAAAATCTTTTATTGATTACCCTGAATCAATCCAAAATTTCTTAAGTCTACTTAACAAATATTAATTAATTTTAAATTCTAATGCATTGTGAATAAACACCAAACATTTAAATTTACTATTAATTAACTTATACAATTTCCAAGTGTTAATTGATCTCATTCATTATCAATTTAACCTTTAAATTATATATCATTTGTCTAGTTAATACGAATACATTTTTAACTTGTTAATTACTTATATACCTTATGGTCTTAAGTCCATAATCAAATCTAAAATGCATATGTTATCATAAAATTTTGACCGCCGAAATTAATCGGAACACGCCGCTCGACTACTTAATGAGTCAGAAGACTTTCGATCACTATTTTATCTTAACATAATTATATAAACTTAAATTACATAAAACATATTTTACTTAAAATAATAATAACTTTAAGCCAAATATATTTACACAATAATATTAAGTTTTACAATTGTTCACAAATACTAACTACAGTCTATACTAAAGTCAAGCTAATGTCTCACCAGCTTCATCTTCAGTCTGACCTGTACCAGTACCAGAACCACTCGCACCAGCATTACCACCAGACTCCCCCTGAATAGTAGCTTGCTCACCAGTCTTTGAAGGACCAGTCTGCTCACCACTCGGTGCATTGGGATCATCGTCCTTGTCTGAATCTCTCTTCCTCTTCAACTCATTTTCCTTGCAAGACTCTAGATATACCAATATCTCCCCCTGAGTAGACTGTCCTGAATGCGATCTCAAGACCAGACTCTCTATAGAAGATAACTTCAGTCTCTGTACGTTGAAGTCCGCAAGTAAAGTATCATGAGTCTTCATCAACAGATTGTATGATTCACTCTGCTTGAGAATCTGCTGTGAAAGAAGAAGATTGCTCGACACCAGCTCTGGAATCTGAGAAGTAAGCTTCTCTAAATCCTTTACCCTCGACTCTAAGGATGTAATCCTTTCAGCATCAGTCGTTGGAGTAACAGGTATCGTTCTTGGTCCAGGCGGTGTGAGAGACTCAATATGCCAGTCTCTGGTAAGCGGTGTATGAGGTTGAGACAAAGCTTGCGTAAGCAAACTTGTCGCAAATCTAGCTGCTTTGTTCGTCGGAAAATTAGCTCCACGAACTAGATCAGCAACCTCATGCTGTAAAGTTAAACACAATTATAATCAGTTATTGTTACAGATTACTCTGTCTCAAACTCTAATTAATTGCATAACACTCATAGTTATAGAACTTATATCTCTTACCTGAAGCGGTAAAGACATCGATTCAGTAACCACCGGTGCATCCATCTCCACCTGCGGTGTATCCTGAGCAACTGTATACAGAATTAACGGTCTCAGTTCAACTCCTGATAAACAACAAGTTAAGATTATTTAACTTTTATAATCAATACTAACCTTCTCGAATAGTAAGCGTTCTCGGACGCTTCATCAAAGGAATCTCAACTTCCTCAGTACCTTCCTCCAAAATACTCTTACCTTTTCTCTTCCTTTCAGAAGCAGATGGAGGAGGAGAAGGTGTATTGTCAGAAACTTCATCTGAAGCCGTCTCACCATCACGACCTCTAGATGATCTAACAAGATCCTAAAGTATAAATATATTAAACATTTATGATTAGCGTAAGCTCTATCATACAAGTTCTATATATTTAAGATTAATCAGATATAATACCTCAGTCGGTACTTCAACTGATCTATCAAGCTGTATCTGCTCATCCTCAAGTAATATAACTTCGGGATTTGCAGCCTCAGCTTCAGCATCCTGTTTGTGTCATGATATTTATATTTTAAAATCAGAAATAATATCCAATTTACTAAATATCTAATATCAGAATCATTATATAATAATATTATGCATCTATGATTAATAAAACAATCTATCAATTAAGCATCTGTATTATTACATAAATAAAAGATTACCTCAGGTGGTGCTAAATAACTCTCAATGTCTTGAAGCAAAGGATTTGTCGCATCATCATTCTGCTCCAAAACCTCTTGCACAACCTGTGCAGCAACCTCTGGATTCACTTGCTGATCCACCTGACCAGCCTGAATAAGAACATCCTCAAGGAGCCCTTGTGGATCTTCAGGTTGAGCTTCCTCAGCTACAGGTTCAGGTACAACATCAGCCTCAGCAGGAGCAACAGCAGCAGCAGGAGCTACGTCTAACCACCCATGATTTGGCGGTGCAACGTAGTTCGGGTCGACAATATACCCAAAAAGATCTCGCTCCTCAGGCTTCACAAGCCCTTCTTTCCTCACAGTCTGCATAAACATAGCATTATACCCTCTGAGCCCAATAGTATCTACACGCAAGTGTGGCTCAGGAATAGCAAGCTCTGGTAGACGAGCTCTAATAATCAGCATACAAAAACGCGGGTAAACCATAAATCGTGATCGAACAGAACCCGATATCTGTCTTACAATCTCTCCAAAAATGTAATCACAGAAACTGTATGGTTTATTGTAAACCAGGGACAGTGCAGCCGATAGAATAGCAGGGCTTAACTCATCAAAACCACCCTTCTTTGGTGCAAAAACGGTATTCATCACGTGCCATAGAAACCTCCACTGACCAATAACAAGAGGCTTCTGGAATTGACGTCCGCGTCTATCTCCCGTATAACCCATACGTCCGATAGCTCCCTCTATGAAATCCATTGGATACTCAACATCCCCATTCTCTTGTTCCTCTGTACCAAACTGCAAAATCTCACGGAGATTTCCAGCACTAAACACAACAAGTTGGCCACCAACCGTTGCTCTAATCTCTGGTGGATTGACCGATTCGTCATGTTCTATACCCGTCCAGAAATCAGTCAGAATCGCCTGAGAAATAGGAGGATTTGCTGTAACAGCATACCGTATACGTGAACGTGCCAAAAATGAAAGCACCTGAGCTACTTTGCTAGCTCCCTTTGCACGTACATCTAGATCAACAAGGATGTTGTGACCTTTGTCAAATTGTTGAGCCATATCTGTAAAAACACAAATGACAACAACAATTCAAAGCAAATTAAAATATTTAAACTATTACGTATTATGAATAGAGATTCATCAAACATCTTAGTTTAAATTTGAAATTATATATAACTTGTTACAAAAATAGTCTCAAGTCGTATATAAGAATTTAACTTATAACAAAAAGTCTTAAGTCTAATTTAAATTAATTATATAAAAGTTATTACTTAAAAAGTCTTAACATTTATATCACTTCTTTAAAAAAATAAAAATTTTCTAAGTACTGGACTCGCATAAACTGGCCTAACGAGTTGAGGTCAACTCGTTTTGCTTATCAACTCGCTTCGCTTATCAACTCGCTAAACTTATCAAACAGCTATTGAAGTGAACTCGCTAATCTCATGGATTCGCTAGTCAACTCGCTGCGAGTTGAATCGAAGTTTCAACTCGTTCGATGAACAGCCGTCGCAAGTTTAAACTTAAAATCGATGATTTTGTTAGTTTTAACACGATCAAACGATACATTCACGTCTATTACGGTTCGTTTAACATTAATCCTAAGGATTCGTGTTCTAACAATCCATTAATCGTCGTGAATCGTTCAAATTATAAACCGAAACCCTAAGTTTTTTTAAAACCTTCGATTTCGAGTAATTTAAACGGTGAAATCCGTTGGTTTATACCTCAAAATGTTCGCAAAGACGTCTTGAATATAATCTACGGATTCAAAAACTCGTTCCCGTACTCATAAAATCGAAATCAAACGAAAATAACTTTTTCGCCTCGTTTCGCCTGTAAGTGGATCCGCACAGAGTAAGTGAATTCGCGAGTAATGTGAATTCGGTGATCTGTTGACTCGTTTGACCTTCCGTTTTATATCCTTTACCCGATTCGCGAGATTTCAAGTGGATCCGCAAGTTGATGTCAACTCGCAGAAACAATTAAAAACGCGAATTTAATGCTAAGTATAAATGAAAACCCGATATTTTACAAGTCTAAAATAAAATTATTTTTCACTTGTATTTGTCACGTTTGTTCAACTCAAAAATATTCAGTATAATTTAATTCCGAAGGGTAAAACCTAATAAACATAAAAACTTAAATTAAACATAAACTAAAATAAGATAAAAACACAATTATATAAACATTGATATCGAGTACCATTTTATTAATCACTTGAGCAAAACAAAGTACATAAACAAAATGAATAAGAATTTATCTGCTTAGGGATCATATTAGAAAGAATAAGCAATTAAGTATTTATTAAAAAGTCTAAGTAGATTGGTAGTATACATACCTCATGAAATTTAAATAAATTACTATAAGATTACAACTAAATTGATCATTTATGCATTTATATTTATAAAACTATATCTTAGGTACCTTTATCCACATAGCATAATTAATAAATGCATTACTCACATAAAGTGAATATTTTAATTATAGATAATTCAAGACGATTACCGGTATTATGATCCACATAAACAAATTAGACTCAATTTTCTAAGCAAACTCTTTATTATTAGAATGAGTATTATCAAGTGCTTCCTATTATATGATATACTGAAGAATTCAAGTAAAACACATAACACTGCATCATTAAATTTTCAAGGTAGTGGTTACTAAATGATGTATCTTTTCGAAACATATAACATACACTTGAATTTTTAAGGTTAGACAAGTATCAAACATACTTTGAATATGCTATGTTATCTAAGTCTGTACGTAGTACAACAGAAGATCCCTTCTAGCATAATTCAAAATATATTTGAGAATATTAATTTAATTAAAGGTTTCAGTTCTGTACTTAGTACAACAGAGTTACCAGTAATTAAGTTAATACCCATATTGCTACTATTTGTCAATTCAAAGTAATATGTATGATAACAGTGTAAGGCAATACCATCATTCAACAATTAAGACTTAATGTCATACATCATAGAATAGTAACACAAAATAATAAACAAGTAGTTAATTAACTTCTTAAGGCTTAGAAAATTTCATATAATTTGCCTACCAGTACATCATATGATGAAGCCATCTAAAAAATTAATAAAAATAGTCAAATTATAACTTGTGGATATAGGTGTATAATCAAATAAATATAAACACATACCTGATAGAACCGCTGTAGTTCTAAAGCAACTTTATTTGAACCTACTACCATATCATACTTAGGACTTAAGCTTATTATTGGGAAGCTTATTCTCCTAATGTACTATCATTTCCCTTAGTTTTTGCAAATAAAAACTTAAATGAAGGCAATTCCCCTTAGGTAACAAGCAAATGAATGCCATACGCCCCTTTTTTTTTTTTTTTTTTTTTTTTTTTTTTTTTTAATGAACACAGAAATATTAACTATTACAAAATTACCCTTGGAAGACTAATCACTCTGGATTTCTCATTCCGTTTAGTTGAACCAACGTCTCAAATCTTGCTCTGTCGAACGCCTTTGTGTATAAGTCTGCTAAGTTATCCAATGATGGTACCTTAACTAACTTTATCAATTTCTTCTCAGCACAATCTCTAATAAAATGATGTCGAATATCAATATGCTTAGTTTTACTGTGCTTCACCGGATTATTGGTGATCGACATAGTAGATTCGTTATCAATCATCATAGGAGTATTGGTTATATTTAACCCGTAATCCCGCAGTTGCTGTTGAATCCAAAGTACTTGCGAGCAATAGCTGCCAGCTGCAACATACTCAGCTTCACATGTAGAAATGGCTACCGAGGTTTGCTTCTTGCACTGCCAGGATACTAATCTACCTCCTAGGAGTTGACATCCTCCGGTCGTAGATTTCCTATTTTGATTGCATCCTCCATAATCCGAATCAGTATAAGCTACGAGATCTAAGTCTCCATCAATCGGATACCAAAGACCCAGCTTAGGTTTCCCTTTGAGGTAACGAAAGATTCGTTTAACAGCTTGCATGTGTGACTCTTTCGGATTAGCCTGATATCTTGCGCATAAACAAACAGCAAACATTATGTCAGGCCTAGAGGCTGTAAGATACATTAGTGATCCGATCATGGCTCTATAAAGAGTTGGATCCACATCGCTATCACTCGATGTATCTGGACCTAGTCCATGATTGACTGGAATTGGAGTATTGTAGACCTTACTTTCATCCATCTTAAAGCGTTCTAATAGCTCATATGTATATTTTGATTGATGAATAAAGAATCCATCCTTCTTTTGATCAACTTGTAATCCTAAGAAGAAGTTCAACTCTCCCATTGCAGACATTTCAAACCTTTTTCTCATGACTTTCTCAAATTCTTGACACATATTTTCATCAGATGATCCAAAGATAATGTCATCAACATAAACTTGCACGAGAAGAAAATCTTTCTTTTTCCATTTCACAAACAGTGTACTATCAATCGATCCTCTTGTAAATCCATTCTCAAGTAGATACGTTGATAGTGTTCCATACCATGCCCTAGGTGCTTGATGTAATCCATATAGAGCCTTATTCAATCGATATACTCTATCTGGATACTCAGGATCAGCAAACCCTGGCGGTTGTGAAACATACACCAATTCTTCCACTTTGCCATACAAAAAGGCACTCTTAACATCCAACTGATAAACTTTTATACCAAAATAAGATGCGAATGCTAAGAACACTCTAATTGCTTCTAGCCTAGCAACTGGTGCAAACACTTCATTGTAGTCAATACCTTCTTGTTGATTAAAACCTTGAACCACTAGACGAGCTTTATTGCGAGTAACGATTCCCTTATCATCTCTCTTGCACTTAAATACCCATCTAGTACCAATTGGATATTCTCCCTTCGGTAGGTCAACCAACTCCCATACTTGTAATTTAGAGAACTGAGATAGTTCTTCTTGCATTGCTTCTACCCACGAGCTTTCTTTTAAAGCCATTTGAACATTTTTAGGCTCAACTTGTGAGATAAAGCATGAATATAGACATTGATTAGGAATCCCTGTCTCTTTCATTGCAGTATACAAGCTTTGGTATTCAGAATTCTCAGACGTACTAGTTCTGGATTGATGCCTGGTTTGAACCGGAGTATTAATATCACCGATGATGTTTTCAACGGGATGATTCTTACTCGTTCTAGTTGTAGTAACTGGCTCAACCGGTATATCATCTTCTAAATTAGTACCAATCTCTTCCAATTCAGGTACATCTTTCGTACGTGCTGAAGATATTCTTAAATGTTTCAAAGGAGTAAGTATCTCATCAAACTTTGTAGAAAGATCATCAGGATCTACTGTTTCTTGAGACTTATCCTCTGAAGGTTGTTGTGACTCACTTGTGGAAGCTTTATCTGAGTCAACATTAGTCTTAATTCCAGACTGCTTAACACTTGATGTTGAAGCAGGACCAATATTCTCATCTTCAAACAATAAATGTTCAGCTATCTCTGAATCACTGACATAGTCACTAATAGGAACTTTAAATGATGCAAAAAGATCAGAATAATCAAATTGCCAATCTAAGCCCTTATGAACATCAGGTGAGTAGCTCGTAACCTCAATATTATAAACTACCTCCAAACGTCCTGTGACTTTATTAAAGACTCTCTTGTTTGGCGAATTGGGCATATAACCTAGGAAAAATCCTTCGTCAGCCTTCTCACCAAATTTTGCTTGATGTCCAGTCTTTAATATGGTGCATGAAACTCCAAAGGGTTCAAACCCTTTTAAGTTAGGTTTCTTATTGTTCAAAAGCTCATAACAAGTCTTGTTATGTCTCTTAACCGTAAGAACTCTATTAAGAACATAACATGCTGTATTCACTGCTTCTGCCCAAAAAATGACCGGAAGCTTTGAATCAGCAAGCATTGTTCTAGCAGCTTCAATCAACGTTCTATTTTTCCTTTCAGCAACACCATTCTGTTGAGGTTCATAAGGTGCACTGAATTGATGTAATATCCCTTTGCTTAAGCAATAGATATTCAACGTTGAATTCTTAAATTATGTTCCATTGTCACTACGAATACGCTTAACTCTCCTTTTATAGACATTCTCTACTAGATCAAAGAACTCAATTAGAATTCCAGGAGTCTCATCCTTTGATCCCAAAAAGAATACCCAAGAAAATCTAGAATAATCATCTGTGACAACCAAACAATACCATTTGCCACCTAGACTTCTTTTGCTTATAGGGCCGAAGAGGTCCATATGTAGCAATTCAAATGGCGAGGAGATAGAGTTTTCAGTCTTAGGTCTGTGTGGTTTCTTGTGCTGCTTTCCTTTCATGCAAGGAACACACTTATCCTCAGACTCGAAACGTTTTTGTGGTACACCTAGAACCAAACCATTTTTGGTTATATAATTCATCTTTCTCCAGTTCAGATGTGCCATCCTCCTATGCCATAACAATGCGTCTGTTTCCGAAGCCTTGGATAATAAACATGTAGACACCATTGAAGAGTTAGGAACACCCATGTTGATAGTATAGATGTCCTTCTTCCTTGGCGCCCTCATCAATATCCATTTATCAGGAATTGTGAAACCTGGCTTCAGGACTAAGGCCTCCTTTTCATTAAAATAAACTGGGTGACCTTTATCACAGACTTGGGAAACACTCACTAGGTTGTGAGTAAGTTCTTCAACATAGTTCACATCCTCAAGAGTCAAAGTTCCATTTGAAACTTTTCCTTTTCCCGAAATTACTCCTCCTTTATCTCCTGCAAAATTTACTTTTTGCTTGAGACTTTCCTTAAAGTCCTTCAGTAGACTTCTTTCTCCAGTCATGTGTCTTGAGCATCCACTGTCTACATACCACCAGCTGTCCTTATTCACAGCATGCTCCTGCACATAACACAAGATACGATCAGTTATCAAGAGGGACCCAAGCCATTACGGTCTTGGTTTGTCCCTTATCATCAACAAACTTAAGCTCTTTAAAATAACCATCCTTCCCATCAGGAGCTTTGGTCACTTTCGAAGTAGCTTGAGTTTGTGGACGATCAGCCTTAAGAGGTGAATTTGAGGAGAACCTCTTAGGCACATAATTATGAGCTCTATTATGATAATTATAATTAAACTCATGTGATCGTGAAGTAGTACCACTCTCATAATGACTATGGCCTCTACTTGTAGTTCTAAACCTCGACGGTGTCACATCCCTAGACTTATAGACAGAATTATCACTTTGAGTATATGGCCGTTTAGGTTTAGGTGGGGAGACACTATGCTTACCATCTCTTTTAAGAATGTTAACAGGTTTATTACCTAACTTAGGTTTGGCATCTAACCCATCTACAGTCATACTAGAGTCGGTCTGTGTCTTTTCATCCATCACAAGCTTATGTGGTGTTTCAGGCTTTTTGTTAGGACAACACGAAGCCACGTGTCCCTTTTGATGACACTTGAAACATGACATCTGCTTGCGCGATTTACTCACTTTTGCTTTCTCATCCGGAGTCTTAGGCACTAAAGGTTTAAGCTGTTCCTTATTAACTTTATCATCAGTCTTAGCATCGTTAATCACTCCACCCGATACAAATTGTATTTTGGTGAACTGAGAAGCCTTGCTATTATCTAATGATATGTTCTTAATAACATCTTTCTGTGCCTCTGACTGTTCAGGTTTATCAGCTACTGAAATCTCAGGACTAACTTCAGTCATCTCAGAATCTTCAGGAATAGGAGTGTAATTGGCATTAAAAGGCGGGGATACATCATTGTAACCTAACCCAGTCTTGTCCTTTACACTACGTTGAGCATCTAACATTTTATCCATTTGAGATGTCCTATAGTTCTCAAGTTTACGGTTTTGCTCAATTAACCTTAAGTTAAGGTTCACTATTTCCTGATCCTTACTAGCAATCGTCTCATTTAAGTCTTTAATATTCATATAGAGACCATCTATGACAACAGATTTTTCACTTATGGTATCTCTAAGTTTTGTTCTATCCGACGCATCAGACTTAATTTTATCTTTTAAGACCTTTTTATCATCACTTAATCTACGAATATCCATAATAACTTGATCAAGTTCAGATCTAACAGTCTTATAGGATTCCTTATCCATATTTAATTGTGATGACAAATTGCTATTTGACACAGTTAAGACACTATTCTGAGATTGTAAATCAGTAACTAAGTAACAAACATCAGCAAGATTAAGAATATCTAAACATACCTTCTTCTTGTCAGTTTGTAATTCAGCCATACGTGCCACTAATTCATCAGGACTCATATCTGGAGCTGAATCCATATATAGCACGTCATCATCACTTGCCTTCACTTCAGACTCAGGCACCTCTACTTTCTGTTCCATATCAGTGGGCATGTAGGAAACTGATCCAGCAGTTGTCTCTTCGATCTCGGCCATCAAGGCTTCCTCAGATTGAGCTTGCCAATCATAAGAGCCATCCAACTGCTTCACCACTAAGGCTTTGGAAGCAAGAGTACTTCCCGAACCTTGTTTTCCTTGTGCTTCTACTTTAGGTCTTTGGCATTCTCTAGCAAAATGACCAATACCCTGACAGTTAAAGCATCTGACCTTGGTTTTATCAAACCCTGATCTATTGCCCAACACCTTTCTACCAGTTCTCTTGAGGAAATTCTTCACCTTTCTAGAAATCAACGCAAGTTGATCTTGAAGCTCCAATTCCTCAAGATAATCAGAATCTATCTGCTCATAATCCTCATCAAACAGAATAGGATCATTGATCTTTCCCTCTATATAGTTTTCATATGATGCCACAAAGGAAGCAAGAACAGACAATTGCTGTTCAGCAGATTTCACACTCATCGGCATCTTCTGATGCTCTTGAGGTGACTTCTCAGAATTCTTTCCCTTTGTCTCATCACCAGAGGAAGAAATAAAGCACAGATCTTCAGAAATCAGTTCTCCATTTTCATTAGTATCACCAACTAACAGTGCAGTGGTCGAACTAGATGACGCAGTCGAAAGACTTGACTTTCCATGATACAACCCAGGGTTCTGAACCTGATCAGAATCACTATCTCTTGACTTCTTGGAGAAATCATAACCTTTCAGCTTGTCAATGACTTGCTCTAAGGTCATAGTAGAATACCTAGTTTCGTTATCCTTAATCATAACGCCATACATTTCCCATTTAGAAGGCAAACCCTCAAGAAACTTGTCGGTTTTGGATACTTCTTCTTCAACAATTTCATGGTATTCTAATTCACTTAGCAGATGGTTGAATCGTGTGACATATGCATCAAGATCTTCTCCTTTTAAAGCTTTAAACATAGTAAACTGCTTTTTAAGAAGACTCCTCTTGCCATCTCTCACCTGTGGACTTCCCTCACCTCTTTTCTCTAGAGCTTCCCAGAGCGTTCTAGCAGTATGAAAAGACTTGAGTTGATGAGCAATCTCTTTAGGAAGACACATCTTTATGCATGAATGTGATTTATTCTCATTTCTGTAAGCTTCCTTCTCTTGATCACTCATGTTCGCATAGGTAAGAACTACAGTAGCATTTTGAACAGTTTGAGTAGGTGGGGTGTATCCACTCTTGATACACATCCAGATAGACAGGTCATGGAATCTACAGTAAGATTCGAATCTGTCCTTCCAATTGTAGTAATCCTCGATTCTTAACAACTTAGGTGGAACAGTTGACTTTCCCACCTCGTGGTCCATTTCGATCATTCTACTTAAGTCAGACATCTTAAAAATGTAAAATTAAACTGTTTCAGCGAATTCAGAAAACTCAACTCGCAAGACTCAGCTCAACTCGCAATCTCAGCTCGACTCGCAGAATTCGTCGATTCGCAAGCCTCAGTTCGGATTGCTAAAAGATGTCGATTCGCAAGTGATGTCGATTCGCGAGGGATCTCGGTTCGACTCGCAAGCCTCAGTTCGACTCGCTAGTTCAACTCGGTTTGCAGGCGACGCTGGAACCCTAATCTCGACTCGCGAAACGGCTGTTAAACCCGAAAAACGAAAATTTAAGGTATTTTTACGAACGAAACAGAGAATTTCGACTGTAAACTAACCCTAAAACTTCCAGAGAATGATTTTGATCGTTAGTATTGCAAGTATGCACGTAAAAACGACCCGAATCAAAAACGCAATATCACTAAAACTTATGAACACACTCGTATTTAGCCCGAAAGCTCTGATACCAGATGTAAGTCCCCTAGTTTTAGGATCGATAACTTCGTTATCTGTAGTATTAAGGTGCGGAATCCCTCAATACGGTGTTATCTTACTAACAACGAATATGTTCGTATTGCGTTTTAATAAAGCTTAACTTTAAACGATGAATCGTCAAAGTCTAGCCGTAGGTTTTGTTTTCTCTGGTTTTTCTGGAATCGCAGATCAGAATAGTATGTTAAAAGTGTTAAAGATGTTAAGGTTTTTCACGATTGAAACAACCTTTTATATTTTGTCTCGACTCGGCTCGCATGGGCCAGCGAGTTCAGCCCAACTCGCCTTGCAGCCCAAGCCCATTACCAAGCTCGACTCGCTACTGACTTCCACGAATTCAGTTCTCATCTCGGCTCGCAAAGTTCGCGACCTGAGAACTCGACTCGCACATAATGTATTTATTTCGTATTTAACATTCGTCCAACTTAACACCATAATATGTTTAACGAATATTACTAACAAAACAAATATTTATTTACAAATCTAAACCAATATACAAACATAATAATAATTACACCAGTCCTATTTCAAGCTAGATCTGTTGTCACAATCTATGTTCCAACAATAAGTGATCATGGCACTCACTTCTGCAACACTCAATTCATGAAGGTTATGCAGCAGTATGGCGTCACTCACAAGATGTCCACCGCCTATCATCCACAAACAAATGGACAAGCTGAGATCACGAACAGAGCTTTAAAGAGAATCTTGGAGCGAACAGTCAGAAATCATGGGAATAAGTGGGCTGACAAATTAGACGATGCGTTGTGGGCATTCAGAACTGCTTACAAAACACCTTTAGGTACCACACCATATCATCTAGTTTATGGCAAGGCATGTCACCTACCAGTGGAGTTGGAATACAAAGCATACTGGGCACTGAAGAACTGCAATCTGGACACTTCTATCACAGGTTCCCATCGGAGAATGCAACTAAATGAATTGGCCGAATTAAGAAATCAAGCATATGAAAGCTCCCTGAACTACAAAGACAGAACCAAGAGAATTCATGATTCTAAGCTTAAACTCTCAAGGTTCAAACCAGGAGATAAAGTGCTTCTCTTCAATTCGCGCTTCAAAAAGTTCTCTGGAAAATTCAAGATCAGGTGGACCGGACCATTCATAATCTCAAAGGTATTCCCTTATGGTGCAGTCGAACTCGAATCACCAGAAGGTAATTTTAAGGTAAATGGTCATCGGTTAAAGCATTACATCGAAGACTTCCCCATTCGTGAGGATGTCTTTATCTTCGAACCACCTTGAGTCAGCCAGAAAGGTACAAGAGTCGAGCTAAAAGACTCTTTAAACAAAGCGCTCTTGGGAGGCACCCCAAGCTTATCTTACTTTTCCTGTCCTTTTTATTTTTTAGTTTATTTTTAATCTAGTATTGTTATCACTGATCTAATATATATGCAGGCTTGCAACTTATCAGACAATCAGATAGCTTTATCTGAGATAAGTTTCATTTACACAAGTGCAAAAAGATCAGATGGCATTCCATCTGTCCTTTCTGCATTTGTTCACTTTCTATTTAGCATTACCTGTTTTATGTTTATTTCAGGATGGACGCTCGAATCGAGACTGAGGATCATGTTGCTGAGAGGCAACCTAGACAGAGGAGACGACACAGACCCAGGCAGAGAAGACACATGAGAGCTTTACCTGCTATCCCTGAGGAGGGACTCGTAGATGTTCAGCTAGAGCATGAGGAGGAGGCCACATCACCTGCAGCCCAGCCTGTGCCACCACAGACTACTCCAGCGATCAGACAGTCACCTACTTTTGAGTATGGCATTACCCTGTATGATCCCGCTGCTACTTGGGCCTTATTCCAGACCTTCACTGCACATCATCAGATCCTTTCAGCACTGTGTGAGGTAGCCGGATTGCCGAGACCTGCGGGACCACCTTTCAGGTTGGGACCAGACCCAGGACCATCTCGACCACCCTGGTCTTTCTTCCCTCCTGCTGGATCTTTTGTTGGACCTACTGCTGGACCATCTACTGGACACCCTACTACTCCTGCTGCTGAGCCTGCTGCCTCTGGGACCTCTGCATCTATGGATCCAGTTCTTCGTGAGCAGATTTATGCCATGCTTGATGTTTCGAGCCCAGCTCCTGCACCAGTCTATGACAGGACTGCAGATGATGAGTTTGATCCAGATAGCGATGACTTGCTAGATGACTATTATTAGTTTACTTTATCTTTACTTTATCTTTATTTTATTTCGTATTATTACTCTGTACTTATGTGTAACACCCCCAAATATCGTTTAGCGGAAGCGTTTAGTTTAAGTATGGGGTGTCACAACAACAAAGCATGCATACGTATCAGAGCTTATGATTACAACAGAACAATATATATTAAGATGCCAAAAGTGTTAATTACAAAGTTTACGATTCATCGGATCGTATAAGTTAAAAGTAGTGAGTTTACAAAAGTGGATTTCTAGAATATGACAAAACAGTTTCAGTTATACTAGAGAAATCCATATGCTTTCCCAAAAAGTTGGCATCCTAATCTTCAAGGGTCGCCTAGTTCTCCATGTGTGTTGGCGATCTTACATGCGCAGCTAATTCCTTGAAAAACATAGTAAAAGTCAACAACGAGGTTGAGTGAATTCACAGGTTTTATGTTTACAAGTTCAGTTATGATAAACCACTGTTGTTTATATTGTATCGTTGGGATGTCACCCAAAAGTATAGTTTCTGAAATCCGTTACGTTCTTAAATAGTTGTTTGTAGGAATGTTCGTATCCTATAAGTTGTAGGAAAGCAGTATCCTATTTTCAAGTATGTTCTGTAGGATTGTACGTATCCTAGTAGTAGGTATGTTTCGTTGGGATGTTGCCCAAAAGTATAAGTTTAGTGGGTCGTTCGCCCAAAACACAGTTTAAGTTTCGTAGGAAAGCAGTATCCTATTAGTTTACCCAAGGAATAGGGATTTAAATCGTTTGTCCAAGAAGTAGGACCTATAGTGTTGCCCAAGAAGTAGGGACTTCTATGTATGTGCCCAAGACGTAGGGACTTGTATAGTTGTGTCCAAGAAGTAGGACTGGCATCCAAGACGTAGGACCCATCTGCTCAAGAAGTAGAGCCTTCATCCAAGGCGTAGGATGGCACCTTGCCCAAGAAGTAGGGACTTTCTGTTTGCCCAAGACGTAGGGACTTTCTGTGCGTGCGTGCCCAAGACGTAGGGACTTTCTGTGTGTTTATGAAAATGTTGTTTCATAAAAGCTAGTAATAAAGTGTGTAGCTGGTCGTTCTCCAGCATATTCTCAGTTTAGTTTTCGTATGAAATACCATTTAGTTCAGACAGTTGTAGTAGTTGACCGCAGTCATAAACAGTTTGTATAAGTGTGCCAAAGACAGTTATGTGACAGTTTGTATAACAGTTTAACAGTTCAAGTACTCTATTTGTTCGAGTAAACAGTATGATAAATAATCATATAGTAAAAGCAGTTATGGCAATCAGTAAAACAGTGTCTATGTTTTCCACCCCTGTTCAAAGACAGTTAAATCAGTAAAAGTAGGGGCTGTGAACTCACCTGTTGAGTTTAAGTAGTTGTGCGAGTGCTAGCAAACCTAAGCCCAAGTACAGTCTGAAATCTCCTAACGTCCTAAACGTATAAGATTTATAAGTATGTGGATGTCTAAGCTAATCATCCATGCTAGTGTTCGTACAACCAAGTCATGTCCAAATCGTTTGTTTAATGTTTACGTTTGTATTTCGTTGTTTGTGAAAATGTATACGACTCGTTGGTGAAAGTTTGAAATCAACATTTCGATAAAACAAGTATGTTTGAATTGTTTGTACAGTTCGTGTATCGTATAATATGTGAGTATTCGTTGCCGGTTAAGTTCGACACTTAGTGGAAAAATAGTTTGTGAAGTTTCTGTTTTTAGCGACGCAAGGTGCGACGCTGGATTGTTATGCGACGTAGGGGGCGACGTACGGGTCTACGTCGCATTCAGGTTTTGCGACGTCATGGGTTACGTCGCATAGGCGACGTTCGCAATTTAATGCGACGTAGTGGTCTGCGTCGCTATGTGCGACGTAAGGAAAGGTAATGCGACGTAAAGGCCTACGTCGCAGTACTGTTTTCGGTCCCAATGCGACGTAGTCGCCTGTTCGACGAACAGATTGAAAATAACGAGTTTTTGAGCGATTTTGGACGTTTTCGGTTGTATAAAACACTAAAACATGGTAATCTAAGTATATTAAACACTAAATAGCAATTATAACTTTGAAATCTAGAGATTTGCGGGATTTGTCGGAAACTTACGAGTGTCGGATTTGAAATCCGAAAAGATAGAAGTGTAGATCGGAGTCTCGTGGTCGTTTAATTCCAAAGGAGTATGGTGATTCGGCGTCGTTTTAGCGTAGTATTTAGGTGATTTGTGTGATTTTGGTGGTGAGTTTAGAGAGTGGTGGGAGAAAGAGTAAAGAAGAGAGAGAGATAGATGGATAAAATGAAAGAAAAAGGGAGGTGGGTGTGGGTTTTGTTCCCATTTCCTGCCTCCGTGTTCGCGCTCCGCGTTCGTTTACCCGATCGTTAAATGTTACTTTATTTTAACTAATATGTTTTTAAATTACATTTTTTTTTCATTATATTATTATTTAGGATCTTTTTACAAAACTAAATACCAAATTTTTATAAGTTTTAAATTTTGTTTAATTTCAATTATACGTTTTGACGTTTTTGCGTTATAAAATTATTTGTAAATATTTTTGACAAAATATTTATTCGTTACTACGTTATTTAAAAATTTCGTTTTATTAAATAATTTTGTTCACCAAGAGTCGCATATTTTTGTCGCGTCTGTTTTCAAATTGTTCAGTACGTAATTACAACTAATTACGAATACGTAATACTACGCGTATTATCTAGTTGGGCTATGCTAGACTTACCTCTAAATTGTGTTGTGAATTCACTCAAGTAGGGAATTAGCCTAATAATGCAAGTGATTAATTTAATTAATCCTGTTTAAATTTGCGAGTTGTTACATTCTCCCCATGTTAGAGAAATCTCGTCCCGAGATTTAAAATCAAGTCGGATCGCCCGCGGCGTATGTTCTCCGATAAGTCATGTCGTTAACCATAGTTTGCGTGGCGTTTAATTGTTGCCATAGAAGTTCAATTGGTTTAAGTATGCTCGCGGCATAGTTCAATATGTTGTGTGTTTCGTTTCGTGTTCAGAGTTTACCAAATGTGGTGTTCGAATCGACATTCGAATGAAAGAAACGTTAAATCGTAGCAATAGTTGGTGAGACATACCGTTCTTGCCATAGTCCGCAACAGTTTCCGGTGCACGGAGGATGTATGCGCGGCCACGAGCCGGTGGGATGGTTGCGATGTGGTTGTTGTTGTTTTGATTGCTGTTTCCGGGGTTGTTCTGGGTGTTGTTCAGTTTTGGACATTGGTTTCGATAGTGTCCGGGCTCACCGCACCCGAAACACCCATTGTTTGTTCGAGCGGAGAGGTTGGCTTTGCAGGTTTGAGCTCGATGTCCCCATTGGTTGCATCTATCGCAGAGAGTACAGTTACCCTCATGATGCCTTTCGCATTTTCCGCATTTAGGCCTTTTGCCTAGGTATGGTTTCGGTTCAGTGTTAGCGATGGCGACGTAGGCTCGAGTGTTTCCCACGTTCCTGTTTTGTTGACCCTGACGGTCGTTGTTCTCACTGTGCCATTTGCGTTTGCTGTCGCCCGCATCAGTACGGTTAAGTTCAGCTTTCCCTGTGATAGCTTTCAGGGTTCCAATTTCGACCGCGTCGTCGGTTAAGCTGTGAGCCAGATCCACTGCGCTCCTAAAAGTGGCGGGTTTGGAGGACATAACCATGCCTCGAATCTGTGGGGCCAAGCCCTTGTTGAAACGCTCGATGCGTTTGCTTTCGGGGGTTACCATGTGAGGCACCAGACGTGCAAGCTCCTGGAATCTAGTTGTATAACCGGAAATGTCAGCGCCGATCATTTGTATGTTCCAGAATTCGTTTTCCAGTTTCTGCATCTCGTTGGGAGGGCAAAATTCCTCCATCATCATCTGTTTCAGAGTTACCCAGGTCATGGAATGAGCAGCTGGGCGTCCCATAATCTGGACTTGAGCGTTCCACCAGGTTAGCGCTTTGTCGGCTAAAGTGCAGGTGGCGTATTTCACAATTTTGTCGGTGGCACAGTCGCTAATGTCGATCACCGATTCCATTTTCTCAATCCAGTGGACCAGGCCAATGGCCCCTTCGGTCCCGGTGAAGGTGCTAGGTTTACAAGACTGAAAGGTTTTGTATGAACACCCCTGCTGGGCATTGTTTGGAGTTTCGCTGTTAACTGGAGTGGCTCCGCTGTTGTTGGTTAGGTTTTCACGATTTCTGCTCGCCTCGTATTGTGCGATGGCTTCAGCCACGCGGCGTTCGATAATCTGTTCGGTTGTTTCTGGAGGCGGATGTGGGGTATTTCGTAGACTGTTTCGAGTATTTATTTTAGGCGGCATGATGACGTTCTGCGATGAAAAGATGCAGAAGTCAATGCCAATGTAAAGTATGTGAGGAATGAAGTTTCACATATTTCAAGTTTTCGAGTATCAAGAAAATTGTCGAATCCCCATCACGTATCTTACGACTATGAAACACCCATATGTACTCAGTATTATATAATCACGTTGGCCAGGCGTCATTATATGATGCCAAATACATACTTCTTTTCATCAACCGTTTAATCACGATCAGGTTCATATGAGATCAGAGTACAATGAACGAGTCGAATGTGGTGAATAGTTCACGCGTATCGAGGTATCGTAACGATAGTTTAGATGTATGCAAATGTATGTATGCATGTACGTTCTAGCCAAGGCTATAGTCTAGGTCTCTAGGTTTCTAAGTCACCTAAAGTTTCCTAGTTCGCTATAACCAATGGCTCTGATACCAATCTGTAACACCCCCAAATATCGTTTAGCGGAAGCGTTTAGTTTAAGTATGGGGTGTCACAACAACAAAGCATGCATACGTATCAGAGCTTATGATTACAACAGAACAATATATATTAAGATGCCAAAAGTGTTAATTACAAAGTTTACGATTCATCGGATCGTATAAGTTAAAAGTAGTGAGTTTACAAAAGTGGATTTCTAGAATATGACAAAACAGTTTCAGTTATACTAGAGAAATCCATATGCTTTCCCAAAAAGTTGGCATCCTAATCTTCAAGGGTCGCCTAGTTCTCCATGTGTGTTGGCGATCTTACATGCGCAGCTAATTCCCTGAAAAACATAGTAAAAGTCAACAACGAGGTTGAGTGAATTCACAGGTTTTATGTTTACAAGTTCAGTTATGATAAACCACTGTTGTTTATATTGTATCGTTGGGATGTCACCCAAAAGTATAGTTTCTGAAATCCGTTACGTTCTTAAATAGTTGTTTGTAGGAATGTTCGTATCCTATAAGTTGTAGGAAAGCAGTATCCTATTTTCAAGTATGTTCTGTAGGATTGTACGTATCCTAGTAGTAGGTATGTTTCGTTGGGATGTTGCCCAAAAGTATAAGTTTAGTGGGTCGTTCGCCCAAAACACAGTTTAAGTTTCGTAGGAAAGCAGTATCCTATTAGTTTACCCAAGGAATAGGGATTTAAATCGTTTGTCCAAGAAGTAGGACCTATAGTGTTGCCCAAGAAGTAGGGACTTCTATGTATGTGCCCAAGACGTAGGGACTTGTATAGTTGTGTCCAAGAAGTAGGACTGGCATCCAAGACGTAGGACCCATCTGCTCAAGAAGTAGAGCCTTCATCCAAGGCGTAGGATGGCACCTTGCCCAAGAAGTAGGGACTTTCTGTTTGCCCAAGACGTAGGGACTTTCTGTGCGTGCGTGCCCAAGACGTAGGGACTTTCTGTGTGTTTATGAAAATGTTGTTTCATAAAAGCTAGTAATAAAGTGTGTAGCTGGTCGTTCTCCAGCATATTCTCAGTTTAGTTTTCGTATGAAATACCATTTAGTTCAGACAGTTGTAGTAGTTGACCGCAGTCATAAACAGTTTGTATAAGTGTGCCAAAGACAGTTATGTGACAGTTTGTATAACAGTTTAACAGTTCAAGTACTCTATTTGTTCGAGTAAACAGTATGATAAATAATCATATAGTAAAAGCAGTTATGGCAATCAGTAAAACAGTGTCTATGTTTTCCACCCCTGTTCAAAGACAGTTAAATCAGTAAAAGTAGGGGCTGTGAACTCACCTGTTGAGTTTAAGTAGTTGTGCGAGTGCTAGCAAACCTAAGCCCAAGTACAGTCTGAAATCTCCTAACGTCCTAAACGTATAAGATTTATAAGTATGTGGATGTCTAAGCTAATCATCCATGCTAGTGTTCGTACAACCAAGTCATGTCCAAATCGTTTGTTTAATGTTTACGTTTGTATTTCGTTGTTTGTGAAAATGTATACGACTCGTTGGTGAAAGTTTGAAATCAACATTTCGATAAAACAAGTATGTTTGAATTGTTTGTACAGTTCGTGTATCGTATAATATGTGAGTATTCGTTGCCGGTTAAGTTCGACACTTAGTGGAAAAATAGTTTGTGAAGTTTCTGTTTTTAGCGACGCAAGGTGCGACGCTGGATTGTTATGCGACGTAGGGGGCGACGTACGGGTCTACGTCGCATTCAGGTTTTGCGACGTCATGGGTTACGTCGCATAGGCGACGTTCGCAATTTAATGCGACGTAGTGGTCTGCGTCGCTATGTGCGACGTAAGGAAAGGTAATGCGACGTAAAGGCCTACGTCGCAGTACTGTTTTCGGTCCCAATGCGACGTAGTCGCCTGTTCGACGAACAGATTGAAAATAACGAGTTTTTGAGCGATTTTGGACGTTTTCGGTTGTATAAAACACTAAAACATGGTAATCTAAGTATATTAAACACTAAATAGCAATTATAACTTTGAAATCTAGAGATTTGCGGGATTTGTCGGAAACTTACGAGTGTCGGATTTGAAATCCGAAAAGATAGAAGTGTAGATCGGAGTCTCGTGGTCGTTTAATTCCAAAGGAGTATGGTGATTCGGCGTCGTTTTAGCGTAGTATTTAGGTGATTTGTGTGATTTTGGTGGTGAGTTTAGAGAGTGGTGGGAGAAAGAGTAAAGAAGAGAGAGAGATAGATGGATAAAATGAAAGAAAAAGGGAGGTGGGTGTGGGTTTTGTTCCCATTTCCTGCCTCCGTGTTCGCGCTCCGCGTTCGTTTACCCGATCGTTAAATGTTACTTTATTTTAACTAATATGTTTTTAAATTACATTTTTTTTTCATTATATTATTATTTAGGATCTTTTTACAAAACTAAATACCAAATTTTTATAAGTTTTAAATTTTGTTTAATTTCAATTATACGTTTTGACGTTTTTGCGTTATAAAATTATTTGTAAATATTTTTGACAAAATATTTATTCGTTACTACGTTATTTAAAAATTTCGTTTTATTAAATAATTTTGTTCACCAAGAGTCGCATATTTTTGTCGCGTCTGTTTTCAAATTGTTCAGTACGTAATTACAACTAATTACGAATACGTAATACTACGCGTATTATCTAGTTGGGCTATGCTAGACTTACCTCTAAATTGTGTTGTGAATTCACTCAAGTAGGGAATTAGCCTAATAATGCAAGTGATTAATTTAATTAATCCTGTTTAAATTTGCGAGTTGTTACATTATGTTTTGACTACTGAGACGTGATACTCTGATGAGGTTGTGATTACTGCAGAACTAGCTTCGTATGGAATGGCTGAGCCTAAACTTCTGAAATCATTTGCACCACTTCTGCACGAACCTGGTCCAACTCCAGTAACCACTATTTATAGGGAAGTTCCTTTTCAGTATTTTCATTATAAAATTTTTGCCATGACCCCTATTTCAAACTCTAAGTGTGGGATTAGCAACCCCATTCTTAGAGAATACTTGAAACTAAAAATTGTTCAACAAAATCATTAAAACCCTAAGTGTGGCATTCTCCCTACTTAGTGGCACAAACATTGAGGACAATGTTTACTTTTAAGTGTGGGATAGCAATATACCCTACTTCATATAATAAGCTTAAATTTTTTCAAAAATGTCCTCAAATTTTTCAACTTGTTCTCGCATGAAGCCAATATGTCATCACTTTACCCTAAACTTTCAAAACCATTTTGAGTCAACAATATATGTAAGGCTACAAAATTTTCAAATAAACTCAAAGGTTAAGCAGAAAGAGGTAGAATCAGGTCAGATTCCAACTTTTTCTTAATGAAAGTCTAAGAGGGGCATCACATGGCTGGGCACATACAACCCTATAAACTTGCGGTGAGGTATCTTGAGCCTAATAACATTCATTTTTAATGCTTCACTTTTCGTTTCTTGTGTGTGATCGGTGCATGCGTTCTGAATTAGAACTTGCTCCTGACATGCGTTTCAAGACCATATTGACAGGTGCCATACGTGGCATAGGTGCAATTAAATGACCTGGACATTTTTAGGAATAACCCCCTTTTTCTCATATCTTTTCAAGCCAACCCTTTTCCGACACTTTTAGTATTGAAGATCCCCTAGAAAAACCCTGTTGAGCCTAAGCCTTTTCGTTTCTTTCAAAACCCTAAAAAACCCACATTTCCACTCACCACTAAAACGTCTTGATAAAGGAAATTTCTGAGGAAGTGAGAAACAGCTATTTGGATGTCCTTACCTACTCGAGCAATTGCTCCCTCAAGTCATAAATTCCTGGTGACAAACTTCAAAAGAAGAATATCAAAAGAAATCACCCGAAGCTCCCAAAAGAATCATTCATGGAGCCGTGAAAATTATCTTGAAGAAACTGCAAAAGCGAAAAGAGGATGAGACATCTAAAAAAGCAAAAGAAAAAAAAGAAAAAGAAAATAGAAAAGAAAATGCCTCAAGAAAATACAAAAAGAAAGAATAAAAGATCCAAGGAAGTTCAAGAATCATCCAAAAAGAAGAAATTCTCGGTGGATTCCCCTTCCTATAGGATTCAGTCAAATAAAGGTTTCTCACGACCTTAAGAGTTTCTGGAGTCAAGATCAGTCCTTCCTTCCATACCCTACCAACCTTTCCTTTTTCAAAATATTTCCCTTTTTCACCCCCAAAATACAACCCAATCAAATGTCCTGGGATAATTAGTGCCATCCCTGTCTAAGTGGCGGAGATTCGATTCTCGATCAAGCCTATGACGATGAATGCTGCATGACTGGTATTATGAGCGATTTCGTTTGATCTAGATTATTAGGAAACCCGATACACTTGTGTGAATTGAGTGACCACCTGGTGAGGAATCGCCCAGTCATGTATATTCCAAGATCACGAGAATTGAAAGCATGCCTAAGATGATCATTCTGAAAAGTTGGATACGTCGTGTGCATATCTCCTATGTTACACCTGAGGGATTATTTGATTATTTTCGTACTTTTTACTTATATTTACGACTCCCGTAAAAACATTTTTTCAGAAAAAGTTTCTGGGTATAGTTGACAGGCGGAATTGCTTGAGGACAAGCAAAACTCTAAGTGTGGGATATTTGATGTAGCGTAAAAACTCACGTTTTTACCTACATTATTGACCCCATATTTAGGCCTTTTATAACAAAAACATTCTTAAAACATCATTATTTATCATATTTTGTTATAAAGGTGAAAACTTGACGGACTTTCCAAAACTATACGAAAAGGGCTGAAAATACACTGAAATGGGCACCAAATTGAGCCAATCCCTAAATCTACTGTAAACTCCATACCAAGACCTCACATTTACCTTATTTTGTAGCTATGGAGATTACGAGAACGTGGATATAAGGATTGCTCAAAACGGATCAAGGACGAAAAAGTTATGCAAGTTACAGCGCAGCCGAAAGCCACAAAACGTATTCTGGACACGCCCGTGCCCCACACGTCCAATTTCTACCAAATTGGCATCATTAGAAGCGTAACGGAATTACAAAGCCGTAGGCAAAAGAATCAAGTCAAACGGACGCAAAACGGAGAAGATACGGCCTTCCGAAGATGCGAGAAAAGTCAGAAAAATCACACGGCCTAGCACACAGCCACCCCAGGGCCGTACACGGCCTATACAGGGCCGTACACGGCCTGTACAGAGCCGTACATGGCCTGTATAGGGCCGTACACGGCCTCTTTTGGTCACACACGGCCTCCGTCTTGCTTCGTTTGCTTGTACGTGTGCTTGTGTGCTTGTACTCTTGGATCCATGGCTTGCCTATAAATAGTGACCTCTCCATCCTCATTTCACACACCAATTCTTTCATAGAATTTTCACTTTCTCTCTCACACACTCTCTCTCTCTCTACTTTCTCTCTCTAGCACTACTCTTAGGAGTTAGAGGAGAAATAGAAAGAGTAGCTAGTTAGCGTAGTGGTAGTTGTAGCGTCTGTACGGAGTCACTCCGAGACTTTGGTCACGAAGATTTATCTGTAATAAATATTCAGGTTATATTTATATCTCTTTCCTTTATTTCGTAAATATGATTTGCTTATATTATGTTTGCGTTGTATTGATTGCTAGAGATGCCATGCTAGGCTAGACAAATCTGTGTTTGCTATGATAATGGTTATGCTTAAGTAGTTATGATTTAAAATGCAATTGGGATGACCACATTATGAAACAACGGAGGTAACGTTATACGGCTTTCATTTGTATAGCGCCGGAACCATCACGAATGTGTGTAGTACGGAACGTGGAAGCTATGAAAGTCGTGGGCACAATCCGTTGTGGAAATAATGATCCCAATTATAAACATGCTGTTACTCTATCTGTGTGAATATTAAACTGTATCTTAATTTACGAATTGAATCTCAATTGTTTACCTATCCAACTTATGCTGTGGTTAGAAACTTCCTGCTAAAACCTGGCCAGTTATTAGTGGTACGTAATCTACCTATTCTATGTATGATGAAGCATTTGAACTCGACATGGCTGTATTCTCTAGATTGAAACTACATCATAAGTGTAACAACCCCAAAATTTGGACCAATTTAAAATTTTCCTAATTACGTGTTTATTTCTTGTATATAATATGAAATAGGATTATATACGTTATTTACTTATTATATATATATGGATGGAATATATATATATATATATATATATATATATACGCGTATACGATTCGTACATATCGTATAAAACAACAATTGTACACACATACGGACATTGGAAAAACAATTATTAAATAATGTGAAATTATTTAATTACTTTGACTACTACTTTATATTATGTTTATAATATAACGGAAAAAGTGCGTTTTAATTAAAACGTCACCGAACTCTCCGAAAACTCGACCAACCGACAAAACAAACTAAGTTATGATTTATAACTTGAAAACTAGTATTTTGATAAAATACTTCAACTTAATAATCGGGTATTATTTCACATTTTCAAACGTATATTTAATCGCGTATAAAATTAGTTTTACGTTTAAACGACCGGGGAAACGAACACCGCACGGAGCGCAAACACGGAGGAAGCAAAGTTTGGTGAGACCACACTTTGGTGGCCCCACCAAAACCGGCCAAGGTGAGGGGATCTCACACCCTCACCCTTTTGATCAAATCCACACACAAACACAAACACAACCCACTCTCAATCATTCTCTCTCTCTCTACGGTTTCTCTCTCTCTCTCTAAAACCGTCACACTAACCACCCTAAAAACACCATTAAAACACCTCGGAGGTCTATACCCGTTTGGAGAAAAGTGATCACGAGAACGAGCTCTACAATCCTATCTTTTCGGTTTCTCGATTCGACAATTTTGTAAGTTTTCCGGCGACCCGAAATTTTCCGATTACTTTTATTTTGCTAGATTATTGTTCCCCTAGCTTAGTAATGTCCAAATATATAATTTAAACTCGTTTTTGAACACTTTTACGGAAACGTCAGTTTTGGTCATTTTAAAGAAAACGACACCACAAACATTAAAAACAACTACCAATAGTTATTATGGACTTATTACAACATATTAAAGCTAGTATAAAAGTTCTAGACCCAACGGAAACCGGAAAATACGTTTTCGGAAACTAAATTTCCGAACAGACCTCTTGTGTCGCATCGGACCGAAATTTCATGCGACACAACACTATGTCGCATGTTATGTCGCACGTTATGTCGCAATGTATGCGACACAACGCTTATGTCGCATTATATGTCGTACCATCTACGACACAAAGTTTACCTATCGCTTGATTGCGACACAACGACTATGTCGTATCGTTGTGTCGTACCCTTGTCTGCGACACAACCATTGTGTCGCATAAACACTAAATCAGAAACAAATCCATACGACACAGACCTTATGTCGCATACGGTCTGCGACACAAGCCTTGTGTCGCAGAAAGCCCAGATCAGAAAACAAAATATATTCTAAGTGTTGGAATCACTTTTCAACTACTAAATCAAATACGATGCTACTTATACCTGAAAATACTATACTTTTGAAAGTATCCAACAACACTTGAATACGTACAAGACTATGCTAAACTAACGTGAGATTTCACTCACACACACTTACGAGATTACACTTGGAAATACTTAGGAGATTACACTCCAACGAACTTACACTTGTACACTACACGGGATTACATCCGATACGAACTTACAAGTTCACTTACTAGTTACGTGCTGGATTACACGTTAACTGATACGAACATACATACGAATACTTACGAGGTTTCACTCGTACCCTTTGGGGACTAAGCCCATTGGAACGTACACAAACGATACATGTTGTAGTACAAACAAACGATCATACGAGTATACTTTACAACTGTACAACTACTATGAATACATAATAATAATGGATGGAATTATTATTATACACCGATAACAAACGAACCGTACAACTTTTATACAAACTACGATTTACAAACGATTACAAACTTACAAACAAACTAATGGACATTAACTAGTTTGGGAACAACTAGCATGGATACTTTACAAGTATTCCATTTACTTACTAAACCTTATGCGTATTAGGACGCTAAGGGTTGCTAGTTCGGGATACTACTTGCTTACTTACTGCATTGTCTGCCAGACTCAGGTGAGTCTTACAGCCCCTACTTTACTGTTTTATACTCAGGGGTGAGATGCATTACTGTTTTACATGAACACACAAAACTTACCTGCTGCCATGATTTACTTACTGTATGAGATTACGGATACGCCAACTGCATGAGTTTACGACTAATCCAATGAAATCCTCCTGAACCATAGTTGTTAGTTATGTGATAAGCGCGAGTTTTAGTATATGGATCCATATGGGACTGACAATCCCCGCCCGGGGTAGCACGCACTACCACGAACCGTTCCTGTAGAAACGGGCGTTTCTTACTCGTTCCGTATGAATGTTTTGGATTACATTCATGAGGGGGTACCTATATTTACAGTACGTTAAGCTTCAACTATGGTGGCTCATGGCGATTGTATCAAACGGTTTGCATAACCTGCAACCACCACTTATTAAACTTAAGTTAACGATGAGCATAACCTGTGATCGTTAATTACTGGCTGGCTATGATTTACAAATACTACTTGTGTGTTCAAACTGTTCACTTACTTACAAACATGTGAGATTCACCAACCTTTTTGGTTGACCGTTTTAGTAATGCTTCTCAGGTACACAGCATCAGTAGGGATGCCCAGCAGGATAAGCTTACTTAGCTCGAGTCGCATGCATTACAAGCTTGGAGATTTTTATACATTACTTTTGTACTAGTTGTTATGTATTAGAATCTCTAGGAATTTACTTGAACTCGAGCTTGTATTTTGAAACTACTTATGTATTAATGTAATAACTTTTCGAACGTTTCATTTATAGTCGTTCACTGTATCCTTTGTGCTTGTGATTATTGATTAGTAACACCCAAAACATCGCTTCCGCAAACTGTTAAATTTGGGGGTGTTACAGATTGGTATCAGAGCCTAAGGTTATAGTGAACTAGGTTGCAATTAGTGGGCCTAGACTATGACCGTTAGGCAGTATTCCTCATTAGGTATAACTGGTTCAGGAATTACATCATACAAGTTTAATTTAACATAGCCTGATCAACTATGTACAATTAAATGAAGATGATGTGAGTTCTGAAAGGGGTTATGTTGAACAGGAATGCATTAGCTGACTCTGACCTCGAGAGAACCGGGACTTCTACTTGATTGTGCTAGACACGAACTAGGCGGTTATGTGATATATATATATATACATAGGCCTCTTTCCCCGATACGATACTCTCTCTCGACTGCTACGAAATTAATATTCCTTAACATTTCATCAAACAAACGACAACTACATTCTCGTCATTCTGTCCTTATTTAACATTTATGAATTCACGACTACCGACATACGTCCGAAGATCTCCACACCATTATAACCGACAACCATAGTTACTCGAACATTCTTCAATATGAAAATCGAGACCTTGTTTTCAATTGCTATTCCTACCTAATTCTGCGTTTATAACATTTTTACAATGTACACTACTGTACCGTTAGGTGTAACCTAATAAAACCATTTTCAACTCAATTTTCGTCAGACTTCAAATTATACAACTGATTTTTACTATCGAAATTTTATAACAAATGTATTTTTATCAAACATATTACAAAATTTCTCACAAAAATGTTTTTATAAAATTTTCAAAAACTTCAAAGCCGTATAAACTTATTTATAGTACACAACTTTAAACAACCTTCAAACTTTGGCATATTTTCTCTAAACTTACTAAAATCATCACAATCATGATCCTTGTTCAAACCCTCATATGTTCTTAAATTGTTGTTTCAAGGAACATGCCTCCTCGACGACAAATCACACTTACTGAAGCCGAAGTCGCGGGTATTATTGCCCGTAGTGTGGCTCAAGCCCTAGCTACCCGGACTTCAGCCCCTGGTAGCGAAGATACCGCTAATACTGGACCACAACCCAAAACCTGCACCTATAAGGACTTCCAAAACTGCAAACCCTTGAGCTTTGCAGGTACTGAAGGAGCGATCGGTCTGATTCGCTGGACCGAGAAAATCGAATCAGTATTCCTCATCTGCAACTGCAAGGAAGAGGATAAAGTTAAGTTCGCCACCAGCACCTTTTCTGATACCGCCCTTACCTGGTGGAACACCTATGCACAGACTGTGAGCATTGCCGAGGCTTACAAACTACAGTGGGATGAACTGAAGATTATGTTGAGGGGCGAGTACTGCCCAAGAGATGAGCTGAAACAATTGGAAGTAGAATTCTGGAATCACAAGATGCAGGGTGATGACATTACCGGCTACACAAACCGCTTTCACCAGTTGGCACTTCTCTGCCCAACCATGGTTGATCCGGAGTACAAAAGGATCGAAAAGTACGTTGATGGACTCCCTGAACGACTTCAAGATTTAGTAACTTCATCTAAACCGGGAACTATCCAGAGCGCCATTCGTATGGCTCATGAGTTAACGGCAAATTCTGTCCGCCGTGGCTCGACTTCAACCCCGTCTGCGAATAACAAACGTAAATGGGAAGTAAGTCCCCACTCATCCAACCCTACCTCTGACAAGAAGCTTGCAATTGTCAATACCAATGACTCAAAGGCTTACAAGGGGAGCAAGCCTTACTGCTCCAAATGTAGTCGCCATCATAACGGCTCCTGTCCTTGCACCAAATGCAAGAAATTCGGGCACCTGGCCCAAGACTGCCGAACCAACCCCACTGGTACTGATACTTCTGCACCCAAAACCTGCTATGAGTGCAACGGTACCGGGCACTTCAGGAAGGATTGCCCTAAACTGAAACTCCGAACCAACAATACGAGGAGTAGAGCTTACGTAATCAACGCCAGGGAGGATGACCCAAACCCGAGACTCTGTGATTTACTCAACCCGGGAAATGACAACTCACTCCGTCAACAACCCTACCTTGGATGATGAACTGCTCAGTGAGGAACCAATAATGTTTCCTTACCTTCTAGAACTCGAGGGTGATACCGAACCTTTCGTTGAATCAGCAACAGCACCTGCTTCTCCTGTTGCTCTAACTGCTGCAAAAGCACCAGTTGATGTAACCTTGACTGCTGAATCAGTCAGCCACCTCAACCAAACTATTGATTCGCTGCGACAACAACTGAATGAAGCACGGGAAGACATTGATGACCTACGACGAATTGCTTTCCAAAATGACATACGTATGCGCGAGTACGAGCTACGTTTGATAGCTTTAGAAAACCCTACTTCACCACCAACTTCACAAAGTACTCCTACTGAAGAGGATACCGACACTGACTGTACTCCACCTCCAGCAAAAAGGGTGAAGATTACTCCCCCCAACTCTTCAGGAAACTACTTGGGAAAGAAACCTTTCTGTTCTCAATGCACTCGGCATCATGAAGGACCATGTACCATACCCATCGGTCGATGCAAGTCCTACCCTAAGAGTACTAACTTCCCTAAGACGAAGCTGTGCTTCAACTGTGGGAGTGCTGGCCATCTCAAGGCCAAATGCCCACTACCTCCAGGCAACAAGATTTAGGGTACGTTACCGCCTGACAACTACTTAATTTTAAACATTGTAGGACCTACCCTACTACTGTAGGCTACTAGTACACATGGTAGCTACCTGACTAGTATCGAACTACCGATTACTACTTCGAACAAATTTCGGGACGAAATTTTATTAACAAGGGGAGAATGTAACAACCCCAAAATTTGGACCAATTTAAAATTTTCCTAATTACGTGTTTATTTCTTGTATATAATATGAAATAGGATTATATACGTTATTTACTTATTATATATATATGGATGGAATATATATATATACGCGTATACGATTCGTACATATCGTATAAAACAACAATTGTACACACATACGGACATTGGAAAAACAATTATTAAATAATGTGAAATTATTTAATTACTTTGACTACTACTTTATATTATGTTTATAATATAACGGAAAAAGTGCGTTTTAATTAAAACGTCACCGAACTCTCCGAAAACTCGACCAACCGACAAAACAAACTAAGTTATGATTTATAACTTGAAAACTAGTATTTTGATAAAATACTTCAACTTAATAATCGGGTATTATTTCGCATTTTCAAACGTATATTTAATCGCGTATAAAATTAGTTTTACGTTTAAACGACCGGGGAAACGAACACCGCACGGAGCGCAAACACGGAGGAAGCAAAGTTTGGTGAGACCACACTTTGGTGGCCTCACCAAAACCGGCCAAGGTGAGGGGATCTCACACCCTCACCCTTTTGATCAAATCCACACACAAACACAAACACAAACACAACCCACTCTCAATCATTCTCTCTCTCTCTACGATTTCTCTCTCTCTCTCTAAAACCGTCACACTAACCACCCTAAAAACACCATTAAAACACCTCGGAGGTCTATACCCGTTTGGAGAAAAGTGATCACGAGAACGAGCTCTACAATCCTATCTTTTCGGTTTCTCGATTCGACAATTTTGTAAGTTTTCCGGCGACCCGAAACTTTTCCGATTACTTTTATTTTGCTAGATTATTGTTCCCCTAGCTTAGTAATGTCCAAATATATAATTTAAACTCGTTTTTGAACACTTTTACGGAAATGTCGGTTTTGGTCATTTTAAAGAAAACGACACCACAAACATTAAAAACAACTACCAATAGTTATTATGGACTTATTACAACATATTAAAGCTAGTATAAAAGTTCTAGACCCAACGGAAACCGGAAAATACGTTTTCGGAAACTAAATTTCCGAACAGACCTCTTGTGTCGCATCGGACCGAAATTTCATGCGACACAACACTATGTCGCATGTTATGTCGCACGTTATGTCGCAATGTATGCGACACAACTCTTATGTCGCATTATATGTCGTACCATCTACGACACAAAGTTTACCTATCGCTTGATTGCGACACAACGACTATGTCGTATCGTTGTGTCGTACCCTTGTCTGCGACACAACCATTGTGTCGCATAAACACTAAATCAGAAACAAATCCATACGACACAGACCTTATGTCGCATACGGTCTGCGACACAAGCCTTGTGTCGCAGAAAGCCCAGATCAGAAAACAAAATATATTCTAAGTGTTGGAATCACTTTTCAACTACTAAATCAAATACGATGCTACTTATACCTGAAAATACTATACTTTTGAAAGTATCCAACAACACTTGAATACGTACAAGACTATGCTAAACTAACGTGAGATTTCACTCACACACACTTACGAGATTACACTTGGAAATACTTAGGAGATTACACTCCAACGAACTTACACTTGTACACTACACGGGATTACATCCGATACGAACTTACAAGTTCACTTACTAGTTACGTGCTGGATTACACGTTAACTGATACGAACATACATACGAATACTTACGAGGTTTCACTCGTACCCTTTGGGGACTAAGCCCATTGGAACGTACACAAACGATACATGTTGTAGTACAAACAAACGATCATACGAGTATACTTTACAACTGTACAACTACTATGAATACATAATAATAATGGATGGAATTATTATTATACACCGATAACAAACGAACCGTACAACTTTTATACAAACTACGATTTACAAACGATTACAAACGATTACAAACTTACAAACAAACTAATGGACATTAACTAGTTTGGGAACAACTAGCATGGATACTTTACAAGTATTCCATTTACTTATTAACCTTATGCGTATTAGGATGCTAAGGGTTGCTAGTTCGGGATACTACTTGCTTACTTACTGCATTGTCTGCCAGACTCAGGTGAGTCTTACAGCCCCTACTTTACTGTTTTATACTCAGGGGTGAGATGCATTACTGTTTTACATGAACACACAAAACTTACCTGCTGCCATGATTTACTTACTGTATGAGATTACGGATACGCCAACTGCATGAGTTTACGACTAATCCAATGAAATCCTCCTGAACCATAGTTGTTAGTTATGTGATAAGCGCGAGTTTTAGTATATGGATCCATATGGGACTGACAATCCCCGCCCGGGGTAGCACGCACTACCACGAACCGTTCCTGTAGAAACGGGCGTTTCTTGCTCGTTCCGTATGAATGTTTTGGATTACATTCATGAGGGGGTACCTATATTTACTGTACGTTAAGCTTCAACTATGGTGGCTCATGGCGATTGTATCAAACGGTTTGCATAACCTGCAACCACCACTTATTAAACTTAAGTTAACGATGAGCATAACCTGTGATCGTTAATTACTGGCTGGCTATGATTTACAAATACTACTTGTGTGTTCAAACTGTTCACTTACTTACAAACCTGTGAGATTCACCAACCTTTTTGGTTGACCGTTTTAGTAATGCTTCTCAGGTACACAGCATCAGTAGGGATGCCCAGCAGGATAAGCTTACTTAGCTCGAGTCGCATGCATTACAAGCTTGGAGATTTTTATACATTACTTTTGTACTAGTTGTTATGTATTAGAATCTCTAGAAATTTACTTGAACTCGAGCTAGTATTTTGAAACTACTTATGTATTAATGTAATAACTTTTCGAACGTTTCATTTAGAGTCGTTCACTGTATCCTTTGTGCTTGTGATTATTGATTAGTAACACCCAAAACATCGCTTCCGCAAACTGTTAAATTTGGGGGTGTTACAATAAGAGATACGGAGCATAGGATTAGAGATAGGTTAGATTCAAGTTCATATATTGAATATCTTTGAGAGACCTTTCGGGATATTTATGATCCAATTATCTGGTTATGTGATACAGTATGAAATAGGAATAGTTATCTGTGTGCCTTCCTATTGCATGTTCTTGTTTGATTGTTGCATTAGGAATGCTGCATGCTAGAACTGAACCTCCGATTACTATATGTAACTGCATGATTAGGGTTTTCAGATATAAGTTGATATTTATACAGTAGAGTGATGTGCATGTAATAGTTAAGGTGATTTATATGATTAATGATGAACAATTCAATTGACCGTTAGACAAGTTAATCCAACCTATTCCGTAGGGTAACTCCTGTTCACCTTATTGTTTATTTAACGATTCGTGCCATGATACCGACACACATTTGTCAGAGATTGGGGAATAGGATTAGAGAATAACTGTTGATCGAATTGGTCAGTACATTTGGGAGAACTTTCGGTGTATCTGACACTATATAATTGCTATCCATGTGACATATTATTTATCTGATTGTAGAGACCTTTACGTTAGATATTTGATAGGATCGTAATTATACATCATTAATAGGGTATCCAATGAGCAAACTGGTAATTTGAATCAATGCTAAGGAAAAACCATAAAACGGCACAGTACTTCGTATAACGTTTAAATACGCGGGATAAGCTAAGGAACTGCTGTAGGTATAATACTTCGTGTTAATTTAAGTTCCGGTTACTCAACAGATTAATCATCATAACTAGTGGCTTTAACACCCATAACTACTATCCAAAGCATATACCAGCATCATAGTAAACACTCTTGTATCCACTGTTCTCTGAGCCTCCGTACAAACATCCTTTCCTTTTCTGCATTTATTTTTCCGTAGATTAGTAATAAAACCAAATCAATCCAACTCTTATTTTAAAACCTAGCTAGATTACAAAAGATAATTAGAACGCCTAAGATCCCATGCCCGTTGTAGTGTAAGAACGACACCTGAGTCAACATACCGCTTACTACCCTAGTAACCTAATTAGGGCTGAAAGTAGTATTAGCTTAGGATATCCCCAGCTCTATAAATTTAAAACACCCCACTGTTGCAGCTATTACGTAACGACCGTGTTAGCATGCAACAATACGCCGGATCACTAGGTGGATCCGCCGGATTGGGTGTTTTCTGGGGGAATCCGCCGGATTCAGGAAGAAT
This sequence comes from Helichrysum umbraculigerum, assembly GCA_949592205.1. Lineage (NCBI taxonomy): Eukaryota > Viridiplantae > Streptophyta > Magnoliopsida > Asterales > Asteraceae > Helichrysum > Helichrysum umbraculigerum. The sequence continues at coordinate 72,453,626 of CATIUR010000003.1, forward strand.
CCGCCGGATCCAGACCAGTTTAATAAAATGCTAATACATAATGATATAAACTCATTAAACACGAATTTAAAGAAAAATTGAGGGTTTCCTAACGATTTTAAAAATGGAACCGTGTGAGATTGATGATGATGAACTTGATGATGATGATGATGATCCAAGATGATGATTATGATTATGATTATGAAGATTATGATGTTACTGATTGTTATTGTTGTGTTGATGATTAAACCGAGAGAGGGAGACCGAGAGCAAGGGATGAGAGAGTGAGAGTTTGAGTTTGTGCGTGTGTGTGTGTGTTTTGAATTATTGGAGTCGGTATATAACCGGCTCCAATTATTGGTATTAGGTGGTACATTTTATACCCGTGTTTGCGTACCCGATCGTTAAGTAGTATAATATTTTTAAATGACAATTTTCTAAATATGAAATCGTACATATTTTTAATCAAAGTATTTTATAAAAATACTTTTAGTGGAATATACAATTATATCTTTGTTTCACTTTGTTTTGACGGATAGTTTTCGGTGTCCAAAAATGTTTTAAATAATTGTCTGAGTAAAGAAATATCATTTCTAATAATAATATTTCAGTTGAAGATGTTTTGTACTATCTTTTATATAAAAGTTTGCGAGTGCTTTCAGATTGAATATACGCGATTATTAAATAATCTTTTAACATTATTATATATCTTTATATATATAATACTCGTACATTTCAGTAACTTGTGTATATAATACTTGAATACTTTGGTAATAATGCGTATAATTACGTGAACTGAAAGTTTAAATTTGGCACGAATTTTGTGTCATTTTTGACCGGGTGTCACATTCTCCCCCTGTTAAGAAAATTTTGTCCCGAAATTTCTAGTGGATTCATGATCGCGCGGGGTCTGGGGAGAAGTGTTTATATGAGAAATTCGATGCGAGTATGTCTCACATCACCGTTAGCTATAGATCGAGTTACTAAGCTTAAGATAGTAGACGATATAACATCTACATTGATTTTGAGTCAGTCAATCCATGACTGCTTAATGGCTTATTCTAATAGTCAAATCCTGACTATCTCATTGTTCGAATTTTAGCTAAATTATTGTTACATGGCGACTGTGAACAAAGTAGTCCTATTGAGACTAAGAAATTGACAAACAGTAAGTTGGTTAGTCTGCTGAAAGCAAACTTTTAGTTCTACGTTGGCCTAGATTAACTAGTCCTAGTGTAAATCAAAAATTGAGGGGTTATGTTTTCGAGGAAAGGTGTACCCGTGTCTGGCTTATCTGGAGCCGAGCATGTAGATCTTGCCTTTCAGTTTTGGGCATTCTTTCTTGTAATGTCCGGGTTCACCACATTTGAAACATATCCTTTGTGAGTCAGGATTGGCAGGAACTCTGCAATCCCAGATTTTGTGTCCGAATCGTTGACATCTTTCACAGGGTAAACCACATGAACCATCATGATGGTGTTTACACCCGTGACAAAATGGTTTGTTCCCCGCATAGCCTCGTTTCTCCTTGGATTCAGTAGTGTAGAACCTTACAGGTTTGGGTTGATTTGTTGGCTTATGACTAGTGATGGAATCTCCATTCCATTTTCCTTGATGGTTTTCAGTTGCAGGTGTTCCACGTCGAACCACCCGTGCCATGAGTTTGTGGGCCATGCGAACAACATCGTGAATAGTGAAGGGTTTGGATGCAGTGACCATTCTCTCCATTTGCATCTGGAGTCCTCCGATGTACCTTTCGATTAGTTGGTGTTCAGGGTTCACCATAGATGGGCAAAGAAGTGCCAGTTGGTGGAAACGATTGGTGTATGTCATGATGTCGTTGTCCTTCACAGTGAGGTGTCAAAATTCATCCTCGAGTTTGTGTAGTTCCTCACTGGGACAATACTGGTCCCTCATGATTCATTTCAGGACCTCCCATGGAAGTTCATGAGCGGTGTTGACTCCTACAGTTTGGGCGTAGGAATTCCACCAGGTAAGAGCAGTATCTTGGAGGGTGTAGGTGGCATACTTAACTTTGTAGTCATCGGGGCAGTTGCAAAGGTGGAATACAGATTCCATCTTCTCGATCCATCGGATTAATCCGACTGCCCCTTCAGTTCCAGCGAAATTTAGTGGCTCACAGCTCAGAAATTCCTTATAGGTGCAGTGTCACGCTTGGTTCCGAGTAGCTAGAGCTTCAGCCACTCTTTGATCAGCAATTTGGTCAAGCTCAGCTTGAGTGTATGTTTGTCGTCTAGGCAGCATGATTCTTAAACAAGAATGAAACGACAAGTATGAGATCTTTATTCAAAGATCATGATTATGACAGATGCACACATAAGGTAGTATTACATCTGTATGGCTTGATAATCAGTGTCGTAAAATGATAAGACTTAAAGATTACTTTAGGGTATGTGTTTGAAAGTCCTCGGACTGTTGAGTTGTCATGAAGTGAATAGTTCACGTGTGTTCATAATGAGGGATTTGAGATGTCGTAGTCTCAATGTGCAGTCGTAATAACGACTAAATAGTGTTTTCAATGTAGTTTTTCAAGACTATGTTATTGGGGTAGTCCTACGGACAATGATGCAGTATTATCGTACTGTGAATGTAACTTTAATGAGTCAAAATGCAGTACTCAAAGTACTGAAATGAGGTAACAACGTACCATGAAATGCAGTTCTAGAAGCAAAATAATGTTGTACTAACATACTATGATGGTAGTACCAAAGTAATATGAAATGCAGCACCACGTGCCGTAATGCAGTGCCTGAAGCACCGTAATGCAGTGCCTGAAGCACCGTAATGCAGTACTCGCGTACAGTGATATACAGTATCAATCGTAATGTGAATGCAGCACTAAGTGCCGTGAGTGCAGCACCCATGTGCCGTATGTATGTATGTATGAATCATACGTTGTTTAATTGTTGCCCTAAGGCCAAAATAGGTTGAAGTTTTCCAAAATGTAGCGCTAAGGCTAAATGAGTACAAATCGTGGGGTTTTTATGTGCATATATACCGATATACATAAAGGTAATGTCGAGACAGAATGATGAGGAAGTTGATGATGTGACTCCTTACGGGTATATGACGATGTAGTGGAACGTGTTGTAAATGATTACGTGTATATATCTGAATAGAGTAACGGTAATAGATGAGAACAGTCTCATTCCTTGATATTGAATAATATTGTGGTGGCCATAATAGCGTGTGCTTTGATGAGTGGGTTATCGAGTGAGGTTGATCGCGCCCGAATGGCTGGTTCGTGAATCGCTTCCTGACGTCATCAGATCAACCGTCGGGGCACGATCGGAGGGGTGGTTTTAAATTTATAATAGTCGGGGGGAGCCAAAACCTTCCGAACTACTTACTATTATTAGGTACAAATACCTGATACTAGTATGTGGTAAGGATGATCCAGGGTCGTTCCTCACGATGGTAGAATTGAAACAGAGCTAGTTCTGATAACTTAGTAATTAAGATAGGGTTTTGATAGATTGATAGGTAATTGTGTTTGTGTTTTTATTTATTTAACTAAAGTGCAGGAAAGTAAATACTAAACTATGGATAGGGTAAGCAGATAGATAGAGTTGTGACTACTGAAGTTTCAATATTCAGGTTTCGGGATGATGTTCATTATAAAAGGTGATTGGAGACTTACCTTAATTATAATCAACAGAGGTTCGGTGTAAACACTAATACCCAACGAATTAAGTGGAAACCCTAAGTCGTATGTCACTAAGTACTAGGTTATCATGAGTCTGATCAGATCAGGCTGCTTAACCCCCAACACTGTCTGGTGAAGACAAGTGACCCTTCTTGGAGTTAACTCCCGGGCGCATGAATAAGGTAACAGACCGATATTTAATTTCTGACCATTCTTAACACCTGATTCTAATTGATTTTATTAAGGTTTGTACTAATTGCTTGCTAATGTATGTTAAACTATCAGTTATGTTGGATCAAGGGGTTTAAGCATCCTACACTACAGCTGAATGTTTGCTTTCTTTTCAAGATCCCTTAAACTTAATTGAGGAGCGCAAATACTTATGTCAAGGTGTAGACCCTCCTTTGCGATCAAATGTTCACCCCTAGGTTTGTTTCACGGTGTATACTACGTTTTTCAGCAGTTCCACAGCTTTTATATATACCTAGACCATGTTCAGGAAGGGTAACTTCCGAGTATCCACGGTGTCATATGCCTACGACCGGTCCGTAGCTTCCACGCATTTTTACTCCACCAGAGGTGTTTCCAGCGCTATACTAAGTACTGGGCCGTTTTACAGCATGTCCACAGCTTCATACAATAACACAGATAACTATATCTACGTAGTATTAGGGTTAGCTAAGTCCTATCCTAAGGGCAATAGTCACGTGAAAGTTTGGAAAGGGTGAATTGGGTGGTTTAGATCTACCGCTTGAGAAATTTAACCGGATACTTAACATAGCAATTTCCAATCACATATTTGATTAAAGATTAATTTAACATCATCCCTACTCCTAAATATTTACATTTCAAAAATCACAATATTACACTACTCAATAAACATGGCAATAAGTAAAGCACATTCCATAATATTACGCATGCATAAATCAAACATAATAACAGTATGAGGGAATAGATATCACCGGATAATAGAGCAGCGTAACAAGAGAATAGAACTTGCAATCCTTGAATAAAATCTTGAACACCAATACTCCTTGATTACAAAAGCTAATCTCTACTCTAATCTACTAGCTACCCACTAACTACTCTCTAACCCTCTAGAGAGAGAAGTTAGAGAGAGAAACTAACTAAAAAATAAAATTACAAGAGAAGTGTGTGTGAAAGTGAGAGTGAAGAATGGGATTGAAGGTGTGTTGAATGAGGAGGTGAAAGCCTCTATTTATAGGCTCACAAGTTACAATTTTACACTTAACACCCTCGCTCCAGATTTACACTGAAATACACCCTTGAGCTATGAAATTCGACACCATAAAGGGGGTATACCGCCCCTAAAGGGGGTATACCACCCTAATAGGGGCGTATTCGACACCAAAAGGGGCGTATTCGGTAGCAAATAGGGCGTATTCGGTAGCTAATAGGGTGTATCCGGCACCATAGAGGGGGTATACCACCCCTACAAGGGGGTATACGGCCCCAAAGAGGGGGTATATGGCCCCATAAGGGGGGTATATGGCCCTTTAGGGGGTGTATACGGCCCCTGTGGGGTGGTATCCCCTTGCTCGTGGTCTTGTGCACTGGATCGTAGGTCTTGCGTGCTGGATCGTAATTCGTTTTGCCATAACTTCTTCATTCTTGGTCCGTTTTCAGCGTTCTTTATATCCACGCGTTCGCATTTACCTGAAGATCATAATGAGATAATCAAAGAATAATTTTGAGGTAAAATGCTTAAAAAGTGTTTGTAGAACGTGACCCGTATCGTTTATGCTCTATTTTGTACGTTATTTAGCCATTTTACTTGATTTTTGAAGCAATGCCTTATTTTTAGCCTTAATAATGAATTATGGTGAAAAATTGTTAATATTGAATGTTTTCATCCATTTTGGGGCTAAAAAGGTGGGAATTATGTACGCAAAAATGTGACTTTTTACGTTCAATCAGAGGTCTATATATATCTAACATATATAATAACATAGAAAGCAGCTGATGTGCCATGGATCATGAAACGCAATTAGAACTTGTCTAACTTGTGCGGAATACAAGCTAAACAAAAAGATAGAATTTAGAAAACAAGAAGTAATTGATCAAACTGCTTTTGTATTTCAACGAAAACACAGAGAGAATTCTGTGTCAAAAATTACAAAAGACTTAGTTCAAATGAACTAACAAAAGCCTATTTATAGACTTGATACAAAAGCCTATGCGACAATACTATTAACTAAGTTGACCTGGTCAACTCCGACAATGCTATTGTCAGAGTGACCATACTATCCGTCAATAATCTACTAACGGAAAACATCTATTGTCGCAATAACAAAACACTTAGACAAAATACAAAACAGATAAATCAAGCTTTAGACATTTTGCTCCAACAAACTCCCCCTTGGATAATGCTTGATTTTCTTGAAACTTGAGCTTCATTTATATCCCGACAGATTGCAACCAGCATGAACACCTTGAGCACATCACACATCAACCACACGTTGGAATTTCAAGGCCATAGCTTCATCATCATATGCATCGTCATATGTAATATGATTATCTCTTAGAGCTTCCAGATCATCTTTTGAGAGATTTATTAAACTCAAGGGATCGAACACATATACAATTGTTTCACGATTTCACATAATGTCTCCCATGTAATCTCTGTCATAGCATCCAATCTCTGCTTCTCCTGTGCTTCCGTTATACTTCCAATAACTAACATATTTTGAAAAATTAATGGGAAGCCTTTCAAGAGGAATCTTTCTGAGACACTTCACTCGAGGATAAGTAAGAAACAAATGTGGTTTATCAACGTAATCCACAGTTCTTCTTGGAAATGTCTCTTTAATAATCGTGTACTTTCCTTTTTGACATTCACGATAGAGTGCTTCAGCCATCCAATCTATCAAACCATTTTCTGAGTGATTAACAATGTTGATGGAAGCAAGATGATTGACTTCACATTTAGGAATTGTTCCAAGTGCCTTGAAAGTTGAATGAAAATATTGAATCCCATCCATTCTCTTGATGATAAACACTTTATTATCATTGTCATATTTCCATCGGATTATCCTTCCAACACATTCATACCTTGGAATTTTGAAGAACTTTTTAACCTTCAGTTTTGTAGGAAAAGAATGTTTAGGAAACCACCAAGGAAATTTCTGTTCAGGTTCTCTTTCTTCATCAGAATCAATCCAGAATCCTTTGTAAGTACTCGTATCAGGCTGTTCTTTTGGTTTTCCTTCTGGATGAATTTCATCTTCAGAATCTTCCCAATCCTCAACATTAACACCATCAAAATCTGGTTCAAACCCTGGAGGAAATTCTGGATCAGCAGACTCATCAAAATTATAATCTCCATTATTGCATAATTCCACAAATGGAATCAAATCATCAATGATAATATTCAATGGAGTGGGACAAAGAATCTCTTCCTCTTCAACACTATCTAACAATTCTTCTTCATCAAATCTTTGTGAAGATTCTCCAAGTTCAAATGTAGAAGTTTCACCGAAATCATCAAACATATCTCCAAGATTTAAAGAATTTAAATTTTGTCACCAAGATCATCAAATTCAATATTCTCAAAACTTGGTTCAGGAGTCAAAACCATAGCAGGAGGAACAACACTGATTGGTTCAACGTACATGGGTTCTTCCATATCAATAGAATCAAAAAATACCATATCATGAGAAAAATTTAGCTGATCACCATTATTTCCATCCTGTCCATTATCATCATCAGAATCATCTGAACCCTCATTGTTATTATCTTCAACATCATTATTCAAACCTTCATTTCCTTGATCATTTACATTATCAGCATTGCCTTGATCATCACCATCATTTTGATCCCCATCATTTCCACTATTGTCAACATCATCATGCACATTCTCCCCCTGATCACCTAATTTTTCTTTCAAAAGAAAGATCTCTTGTTCAAGTGATTCAATCCTCAAAGTTTGAGAATTGATAAGTTTCCCTTGATTAGCAATAATAACATCTTGATTTCCAACTTTTTGCAAAGCAAGAAATAACTCATCTCGCAACTTATCCACCACACTCATCAAGGGTAGAACAGCTCTTTGAAGAGAAGCATCAAGAACTGCCATACTTATAGTAGGAGTAGCTGTAGTGGTAGATGAAGTTCCAGCAGTTGCAGAAGATGAAGATACAGGTATTGATGAAGAAATAGGAATAGAAGTAGAAATACCAGTTGTAGAAGACATAACAGGCATAGATACAGAAGAAGATATTGCTGATGAAGTCACAAAAGAAGATACAGGTTCAGAAACAGAAGACATTGCGACTGATGAAGTCATGGATAAAGATACCGGTAAAGAAATAGAAGAAGTAGTTGCGGATGAAGTCACTGGTAAGGAAATAGATGAAGATCCAGTATCAAAATCAAAGGTTCTTGTCACAGTTAATTTCCTTCGTTGAGTAGGTCTAGGCTCAGGTACATATTCAGGATCCTGGGCCTCTTCTCGTTGACGTCTCAAATCTTGTCTTTCTTGTTCTATACGTTCTTCAGTCTGTCTTTGAGATTCTAATGATTCTGCAATGGTCTGAGTACGTATATGTAACATCCACTCCTCGGGTCTAGTAGTATTTTAATATTTTCTGACTTGAGTTATTATTTAATGTGTCAGAAAATAGTTTTGGTATGTTTTAGTCAACTAAATGAGGAAAAGAGTCAAATAATTTATTGTGATTAGTAAATTATTGATTGTTTTAAATTAAACTAGTTGACGGTAAAATAAAATAACGTTTCCCCGTAATTGGTTTTTAAGTTCCAGACAATGATAAGTACGGGGAATGGAATTTAAACAATTACATGATAACTTCATACATTTGAGTCGGTTGTTGATTCCCTATCAATATACATACGTACGTACCATACATATATGCATAACTTATGAAACCCTAGATTACTTCCTTAAATTCACCTCCTTCCATCAAATTGAAGATGCCAAATTCGAATTTAAGCTTCAAGAACAGGGATTATCACCCTCTCATCCTTCTAATCATCTTGTAAGTTTCAATTTCTTGAATTACATAAACCCTAGAAATTGGGTTCTTGAGTATTTGAATGAATTAGTGTGAGTAACTTGAAATTGAAGCTTGAAATGCTTTAATAGTTACTAGTTGATGATTATATGATGATTATAATATAAACCCTAGCTTAGAAATGTGAATTTCATGTTTGATCATTAATAAAGTTTGTGGGTTTAGTTAATTTTGGAAGAATCAATGTTTTTAAGTTGATGTTATTAACGAATAATTGATAATAGTTGATTATTAATGATGAATAACATGATTTAAGCTATAAATTGATTAAGTGTTCATGAGGGTTATTATGATCATTATGGTCATGATGGGTTATAAGATGATTTGGGTATTGTTTACTCATTAGAACACTTAATTAATAATTAAAGAGAATTGTGTGAACCTAATTGTTAAGTATTCATTAGACCTAATGTTGGGGTTTTAATGAATTGTTGGTATTGAAGGTTAATAATCTTGTTAATGGTTTAATTATGTTAGTTAACAATGATTATTGTTGGTTAAAGTGAAGTGGTGATCCTAAGGATCATAACTTGATAATTATGACTAGTTGCTAATATGTGATATAAGTGAGTCAATTCATATTGCATAATTACGTATTGATTTATATGACATAATTACTTGTGAGATCTGAAATAATATATTCGAGTCATGTTATATATATTCTGAGACAAGTGACTGACTTGTGTTATTTTGATGTAATTCCAGATAAACAGAAGACTCAGTGACATTAGACTACTGAGTGGACGACTGAGGTATTCGGTGAGTGGATCTGTAATCCTCAGTTTTACTTAGTTGTAACAAGTTTGGTTACAACGGGTAAACGTATTATTACTATTTTTGGTTTGCCATGATGATTTTGGTTTAATAGTAATAATATTGTTGATAGACTGTTTAGTCCGATATGTTGATCTGGTTGAATATGTGAATATGTGATCACTTGATATTTGGCCTTCGGGATTAGTGTATTGAGGTCAACATGTTAGTTGGGTTTGGTTACTATTGTAAAACGACAGGAATTTCCTTGTACTTATCGTTAATAGGAAATTAGATCGTATGAGATTAGTACCAAACTATCGGTCTATTCTGTATTCCTTACAGATTGTGGTAAGTGCTCTTGGTGAATCCCCGGGTATTATGATATCTCAAGAGCCACCGATCCTCATTGATATGTTGTGTTATTGAGATGTTATCTCATTGATATTACGTGATATTGGTTGTGTGTTCTTGGCTGAACGTTTCCCCAAGAACCATTGATTAATTGTGATGTTTTATTTACGATTATTTATTTTAAACAAAGTTGTTATTCTAAGTTGGGCTGTTGATTTCTATTCACTCACTTAGCGTTATACTAACCCCACTACAGTCCTTCCTGCAGGTTATAATTGATGGGACATATTGGGCTGGGCAGGAAGTTCTTGGAAATGATGGAATGTTTGACAGGCGGATTACTCTGATGTTGGTTTAATAACTGAATACATGTTTTGAATTATATAACACCTTCAGTTTAATGTACTTTGGTTGTATTTCGTAAAACTAGTTTGAAACAGGTTTTGAAATATCATGTTTTAAGATGTCAATATTATAAGTATAAATGATGAAATTTGGACTGACGCTTCCGATGTATTATATTAAATGATTGTAAACGAGGGGTGTTATAGTATAGGTTCTTCATCCTTAGAACTAGATGATTCAACCTCAGTACTAGCATCAAAATTTTGGTGAACATTATCATCAAACTCAATCTCAGGATTTACATGAGGTTCATCCTCATGTTCCACCAAAGGTTCTTCCTCATGCTCTGGCTCCCCCTCTGACACAACTTCTTCACTTTCATCATCTGACTCCATCTGAATGTCTATCTGTGGTGGGAGAAATCCATCATCAATTACATGTCCAAAGAGATCAAACGATGGTGGTGTAGCTTTTCATGATAACTATTACAGTCAGCAAACACTCTATTTGGAATAGGAGTATAATGAATAATATCCCCATGGTAAGTAATTCCTTGAATATGTTGATCAAAAATCAGCTGGAGGAATCTTGGATACATGAAAAATCCATCTTCATTGATGTTCCCAACCAAATTCTCAAAAATATATCGTGAAAAATTATAAGGAATGTTGAGTACTAAAGCTGTCATTAAACCAGCTAAGTAGTAACTCATTGCATCAAACCCAGCCTTCCTTGGAGAGATACAACAAATCAACGTATGTGCCAGAAATTTCTAATGTGGACAGAAATGGTTTTTCAGAATCTGAACATCTTGTGGTCCTTTGGTACACCCCATTTGTTGAAGACAATCATCAATAATATTTCTAGGAATATCATTGGAAGCATTGACATCATCTTCAAATTGCAAAGTATGCCTAATCAACTCCTCAGTGAGTACAAGAGGTCTTCCATCAACCGTGGCCGTAATACAATGAGGTTGAACATCCGTGTGATATTCATCAGTTAACCAAAAATCATTCATATGATCTTCATAAATGTTCTCCACTTGAACCGTCAATGCATGAGAAATCCTTGATCTTAATAAAAACCTAACCATAGGAAAGAATTTCCTAGTTTCAGGTTTATCCGGTGCTTCAAGTAGATAGGCTGTTGCATTGTGACGTTTCTTAAAAATGACTGCCCTTCGTTGCACCTCAGGTTGTGCAGCAGCAACAGGATATTCTGCACAAAGTATATGTTAAGCAACAAACCTAGACATACTTTGTAAAAACTTTCAAGTTTCAAAAATCATGAAAATTTCCTAAGTGTTGAAGTCCTGCGACAATAGCTATCTAACACTGTTCATACGATTATAGATGTTTAATACGACAATAGCTATTCACAGAATATAAGTGAAATTAATCCGAGAATAGCATTGTCGGAAGTACTATTCATGCGTGAATAAGTACTGTTCATGCGAGAATAATGAATTGTCGTATAACAGTAGTCAAACTAGTCAATGGTCAACTAAGTCAAACTCACGGAACACTATTCATGCGTGAATAATCTATTCACGCAAAAACCCTAATTAACTGTTCATCCGTCAATAACATTGTCGGACGATCATGAGGGTACTGTTCATGAACAGTGTTTTTCGCACAAAATCAACGATTAAAGCATATTTACAGAGAGATAAAGAGGGAAAGTTATACCAATCGAAGCAGAATGAGAATGCGCACACTTCTATTCGAACGAAATCGAGTGAAACGTTTTGCACATAAAGTAATCGAGGAAAGAAGCAATCGGTTGCGTATTGTCGGATTTTAGTATTGTCGGAGGGTTTTTGTCGGACAAAAGTAGAGTGTGTGTGTAAATTTCAAATATAGGAAATATTTATACACTCTTTTGCATTTTGTTATCCGTAAATAAAATTCCGACAATATAAATTCAACAATAACTTTTTAATGAAAAATTTTAATCAAATCAAATATACTTTGGATAAAATACTAAACTATTAAGACTAAAAAATTTGAAAAATGTAAAAATCTTTAAACTAAATATTTACAAACTAATAAAACAAAATAAATGCAAAATATTTTTGTTGGGGTAAATCTCATGAGTTGGGATCATATTGGGATAAATGAATGTATTTATTTTTATTGTTAAGAAATGAAAGTCTATTTTGATTGTTAGTATTTTGGTCCTATTTTAAATTTACTTAGCATTAATAAAACATACTTTCTAAAAATCATTCTACATGTGATTATTGGTATTATTGTCCTCTTAAGCACTCATGCATTTAAATATCTTAATTCTATTATTATTAGCATGCATATTATTTTATATAATCTAAATATTAATATACTTCTGAGTTCATAATATATTAGTATTTCCATATAAAGGGTGAGAATATGATGATATCTTTAGAAGTACACACATATGTTAGAATGACACTTAGTCACATATGTCATACCCCGGGTTGGACTTATAAACTGTATCACATGTCTATACATAGTATAACAAAGTGATAGAGTTTATTTTGATTTGATACATGAACTTTGGAATATTTACAAGTTCGTTTATAGAAATATACCAACTAAGGTCTGTACTTAGTACAACAAATAGTCAATATATTTCCCCAGATATCATAATATTAAGACCCTAAATCATGAATCATAATATACTAATCCCCCAAAATTTAAGACATTGTGTTATCATTTTGAATCTTAGAAAACTTCGATTCTTTATAACTTTTTGATCATTTTGACTAGACCTTTTATTGTCATATATTAATATTTTGGATTATCTAAAATAATATGCATAAATAGTTAAAAATTTCTTAGACTAGATACTTTAAATGCATAAATGCCTACCAATATATCACATATAAAATTAATTAGTAGAAAATTTGGTTTTAAAATGCTATGTAAACCTACTAACATATCAAACATAGTACTTATCATTTCTTTTAATTCATATTTATTAATACATTTCCCAATGTACTATCACTTCCCAACTTTTTCACAAAATCTCCCCCGATTTTTTATTTTTCAAATGTTTTTGAATTTTATAAGTTTTTCTAATGTTTTTGGATTTTTATTTTTATTAAAGAAAACAAACAAAGAACAAACAAAAATATAAAATTTAAATATCCAAAGTTTACTTAATTTGATCCAAATGTTTCATGCCGAGCATCGAAATGAGTTCCTCAAATCGTGATTTTGAAAAAGCTTTTGTAAACAAATAAGCTCTTTGTTTCAATGTTTCAACATGAACCAAAATGATCAAGTTTTTCTCATAGCAATCCCGAATAAAATGAAAACGGATTTCAATATGTTTAGTCTTTGAGTGTTGAACGGGATTGCGTATGATACTTATGGCTGCAGTATTGTCAATATTTAAAGGAGTTTTGGTAAGTAATAGACCGTAATCCCGAAGTTGTTGTTGAATCCAAAGGATTTGCGAACAACAACTGGCAGCAGCAATATATTCTGCCTCCGCAGTAGAGGTAGAAACCGTGTTTTGTTTCTTGCATTGCCATGTCACGAGTCTGTCTCCCAGAAATTGACATCCTCCTGATGTTGATTTGAAGTCAATACCACATCCGCCATAGTCAGAATCAGAGTATGCTGAAAGTGCAAAATCATCATCATTCGAGTACCAGATACCAAGGTCAGGTTTGCCCTTCAAATATCTGAAGATTCTGTGTACGACCCTCAAATGTGAGACTTTGGGATTTGCTTGATACCGCGAACAAATAGATACAACAAACATGATATCAGGTCTGGAAGCAATTAAGTACATGAGGGAACCAATCATTGACCGATATTCTTTTTGATCTGTTGGTATGTCATCGAGAGCAGGTCCAATTTTCTCAACAAGATCAATGGGAGTGGAAATAGTTTTGGCATCCAACATCTTAAATTTCTTTAAGATATCATTAACATACTTTGTTTGATGTATGAAAATGCCCTTATCTAGTTGCTGAACTTGCAAACCTAGAAAGAAAGCCATCTCCCCCATTGAACTCATCTCAAACTTAGACTTCATGATACTCTCGAATTCTTTGCACAAATTGTCGTTCGTAGACCCAAATATAATGTCATCCACATATACTTGAACGAGAAGCAAATCAGCTTTTGTTTTCCAAATGAAGAGTGTACTATCAATTTGACCTCTTAAAAACCCATTTGCAAGAAGATGTTGAGATAAAGTCTCATACCAAGCACGAGGAGCTTGATGTAATCCGTATAAGGCCTTATCCAACCGAAATACATGATTTGGGAATTTAGGGTCTTCAAACCCCGGTGGTTGTTTGACAAACACTTCTTCATGCACTTTCCCATACAAAAATGCACACTTGACATCTAACTGATACACTTTGAATTTCATGAATGAAGCATATGCTAGAAAAATCCGAATGGATTCAAGTCTAGCAACTGGAGCAAAAACCTCATCATAATCCAAACCTTCAATTTGAGTGAATCCTTGAACGACTAATCTTGCTTTATTGCGAACCACAATTCCTCGATCATCTTTCTTATTTCTGAAAGCCCAACGCGTGCCAATTGGATGGATATCCTTGGGAGGTGCCACCAATGTCCAAACTTGCAACTTAACAAACTGTTGCAATTCTTCTTGCATTGCTGGAACCCAAGAAGAGTCTGACAAAGCTATCTGAACATTCTTTGGTTCAATTTGTGATAAGAAACAAGCAGAAGTTTGGTGTTGATGACGAGTTTTGATTCCATCAGAAACAGCTCCAATCACGTTTGTGAGTGGATGTTTATGCTCAGAATTAACATGCAAAGTAGGAACAAGATCCACATGCAAGTTGGTTTCTAAATGTGAATCCTCAGGATTACTCACTACTTCATCACTAGAATCATCATGATTGGTGTCTTCTAGTTCAATAGAAGGTTCTTGAAAAATGTCAGTATCATCAGGATTTGAGGTTGTGTCATCTGCATCATTTGCCATAGTTGGAGAAGACTCTTGAACAGCAGAATCCTCTGTTGATTGTGGAGGAGTAAGATCAGAAGTAGACACTGGTGTGACAGGAGTAAGAAGCAGCTCAGTAGGAGAAGAAAGAACCGTAATAACAAAATCATCATAATCCTCAACAGGAGATGACACATCTTCATGAAAATGAGCAAGAGAATTGAAGAACGAGTCATAGTCAAATAACCATTCTGGACCAATCCCATCGGATGGAGAAGAATACCGTAAGAATTCAACCTCATAACATTCTTCTATTCGATGAGATGCTGTGTTGTAAACTCTTTTGTTATGAGAATTTGCTGAATAACCTAAGAAAAACCCAGATTCAAATTTCTCAGCAAATTTTAAAAGACGATCTTTGGATTTCATCAATAAACACGGGCATCCAAAAGGTTCCAGAAAGTGAATATTCGGCTTTCGATTATTCAATAACTCATAGCTCGTTTTCTTCTTGTCTTTGACCACAAGAACTCTATTTAACACGAAACAAGCCATATTAACTGCTTCTGCCCATAACGTTGTTGGTAATTTTGCATCCGAAAGCATAGTTCTTGCAGCTTCGATCAACGTTCTGTTCTTTCTTTCAGCAACTCCATTTTGTTGTGGAGTTCGAGAAACACTGAATTGTTGGGAAATACCATGTTGAAGACAGAACATTTCCATGATGTAGTTCTTAAATTCCGTTCCATTATCACTTCGTAACTTCTTTACTTTTAATGAAAATAAAGTCTCTAATCGTAGAATCGGATACTTAATTTTCTCAGCCGTCTCATCCTTGGTACTTAGAAAGTAAACCCAAGAAAATCTTGAGTAATCATCAGTGATTACCAAGCAATAGGATTTACCACCTATACTCCTCACACTAACGGGGCCAAACAAATCCATATGGAGAAGTTCCAATGGAGTGTTGATTGAATTCACCAACTTAGGTTTATGAGACTTTTTAGTTTGTTTTCCCTTTTTACAGGAAATACAATGATTATTTAGTGAAAAAGTCTGTTTAGGAACTCCAATCACTAAATCATTTTTGACTAAAAAGTTCATTTTCCTAAAGTTGATATGACCCATCCTTCTGTGCCATAAAACTGAATCCTTCTCTGATGCTTTTGACAACAAACAAGTATGCTTCATTGAACGAGTTATAGAATGCATATCAAGGACATACATATCTTTAACCCTAGGAGCCCTCATAAGAATCCATTCCTCTGGCACAACAAATCCTGGTTTGAGAATCAAACATTCTTCATCATTGAACCATGTTGACATCTTTTTATCACACACTTGTGAAACACTAAATAAATTATGTTGAAGTTGTTCAACATAATTCACTTTGTCAAAACTTATTTCACCATTCGTAACAGTTCCTTCGCCTGAAATCATTCCTCCTTTATCTCCCGCAAAAGCAACAAACCCTCCATTTTTGATTTTAACATCTTCAAGTAAGGAGAGATTCCCGGTCATATGTCTTGAGCAGCCACTATCAATGTACCACACATTATTGATAGCTCGGGATGACTGCAAGACATTTGATGGAAACAGTTAGTTGCTAATGAAGACCGAAGCCTTGGAGGCTTTGGGTCGTCCAGTGACTTCATCTAAGATGAAAACGTCAATCTCTTTTAAATTCTTTTTGAAATCATTGGAATGATTGATTGACGCATCATTAGATGATGATTTCTTCTTTGAAGAAACAAAGATATTTGGTCTTGATTTCTGTGGGTTCACAGATATTGTGGATTTATGAACATCTTTGGTATTTGAAAATTTAGCTTGCTTTAAATTTTGTCTTGAACGTTTTTTAGTAAGTTTATGACAATTATTCAAAAGATGTCCACGAATACCACAATAGAAACAACTTCGTGTTTCATACTTTCTTTGAGTATGAAACCGATTATAAGAACCATGATGTGAAACTTTACTTGTAGAAGTGTCATATTTAGAATATGAGCTTTTACTAGTAGAAGCTTCACATGTCGAAGTTTCAGATTTGAAAGCATGATATTGACCTTTTGTTGATGAAGAAGATGATTGTGATCTGTTTGGAGAAGAAGTTCTTTTCAAAATCTTGGTAACTTGTTTTGGAATTTCATAAGTTTTAGATTTTTCTTTATTATTTTGATTCAAAACACACTTCTTATTCTTTATGCAATCGTCACAATCATTGTTCTTCATCTTAGAAGTTTGATGAAAAAAATCTGGTGGATTGATTTCATGTGGTGATTCAAAACTCTCATTAGAAGAAACCTTTTGAGTTACTTCATTTTCAGGTTTTGAGTCATCAACTTTTCCCTTCCCATACACAAACTCAAAATCAGATTCATCTTTAACTGGCAATTGAAAATAAGATTTTGGTGGTGGAACAAAATGATATCCAACTCCAGCTTTAGAAGCTGCCTTTGATGCTTTGTTTTTTTCTTGAAAATCATTTTGATATCCAAGACTAGATTTAGTATCTAAACGTTGTTTATGGATAATTTCATCAAAAACCACTGCTGATGTAGAAACATTCAACAATTGTCTTTCAAGATCTAAAATTTTAGATTCAGCTTCAGATTTTTCTTGTTTAAGTAAATCCATCTCAGTCAAATAACTGTTTATGATGGATTGCTGATTTATTATTTTAGCTTTCAAATCATGAGTCTCAACATCATTTGACTCAAAACGCTTATTTAAAAGCTTGTTGTTTTCAACCAACTCCTTATTTTGATTTTTAACCAATTCAATGTCAGTTAAAAGCTGTTGATTTTGAGTTTGGTAAAGACTGAGTTGATCACTTAAGTCAGTACATTTTGAACAAATTTGTTCAAATGGAGAAGAATCAACCTCAGAAACATTTGCCATGAAAGCTTGGTTTTGAGAATATTCCTCCACATGTGCACTCCAATCATAGAAATTCATCTACTGTGGAAACCAGTGCTGATGATGTGGGAGCAGGAGCTGTATCTTTTCCAGAAAATTGTGGTTGAGATGAAGAAGAATAGGTTTTGGAGGTAGAAGGCTTGGTGAAACCAGATGAAGGGGTTTTGCTTTTCTCACATTCCCGGGCAAAGTGTCCAAGATTCTGACAGTTATAACACCGAACCTTCGATTTATCAAATCCTGGTTTACCCCCCAACTTGCTTTTTCCAGTTCTTTGAAGAAACTTCTTGACCTTTCTTGTTAACATAGCAAGATTCCATTGAAGATCCATTTCTTCAAGATCGTCTGGATGTAACTGATCGTAATCCTCTTCTGTCAAGTCTACATTCCCAACCTTTCTAGAAATAAACGCCTCATATGATGAAAGAAAAACTGTTACAACGTTTGCATGATCTTCGGTAATCTTTGAAACATGTTGGTTGGAATTTTGTTGTTGATGATTGGTAGCAGAAGCACTTCCAGATCCATAAAATCCATAACTAGCATAACCACCTGTAGTTCCACTAGAATTCCCACCATTGAATGTCTCAGAACCAGAGAACAAGGATGTTGTTTCTGAAGCTTTCTTAGAACCAAATTGAGAATATTGCATCATCTTTCCAGTCTCCTTTTTCTGTAAAGAAACATCATATACTTGCAATTTGTTGATCAAATCCTCATATGCATATTCACCCAATGATTCATCTTCCATCAAAATGTTAGCCTTAATATCCCACCTTGAAAGTAAGGCTTCAATCAACTTCTCATTGATTTCAAGACGTTCCAAAATCAAACCATGTCTTTTGAGCTCACTGATTAACTGGGAATATCGAACAATTAAGTCATTAAAAGATTCATTTGGCATGCATGTGAATACATCCCATTGCTTCTTTAACAAGTCACGTTTACTTTTCTTCAACTTGTCATTTCCAGCAAACCGTTTCTCCATTGCCTTATAAAGCTCATATGCCGTATTCAAATCTTTTCATCCAGTAAGAACATCACTAGGAAGACTCATAGAGATAACCGACTTAGCTTTCTTGTCTCGATCATGTTCTTTCCTTTCATCAGAAGTCATCATTTTGAGTGACTTGGGAGAAGGATTATAATCCCTATAAATTCCTTCAGCTCTAGGGTGAATGTATTGCTCCAAAATAGGAATCATTAGATCCGGATCATATAGAGCAATAAACGAATCAAACCGATACCGCCAATCATCATAATCATTCTGACATAAGAACTTTGGTGGTTTGGTTGTTGTTCCCGTCTCTTGTTCACTCTTCATCATAGCTTGCCAATTCACATGAGCCATTGTAAACACTTAGAAAAATCCGAGAATATCAACTTCCGAGAATAAGAGAATCCGAGAATAACAGCTTCCGAGAATAACCAATCTGAGAATAAGACGTATGCCGTGGATTACAATCCGTCAATACTAACTCTTAACCAATACTCCGTCAATATCAACTCTCCGAGAATAACATGTTGGAATAGTGTCCAATATCATAACTAATTGGTGAAACTATCATTAATGGTAAAGTCCTTTTTGGGTTGCCCTCAATAAACAGTCAAGAGAAAGATGAAGGATAATATTAATAGTATTAATATTATATTTAATTGTTTAATAAATTAATAATAGTTTATTAATTAGAAATTAAAAGTAATTAAATCTGGCGGAAGATTCCAGAAACTGACTCAACCGCCGGTTGGAAGGTCCAACCGCCGGTTGAGGTTAGGGTTTCTAAGGCGGTGGAATTCGCAGACTTGGAGTACAAGTCAAACAGCTCCAACCGCCGGTTGGAAGGTCCAACCGCCGGTTGGGAGTCGAATTCAGCAAACCGAAGGGTTTCTTCCACAACTATAAATAGGGGCATCCTATACCTTCATTATCAATCAAGTCAGCTATGAATTTTCAAGTATTCCGAAAATTCGAATTTCTCTTGGGTTTTTGGGTGTGAAGCATTAGAGGTATTCTACTTTGGGTACTTGCCTCCAAGTAACGAAGCTCTGCTCGTTGGTCTGTGCGCGAGAAATAGGTTTTCTCTAAGGTTAGTGTTTTCCTTGTTTTCTTTATCCAATTTGTTTATTGTACTATGTTGTTAAAGTTAAAGATCCCTTAGGGTTTTAGTTTCCTAATTTCCTTAGATTATTTAAAGTTTTGTTATTCCGCTGCGTGTATAATAATCTAGTTAGGGAATAGAAAACCTAACAGTGGTATCAGAGCCATAGTGTAACAACCCCAAATTTAGGACCAATTTAAAATTTTCCTAATTACATGTTTATTACTTGTATTTAATATGAAATAGGATTAAATACATTACTTACTTATATATATATATATATGGATGGAATATATGTATATATACGCGAATACGATTAGAACAAATATCGTATAAAACAACAACTGTACAAACTTGCGTACACTGATAAAACGATTATTAAATAATGTGAAATTATTTAATTTCTTTAATTAGTACTTTATATTATGTTTATAATATAACGGAAAACGTACGTTTTGATTAAAACGTCACCGAACTCTCCGAAAACTCGACCAACCGACAAAACAAAACTAAGTTATGATTTATAACTTGAAAACTAGTATTTTGGTAAAATACTACAATTTAATTATCGAGTATTATTTCGTATTATCAAACGTATATTTAATCGAGTATAAAATTATTTTTACGTTTAAACGACCGGGGAAACGAACACCGCACGGAGCGCAAACACGGAGGAATAACATTTGGTGAGATCCACACATGGTGGACCCCACCAAAACCGGCCAAGGGTAAGGGGTGCCAAACCCTCACCCTTTCATCCACTTCAACACACAAACACCACACCTCACTCAATCACTTCTCTCTCTCTCTATCAATCGGCTCTCTCTCTATCTCTCTCTAAAACCATCACTAAAACACCCTAAAAACACCACTAAAACACCTCGGAGGTCCATACCCGTTTGGAGAAAAGCGATCACGAGAACGAGGGCTACAATCGTGTCTTTTCGGATTTTCGTTTCGACAACCTTGTAAGTTTTCCGGCGACCCGAAACTTTTCCGATTACTTTTATTTTGCTAGATAAATGTTCCCCTAGCTAAATGATGTCCAAAAATGTACTTGAAACTCGTTTTTGAACTTGTTTACGAAAATGTCGGTTTTGGTCATTTTAAATAAAACGACACCTCGAACATTAAAAACGACATCCAACAATTTTTATGAACTCATTATAACATAATATAACTTGTGTAAAAGTTTCATCTTGAACGGAACTCGTTAGACACGTTTTCGACACGAATCAAAAACTGGCCAGACGCTAGTGTCGCATGGCTCACGCCAGTTATGCGTCACTACGTCTGAGTGACGCATATGTCACGAACCGTCCATACGCGACACTTCTTAAGTGCCGCTAAAACATTATACCGTCACTACATAAGTGACGCATAAATACATATACCGACACTTGTCCAGTGTCGCCTTACAAACTGATTTACTCACCTATACCGTCACTTCATTAGTGACGCACTGATTTACCACGACACATTATACCGTCACTATCATAGTGACGCACTGATGAAAAACAATACTTACTAACGTCACTTACAAAGTGACGCACTATCCGAATACCGACACTACTTAAGTGTCGCATACATCTCGAAACTGATAACATAATACGACACTACCTAAGTGTCGCATGATATCCAGAAGTGACGCATACAAGTGACGCTATAACAGGCTGATTGAAACTTACATTTTATACAAGTATAGAATATACTTAAAACGTAAACGTACTTTACTCGGCGTTACTTATACATGAAAATACTATACTTTTCAAAGTATACAACGATACTTGAATACGTACAAGTCTATACTAAACTAAACGTGAGATTTCACTCACACCCGCGTACGAGATTTCACTCGGAAATACTTAGGAGATTACACTCCAACGAACTTACACTTGTACACTACACGGGATTACATCCGATACGAACTTACAAGTTCACTCACTAGTTACGTGCTGGATTACACGTTAACTGATACGAACATACATACGAATACTTACGAGGTTTCACTCGTACCCTTTGGGGACTAAGCCCATTGGAACGTACACAAACGATACATGTTGTAATACAAACAAACGATCATACGAGTATACTTTACAACTGTACCACTACTATGAATACATAATAATAATGGATGGAATTATTATTATACACCGATAACAAACGAACCGTACAACTTTTATACAAACTACGATTTACAAACGATTACAAACTTACAAACAAACTAATGGACATTAACTAGTTTGGGAACAACTAGCATGGATACTTTACAAGTATTCCATTTACTTACTAAACCTTATGCGTATTAGGACGCTAAGGGTTGCTAGTTCGGGAATACTACTTGCTTACTTACTGCATTGTCTGCCAGACTCAGGTGAGTCTCACAGCCCCTACTTTACTGTTTTATACTCAGGGGTGAGATGCATTACTGTTTTACATGAACACACAAAACTTACTTGCTGCCATGATTTACTTACTGTACGAGATTAACGATACGCCAATTGCATGAGTTTACGACTAATCCAATGAAATCCTCCTGAATCATAGTTGTTAGTTATGTGATAAGCGCGAGTTTTAGTATATGGATCCATATGGGACTGACAATCCCCGCCCGGGGTAGCAAGCACTACCACGAACCGTTCCT
Organism: Helichrysum umbraculigerum; assembly: GCA_949592205.1. Classification (NCBI taxonomy): domain Eukaryota; kingdom Viridiplantae; phylum Streptophyta; class Magnoliopsida; order Asterales; family Asteraceae; genus Helichrysum; species Helichrysum umbraculigerum. Next base: position 72,476,360 of record CATIUR010000003.1, read on the forward strand.
GTAGAAACGGGCGTTTCTTACTCGTTCCGTATGAATGTTTTGGATTACATTCATGAGGGGGTACCGATATTTACTGTACGTTAAGCTTCAACTATGGTGGCTCATGGCGATTGTATCAAACGGTTTGCAAGACTTGCAACCACCCACTTATTAAAACTTAAGTTAATGATGAGCATAACCTGTGATCATTAATTACTGGCTGGCTATGATTTATAAATACAACTGTGTGTTCAAACTGTTTACTTACTTACAAACCTGTGAGATTCACCAACCTTTTGGTTGACCGTTTTAGTAATGCTTCTCAGGTACACAGCATCAGTAGGGATGCCCAGCAGGATAAGCTTACTTAGCTCGAGTCGCATGCATTACAAGCTTGGAGATTTTCATACATTACTTTTGTACTAGTTGTTATGTATTAGAATCTCTAGGAATTTACTTGAACTCGAGCTTGTATTTTGAAACTACTTATGTATTAATGTAATAACTTTACGAACGTCTCATTTAGAGTCGTTCACTGTATCCTTTGTGCTTGATTATTGATTAGTAACACCCAAAACATCGCTTCCGCAAACTGTTAAATTTGGGGGTGTTACACATAGCTTAACAAATAGTAGCATGAAATTATCTGCAACAGTATGTAGGTAAAGATAAATTGGAAAGAGAATTATCTAAATAGGTAATATGTATTTACAGTTTAGATATTGATAATTTTAAATTGTTTAAAATAGACCACTAATTTTAAAAGGTTTAAAATAGAACCCTAAACTTCAAGAGAGATTATATGTATAATATGATTTATATATATGTATAATTAAAGTCTAAATACATCGTTAGTCAATTGATAAATCGGCTCACCCATAAGGAACAAACTATAAGAGAGGTATAAGGCGGGTCGCTCTGCTTCCCTAAAGAAGTCAGGTTTTTAATAAGCTTCGCATTGACCTACTTCTCCGCTTCTTTGTGCGTTCGATGGAGCTACCGAGGACCTTTGATAGGATGATGTCAAGATTAAAAGTAGACTTAAAATAATAAAACAAAATCCCGTTTTAGCTATAAGAAATGATGAATAGTATGCTAACCCATGAAATCCGCACATCTCTCGTATGAACTGTTAATGGAGCGTTTGTGGTTTACCGGCACATTAATATGAGGACATAATGAGAGGTGATTGAGACTCGCGATTCTCGAGCGTACTCAAGCCGGGGATCACGCGGGGTTTGCATGGTTAATTCACCATCTTGTTTATGATCCTCGGCATACCAGTCATGAATAGTAGATGTGCATAACTGAGATTAACATGCCATTGATAGAAATCAATGAATCTCAAAGATCTAGGAGTTTCATAAAAATGAAATAGATAATGGTATTTTAGTTATATGATTACGGCGACCCTTTTCATAAAACTGAAAATATGGATCCTAGCCTTAATTTAGAAAATTGGGTAAATAATTAAGGAATATTCAAACTAACTAAAACTGTTTTATCTCATAGATGGCTAATTTAAATGGTGCAAATCCTCCCGTCCCCAATCCCGCACATAACTCGAACTTCTCACTACTCTCAGTTCTTGGAAGGGAAAGACTAACCGGTCCAAAATATATGGACTGAATGCGAAACCTAAGGTTTACCTTGAGGTACGAGAACAAGGAGTGTGTTCTCGATGAGCAGATTCCCATAATTGATGAAGAATCAACCCAAGAGGAGATTGAGGCACACCGGAAACATTATGATGACGCGAATAAAGTGTCTTGTATCATGGCATCTTCCATGAGCCCTGAACTGCAAAAGACTTTTGAAAACACTTGGGCTTGTGAAATGAACCAACAGCTGAAAGAAATGTTTCAGGCTAAGGCAAGCAAAGAACGCCTTGATGTGGTGAAATCCCTCATGGCTTGCAAGCCCAAACCTAGAGTTTCTATCTGTGCTTTCGTCTTAGAGATGAAAGGGTACTTTGACAGGTTAGAGTCATTGAACATGGTATTTGACACAGAGTTTTCCATCGCCATAATTCTATCCAGTTTGCCAGCTGTCTACAATCAGTTTGTAATGTCATATCAGATGAATATGAATGAGAGAGAAGGCTCAATAATGGAACTCCACAATTTACTGCAAACTGCTGAACAAGGAATCAAGAAAGATGATGTGTCCTCTGGTTCAGCAGCTCCTGTGTTGACTGTTGGTAAAAGTGCAAAGAAAAGGAAAAGGTCAAATTCAAATTGGAAAAGGAAGACTACTGACGGAAAGTCCATTCGCAAGTCTAAGAAAGGGACCGATTCTGAGATTGCACCTGTTAGTGACCCAAAGGAAGCAGTGTGCTTCTACTGCAACACAAAGGGGCATTGGAAGCGTAACTGCCCAAAATACCTGAAGGACCTTGAAGATGGAAAGGTCGAGAAGAGTATTCACTCAGGTATGTTCATGATCGAACTCCATAATACTACAACTTCTAATTCATGGGTTCTGGATACATGGTGTGGTAATCACATTTGCACTGTATTGCAGGGGCTAAAGGAAAGTAGAAGTGTGAAGCATGGAGAGCTCAACTTAGTTATGGGAAACAAGGGAATTGTACCTGTGACGAAGATTGGAAGATTTGAGCTCATGCTGAATTCTGGAGTTAGGATAGATTTAAATAATTGTTATTATTCGTCAGAAATGACTAGAAACATTATTTCATTTTATGCTTTATATAGAGATGGTTATCATTTTTCTTTTGATAATGGAAATGGAGATATTTTGGTTCATTTAAATGATTGTTTTATTTTTAAAGCTTCTCCTTACAAAGGCATATATGAAAATGTTGAATGTGTTAGCAATGTTATTTTAAATGTTGATTCGTCTAATGAAATTGATAAATCCAAGTTGTGGCACTATCGTCCTGGGCATATAAACAAGAAACGCATCGCCCAACTCCAAAAGGAGAGTGTTGGAATCATTCGATCTCAAGTCGGATGATGTATGCGAATCTTGTTTATTAGGCAAGATGACCAAATCACCATTCACTAGATCGTGTGAAAGAGGTGAAGGATTATTGGACTTGGTACATACAGATGTATGTGGACCATTCCGATGTGCTACAAAAGATGAAAATAGATACTATGTTACATTTACTGATGACTTCAACAGATTTGGACATGTTTATCTGATCAAACATAAGTCAGATACTTTTGAGATGTTCAAAAGATATCAAAGCGAAGTAGAGAATCAACTGGGCAGAAAGATAAAGGTTCTCCGATCCGATAGGAGAGGAGAGTACCTTAGTATCGAGTTTCTCAATCATCTTAGAAACTGTGGAATAGTTTCGCAATTGACTCCTCCTAGAACACCACAGCTTAATGGTGTTGCTGAGAGGAGAAACAGAACTTTGTTAGACATGGTTCGATCTATGATGAGTCGAGCAACACTTCCAATAAGTTTCTGGGGTTATGCATTAGAAACAGCCGCCCATATCTTAAATCAAATACCCACTAAGAAAGTTTCAAAGACACCTTATGAGATGTGGAAGGGAAAGAGACCTTCTCTTGGTCACATCCAAATCTGGGGTTGTGAAGTTAGACGGGAAACTCAGGACAAACTAGACTCCAGATCTGAAAAATGTTTTTTCTTCGGTTATCCACAAGAGTCATTTGGATATTTATTCTACAGACCCAAGGATAATGTGGTCTTTGTAGCTCGAAGAGGAGTGTTCCTTGAGAGAGAAATGATATCTAAAGAGGACAGTGGGAGTAAAATTGATCTTGAAGAAATTCAAGAATCTACCGATGAAGAACCTATAATAAACACTGACATTCAACAAAAGGTGGAAACACCTGTTGAACCGGAAGACATATCCTTACCCGTTCGCAAATCTAGTAGAGTTAGCAATCCTCCTGAGTTCTATTATGGTTACCAAATAGAAGAAGATGATAAGATAAGTGATAGTACACTTGGTGAATTAGATGAGCCTGCTAACTACAAGGAAGCGATGGCAGGCCCTGAGGCTGCTAAATGGAATGAAAAGCAAAATTCAGTCCATGTATGACAATCAAGTTTGGAATATGGTTGACACTACACCCAGTCTTAAGACAGTGGGTTGTAAGTGGATCTTCAAGAAGAAGACAGACATCGATGGGAAAGTACACATTTATAAAGCTAGGTTGGTAGCAAAGGGCTATACTCAAACCTATGGGATTGATTATGAGGAAACCTTCTCACCAGTAGCTAAGATTAAGTCAATTAGGATTATGCTAGCCATAGCTGCATTTCATAACAATGAAATATGGCAGATGGATGTCAAGACCGCTTTCCTTAACGGGAAACTGACAGAGGATGTGTTCATGACACAACCGGAAGGTTTTGAAAATGCAAAGTATCCTAATAGAGTTTGCAAGCTTGAAAAGGCCATTTATGGACTTAAACAAGCCTCTCGTAGCTGGAATCTCTGCTTCCACGAAAAGGTCACAGAGTTTGGATTTTCTAGAAGTGAAGATGAGTCCTGTATATATGTCAAGTTCAGTGGGAGTATTGTAGTATTCTTAGTATTATATGTGGATGATATACTGCTCATAGGAAATGATATCCCAACTTTACAAAGTGTAAAAGCCTGGTTGGGAAAGTGTTTCGCTATGAAAGATCTTGGAGATGCAGCATATATCCTAGGTATAAAGATTTATAGAGATAGGTCAAAACGTCTCATAGGACTCAGCCAGGATACGTACATAGATAAAATATTGAAAAGATTCAATATGGAAAATTCTAAGAAAGGGAACTTACCCTTGAATCATGGCATTAAGATCAGAAAGGATCTATGTCCAAAGTCTGAACAAGAATTGGACAGAATGAGTCGAATCCCATATGCTTCGGCTATAAGATCGATCATGTATGCCATGATGTGTACAAGGCCTGATGTCTCATTTGCTTTGAGCTTAGTGAGTCGACATCAGAAGAATCCTAGTGAAGGTCATTGGACAGCTGTAAAGAATATTCCTAGGTATTTGAGAAATACTAAAGACAGGTTCTTGGTTTATGGTGGAGAAGAAGAACTTAGAGTAACGGGTTATAGTGATGCTAGTTTCCAAACAGACAGAGATGATTGTCGATCACAGTCTGGTTGGGTATTCCTACTGAATGGGGGAGCGGTGACATGGAAAAGTTCTAAGCAAGATACAGTAGCAGACTCTACATGTGAGTCTGAGTACATTGCGGCTAGTGAAGCGGCAAAGGAAGCTATCTGGATGAGGAATTTCATTGGATATCTTGGAGTTGTTCCAACAGTACAAGATCCTATTGCTATATTCTGTGATAACGAAAGTGCGGTTGCCTTGAGTAGAGAACCTAAGGATCAAGGAAAGTCAAAGCACATTGAAAGGAAATACCATTTTTTCGAAAGAAAGTCGAAGAAGAACATGTAATTGTGAAGAGCATAAGATCGGAGGATAATCCAGCCGATCCTTTCACAAAGCCTCTAGGAAAGTCCAAGCACGATGAACATGCTAGGAGCATAGGTTTAAGAGATAATGTAAAGTTTTAGTTGTTAGTTTGAATTTGAAACGTTATAAACAATGATGAAAACTGTAATAGACTTGGTGATTAATAAATGGAGATTTTTAATGGGAAGGAGTTCTACCATTTACTATTGTTTGTCATTGTGTTTCAGTTTTGCATGTTTAGACACCACTTCCAGAGTAATAAGTTCTTACTCAAACCTCCTAAGTCGATCACACTATAGGAAGTATGTGGTGAATTAAGACTGTCATGGAGTGTTAGTAGATGTCTATGGAGATTAGACATGGCATGGAGATTGCTGCAACACTCATGGGTACTTAATGGGGATTTAAGTATAGGAGAAACCCGCACTTAAAGAGATCACTTGATGGATTAAATCACGAGTGATTTTAAGATGATAATATCTTCTATTCTTAAAATGGAGATACATGAGTATCTAGCTCTTCGAGTCTGTTATACTTTAGTCTATTCAAACGCTGTGCGTAAATGCCAGTTATAAAGGGTATGCTAGGTATGATATGATGAGTTGACTAGTGCTATGTAGTCGATATTTATTAGTTCCTTTTGCCTAAAATGGAAAAGTGATATCATGGGCCCTCTGATGATTAAAGTTTGACTTAAAAAGTGCTAGGCCTGGCCGAGACTAAAGTGATAGTTCAGTAGTCTCATATAGTCAATATAATCGGAAATCGGAAAACATATATGAATCTTGAGATTGATTATAATCCATGTCTCGGTTCATAAGATATCGTGAAACAAAGGAATGGTTGATCACTTATCTAAAGGACTAACTCTAAAGATGAGATCAGAGTTCGGCAGTTGCTTGGATGCACACTTTACATAGTTAATGAGATATAGGCATAAGACCAATAGTAGTTGATGATTTGTCCAAGTGGGAGACTGTTGGAATAGTGTCCAATATCATAACTAATTGGTGAGACTATCTGATGTGCGGAAAGTATATGCAATTATAATAACAAGTTTAATTAAGGAAATACTAAATAATACTATCACACAATTCAGGCAAGATTGACCCGTTCATGTAATATAGCATAATAAGTAAGTCCAAATTCGAACACAAGGAACACAAGAAACGTTATTCTTATTTATAACTAATTATCTATTTATTCTACTTACAAATATTCACAATTATAATACAATTAAATACAATTAAATACAAGGATCCAATTTACAATAATCTACAAGATAAGGGGGACATTTTAGTTCCGAACGAACATATTTATATTTATATTTTTGATACAAATTCTAATAGATAAGTTCTAGGAAACAACTTAAGAATACTCAATTGGATAGAAGATTATAACTATTTAAACAATTATTTATTAAACTTATTATATCAACTTATGTCTATTTGCTTTGTTGGCTATTATTATTGGTGAATTACTAAGGTAGAAAATCACAAAGATTAAGATAATTTTCATATAGCAACACTCCCAAAGATTAAGTAAAGTATCACTATTTATTAAGATCTATCAGCAGTTTATTAATACAATTCCAAGATTAGGTTGAATTACAGTGTTACTTAACATTAATAATTGACAATCATTAATTAATTTATAAAACTCACAAGATTAGTAAAGATATCTATATAAATCAATTAACTGTTATCAATATTAATATAACACAGACAATTCTTGTATAATAAGCATTCAATAATATAGTTCCAACATAAACATATAATTCATATAATAATTCTAATAAACATACATTTAAACATTCATAATGAAAACCTAATAAGCAATTAATTCAAATAAACAATATCCAAAATAACCCAAAAGATTAATAAAGTTACAAGGATAAAGAAACCGAACCAATTAGCAAACCAGCTTTTCCTAGGGTTAAAAACCTTCAAACCCTAGCTCCTTTGCCTCCAAAATCGCACCTTAAAGTCGTCCTAAAACCCTAACTTTCGGTTTTAGTATTCTTGAATCGTATATCGTTTAATCTAAATTGAGCCTCTATTTATAGTTTTAAAAATCGACCTTCCAACCGCCGGTTGGATACTCCAACCGCCGGTTGAAGTTATTTGAATCCGGGTCCAACTCCACGTGTCTGCGCCGCCTTAAACCCTAAAGCTCAACCGCCGGTTGGATACTCCAACCGCCGGTTGAATGTTAATTCCAGAATATTCCATTTTTGGGCTTGGGCTTGATTCTTGGACTATCAATCTTCATAACCGGACTTCTTTGTCTTCTTGGCCCAATTCTTCATTTTAACTCTTTTAGTCTTCATTTCTTCAAGATCTTTAATCTTAATTTCTTTAAGTGCTTTAAATCTTCAGTTCTGGTCTCGTTCTTGTTCCTTTTTTTCTTCATTCTTTGATTAAAATACATTCCTGCAATTATTAACAAAATAAGTATCTAAAATCATATAAATGCAATAAAATGTATATAAATATAAGGATAAATTATTATAAAATATACTATCTATTTGATGCTTATCAAATATCCCCACACTTAAGTTCTGCTTGTCCTCAAGTAGAAAACTGAATAAAATTTAAAAATAAGCATCAAACTAATATTTAAGAATCAGAATACCAATATTAAAAATCTGTTTCATAAGTTAAAAATTTAAACAATTTAGTTGACATGGATAACTATAATGTATAAATAAAATTATTATTATTATTCGTGTAATATATAACTTATGAATTATTACTAATATATTTGTCCGCTTTAAACAATATATACTCATATTTCTGAATACACCTTTATTGTTAGTATATATATTACTTATGATTTCCATATATGATATACCTTTAAATTTAATTATACAATTTACTTCTATATTCCAATTAAATATATGAAATACAATTTTAAGAATCAAGACATTGGTGACAGGTCTGCATTTTCATGCAAAAGAGCGACATAACTTGATTCAGGTTTAAGCAAAATCAGACTTGGTCAAACCATTTTGGCTACCTCATTAGGTATCTTTTATTTTTAAGACTTTTCAAGTACTTTTGACTTGCGTTTGCTTAATTTTTAAGTATATATTAATAGCGACCAGGTCTATACTTTCGTATAACAGAGGAAACCATCAATATATACCCCCAAATGTACTCACATAAGTAAAAAGATATAAAATTATTGCGTAATAAACTTAAAAGTTAAGACTTTTATGTCAAACATCATATTATGTATCATAAAATAATAAACAAGTTATTTTATTAATTTTTTTAAAATTCAGAAATCTTCATATAGATTGTCTATTAGTACATCATATCATATAACTATATATCACTTCCTTATTAAGTAGCTTACATTATATATACAAAACAGTTAATCCATATTAAAGTCTAAATTTCTAAATACAAAACAAAACTTTTAACAAAAGTATTCTAACTAATAAATACTTAGTTATTCACTTAAAATTTTAAATTTTCAAAAATTTTAGAACAATAGAAACTTAAATGTTTAATTAAAGAAATTCTTTTTCTTACGAACCCTATCCCCACACTTAAATTATACAATGCCCTCATTGTATAAAAATGATAAACAAAAAGTGAGTAAGGGAAAGAAAAATAGAACAGAAAAACTCCCCTGACTGAAATTATAAATTTCATCATCGGCTAATAAAAATCTTCTTGGTTGATTCCTTCATCTCTTGAAAAATAATATACAACATCCACACTTTCGTAGTTATTCACGATTGCATTTAGCATATGCAATAAGCCTTTAAACCCCTCGGTATCCCAAGTGGACGAGTTATAGTCTCGTGAGGGTTTCCAATGAACACACCCACAAAGTTTAACCTAAAAATAAAAAGAAAAACATAACATATAAACATAAACACGGGTTGTCTCCCGAGAAGCACTTTTGTTTAAGTGTCGGTAAGTTCGATTTTAATCATATCTCCTATTCTTCTAGAGATATATCTGAAATATGTTCAATAACATTATCTTCATAGTATTTCTTCAAACGATGCCCATTGACTTTAAAAATACCCCCATTAAGCGATATCAAATCTATACTTCCATTTGTATTAACTTGGTGAATAACATATGGTCCGCTCCATCTCGATTTCAATTTACCCGGAAATAACCTAATACGTGAATTATATAAAAGCACCCGTTCTCCAGCAACGAATTCTTTATCTCCCCGAAGTCTTGCATCATGCCATTTCTTCGTTCTTTCTTTATAAAATCTTGAATTCTCATAAGCATTCCAACGAAGCTCATCTAACTCATGTATATGTAAAAAGTGATGTTTACCAACTTTATCGGTATCCATGTTGCATTCTCGAAGTGCCCAATATGCTTTGTGTTCTATTTCCACTGGTAAATGACAAGCTTTTCCATAAACTAGTCTATACGGAGTACAACCTGTAGGTGTTTTAAATGCTGTCCTATACGCCCAAAGTGCATCATTTAATTTTTCCGACCATATTTTCCTGTTAGAACCAACAGAACGTTCCAAAATACGTTTTAACGCACGATTGGTATTTTCAACTTGTCCACTTGTTTGTGGATGATAAGGCGTAGCAATTCGATGAGTAACTCCATATCTTTTCAATATTTTCTCCAATTGAGTGTTACAAAAATGAGTACCCCGATCACTAATCAATGCCTTAGGAGTTCCAAATCTCGAAAATAACTGTTTAAGAAATTTTACCACAACTCTTTCATCATTCGTAGGTAATGCCTTTGCCTCTGCCCACTTGGAAACATAATCCACAGCTACTAATATATACTTATTACCGTGACTCATAGGAAATGGTCCCATAAAATCAATACCCCAAACATCAAATATTTCACAAACCTGTATACCAGTTTGTGGCATCTCATCTTTTTTAGAAATATTCCCAGCTCTTTGGCATGAATCACAATTCCTAACGTAAGCATATGTATCTTTAAAAATTGTCGGCCAATAGAATCCTGCATCAAATATTTTCTTCGCAGTGTAACTTGGTCCATTATGACCCCCTACTGGTCCTTCATGACAATGCTTTATAATCTGTTGAACTTCTTCACCATGTACACAACGTTTGATTATGCCATCTGCACAGTATCTGAAAAGAAATGGATCTTCCCAAAAATATTACTTTAAATCAGAAAAGAATTTCTTCTTTTTCTGGTAATCCATCTTGGGTAAAATTTTAGTAACCAAATAATTTGCATAATTCGCAAACCAAGGTATATCCATTAATTCTTGTATAGTCATTAATTTCTCATCCGGAAATGTATCTTTAATATCTTCTTCATCCAACACTTCTAATCCCGGATTTTCCAACCTTGACAAATGATCAGCTGCGACATTTTCAGCTCCTTTCTTGTCTTTAATTTCAATATCGAATTCCTGCAATAAAAGAATCCATCGCAATAAACGAGGGCGCGCATCCTGCTTATTAAACAAATACTTCAAAGCAGAATGGTCAGTATAAACCACAGTTTTAGTTAAGACAAGATATGGACGAAATTTATCGAAAGCAAAAACTACTGCCAAAAGTTCCTTTTCAGTAGTTGTGTAATTTTCCTGAGCATCTGTTAATGTTTTACTGGCATAATAAATTGGCTTAAACTTCTTATCAACTTTTTGTCCTAGAACAGCTCCAACTGCATAGTCACTAGCATCACACATCAATTCAAAAGGTAAACTCCAATCTGGACTCGTCATTACTGGAGCAGATACCAACTTTTCTTTCAATGCATCAAACGACTATTTGCATTCATCTGTAAACTCAAATTTTGCATCCTTTTCTAGTAAATGATTATGCGGTTTTGCAATTTTTGAAAAATCTTTTATAAATCTCCTATAAAATCCAGCATGTCCTAGAAAACTTCTTATTCCTTTTACATTTGTAGGATAAGGTAGTTTTGAAATAGCTTCAATCTTCGCTTGATCTACCTCAATTCCTGTTTTGGATAATTTATGACCTAAAACAATTCCTTCTCTAACCATAAAATGACATTTTTCCCAGTTAAGAACTAGATTTGCTCCTTCACATCTTTGCAACATCTTATGTAAATTTTCTAAACAAGCATCAAACGAATCTCCAAATACCGAGAAATCATTCATAAATACTTCCATGAAGTCTTCTACCATATCATGAAATATTGCAATCATGCAACGCTGAAATGTAGCTGGTGCATTACATAAACCAAACGGCATTCTTCTATAAGCGAAAGTACCAAACGGACAGGTAAATGTTGTTTTATCTTGATCTTCAACTGCTATCGGTATTTGAAAATGTCCTGAAAATCCATCCAGAAAACAATAGAATTCCTTTCCTGATAACCTTTCTATCATCTGATCAATAAATGGTAATGGAAAATGATCTTTCCTGGTAGCATCATTTAATTTCCTATAATTAATACAAACTCTCCATCCCGTTACTGTCCTTGTTGGTATCAATTCATTCTTTTCATTAGGTACCACCGTTATTCCATCTTTCTTTGGTACGACATGTATTGGACTTACCCATGGACTATCTAAAATAGGATAGATTAACCCTGAATCCAACAATTTAATGATTTCTTTCCTGACCACATCTATAACATTCGGATTCAATCTTCTTAAAGGTTGTACGACTGGCTTAACATCTTTTTCCATCAAGATTTTATGAGTACAGTACGTAGGACTGATTCCTTTAATATCCGTTATTTTCCATGCTATTGCTTGTTTATGCTGTTTGAGAACCTGAACTAATCGTTCTTTCTCTGATTTTGACAATTTTGAAGATATTATAACCGGCAAGTCTGATGTTCCTTGTAAATAAGCATATTCCAAATGTGCTGGTAGCTCTTTAAGTTCCAACTGTGATGGTTCTTCAATAGATGTCTTGATCTCAAATATCTCTTCCTTCAAACAAGGAATATTATTCACAGAATATGGTATCAATTCCTGGTTAATAATTTTTGCAATTGGCTGTGTTTCTCCCTCTTCAGGATGTTGTTGAATAACCACGATTGCTTCTTCCAAATCTTCATCTTCCTCTAATAACTTATCAAATTCTGCTAAATCCTTTGCAGTGTCAAACTCTTCAGTCCATCCATTAAGGATTCCTATATCTGCTTGATCTTTTCCTAAAAATCTTGAAAAGAAGAGTTATCCATATATTCATATGAATTTAAATAATAACAAGTATCATCCACATAATCAGGAAATTTCATGGAATTATTAACATCAAAAACAATTTTATCATTCCCTAACCTCATGGTAATCTTTCTATTAAAACTTCTATTAAGGCATGTGTAGTTGCTAATAATGGTCTTCCTAATATAATAGGGACTTTAGGGTCTTCTATCATATCTAAAATTACAAAATCACATGGAAAAACAAATTTATCAACTTTAATCAAAACATTTTCAACTATTCCCTTAGGATATTGCACAGATCGGTCAGCTAATTCAATACACATACGAATAGGTTTTGGTTCTCCTAATCCTAAACGCATATAAAGAGTATATGGCATTAATGAAATACTAGCACCTAAATCTGCTAATGCATTTTCAATATCAATTTCACCAATTTTGCAAGGTATAGTGATACTCCCTGGATCTTTGACTTTTGGAGGTAGCTTATTCTGCATTATTGCTGAGCATCTCGCATTCATAGTCACCTTTGTCACATTATTCAATTTACTTTTGTTGGTCAGCAGCTCCTTAAGATATTTTGCATACTTCGGCATTTGAGCTATAGCTTCAACAAAAGGAATGTTAATATGAAGTTGTTTCAGATTTTCCAGAAATTTGTGGTATTGTTCATCTTCTTTGTCCTTCCTCAGAGCAGCTGGATATGGAAGTGGGGTTGTATAGTTTTTAACGACTTCTTTAACCTTATTTTCTCCAATGCTCTTTTTATTTGGTTGTATGTCTTCATCAATTGTTTCTTTTTCAACCTATTCAGACTCAACAATTTTATTAGTTATAACAGGAGAGTCAACATTCTTACCACTTCTGGTAATTACTACTTTAGCTTGCTCCTTTGGATTTGTTTCAGTAAATCCTGGCAATGTTCCTGGAAATCTCTCCTGTAGTGCTTTAACAATCTGATGAACCGATCCTTCAATTTGTTTGACCGATGCTTCATTATTACGCATTCTTGTATTAGTTTCCTCTTCTCAATTATTACTTGCCTCAGCCATTTTTCCCAATGCATGTTCTAGTATTATCATTCTGTCATTATAGGAAGTATTTTGTCCTGTTTTGACATAATAACCTGGTGCTCCTTGTTGATACTGTTGTCCTGGTTGACTAGTTCTTCTAAAGTTAGAAACTTGACGATAATTTGGATTTCCTTGAAAATCCCCATACATAACTTCTTTAGTGATTATTTCACTATCATTATTAGGACATTCTGTCTTTAGATGATTTCCTCCACATATTTCACAACCAATCCTGATTGCATGAACTTGTTCATTTACTTTCTTAATATCTCTTCCCATACTTTCCAATTTTGCAGTGATAGCTGCGAGACCATCACTATCTTCATATATTCTTTTTCTTCCAGATGAACCATCATCCCATAATTGAGAATGTTTTGCTAATTCTTCAATTCCGGCTTTTGCTACTGCTGGAGTTTTCTTAGGTACTGGGCCTTGTGCATCTAACTGTTGACGTGTTGCTCGATCAACTCCCTTATAAAATACCGTTATTTCTTGTTGGACATTTAAATCATGCTGTAGACATTTATGTAACATCTCCTTATATCTTTCCCAAGCTTGATATAAAGATTCATCAGGTTTCTGCTTAAAATTCCTAATCTCGTCGATCATCTTTGACGTTTTTGAAGGTGTACAATACATTTTCAGAAATTTTCTACGAAGATCTTCCCAAGTAGTAATAGATCCGGCTGGTTCATTATTAATCCATCTCTTAGCTCCATCCTTTAATGTTAAAGGAAATACCCGTAACATCACCTGATCTCTTGTAACATTAGGAATATTAAACATATCTGCAATTTCTAAAATTTTCTCAACATGCTCGTTTGCATCTTCTTTATCTTCTCCCTTGAAAGGATTCTCTCTCAATTCCTTCAGAAATTGTCCCTTTAATTCAAATTCTACTTCTCTAGCTATAGCAGGCCTAACCACTCCCGGTCTTGGATCTCCACGAGTTTGAATCGTGTAATCCTCAAGCTTCATGTTAGCTATGTTTGCCATGTCTCTTTGTTTTGGTTCAGAATCTCTTGTAAAAACTGTATGTTGTCTCGAATGTACTCTATCTAAATCTGAATCGGAGTAATACCCTCTTTTAGCCGTTTTGACTAAACTGTTATGAAATATCAAGTCGTCTTCGTCAGATGAAATTCCTTGTTCTGGCGAATTAGGTGGCGCATATGACAATCGTCTTCTAGAATGAAATTCTCGTTCTGGTTCGTCAAATGGACTAAGTGGATCCGGATGAAGTGTGCGGGTCATACATCCATCTGCAAAGAAGAACAGAATTTTAGTAGTACTTTAAATTCAAAAGTAGATGTTAGTAGTTTGTTAGTAATATTCAAGTTGGTAAATATGAATCCCGATAATTTAATAATAAAACACATTCAAAATTAAATATTCGAAAAATTATACCTAACCCAACTCTCCTATTTATTAGTAATGCAATTTTATGTATATTATACAACAATTAAGGTTAAGATTAATTTATTAGATTTTCAATACAAAGTTCATCAATAGATCTCGGTAGCTCCATTGATAGTACACAAAAGTGGAGAAACAGGTCAGCGCGAAGCTTATTAAAAACCTATCTCTTTCGAGAAGCACCTTACCTCTTATATGATAAATCAATGAGGTAGGGCTTTACTCTCCTTATACCTTTGTTTTTGTCAGTATTCTTCAATGGGTGAGCCGATATTTCTTATCGATTTTGCAATGTATCAGAAATAAAAATTATACAAGTAAAATAATTAGTTTAAAATAAAATACACCACTCCCCCGGTAAAACAAAAGTTCAACCGGTTAAGTGTTCCCCGGCAGCGGCGCCAAAAACTTGATGTGCGGAAAGTATATGCAATTATAATAACAAGTTTAATTAAGGAAATACTAAATAATACTATCATACAATTCAGGCAAGATTGACCCGTTCATGTAATATAGCATAATAAGTAAGTCCAAATTCGAACACAAGGAACACAAGAAACGTTATTCTTATTTATAACTAATTATCTATTTATTCTACTTACAAATATTCACAATTATAATACAATTAAATACAATTAAATACAAGGATCCAATTTACAATAATCTACAAGATAAGGGGGACGTTTTAGTTCCGAACGAACATATTTATATTTATATTTTTTATACAAATTCTAATAGATAAGTTCTAGGAAACAACTTAAGAATACTCAATTGGATAGAAGATTATAACTATTTAAACAATTATTTATTAAACTTATTATATCAACTTATGTCTATTTGCTTTGTTGGCTATTATTATTGGTGAATTACTAAGGTAGAAAATCACAAAGATTAAGATAATTTTCATATAGCAACACTCCCAAAGATTAAGTAAAGTATCACTATTTATTAAGATCTATCAGCAGTTTATTAATACAATTCCAAGATTAGGTTGAATTACAGTGTTACTTAACATTAATAATTGACAATCATTAATTAATTTATAAAACTCACAAGATTAGTAAAGCTATCTATATAAATCAATTAACTGTTATCAATATTAATATAACACAGACAATTCTTGTATAATAAGCATTCAATAATATAGTTCCAACATAAACATATAATTCATATAATAATTCTAATAAACATACATTTAAACATTCATAATGAAAACCTAATAAGCAATTAATTCAAATAAACAATATCCAAAATAACCCAAAAGATTAATAAAGTTACAAGGATAAAGAAACCGAACCAATTAGCAAACCAGCTTTTCCTAGGGTTAAAAACCTTCAAACCCTAGCTCCTTTGCCTCCAAAATCGCACCTTAAAGTCGTCCTAAAACCCTAACTTTCGGTTTTAGTATTCTTGAATCGTATATCGTTTAAGCTAAATTGAGCCTCTATTTATAGTTTTAAAAACCGACCTTCCAACCGCCGGTTGGATACTCCAACCGCCGGTTGAAGTTATTTGAATCCGGGTCCAACTCCCCGAGTCTGCACCGCCTTAAACCCTAAAGCTCAACCGCCGGTTGGATACTCCAACCGCCGGTTGAATGTTAATTCCAGAATATTCCATTTTCGGGCTTGGGCTTTATTCTTGGACTATCAATCTTCATAATCGGACTTCTTTGTCTTCTTGGCCCAATTCTTCATTTTAACTCTTTTAGTCTTCATTTCTTCAAGATCTTTAATCTTAATTTCTTTAAGTGCTTTAATTCTTCAGTTCTGGTCTCGTTCTTGTTCATTTTTTTCTTCATTCTTTAATTAAAATACATTCCTGCAATTATTAACAAAATAAGTATCTAAAATCATATAAATGCAATAAAATGTATATAAATATAAGGATAAATTATTATAAAATATACTATCTATTTGATGCTTATCACTATCATTAATGGTAAAGTCCTTTTTGGGTTGGCCTCAATAAACAGTCAACAGAAAGATGAAGGATAATATTAATAGTATTAATATTATATTTAATTGTTTAATTAATTAATAATAGTTTATTAATTAGAAATTAAAAGTAATTAAATCTGTCTGAAGATTCCAGAAACTGACTCAACCGCCGGTTGGAAGGTCCAACCGCCGGTTGAGGTTAGGGTTTCTAAGGCGGTGGAATTCGCAGACTTGGAGTACAAGTCAAACAGCTCCAACCGTCGGTTGGAAGGTCCAACCGCCGGTTGGGAGTCGAATTCAGCAAACCGAATGGTTTCTTCCACAACTATAAATAGGGGCATCCTATACCTTCATTATCAATCAAGTCAGCTATGAATTTTCAAGTATTCCGAAAATTCGAATTTCTCTTGGGTTTTTGGGTGTGAAGCATTAGAGGTATTCTACTTTGGGTACTTGCCTCCAAGTAACGAAGCTCTGCTCGTTGGTCTGTGCGCGAGAAATAGGTTTTCTCTAAGGTTAGGGTTTTCCTTGTTTTCTTTATCCAATTTGTTTATTGTACTATGTTGTTAAAGTTAAAGATCCCTTAGGGTTTTAGTTTCCTAATTTCCTTAGATTATTTAAAGTTTTGTTATTCCGCTGCGTGTATAATAATCTAGTTAGGGAATAGAAAACCCAACATAACAATCCATTAATAACAAAGTCCGTGAATCCTTAATCCGAGACTTACACAATCCATCAATACCAATCCGTGAATACTAACGTTACTATTTATACGACAATAACAATCCGTGAATAATCAAATATTGTTCATGCGACAATAGCTTATTGTCGGACCACACATATATGCAATCACAGAACACTAATCATGGAAGAAAACGGTTATCACTAATCACGGAAAATTAATCACGGATGAAATTTCCAGAAATGGAAAAGTGTTGTAAAATCTTCAATTCTAGCTCGTTTTGGCTAAAATTGATATCACTGAACTCGGAATTTAATTTCCAACACTCGTAGTTACTCAATTTGAACTTTTACCGTCAATTTTGAGAATCCGTACAACTTGACGATAAGTGCGTAAGCAATCAAAAGAGCAAAATGAGAGAATTAGATCAAATTCATATGAATTATGATCACAGAATCACGTACAGCAATAATTGCCTTCTAATTTTGATAACACCTCAAATCCGAAGCAAATTGAAGTCAAAATATACCGTAATTCGTTCAAATCAATTAAACAACTTCAAATAGCAGCAGAACGATCAGAACTGTAGCTTCCGAGTCCTTCGAATCAATCAAATACCTCAAAATCAATCTCTAATTCGATCAAACAGTCCTAATTCTATTCGTACGGCTCTGATACAACTTTGATGTGCCGTGGATCACGAAACGCAATTAGAACTTTCTAACTTGTGCGGAATACAAGCTAAACAAAAAGATAGAATTTAGAAAACAAGCAGTAATTGATCAAACTGCTTTTGTATTTCAATGAAAACATAGAGAGAATTATGTGTCAAAAATTACAAAAGACTTAGTTTAAATGAACTAACAAAAGCCTATTTATAGACTTGATACAAAAGCCTATGCAACAATACTATTAACTAAGTTGACCTGGTCAACTCCGACAATGCTATTGTCGGAGTGACCATACTATCCGTCAATAATCTACTCACGGAAAACATCTATTGTCGCAATAACAAAACACTTAGACAAAATACAAAACAGATAAATCAAGCTTTAGACATTTTGCTCCAACAGCAGCACACAGATAAGACCTATTCATATATACCTACAGTACATATAATAGCCTAATGTGTCTAGCACAAAACAATCAGAGTCAACTAGTGCATTCCTGTTTAAATATAACCCCTTTCAGATATCACATCATCTTTATTTAATTGTACATAACTGGCCAGGCTATGTTAAATTAAACTTGTATGATGAAATCACTGAACCAGTTATATCTAATAAAGAATACTGCCTAACGGTCATAGTCTAGGCCTACTAAATGCAACCTAGTTCACTATAACCTTAGGCTCTGATACCAATCTGTAACACCCCCAAATTTCGGGTTGCGGAAGCGATCGGGTCGGGGTGTTACCAAATCAAATATCACAAGCACAAAGATATATAGCAAACGACTTCTAAATGAGACATTTGAAAAATAGTTATAACATTTTCGAAATAAAATGTTTACAACATTGTGAGTTTTTCAAGTATATTCCAAATACATAATTTGAAAATACAACAGTAATGTAAAGTGGTCCCAAATGTTTGAAAGCGTGCGACTCGAGCTAGGATCCTATTGGGCCGATCCTATCTTAGCGATGTACCTGAGAATGCACACTAAAATGGTCAGCTTTACGCCGGTGAGTTCACGGGTTTAATTAAACAAATCTTAATATTATGAAACATTATAAGTTTCAAAAATAGTTGGTAAATCGTATGATGTGTTTATAGTGTTAAGCAATGATTGCTCCCCTGAGCAATATCATGAGTCATTAGATAAACCTACAGTTCTAAGCCAGTAGGGTACTAATAGTAGTAATTTGAGAACGAGCATAAACTCGAGTATATTCTAGGGCGACAAGTAACCAACTCGTAGGAACACTAATGAGGACCAGCCTTAATTCACATTAATACTAATGCAAGTGAATAATAACTCGTGATTATACAAATATGGGTAAGTATTAACCTATATTAATACTAATGATGGTGAGTAATATCTCGCTTGTATTTTTTTATGAGGACGAGTTGTGACAACCGTCAATTTAGGACTATAATTTAGTGCCTAATCAAATTTAATACATGTAATTAGTTCTGTGTTAGGCTAATTAATGTATCAATTCTTATATATATTGTTGAATATGTATCTACAATTATACGGTTTGTTTAAATCGTGCAAGTTCCAAATCGAATGAATTTTGATACAATAAGTACGGACGTTGGTGAACAATTTTATTTAGAATATTATTTGTTATGATATCTCGTATCCAAATTTTATCACACAATTTATATAAACGCGAACAAAATGTAATTTCGCAAATAAATAAAACGAATTTCAATTTAGATACCCCAAATGGATAATTGATAAATTATTTTAATAAAACATTTTATAATAAATTCGTAATTTAAAACGTAAAACTTAATTTATAACGTAAATATTTAACGTTAAACGATCGGGAAAACGAGCACCCCACGGGACAAGAAGACGTAGACTGAAAAGGGTATTTAAACCCCTCACCATCACCATCTTTTTCATTTTTCTCTTTTCTCTCCCTCTCACCTCCACCTTTTCTCTCTAAAAAGTGCAAAACCACCACCGTCTCTAAATCGCCAAAAAGGAGCCCGAATCGACCTTGGATCGTCATACTCGTTTGGAAGAAAACACTCACCGCATCCCGATCTATCATTCTACCTTTTCGGATTTTTGATCCGACACTTTGTAAGTTTCCGACAAATTACGAAATCTCTCGATTTTACTTACTTTTCATATATTATTGTTTGGATAAGCTTAATATGTCCCTATGAGGGTTGGGTAAAAGAATCAGACCAAACGGAAACCCGAAAACACGTTTTTGGCTCGAAATCCGTCAAACAGGTGATAGTGTCGCATGGATGAACCCAGACATGCGTCACTACTAGCGTCACTCCTTAAGTGCCGCTATACCTCCGATACCGACACTTCTTAAGTGTCGCATAAGCTCAAATGTTGGCCTCTGACCGTCACTACTGAAGTGACGCCTATATATACCTAGCGACACTTGTCAAGTGCCGCCATATCCTCTTAGCCGACACTACATACCGTCACTAGATAAGTGACGCTCTCTATTCTATACCGACACTTCATAAGTGTCGCACATAATTTCCATTGTGATCTATACCCGTCACTCTACAAGTGACGCCATACTATTTTACCCGACACTTAGTTAGTGCCGCTATGATACACGTCACTTCTTAAGTGACGCCCAATTGTCCGAAATTATTATTTTATACGACACTCCATAAGTGCCGCCGTTATGCTGAACCCGTCACTTCTGAAGTGACGCATACTATTACACACGACACTAGCCCAGTGACGCTATACCTTCGAATCCGACACTTCACACGACACTTCCTTAGTGTCGCATGATATCCCTTAGTGACGCCCATAGTGACGCATAAAACAGCAGGTTTTCCAAATATTTTTACACCAAGTGTCGAGACTTTACAACTTCAAATGCTTATTCCATACGACTTTTGGAACATAATGGGACTTATATTTCAAGTGTAACACTTCAAAAACATGACGACAACAATAACACTTTCATCTCAACTAATCACCAACGGGCCGTACGCGTTTTCAAAACATACTTCAAAATCAAACAAGTCGTTGTAACTTGTATCAATTTAATCAAACAAGTCGTTGTAACTTGTATCAATTTAATCAAACAAGTCGTAGTAACTTGTAACAATACAATCAACCAAATCGGGGTAATTTGGACATTAAGTTAGACAAACAATTCCAATGGTAGTCTTTCGAGATACCAATACAATTAATGACAATTCAAGTGTCGTGGACACGTTCAGGTTTTCAAGCCTTTGGACACCAACTCACAGCTAATTACTTCAAGTTATTAAGTTAAACACTTCAAGAACCAGGTGAGTTTCATAGCCCCATTTTCACTGTTTTACAACTAGGGGTGTGATATTACTACTCGATTTTGTTTTACAAGTAGAACGCAAGTGACAAACTTCAAATACTACATGAGTTTCAAGCTAATCAATTTAAAGTCCTCCGTAAGCATAGTCTCTAGTATTTTATAGCGTGAATGTTAGTATATGATATCATATGGGATTGACAATCCTCATCCGGGTTAGCACGCACTAACCGGTCAAACGGATGTATTAGCATTTGGGAAGACGAGTGTTGATTAGGCACTCGTAGGAGGCACTCCAAGTTAGGTTTCCTTAATTGGGCCTGACAAATCAAGTTAAGCTCAGACTATGTGCTCATGGACAGTATAACTTTTATTTTGCTTAATTGCATTTTAAATTCAATATAAATCTTGCGGTTCTGACAACTATACATTGACATACAAACCTGTGAGCTCACCAGCGTTTTCGCTGACCCATTTTAGTATTTATCACAGGTACCCAGCAGTAGTTTGGCTGCCCAAGCAGGAATTATTAGCTCGAGTCAGCATACATACAACTAGAGATTGGACTGCATTATTATATTTTGTAAAAGTAATTATGCTATGTAATCTCTCAATTTCAGGAACCGAGCTAATGTAACTATATTTTGATGTAAACATTTACTTTATTTATACAAGTTTAAAACGACGCATATAGTGGTCGTTCATTATATCTTATGTGCTTTGTATATTGATTAGTGACACCCAAATCAAGCTTCCGCAAATCATCAAATTTGGGGGTGTCACAGATTGGTATCAGAGCCTAAGGTTATAGTGAACTAGGTTGCATTTAGTGGGCCTAGACTATGACCGTTAGGCAGTATTCCTTATTAGTTATGACTAGTTCAGGGATTACATCATACGACCTTAATTTAACATAGCCTGATCAACTATGTACAATTAGAGAAAGATGATGTGAAATCTGAAAGAGTTATGTTGAACAGGAATGCATTAGTTGACTCTGACCTCGAGAGAAACGAGACTCAAAACACGTATGTGCTAGACACTCAATAGGTTATTATGTGATATATATAAATATATTTACATAAGTAGACCTCATTACAACTTTAGGCTATATTATATTATATGAATATAGGCCTCTTTCTCTCTAACGTTTTGTCTCGAAATGACAAACACACCACTAGTTCATCATACTCGGACTCGTATCTTATTTCATTTCCTTGTTCCTTCTTACTCAGCATCATGCCTCCTCGTCGTCAAATTACCCTTAGCGAAGCTGAGATCGCGGGAATAATTGCCCGCAGTGTGACCGAAGCCTTGGCTACCCGAACACCACCCGGTAGCGAGGACACAGCAACCAATACTCCACCACCTAAACCCTGCTCCTACAAGGACTTTCTTAGCTGTAAACCGCTGTACTTTAAGGGCACGGAAGGTGCCATTGGCTTGATCCGTTGGATTGAGCGTATGGAATCTGTTTTCAGTCTCTGCGACTGCACTGAGAACAACAAAGTCAAATTCGCTGCTTACACCTTTCAGGAAGGTGCACTCACGTGGTGGAAAACCCACGCCAACTCTGTAGGCCTTGAGGTTGCTAACCAACTTCCTTGGGCCGAACTGAAAAAGAAGCTGACAGAAAAATACTGTCCTGAAGAGGAATTGCACAGGCTGGAAGAAGAATTCTGGCATCTGGAGGTGCAAGGAAATGATGTTGCTGATTATACCACTAGATTTCAGCAGTTTGCTCTATTATGCCCGGGTTTAGTCGAACCAGAAAGTAAGGGCATTAAGAAATACATTCGTGGACTTCCCGAGAACATTCAGGGAAACGTCGCCTCATCCAAACCAACCACCACTGAAAGTGCCATTCGATTGGCCCACGAACTCATGGCTCTGGTTGTCAGCCGTGAGACCTCCAACACCTCATCCTCCAACAACAACAAACGCAAATCCACTGAACACCACCACAACTCAAACAAGAAAAACAACGCCATCCAAGTCTACACCTCCAACACTGAAACCACCCGCAGCTACACCGGGGACAGGCCTTATTGTCCCAAGTGTAACTACCACCATTTTGGTCAGTGCGGTACTCCTTGCAACAACTGCAGGAGACAAGGGCATTTGACTAAGGATTGCCGAGCTCCCAAATCCAACAACAACCCTTCTGACAGAAATACCCGACAACCTAAGTCCTGCTATGAATGTGGAAACCCAGGACACTTCAGGGATTCTTGCCCAAAGTTGAAGAATAAGGGCAACAACAACAACCACCACCGCAACAACAACAACACCAAAAGTAGCGCCTTTGTGATCAACTCAGGGGACGCCCGTCAGGACCCGAATGTGGTCACGGGTATGTTCCTCCTCAACAATTTAACTGCTTCCATACTGTTTGATACTGGTGCTGATAGGAGTTTTATTTCCGATGAATTTTGCCCTCTACTTGACATTACACCTGTTGCTTTAGACGTTAAGTACACCGTAGAGCTAGCAAACGGCAAATTGATAGAAACCAATAGTGTGATACCTAATTGCACTTTAAATCTAGCCGACGAAATCTTCTCCATAGATCTTATGCCTATTGAGATAGGAAGTTTCGATGTCATTATAGGCATGGACTGGTTATCCAAACATCGCGCCGAAATCATCTGCTATGACAAAATTGTTCGCATACCTCTCACTGTCGGTAGAACCCTAGTCATACAGGGGGAGACCGGAGGGACGAGGCTTAACCTCATATCTTGTCTAAAAACCCAAAAATTTCTGAGAAAGGGTTATCCAGCAATCCTCGCGCACATCATGGAGAAAAGGTCGGAGGAGAAGCGACTTGAGGATGTTCCAATTGTTCGAGACTTTCCAGAAGTCTTTCCTGAAGAACTACCTGGTCTACCACCACCAAGACAGGTTGAGTTCTCAATCGATCTTGTACCAGGTGCTGCGCCTGTGGCCCGAGCACCATACCGTTTAGCTCCATCCGAACTTCAGGAACTATCCACCCAGTTACAGGAACTCCTGGAGCGAGGGTTTATCAGGCCGAGTTCTTCACCTTGGGGAGCTCCGGTCCTATTTGTCAAGAAGAAAGACGGTTCTTTCCGAATGTGTATCGACTATCGAGAGTTGAACAAGTTAACTGTCAAGAACCGGTATCCACTCCCTCGAATAGATGACCTGTTCGACCAACTTCAAGGGTCGAGTTGTTATTCAAAGATTGATCTTCGATCCGGTTATCACCAATTGCGTGTTCGCGATGCCGATATTCCAAAAACCGCTTTCAGAACTCGTTACGGGCATTACGAATTTCAAGTGATGCCATTCGGCCTAACCAATGCACCGGCTGTATTCATGAACCTTATGAATCGGGTGTGTAAACCTTACCTTGATAAGTTTGTCATTGTCTTCATCGATGACATCCTCATATATTCACGAAGCAAAGAAGAACATGCGCAACACCTCAGAACCATCCTGGAACTACTTAAACACGAGGAGCTCTATGCCAAATTCTCTAAGTGTGAGTTCTGGATCAAAACCGTTCAATTCCTTGGTCACGTGATTGACAGTCAGGGGATTCACGTCGACCCGTCAAAAATCGAGGCTATCAAAGACTGGCAATCGCCAACCACTCCGACCGAAGTACGGCAGTTTTTAGGACTGGCCGGATACTATCGACGATTCATTGAAAATTTCTCCAAGATAGCCATACCACTCACGACCCTGACCCAGAAAGACAAAAAGTTTGACTGGACTGATAAACAAGAATCGGCATTCCAACTCTTAAAACAAAAGCTTTGCAGTGCTCCTATCCTATCTTTACCCGAAGGCACTGATGACTTCGTGGTATACTACGATGCTTCTCATCAAGGTCTCGGTTGTGTGCTCATGCAACGAGACAAAGTCATAGCTTATGCTTCTCGACAGCTTAAGATTCATGAAAAGAATTACACCACCCACGACCTCGAGCTAGGAGCTGTCGTTTTTGCCCTCAAAATCTGGAGACATTACCTTTATGGTACCAGATGTACAATCTTTACCGACCATAAAAGCCTTCAACACATATTCGATCAGAAGGATCTCAACATGAGGCAACGTCGATGGGTCGAGTTGCTTACCGATTACGACTGCGAACTCAAATATCATCCAGGCAAAGCAAATGTTGTTGCTGACGCCCTCAGTCGAAAGGAGCGAGTGAAACCACTTCGGGTTCGAGCCCTCAGT
This sequence comes from Helichrysum umbraculigerum, assembly GCA_949592205.1. Classification (NCBI taxonomy): domain Eukaryota; kingdom Viridiplantae; phylum Streptophyta; class Magnoliopsida; order Asterales; family Asteraceae; genus Helichrysum; species Helichrysum umbraculigerum. The sequence goes on from CATIUR010000003.1 coordinate 72,502,176, forward strand.
ATGATCATTCACAACAACTTAAACATTCAGATTCTCACTGCTCAACTCGAAGCCTTAAAACCCGAAAATGTCAAAGATGAAGCCTTGCGAGGCATGGATAAACAATTCGAAATCAGGCCTAACGGGATTAGGTATTTCTCAAACCGAATCTGGTTGCCTAAATTTGGGAACCTACGAGACTTGGTGATGGATGAAGCTCACAAGTCAAAATACTCTATCCATCCGGGATCCGATAAAATGTACCACGGTATCAAGGACTTCTACTGGTGGCCGAACATGAAAGCTGAAATCGCCACCTATGTCAGCAAGTGCCTTACTTGCTCCAAAGTCAAAATTGAATATCAAAAACCTTCTGGTTTACTTCAACAACCCAGTCTTCCTGAATGGAAATGGGAACAAATTGCCATGGACTTCATAACCAAACTACCCAAATCCTCAAACGGTTGCGATTCCATTTGGGTGATCGTGGATCGTCTCACCAAATCTGCTCACTTCCTGGCAATCAAGGAATCTGACAAAATGGAACGCCTCACCAACATTTATCTGAAGGAAATCGTGACCAAACACGGTGTTCCAATTTCAATCATCTCCGATAGAGATAGTCGTTTCACTTCACAATTTTGGCAATCACTACAAAAATCCCTGGATACTCGACTTGATATGAGTACCGCATACCATCCTCAAACAGACGGTCAAAGTGAACGAACCATTCAAACACTGGAAGATATGCTACGGGCCTGCGTAGTAGACTTCGGTGTAAACTGGGAAAAGCATCTATCATTGTGCGAGTTCTCGTACAACAACAGTTATCATACCAGCATCAATGCTGCACCCTTCGAGGCACTGTACGGTCGTAAGTGCCGGTCACCTATCTGTTGGACTGAAGTTGGGGATAGCCAACTCACAGGTCCAGAAATCATTCATGAGACGACCGAGAGAATCGTTGAAATCCAAAACAAGCTTAAGGCTGCACGTGATCGTCAGAAAAGTTATGCTGACGTGAGACGCAAACCACTCGAGTTCCAAGTTGGGGATCGAGTTCTACTCAAAGTATCGCCTTGGAAAGGCGTAATCCGATTTGGCAAACGAGGGAAGTTGAATCCCAGATACATTGGACCATTCGAGATCCTCGAAAAGATTGGTCCAGTGGCTTATCGATTGCAGCTGCCATCTGAACTCAGCAGCGTGCATCCCACATTTCATGTTTCAAATCTGAAGAAGTGTCTGTCTGATGAGACACTTATCATTCCACTCGATGAAATTCGAGTTGACGAAAAACTTCACTTTGTTGAGGAACCCGCTGAAATCATGGACCGTGAGGTCAAACAACTTAAACAAAGTCGTATTCCTATCGTCAAGGTTAGGTGGAATTCGCGGCGTGGTCCGGAATTCACCTGGGAACGGGAGGATCAAATGCGACTCAAGTATCCTCAACTCTTCACTGATTCAACGTCAAACACGACTTCAGCATAAATTTCGGGACGAAATTCTTCTAACAGGGGGAGAATGTGACAACCGTCAATTTAGGACTATAATTTAGTGCCTAATCAAATTTAATACATGTAATTAGTTCTGTGTTAGGCTAATTAATGTATCAATTCTTATATATATTGTTGAATATGTATCTACAATTATACGGTTTGTTTAAATCGTGCAAGTTCCAAATCGAATGAATTTCGATACAATAAGTACGGACGTTGGTGAACAATTTTATTTAGAATATTATTTGTTATGATATCTCGTATCCAAATTTTATCACACAATTTATATAAACGCGAACAAAATGTAATTTCGCAAATAAATAAAACGAATTTCAATTTAGATACCCCAAATGGATAATTGATAAATTATTTTAATAAAACATTTTATAATAAATTCGTAATTTAAAACGTAAAACTTAATTTATAACGTAAATATTTAACGTTAAACGATCGGGAAAACGAGCACCCCACGGGACAAGAAGACGTAGACTGAAAAGGGTATTTAAACCCCTCACCATCACCATCTTTTTCATTTTTCTCTTTTCTCTCCCTCTCACCTCCACCTTTTCTCTCTAAAAAGTGCAAAACCACCACCGTCTCTAAATCGCCAAAAAGGAGCCCGAATCGACCTTGGATCGTCATACTCGTTTGGAAGAAAACACTCACCGCATCCCGATCTATCATTCTACCTTTTCGGATTTTTGATCCGACACTTTGTAAGTTTCCGACAAATTACGAAATCTCTCGATTTTACTTACTTTTCATATATTATTGTTTGGATAAGCTTAATATGTCCCTATGAGGGTTGGGTAAAAGAATCAGACCAAACGGAAACCCGAAAACACGTTTTTGGCTCGAAATCCGTCAAACAGGTGATAGTGTCGCATGGATGAACCCAGACATGCGTCACTACTAGCGTCACTCCTTAAGTGCCGCTATACCTCCGATACCGACACTTCTTAAGTGTCGCATAAGCTCAAATGTTGGCCTCTGACCGTCACTACTGAAGTGACGCCTATATATACCTAGCGACACTTGTCAAGTGCCGCCATATCCTCTTAGCCGACACTACATACCGTCACTAGATAAGTGACGCTCTCTATTCTATACCGACACTTCATAAGTGTCGCACATAATTTCCATTGTGATCTATACCCGTCACTCTACAAGTGACGCCATACTATTTTACCCGACACTTAGTTAGTGCCGCTATGATACACGTCACTTCTTAAGTGACGCCCAATTGTCCGAAATTATTATTTTATACGACACTCCATAAGTGCCGCCGTTATGCTGAACCCGTCACTTCTGAAGTGACGCATACTATTACACACGACACTAGCCCAGTGACGCTATACCTTCGAATCCGACACTTCACACGACACTTCCTTAGTGTCGCATGATATCCCTTAGTGACGCCCATAGTGACGCATAAAACAGCAGGTTTTCCAAATATTTTTACACCAAGTGTCGAGACTTTACAACTTCAAATGCTTATTCCATACGACTTTTGGAACATAATGGGACTTATATTTCAAGTGTAACACTTCAAAAACATGACGACAACAATAACACTTTCATCTCAACTAATCACCAACGGGCCGTACGCGTTTTCAAAACATACTTCAAAATCAAACAAGTCGTTGTAACTTGTATCAATTTAATCAAACAAGTCGTTGTAACTTGTATCAATTTAATCAAACAAGTCGTAGTAACTTGTAACAATACAATCAACCAAATCGGGGTAATTTGGACATTAAGTTAGACAAACAATTCCAATGGTAGTCTTTCGAGATACCAATACAATTAATGACAATTCAAGTGTCGTGGACACGTTCAGGTTTTCAAGCCTTTGGACACCAACTCACAGCTAATTACTTCAAGTTATTAAGTTAAACACTTCAAGAACCAGGTGAGTTTCATAGCCCCATTTTCACTGTTTTACAACTAGGGGTGTGATATTACTACTCGATTTTGTTTTACAAGTAGAACGCAAGTGACAAACTTCAAATACTACATGAGTTTCAAGCTAATCAATTTAAAGTCCTCCGTAAGCATAGTCTCTAGTATTTTATAGCGTGAATGTTAGTATATGATATCATATGGGATTGACAATCCTCATCCGGGTTAGCACGCACTAACCGGTCAAACGGATGTATTAGCATTTGGGAAGACGAGTGTTGATTAGGCACTCGTAGGAGGCACTCCAAGTTAGGTTTCCTTAATTGGGCCTGACAAATCAAGTTAAGCTCAGACTATGTGCTCATGGACAGTATAACTTTTATTTTGCTTAATTGCATTTTAAATTCAATATAAATCTTGCGGTTCTGACAACTATACATTGACATACAAACCTGTGAGCTCACCAGCGTTTTCGCTGACCCATTTTAGTATTTATCACAGGTACCCAGCAGTAGTTTGGCTGCCCAAGCAGGAATTATTAGCTCGAGTCAGCATACATACAACTAGAGATTGGACTGCATTATTATATTTTGTAAAAGTAATTATGCTATGTAATCTCTCAATTTCAGGAACCGAGCTAATGTAACTATATTTTGATGTAAACATTTACTTTATTTATACAAGTTTAAAACGACGCATATAGTGGTCGTTCATTATATCTTATGTGCTTTGTATATTGATTAGTGACACCCAAATCAAGCTTCCGCAAATCATCAAATTTGGGGGTGTCACACGAGTATATACCCGTAATGCGTTTTAATGAGGACGAGTGCCAACTCGTAAATGTGATGACGAGAATTAACTCGTATTAATTAATAATGAAGAGACCCCGCTCGTGGAGATTTAATGATAACGAGAATTAACTCGTAAAGATAAATGATGTGTATCATAACCTGTGATAGCGATTTGTATCACCCATGATGATAGCGATTTGTGCCACTTTACCGTGACATCGTTCTGTGCCACTTTACCATGACATCGTTTTGAATCACTATACCGTGATCTCGTTTTGTATCATCCACGATGATATCGATCAATGATTGAAACCTGCACGGCGTCCTAAATTTTTCAAGGTTTAAATGGTTATATGTGAAACCTGTCGGGCGTATTAAATGCGCAAGGTTTTAAATGGTTATATGTGAAACCTGCCGGAAGTATTAAACACACAAGGTTTTAAATGATTAGATGTCTCAACAGACCATCTATATTTATATATGAGTAGATATATATATGTATATATGTATATAAATAAATAAATAAATAGATATATATATATATATATATATATATATATATATATATATATATATATATATATATATATATATATATAAACACGCTGAGGGAAAGTCTCGAACACACATCTTGGGTGTCCTCCTCAGTACAGGTCCGCGAGAAGTCTCAGCGAACGGCTGACGAGTACCAGTAGCAATAGAAGGTGCAGTGGCAGGACGGGCCGTGGGTACTGTAGGTGGTGCTACATGCACATCACTAGTGTTAGCCCTAGGGTGAACATATGGGCTCCCGTGTGCTGAAGTATCACTGCTAGAATCGCTATACTCTGTCGGCTCCTCGTCCAAAGCGTACACGTAGATCGGGTTTTGTCTCGACATGCTGAGGCAAAAGAAATCGTGTGTGACGTGTCAGGTGTATGCAAATGAATGAATGTATGAATGAATAAATGTTCTAGCCAAGGCTATAGTCTATGTCTCTAAGGTTTCAGGTCGCTTAAAGACTTCTAGTTCGCTATAACCAATGGCTCTGATACCAAGTCTGTCACACCCCGCCAAACGGTAACCTACGATTAGTGTGAGTAGTTTGCGGAAGCTGATGACGTGACGGGGCGTGAGCAGTTTCTCAAACATGAATATACGTACATTCATTCTCAGAGCACGTGGTTATTACAAACATAATGTATTAAGATGCTAAGTTTAAAAGTTATTACAAAAGATTACAACTTAGAAAGTTGTAATATTAGAAGCATAGTCTGAAAAACATTTATGTCTTATTTGTTACACACTTTAAAAATAGACTTCATAAGTATGACTACAATGTTTGCAGTTATACAAAGGAAATCCCAAAAGTTCCAAACGAAATGGCATCCTAATAAGTCCGGGGTCGTCCATCCTGAATGTATGCAGTTCTTACGTACATGACTAATTCCCTGAAAAACATAGAGTAAACGTCAACAAAATATGTTGAGTGAATTCACAGGTTTTATTTATGTGTGTGGTTTGTTAAACCATATTTATTTGTATGTTGTTAACATAATTAAAACCAGAATTTGTATTATTGAAATGTTGTTTCAATAATATAGTTTAATAATGTAACCAGTGTGTTTTCCGGTCTTAAAATAAATAGTAGGAAACATTATTCCAAAGGAATAACAGTTTGTGGGAAAACTTAGACTATGATCCCCCTAGAGGTGAGCTAAACCTCACGAGTTAAAGTAACGCGACCTAACCCTATAACCAAACCACAACCACTTGTATGTTGTTTGCCTAAAGGACATGTAAGTATACGCTCCAAAACTGTGGGAGGGCTGTCACGGCAATAGTACTATCCGTATACTCAGTGGCTAGAGTCACCTAGTTAATGGTTACAGTCTGCATAACATAAGGGCTTTTATGCACACATTGTAAGTCTGGATCCGTACTAGAATTCGTTATCTAGTTCCCAAAATAGTGTGAAAATGTTATTTCAATAATCATACATTTGTATAAAAGAAGTAAAGCATTTATATAATTTGCTGCATGTGTTCGCATGCAGTTTCTATGTGTGTCACCCCTATTTTCAAAAGCATAAAACATTTAAAAGAGGGGCTGTGAACTCACAATAGACGCACGGATGTGAAAGCTAGCAAGTAGTAATAGCGTTGCCCAAAGGTATTAAACCTATACACAATAATGTATTAATCATAAGTATTTTGACATTTTGTCAAATTATGTTGACGGTTTGATTGTTTTGAAGAAATTGTTAATTTCTTAAATTTATAAAAGTCGTTGGTGAAGATATGTTATAAATAATTAATATTTCTCAAGTACATTTATGTCGTACTCAAACACTATACAGATGTTGGTTTGTACGTAAGTATGTATACATATATATATATATATATATATATATATATATATATATATAGTTATGTATAAAATATACTTGTCGTATATTATAGGTAGCACATTTGCAAAATACGTATTTCATTTGTTATATGAAGATCGTATATATATATATATATATATATATATATATATATATATATATATATATATATTTAAGACGATGTTTCAAAAGTTATCGTACAAAACTTTTATAATAAAAGTTGTTAAACTCGTTCCAAAAATTGTTGTAATAATATATTTTCATTTGAGTTGGGTATATGTACGATTGCGTAAGTTTTATTTATTCGAATGTATATTTATTTATACCCGTATTATTTGTCGTTACATATATATATATATATAAAATTAAGAATAACAAAATAAAAACTTGGCCAAAGGTTTCGTACCCATGACCTTCCTTTAATCAACACATGACACAAACACTGGGCTAAGGGTTGCCACTTGTGATTTAGTTACAAACTATATATCTATATGTATTTATAACCATTTAGTAAAAAAAAAAGGAATTAAATCCAAACTGGTCCCTGTGACCTCTCACTTCTAATCACACATCCTTACCAGTAAGCTATCAACTACTTTTTGGTTTTAATATACCAACTATATATATATACATGTTAGTAAATAAGTAAAATATGTTTCATGCATGCTATAACAGCGAACACCCATGAGGGTGTAACCCAGTTAATCCGTTGTTTGTTATCTATTTTTGGTTTAGTTGATACACACAAGCCAACTCCACATGAGTGACCCGTTTTTGAGGCCAAAATATTGTGACCCATTCGGGTCTAAAGTGATACCCGTTTGGGTGTTCTTTGTAACACCTGGTCAAAAATTCAATTTTCGCGCCCGATCTAAAACTTTCATTTCACGTATTTGGTACGCCTTACTTTAAATAATGTATTCTTATTTTAAATAAACATTATTTACACGGAAAATATTAAACTATTTCAGAACATAATTCGTTTTGTTTAAAACGCATTTTGGCGACGAAACCATACGAAAGGTATCTGTCAAACAAATCCAAAACAAAGTTATATTTTTTATAACTCAAATAAAGTATTTTTATAAAATACTTCGAATAAAAACATATACGATTTCGTATTAGCAAAATTATGATTTTAAAATAATTTAATTATTTTTACGATCGGGCAAACAAACACGGGCATTTATACCGCGAATTGGGGACAACTGAACCCACCAAAAAGGATGGGCCGGCCTCCTCCCCACCTCATTTTCTTCTTCCTTTTCTTTCTCACCAAACACACCTCCATCTATCTCTCACTCTCTCCCTCTCTACCTCACGGATCCGCCACCACCACCATCATCATTTTGGGAATCATCAACAACAACGAGACCAGCAACAGTCGGACATCACCACCATCATCTTCATCATCTTGATCTGCCATTTTGAGCTCGAAATCGACATTTGGTAAGAACACCCGATTTCACACCTTTAAAACACTTGATTTATGTTTATTAACATGTTATTGAGTCCACACAACAAGAATATGTCCAAGAAATCGGTTAAAAACGTTTTAAAACTCGAAACCCACTTCAAAAATCGCAGCAATTCGTCGAACGAGCCGAGCCGAGCAGCGAACCGAGCCGAGAAACGAGTCGGACCGAGCAGCAAACCGAGCTTAGCTGCGAGTCGAACCGAACAACAAACCGAGCTGAGATTGCGAGTCGAGTAGAGCTACGAATCGAACCGAGTAGCGAGCCGAGTCGAGATACGAGCCGAGTCGAGCTTCGAGCAGAGTCGAGCTACCTGAACTAACTTGGTCTGCGAAATGAGTTTTTGCCCAACGATTCGACTTTCGCGTAACAACAACTACACTTTTTACAAACGATGACTTACGTACAAAAATTATATTTTTGTAAAATAGACAACGAAACGATTTTTAATAATGATTTAATTGAGAATTATCATTATTACAAACTGCTACAAACGGACCGTACACAATTCTAAACTAAACAACAGAAGTTTACTTTCACGACATGTTTAGTTAAACCGATTAGTATCTTACTCATATAACCTCACGTGTCAAGGGCACTAGGAGGTTACCATTCGGACAACACACGTATCGTAGGATCGCTGACAACTCACATGTGAGTTCATAGCCCCACTCTTTCATCTGTTTTACTATTTTCGGGGTGAGACGCATGCACAACTACTGTTTTGGAATTATAATAATAAACTTTTATAATTCACACTTGACTATAATACTACCACGTAATACAAATGTGTAATACTTAGGAATTACACCCACTATATTGTCGTAGGACTATATCATAGCTTAACCTGGATAGGTTACCACTGTACACTACCTCGTTGTCGAAATACAACTACCCTTACATAACAGCCCAGGTTATCATTTTACTTTGGACATATTGTCGCGGGACAATATCAGTAAATACATTAGAACTGGTTAGTTCTACTTACATTGGAAAACAACTAGACTTGCATAAGATTAGTTCTCCTTTATAGGAACTAAGACTGCCTATAAACTCCATGATTTCTCGAATGGACTTGTACCTAACTGAACATTTACCAGAATCCTCAATATACTTACTAGGCTGAGGCTAGGAGTATACGTTAGTAACGTACGTTAGTATAGATTCCTTATACTAATACAAAACAACTAGGTGATGATTAGTCATACCTAGGCTTATGGTGATATACTTAATATCTAAGTAGTGTATATATACATATTTAGATACGTTAAACTACTTTCATGCACGGCATGATACTCTATTAGACGTGTTTGTTGATTTGACATATATATATACATATACTTGTACACTATCTCAAGCACATGGTGCTATCTACTACTTACTTATGTATATTAATATACATACACTTATACAAACACGATTACTTAGTCGGGCATGTCGTAGTACTGTCGGCTCTCTATTACTCAAGTCGGGCATGTCGTAGTACTGCCGGCTTAATTACATACGTTGCTGGCAAGCAATGCGGTACGATGCCACGGTCACAGTGGGCACAAAACGATGCCACGGTTATAGTGGGCATAAAACGAGATCACGGTAGATGATTCAGTGATTCAAAACGATATCGTGGTAAAGCGATACAAAACACGGGATCTGTGAGATTACACTCGAGATTATTGCTGGAGCAACGGATCGGCGAGCTTACACTCGAGATCGTTGGCTCAAACACGGGATCTGCGGGCTTACGCTCGAGATTTATGCATATCAACGGATCTGCGAGATTACACTTGAGGTCGTTGATGGAGCAACGGATCGGCGAGCTTACACTCGAGATCGTTGGCTCGGTATTCGGATAAATACTTTTTGTGGGACCACACTTATACGTTGCTGGAGGCAACACCCTAGGCCAAGTGGCACGTTAGCACCTTACTATTGAATAAGTAATATTATTACTTGTTATTATATAACGTGGTTATACGCATACTTGATTTGTACTTAGGCATGTAGTGTCTCACGTCTGTAGACTTACGTATACCTGATAGGTATTTAGGCATGGACTGCCGCTTCCTCTATGTACATAGGTACACACCACGGTTACTTAGGTATTAGATACCTCGTTAGACGTATACACAGTGATGTTACAACCTTATGACAATACAAAGCAAAATCATAGTTTTTGAACTACTTTTAAACATACAAGGTTTACAGTATTGTTTTTCAACTAACGTACCTATGAACTCACCAGCTTTATAGCTGACTCGTTTTAGCATGTGTTCTCAGGTGCCCAACAGGATTAGGTTTGCTACAAGATTATGTTAGCGCGAGTCGCATATTTTCAAACAACGGGATTTCTCTGCATAACTTTTGTATTACAATTATGTATTGAAATTATTTTGCGAAGTCACAATTTGTATACATTTTATTTTGAGAAATGTAATAACTATTTTCAAACGTCTCATTTAGATTCGTTCATTATGTATCTTATGCTGTGATATTCGATTTAGTAACACCCGACCCGACCGCTTCCGCAACCCGAAATTTGAGGGTGTTACAAATTGGTATCAGAGCCTAAGGTTATAGTGAACTAGGTTGCATTTAGTGGGCCTAGACTATGACCATTAGGCGGTATTCCTCATTAGGTATAACTGGTTCAGGGATTAAATCATACGAGTTTAATTTAACATAGCGTAGCTAACTATGTACAATTAAACAAAGATGATGTGAGATCTGAAAAGGGTTATACTGAAACAGGAATGCACTAGTTGACTCTGATTGTTATGTGCTAGACACCCTAGGCTATTATATGTACTGTAGGTATATATGAATAGGCCTTATATGTGTACTACTTCTATGCTAATATATATGTATGTATATATAAGCATCAATCGATAATACACCCACTAATACACGTACCACTGGAAACGCCAAGTATGGCCTTTATAACAATTACCTAATACAACTAATGAGACTTGTTCTCATCTACTACCACTTAATCGTTATTACACACGCAATCATTTATAACACATTCCGCTGTACTGTCATATACTCGCGAAAAGGCACATCGCCATCTTTCTCACCATCACGATTCGACACTTTCTCCACACGCATGCGTATGAGAACATCATACTATTCGCCGAACCTCTGGAAGGAGGCATAAGCATTACCTATGGGAATAGGGACCCACGTACGCTAATCGTTCATGAAATTAAAACCAACTAATTTCTCATTTTATGAGGAATCGTTACCAAGGCGCGTCACATTTATTTCTCTCACATTATCTTCACTCGCCCTCATCGTCAGACAGACGATCACTATATAACTTGGTCAACCACAACACTTGCATCTTGGGATGTTGTTCCAATAAGTAAAACCTGACTGTCGTGTGACAACTATAGGTAAACGATTTGTCTACAATTAATATATTACCATAGAGTGATCCACTGGTTTAACACGGTACTATAATTGTACTTACTGATTATATGCATACACTTTTGGGGCACGTAATGCCAAAAACGATTACTACTACATGTACGCTAGATATAGGTACATGTACATTTATATGCATACTTGATGATACTACTGGGCACATTGTGCTACTTTCGGGCTCGATAAGCTACTTCCTGGCACTAGGTGCTACTTTCGAAATACATGTAGACTTCTTAGAGTTACATGTACACTTTATATGTATATACGACTAATTTACCGGGCACGAGGTGCCACACTTGACTACTACTTGCATGTACGCTATTCTATAGGTACACGTACACACTCGATTACATTACTGTGCTATTAGCACTGCGTTACAGTACGTGACTACACACTGATTTATTAGGATTACACCTACAGTACGCTAGTACTGCACTATTGTCTGTTGGACTAGCAATAATAACCTGGTCTTAGTTGACTACACTGAAAACTCGCGTGAACTGTTCACGGCATAACGAACCCAAAAAGTCCGAGGACTTTCGAACACATACTTTAAGGAATTCCCGAAATCCCATCATTGTACATCATTGATGGTCACTTTGCACGATTGTGTGACGCTCTCCTATGTATGCCACTGTGATAATCATAATCTTGAATAAAGATCTCACGCCCTGTCGTTTCATTCTTATTTAAGAATCATGCCGCCTAGACGACAATCGTACACTCAAGTTAAGCTTGACCAAATTGCTGAACAAAGAGTGGCTGATGCTTTAGCTACTCGAAACCGAGCGCGACCCTGCACCTATAAGGAGTTTCTGAACTGTAACCCGCCAAACTTCGTCGGCACTGAAGGGGCTGTCGGATTACTCCAATGGATCGAGAGAATGGAATCTGTATTCCACATTTGCAACTGCCCCGATGACTACAAAGTTAAATACTCTACCTACACTCTCCAAGATAATGCCCTTACCTGGTGGAATTTCTACGCCCAAACTGTAGGGATCGATACCGCTCACGAACTTCCTTGGGAGGAACTGAAACGATTAATGAGGGATGAGTATTGCCCCAGTGAGGAATTACACAAACTCGAGGAGGAACTTTGGCACCTCACAGTAAAACACAACGACATCATGACATACACCAACCGTTTTCACCAACTCGCACTTCTTTGCCCAACTATGGTGAACCCTGAGAACAAACGAATCGAAAGGTACATCGGGGGACTCCCGATGCAAATTGAGGGGATGGTCACCGCCTCTAAACCCGCCACTATTCACGATGCTGTTCGCATGACCCATAAACTAATGGCACAGGTGGTTCGACGCGAAACACCTGCAACTGAAAACCGACAAGGAAAATGGAACGGAGATTCCAGCACTAGTCATGACCCAACAAATCAACCCGAACCCTTGAGGTCCTATGCCGCCGAACCTAAAGAAAAACGAGGCTATGCGGGGAATAAACCATTTTGTCACGGCTGTAAATGTCATCATGATGATTCATATGGGTTACCCTGTGAAAGATGCCAACGATTTAGACACAAAATCTGGGATTGCAGAGTTCCTGCCAATCCTGACTCTCAAAGGATATGCTTCAAATGTAAAGAACCAGGTCATTACAAGAAGGATTGCCCAAAACGGAAACGCAAAATTCACCTGATCGGCCCTGAATGAACTGAACAAATCTTCAACAATAACGTAGGTACATCCTTCCTCGAAAACATAACCCTTCGAATTTAGTTACACTAAATGTGTACTCCTCATTCCCGATCACACTTCTATTTACTTAATGCCGAGTGCATCATAGGGCTAGTTAGCCTAGGACAACGTAAAACTCAAAGTTTGCTTTCAGCAGACTCATCGACCGAACGTTCACCAATCACTTACTCCTGATAGGACTACCCTCTACATAATTACTTTGTGACAATAATCTAGCCCAGGATGGACTACTGCGTAAATGGTTATCCTGTAACCACAATATAACTATAACTCGAACAAACAAAATAGTCAGTAGTGTGACTACGATGATAAACCGCGACACGGTCATGGATTGGCTACTTTCGAACCCGTTATAGATATGGTACGTCTACAATCTATTCGACAAACTTCTCGTACATACATGTCTCCCCAGACCCCACGCGACCACGACTTCACACGAAATTTCGGGACGAAATTTTCTTAACAGGGGGAGAATGTAACACCTGGTCAAAAAGTCAATTTTCGCGCCCGATTTAAAACTTTCATTTCACGTACTTGGTACGCCTTACTTTAAATAATGTATTATTATATTAAATAAACATTATTTACACAGAAAATATTAAACTATTTCAGAACATAATTCATTTTGTTTAAAACGCATTTTGGCGACGAAACCATACGAAAGGTATCTGTCAAACAAATCCAAAACAAAGTTATATTTTTTATAACTCAAATAAAGTATTTTTATAAAATACTTCGAATAAAAACATATACGATTTCGTATCAGCAAAATTATGATTTTAAAATAATTTAATTATTTTTACGATCGGGCAAACAAACACGGGCATTTATACCGCGAATTGGAGACAACTGAACCCACCAAAAAGGATGGGCCGGCCTCCTCCCCACCTCATTTTCTTCTTCCTTTTCTTTCTCACCAAACACACCTCCATCTATCTCTCACTCTCTCCCTCTCTACCTCACGGATCCGCCACCACCACCATCATCATTTTCGGAATCATCAACAACAATGAGACCAGCAACAGTCGGACATCACCACCATCATCTTCATCATCTTGATCCGCCATTTTGAGCTCGAAATCGACATTTTGTAAGAACACCCGATTTCACACCTTTAAAACACTTGATTTATGTTTATTAACATGTTATTGAGTCCACACAACAAGAATATGTCCAAGAAATCGGTTAAAACGTTTTAAAACTCGAAACCCACTTCAAAAATCGCAGCAGTTCGTCGAACGAGCCGAGCCGAGCAGCGAACCGAGCCGAGAAACGAGTCGGACCGAGCAGCAAACCGAGCTTAGCTGCGAGTCGAACCGAACAACAAACCGAGCTGAGATTGCGAGTCGAGTAGAGCTACGAATCGAACCGAGTAGCGAGCCGAGTCGAGATACGAGCCGAGTCGAGCTTCGAGCAGAGTCGAGCTACCTGAACTAACTTGGTCTGCGAAATGAGTTTTTGCCCAACGATTCGACTTTCGCGTAACAACAACTACACTTTTTACAAACGATGACTTACGTACAAAAATTATATTTTTGTAAAATAGACAACGAAACGATTTTTAATAATGATTTAATTGAGAATTATCATTATTACAAACTGCTACAAACGGACCGTACACAATTCTAAACTAAACAACAGAAGTTTACTTTCACGACATGTTTAGTTAAACCGATTAGTATCTTACTCATATAACCTCACGTGTCTAGGGCACTAGGAGGTTACCATTCGGACAACACACGTATCGTAGGATCGCTGACAACTCACAGGTGAGTTCATAGCCCCACTCTTTCATCTGTTTTACTATTTTCGGGGTGAGACGCATGCACAACTACTGTTTTGGAATTATAATAATAAACTTTTATAATTCACACTTGACTATAATACTACCACGTAATACAAATGTGTAATACTTAGGATTTACACCCACTATATTGTCGTAGGACTATATCATAGCTTAACCTGGATAGGTTACCACTGTACACTACCTCGTTGTCGAAATACAACTACCCTTACATAACAGCTCAGGTTATCATTTTACTTTGGCCATATTGTCGCGGGACAATATCAGTAAATACATTAGAACTGGTTAGTTCTACTTACATTGGAAAACAACTAGACTTGCATAAGATTAGTTCTCCTTTATAGGAACTAAGACTGCCTATACGCTCCAGGATTTCTCGAATGGACTTGTACCTAACTGAACATTTACCAGAATCCTCAATATACTTACTAGGCTGAGGCTAGGAGTATACGTTAGTAACGTACGTTAGTATAGATTCCTTATACTAATACAAAACAACTAGGTGATGATTAGTCATACCTAGGCTTATGGTGATATACTTAATATCTAAGTAGTGTATATATACATATTTAGATACGTTAAACTACTTTCATGCACGGCATGATACTCTATTAGACATGTTTGTTGATTTGACATATATATATACATATACTTGTACACTATCTCAAGCACATGGTGCTATCTACTACTTACTTATGTATATTAATATACATACACTTATACAAACACGATTACTTAGTCGGGCATGTCGTAGTACTGTCGGCTCTCTATTACTCAAGTCGGGCATGTCGTAGTACTGCCGGCTTAATTACATACGTTGCTGGCAAGCAATGCGGTACGATGCCACGGTCACAATGGGCACAAAACGATGCCACGGTTACAGTGGGCACAAAACGAGATCACTGTAGATGATTCAGTGATTCAAAACGATATCGTGGTAAAGCGATACAAAACATGGGATCTGCGAGATTACACTCGAGATTATTGGTGGAGCAACGGATCGGCGAGCTTACACTCGAGATCGTTGGCTCAAACACGGGATCTGCGGGCTTACGCTCGAGATTTATGCATATCAACGGATCTGCGAGATTACACTTGAGGTCGTTGATGGAGCAACGGATCGGCGAGCTTACACTCGAGATCGTTGGCTCGGTATTCGGATAAATACTTTTTGCGTGACCACACTTATACGTTGCTGGAGGCAACACCCTAGGCCAAGTGGCACGTTAGCACCTTACTATTGAATAAGTAATATTATTACTTGTTATTATATAACGTGGTTATACGCATACTTGATTTGTACTTAGGCATGTATTGTCTCACGTCTGTAGACTTACGTATACCTGATAGGTATTTAGGCATGGACTGCCGCTTCCTCTATGTACATAGGTACACACCACGGTTACTTAGGTATTAGATACCTCGTTAGACGTATACACAGTGATGTTACAACCTTATGACAATACAAAGCAAAATCATAGTTTTTGAACTACTTTTAAACATACAAGGTTTACAGTATTGTTTTTCAACTAACGTACCTATGAACTCACCAGCTTTATAGCTGACTCGTTTTAGTATGTGTTCTCAGGTGCCCAGCAGGATTAGGTTTGCTACAAGATTATGCTAGCTCGAGTCGCATATTTTCAAACAACGGGATTTCTCTGCATAACTTTTGTATTACAATTATGTATTGAAATTATTTTGCGAACTCACAATTTGTATACATTTTATTTTGAGAAATGTAATAACTATTTTCAAACGTCTCATTTAGATTCGTTCATTATGTATCTTATGCTGTGATATTCGATTTAGTAACACCCGACCCGACCGCTTCCGCAACCCGAAATTTGAGGGTGTTACATTCTTACTCGATTCAGGTGGAGCAACTCACCATCGTTTTTAGTTGTTAGCTACGATCATTTGAGTTTAGCTTTTATCAACCATCATATATAACAATATACAAGCCTTGGTTAAGTGTTTTTACCCATTCCTTACACTTATTCATGCATTAAATTTTACACAGAGTATGTTTTTAGGTTTTATATTATCATCACCAACTTTCATTCTTGTTAGTTTTAATCCTTTACAATGTGTAGTGCAAACTTATTACTAAGTATTTACATGATTTATTGTAAAACCCGGTCAAAAAGGGCCAAATTTCGCACCCAATTTAAACCTCAAATACTCGTATTTTATACGCCATTAATACCAAAGTATTCAATTATTATATATCCAATTAAGTATATATAACAAATGATGGTATAAAATTCCATGTACACAAAATCTGAAAGAACTCGAAATGTACTCAAATAGACGTTGGTGACAAAACTTTTAAATAATATGATATTGTTATAAATAATAATTATTTAACTTGGATAAAAAATAGAAACATATTTTGTTCTAATTAGAACATGTCCTATTCAGTTGAGACCATGCGAAACAACTCATAAAACTTTAACACAAACATTTTATTTTTATAAAATGTTTCAACTCGAAAACATTTCGAAATATATAAATGAATTTTATATGTTCAAAAATATTATTTATTTTACGATCGGATACCAAAACACGGGCATTTTACACTACAAATTGGAGCCAACCACCTCCAATTATTGGAGATGGTCTGTTTCTTCTTCCATAAGCTGACCAAAACCCACGCCACTCCTCTATTATTTCATTTCCTTCATCTTCATCATTTTATCTATCAATATCTCTTTCTCAAATCCCTTTTCTTCAACAATAACAAAGAACAATAACAATAACAGTTAAACAGCAACAGCAGATCAGCAAGAAGCGGCACAGCAACATCAAAACTATCATCATCATCGATCAAGTTATTATCATCATTATTCCATCTCTTTCTTCACCCCTCGGCACCACCAACACCCGAGCCACCACCATCTTCGGACCACCATCACGATCGAAGCAAGAGAAGGAACGAAAACAACAAGAGCAGCTTATAATCATTATCAACATCGATTATCTTCATCATTATCCATCTCCTCCTCTCGGCACCATCACACCCGACCACTATCACCATCTTCGATCATCACCACCATCGAAACAACAACACCTTCGGTACAGCAGCAGGTCATAATCATCACCATCGTTTATCATTATCATCTCGACATCATCATCATCGGTCATCGTGTTCTGTCGACACTAGGAGATTGTCATTGGTACAACGAGCGTACTTTAGGATTGCTTGCTCCCCAGGTGAGTTCATAGCCCCACATTTTCACTGTTTTATAGATTTTTGGGGGAGAATGCATACTCAATTAAATCTTTTCATTGCTTAATAAATACAAACCATTTACGGGATATCTATGACATAAACATTATGTTATCACATTATTAACTTTTCTCAATTGTACTTAAGTGTGTTAAGCATACATATGATTGCTTTAGGGACCATAGCTTTTCCCTACTCTTATGTTTCACAATTACTAGGCTTAGGCTATGTACTTAAGTGAACATCACTGATGTGTCGTGAAAGGTCTTGTTTTATAATTTAGAAATGGAAATACCTAATAAATACTTTTCACCCAACTAGGCAAGATTCCTGATCGAATTTAAGTATAGACTTGGTAAGTCCGAGTCGATCATAGGGAACGGAGTTTATTTATATAAATAGAAAATAATAATTATTTAAGAAAGCAGTAAATAGGGGGCGTTTTAGTTCCGTGCGAACATATTAATTGAAATAATAAGTTAAACAATAAAAGTACTTAAAATAAAGAATAAATAGGAAATAATAGGAAGGAAAAAGTAATTGTGTAAATAACTCCGCTTAGATTCATATATCTTGATTAATTGCACGTTAATTATCTAACTGTGATTTCTTTTAGATCAACTTAGTTACTAATCAAAGAAACTAAATTGAATGTAAATTAGCCAATGGTTCGGGTCCAACTAATTTCTATAACTTAGGTTCCAACATTAAACATCGATCCGATGTCGCAAGAATTGTAGGTTTCTATTGCGTGTCTTTCCCTAACTTATGCTTTAAATATTCACAATTGATTATAATTAATCTTAATGGTATGACTCAACAATACCCAATAATTTCTTATTGTCTTAATCATTTTAGAATGTCTAGTACCTAATTTCTTAACCTCTCAAACTCAATATATTAAGCAATGGTCAAAAACCTAGATTTAGTAACCATCAAAAATCAATAATACTCAAGGAACTCAATCTCATCAATACTATTAATCACGTTAAGAAATATTAACTAACAATCACTAATAATTAAGGTTCAACGGATAATATAATCATCTTCAATTAAATAACTTAACAAACGTGCAAATATAATCACTCAATAATCATTATCCAACGTTATCATTACACAACTACTAAAAATCAATTCATATTTGAATAATGCAAAAACTCAGCTTCATCAATGTCAAAAACATAGTGTAATCGAAATAGATGAAAGTAATTACAAACCGAAATAATGAATCACAAGAAGATAAGTTGCAATAGTATCCACCTTTACTTCTCGTGCCTCCAAAATACCCCTAATGTTCGTAAATAACTTGCCCTAATCGTCTGGAACACCCTCTGGTCGAAAACCCAGCCGATCTCTTATTTAGGGTTTAAAAACGCGTTTTTATAGTTTCTGGAAAATTGATCCATACGGCGTATGGATTTTCCATACGGTGTATGGATTGATTATAAGCCCGGCCCAGCTACGCGTTCACTAGGCTTCCACCGCCTCATTTTATACGGCGTATGGATATTCCATACGGCGTATGGAATGAATTTCCAGCCGAAATTGCTATTTTTCTTCATTTGATCCTTCGGCTTCGCTCGATTCTTCAAATATGCATCATTTAACTAATTTATTGTCTGATTTTCGTCTTTTTCTCCAATAAGCTTATCTCCACATCTAATTGCAAATATAAATGAAATAAGTACCTAAACTTAATTAAATGCAATCAAAACATACAAGAACAGGGGTAAAATACTACTTAAATATAGTACTTATGCGCGTTTATCAATCACCCAGTACCTCAATATACTTGATAGGCTGAAAGCTAGGAGTATACGATAGTAGCATACGTTATTATAGTACTTTATACTGATTCCAGTCAACTAGGTGATGGTTGTTCATACTTAGGCTCATTATGCTACACTCAATATCTAAGAGATGTTTGTACATACTTAGATACATTATACCATACTTGACAATCATTGGTACAATTTGAGTACCCATATCATTTCTGTGTTGCACTAGGATAAGTAATATCCTGTAAATTCGTGTTTGTTGACCAGGCATACATGTATTATATTGGATTACTTATGTGTTGTTATAGATTTCCTTTGTTGATTATTTACAAGTTTATATATATATATATATATATATATATATATATATATATATATATATATATATATCCACATACCTATATGTTTATATGAATCATTGGTCGCTATCACGTTGGTAATACAAAGCGATACCACGGTGGGTGGTACAAAACGATACCATAGTTGCTGGTACGAATGGATATCACGTTGATTGATACAAAGCGATACCACGGTGGGTGGTACAAAACGATACCATAAGTTGTTGGTACAAATCGCTACCACAAGTTGTGGTACACATCACTTATTATTATGAGTTGGCACTCGTCATCATTAAATCAAAACGAGTTAATTCTCGTCATCATTAATCATATACGAGTTGGTTCTCGTTATCATTAATCATATACGAGGTGGTACTCGTCATCATTTGAAATATATATGAGTTTATACTCATCATCATTGAATATATACGAGTTTATGATAGTCCCGTAATCACTATTGATAAGTGATTTGGAATCTCAATAAGTAAAGTTTAATTGTAGAAGGGGGGTTGAATACAAATAAAAACTATTTCTAATTTTACTTAAGTTATTTAAGCATTTTTTAATTGATTTAACACAAACAGAGTATGTAACAAATAGATATGACAGTATCAAAGTAGAATACGCAATAAATAGCTAAACTGTGAATTTTATTGATCATAGAACTCACTGAGTATTGATTGCGGAATGAATTAGCCAAAGCTAATTCAAATCAAGTACTCTCTAGCTAACTATTACAAACAAGATAAACAGTAGTGGACAAACACGCTAACTGCTTTTCTCGCTGAGTTACAATACGTATTCAGACAAGCTGTATTCACTGACACATGTCGCTGCTTGATTGGCTTGATCTCTGATGAACCGACATTCTGCGGGTCCCAATTCTGTTACCGCAAATATCTCTCTTCCTTAAAACCAATCACTTGCTGCCACGTAATCCTTTAAACATTCTTCAAGTACGAGAGACTCTTGCTGATGTATATAAGTACAGTTTTTTTGTACTTGTAGTTTGAGAGGCTTATTGAATAGTCACTGAAGATGCAGTAACTCTCCTCACTCACTGCGAGCTAACGTGCTCTTGTAGAATGACTTGAAATATTGTTCTTCAGTGACTAGCTGTTATTCGGGCAGTGACTTTTGCCTTTATTCATTTGAAGATAAAGAACTCTCGCTGCTTGAATCAGCGACACACAAAGTTGAGTTTTAATCTTCCTCAGCATGTTAAATCCAGAAGTAGAATGAGTGGCGACCAGTGAGTACCAGTCTTCAGCAACAGCAGCTTTGATACAAATCGTTTCTTCATCAAGTTGTATATTATTGAGTTGGTCAGCTACCAGTGACTTATCATGGTCAGCGACTAATGACTCAACAATCTCCCCCTAAATGATTGTGATCAAAGCTCCCTAGACAAACTCGTTGCTGATAAATTTTATAGTCAGTGTTTAAGATTTTAAACACTCAGTGACTTATACTTGATCCATTCATTTTCTTTTTGGATTCTTTTAACATGATCTGAGTTTTGCACTTTGGTTTTCTTAAAAGATCAGATATTATTGAACTGCAAAGTGTAAATTTTATATGTGATTTTAGTTACAATAAATCTAATCTATTACGAAATTAACTAAACATTTTTCCATATTTCTTCTTCCTTCACAATGCCAAGCTCATCAACTAGCTCGTATTTCTCTGTAGAGGGCAAAAATCTGAACTGTCTTGCTAATCCTTCTTCTAGAATCGCCTTTCTCATCACTGAATCCTTTGGAAGCATGTTGGCAGATCTGATCAAATGTACAAGCTGCTCATGATCAATCTTTTCAAGCTCTGACTGTCTTTGAAATTTTAATATGCCATTGAAGTCTCTGTAGACAAGTCCCCTTACGCCTTCAGTTACTTCAGTGCCCTCAACTCTTGGTACACCATCAGGGATAGAAAGATCTAATCTTGAAGTGTTTGGAATTCTGTATATGATGCTGGTACCTGACCTATACCTTAGGCTAGGTGGCTGCACTATATCTTCACCAAGTATAACAGTATCTTCTGGTCTAAGTAGCTGTAGTGCAACCATCTTCTGGAATAGCCTGTCAATTTCTTTCAGCACTTCATTCTTAGCTGCACTAGAGGAGTGACTGATGGCAAGTCTGATTTCATTCCATTATTCCCTGTGCAGCTTACAGATTTGATCAAGATTCATAGCTTGAGTCTCCAATCCTCTGTGAATAAGTAGCTGAGCTTGTGATTTGTTCTTTGGCTTTTTCAGGTGTACCTTTGTAATAGGTGCAGGGTTTGATCTTCCAACCATTCTAGCAGCATACCTTTTCCTGTCAATTTCATCCAATAGCTTATCCACTGATGGTTTAACTCCCCCTTTCTTTTTCAATCCCTTACCTTTTCTCTCAGCATCAAGTTCTCGCTGTAGTTCAGACTTTTCAACATCCTGAAGAAGACGGGCCAAGTTGAAATCAGAGTCTTCTTGCTGCTTCTTTAAGAACATTAATCTTTCTCTTTCTACAGCTTCATCTCCACTCAATTTCATCAGATAGGCACGATCAGTTTCTGACTGTTCACTCATCATTCTTTTTCTTTCTTCTTCTTCTTTAGCTTCTGCCTCGGCCTTAATTTTCAGAACCATTTCTTGCTTTATTTCTTGTCTAACCTTTATTTTTCTGGCTACTCTTTGTTCATCAGTTTCTTCAGGATGGGGACTTCCTGAGGAATCAGAATTGAGTAGAAGGACTGAAGCAGAAGTCTCTGTCATGGTAATTTCAGGCGACGCAGTAGCTGTTTGGAGATTGGTTTGAAGAGTAGTCATTGTTGTTGCTTCAGTGGGTTGTGCTGTTGATGTAATTGGAAGGGTAATTTGTTGAGTTTCTGTTGTGTTGGTTGCTGGTGTGGTGATGACTATTGTGGTGGTTACTGATGTGGTGGTGGATGTTGTGGTTGTTGTTATAGTGATTGCTGAAGTTGTGATGGTTTGTAGATGTTCCTCAAATATGACAGTGTTTAATTGAGGTTCAGGTGATGATTCTGGATTTTCAAGAAGGGTTTGTAGATGATGCATGGTTGCTGATATATCCTCATCAGTGATTGTTTGCTTCTGATGTTTGGAGGAAGAGGTCTCTGATGTAGACTATTTGCTATCTCTTTTTCTTTTCTTAAGAACAGAAGAGATGGGTTGCTGATCCTCCATTTTCTCATCGGCATCATCTTCGCTCTTATCAGCATCTTTATTTTCATCACCATTATTGTTACCACCATCATTATTACCACCATTATTTCCATTGTTACCATCATTACCTCCATCATTACCATCATCTCCTCCATCCATATTAACATCCATTTCATCCCCTTCCCTGTTCATCCATTGCCAGCGAGCTAAATCAAAACTTGCTGACTCCCCCTTAACCCTTGCTGCCTCATCAGCATGCCACTCCATTACTTTCTTATTATACATTCTGACCTCATCTGGATGAAACTCAGGGAATGAATTTCCTCAAACTCATATTCATTATCTTCAGTATCCATCTCAATCCAAGAAAGTTCAGCAGCTTCAAGTTCTGGCTTTTCAGGGATAGGGCGAAGGCCAAAGGAACCGCTCAATACTGCTATGCGAGAATCATTATTTTTGATGAACTCAGTATTGTCAGCAATTATTCTCTCCCCTTGTTCATCAAAAAGATATGTGGTATATTCTTTGATCCAGTGATAAAGTTTTTTGTTATCAATGCGAAGAGCAGCAACTTCAGCTTTAGTAGCTTGATGATGTGCGATCATGGTAGAAATAACTTTATCATTTGCTGTAATGTATTTGAGAACAGAGGCTGTCATTTCCTTTTTTTAAGTAGATAGTGCAGAGATTGATTCATCGTGAGTAGTGAGATTTACCCTTGTTGTTGTTATGAGTTCAGATTGGGCTTTGGAAAGAGTTTCCAGTGACTGAGAAATGGATAGGCCAGCATTAGTCAAGAGTTTTACCTTGTGGCTGATCTTAGTGCTCCAGGCAGGGATAGGATCATAGACAGATGTCAGAGCTTTGACAGCAGATGTAAGATCAGCAACTTGGCCTTTGTGTGCTTCCCTTTCTTCAGAAAGAAGCTTGATGTTTTGCTGAGAAGAAGCAATATAGTCCAGTAGCAGCTTCTCAGAAGATGAAGGAGTGGATGATGAAGCATGGTCATCAGCTTTGGGAGCTGATGGTGGATGTGGTATTTGTTTTTGAGGAGATGTTAGTATAGGTTGTTTTTGTGGAGATAATGGTGGGGTAGGGAGTGTTTTAGATTGTGCTCCTTGATCCCCTGCGTCCATAGCAGTATCAGCAAGAGGATCAGCACCAGCTACTGAATTATCACTGGAGATAGACATGGCGTCTAATTCCTGGATTGGTGAAGTAACAATGGTAGCTGATGGAACAGTGGTAGGTTCAGGAATAGGTGGTGTGGGTGTTGGTTCCGTGAGTGATAGTGTAGGTGTTGGTTCAGTGAGGGGTGGTGTAGGTGTTGTGGATATTGGTTCAGTGATATTTGGGGTAGGTTCAGGTTCAGTAATATTTGGGGTAGGTTCAGGTTCAGTGATAGGTGGAGTATGTGTAGGTTCAGTGGCAGCAGCAGTAGTAAAAATTGGTAAATATGGTGGTGGAGATTTTTCATCATCAGATGAAGAGGTGTCCATTGGTTGGGTTTACTCGTCATCACCAACTTGTGTTTGAGCTGGTGGATCATTGGAAATAGAGATGTCAACCTGTATCTCTCCATGTGACAGTGGAGAGACATTGTCGGTTGGTGCAGTGAAAGATGAGAGTTGACCCAGGTCTGTAGCCTGTGTTGTGACATCAACATTGGGTGTGTTATCACCCGATGATGCCACTAGCCCTTTATCTAAAATGTCATCCTTTCGGGAGGATGACAAGTGGCTGATGGGTTGACTCGATAAGTGGGTGTGGGATGCACCCGAATCACTGCTAACAATGGGTTGAGCCATTGTAGCTGTCTGTAGGTTGCCCTTTGTTAGGTCACTGGACTTTCAGGAGTCCAGTGAGGTGGTTGTGGTTGATGGATGATCAAGAGTGCCCGCAGGGACTGAACGTTTAGTCTCCACTTCACTCTTGGCGTCCGTAGACGTCTTTCTTTTGCTACGTCCCTGATCCTTTGATGTCAGGGACCCTAATGTGGATTTCTTTTTAGGAGCGGTGGTTGATTTCTTGACGGGTATTTTGACCACAGTAGTCACTGGGGGTGTGGTCAGTGACGTGGTCGATGTGGGGGCAGGAGCGGACGGTTGTACAAATCGTAATGGCTGGGGTGCAAGTACTCCCTTGGTTTTCATGAAATCAGGGAGAGACACAGTCGCTGGTTTAGAAAATATTTGAGTTCCTACCAGGGTTGGCTCAAAACCATTGAAAGAGACTCTATCATATGCTTCAAACTGATTTTTAAAGATCAGTGATAGAAACCTAGGATAGGGCACATATTTTGCCCTGGTAGGCTCAGCGACGCGGTTAACCAGCTCATTGAAGATCACACTTGCATAGTCAACTTTTAGAGAGTTGACCAGTGACCAGCTGATTTGTGCCTCAAGGGTGCTGAATTGATCATAACTCTCTGTTTTTGTGCCCAAACATTGAATAAAGTTTGAAAACAGGGCATTCCACACACCATCCATTTTGGATTTGTGTACAGTAGAATACGATTACCGCTGTTGTCAACGAAGTATTTGCAGTCAATCCCAGTGAGATTGATTATGCCTCCCTTGGCATCATCCCCATCAGGCAGCGGTACATAAACATCATGTATAGGTAATTGCAAAACGGTACGGATGGTGGTGGCAGTGATTGTTATCTTTTGACCTCCATTATCTATAAAACCCTGAAGTTGTGAAGTACCAGAGACAACAATGTGAGTACAGGTAAACCAGAACTCACTGAGCCATTATGGGTTCATTTCCCCAGGAGATAATGTGAGAGCAGGGAGAATAAAGTGCGTATTCAAAAAGTTTATTATCTCTGCGTACTCGGTTTTTGTACAAGTTATATTTCCCAAATAATTTGATTTTGGGACAGTGATGACAAGATCATCACTCACTGCAGATGCTTTTAGAGCCTTGATATCTGCCGTGGGTGAATAAGAATTTTGAAAAAATTTTGATCTTGCCATAGTAATCAAAGGATTTTGATTTGCAGATTTTAGGGTTATGAAGATGAAGGGTTTTCAATTTTTAAGAACTCAAAAATCAAGTGTGCGTAAAAAGTGAGAGTGAGATAAAATCACTGATTTTATAGTGAGCACAACTTGATAATTATGTGGTTAAAAATGAAGAGTCGTGGACGATGGTAGCGGTTGGTAGGAGTGGTATAGGGGTGATGATGGTGGAGAGTGGTGGTATTAATGGTGATGGGAGAGGTGCACTGGAAAAATGCACTGACGTAAGAAAGATAAAGTCAGGAACGCGACTTTTTCGGTGTACCAAAATATATTTATTTTTTGAAATCCGTCAAATTAAATACAAAAGGTATTAATCATAACGAATGTTTGTCGATTTATATACCACCATTAAATGATATCTTAGGGAGTAAATGTCCCTGAGATCACATAACCAAATTCTTGGTTTACCACCGAAAAGAAATATAAATATCATAACTTGACAATTTCATAGATTTATCTAGCTGAACCGTTTGTTTTCCTGATTTAATCATAACTTAGAATACTGATTAAATCATTTAGACTTAGGTTTAGTTTTGATAAGGACCATTATTTGTCAAATTTTGATAGATATATGTTTTATTTGAAAGAGATGAATATATATTATGTTTAAGGTAAGATAAACATTATGTTTCTAATGATAAAACTTACTGATCAAACCACAACTTAGAATACTGACCCGATCAGCTAGTGATATCGTAAAAAAATAACGTTAATCAAACTTTTAGACATAAAAGATATTCAAGTGACTTTACGAGTTATAATAGAGGATGAATATAACACACTAATTTCTGAACTTGCTGATTGTATCAGTGAAAGTCAGTTGATCAGTGAATATATCCTTCTAATGTTATAAACCATAGAGTCAAATTATTCAAAAAAAAAAATTTTTTTTTTAAAGATAAAGCAAAAATAAATAAATAAATTCAAAGAATCTGTTTATTTATTTGAGTTTAATAGGTGAACCCAGCCAGAATTGGGTTCATAGTGGCTAAGCCTTGGTTTTGGCTTCCACTGATTTGCATAAATCGTATCTGAATGCTCACTGATGATTTGATGTTTTGAAATAGGTAGAGCTAAGCATTCAGATGACAAATGCTGTCTTTCACCACGTTTATAACACTTTTTGTTTAAATAACTAGCCTTTTTGACTTTCCTTGTTTTAAGTTGCTGATCTGACACAATCAAACAACTTCTCTTGCTGATTTTTACTTCCTGCATCTTTGACTTAAGATCACTGATAGAAGTTTTCTCAGTGACTGATACAGTGTCAGTGAAGTTTCTGATAATTACTTGATTATCAGAGATGGTTTTGATGAGATGTGAAGTTAGTGATGATTTGACAGTTTTCAAAACATTTATCTCATCACTACCTTCTCTCATATCAGAATCATCAGTGACCAATTTTCTTTTTGTGAAATAGTTTGGTCTTGGCTCACTGAAGACTAATATGTGTTCAAAAACAGCTTCTGAAAAATTTCCCTTGGGTTCAAAGACAAGATCAACTTTCGTTGAGTCAGCGAGTGATGCAGCAAAGCCAAAATCTCCTCCCAAAATAGCTTTAGCTTGTTTTGAAATTTGATTATTAACACACTGATTTACATTGTTGTTAGACTTACACCAAAATTTCATGACCTTTTTAAGTTGTAGAAATTGTGTTTCAAATTTTACTTTCTCCTGAACACATACTTGATTAGCATAAGTTTGTGCATCAAGATCTAGCTTTAACCTTTTAAGTTTTGACACATTTTCACTTTGATCAGTTAGTTTGGTTTTTAAGTCGCCGATCTCATTTCTTTGTCTTTTTTGAATGTCATGAGCATTTGATAAGTCAACTATCAGAGACTCAAAAACATTCTCTTTTTCAGAAACTGAAAATGATTTGAAACAATGTACCTTGTAAAGAGTTTCAGGATCCCATTCAGATGCTGAACACTTAAGAGTGACTTCTTTCATATCTTCAAGAAATTCAGCGTCATCAGCCATCAGACAGTACTCCTTATCTAAACAAATCATTGCTTCTTCTTCATCTGATGATGAGGAGTCAGAGTCGCTGAATGAACCCTCTTCAGCGACGAAACCTCTACCCTTCTTTTTCCCAGTTTTAGACATTGCCTTCAGCTTCTTGTACTTTGCCTTGTACTTGTTGTACTTGTCATTTCTAAAGTCTGGCACTGGTTCAGGGACTTGGTTGACTGACTTTGATCTACAATCAGCTGCAAAGTGACCAGGTTTACCACACTTGTAGCATTCACCTTTTGATTTGAAATTATCAGATGATGGAGCACCAGCGAATCTTTTTGATCTGGTGTTCCTTCTGAAATTTGCAACCATCATTGCCATGTCTCTTTCCAGCTTTTCTAGACCCTCATCATATTCATACTACGATTGTTCTTCAGCTCCTTCACCTTCTTCACCAGCTATCAGCGACTTTGAGCTTTGCTTAGAAACTTTTGATTTCTGTCTCTGATCAATTTCTTCAAGCTCATCTACAAGGGCATTCGATACTTTTTGACTTCCAAGTGTTGCACGAATGTGCTCACTTTGATCAGCTTGCTTTTCCGACTGCTCCCAGTTGAGCAAAATACCATAGACTTGAGTAAGATTAAGATTTGTATAATCATTCATCTATCTCGTACAGGTAGCAATGGTTCCCCTAACTTTTCTTGGCAATAATTCCAAGAACTTTTCAACAACAAATCGCTGCTCCTTTCCTATACCAGCCTTCTCCATTTTGTTCATCAGCGATTGATATCTGGTATAAGTAGAAGATAGTGACTCGTTGGGTTCCATTGCGAACAGCTCATACTGGCGAGTGAGATTTACTTCCCTGCAGCAAATAATATCAGGAGTTCCAATATATATATATTCCTAAGGGTATCCCACATATCTTTTGCAGTTTTACAAAGCCTGATTGATTCAAACACTTCGTCAGGAAGTGACATGCCAATGTAGATTTTAGCTTGTTTATCTAATCTAACCAATCGTCTATCCTCATCCGTCCACTGTTCCTCTCTCTTAGGCATAACCATTTCTGGTATTGCAGGAGTGGTAGCAGTAGCTAAAACAGCAAGAATAATAGTGGTTGGAATATGGGGACCATTGGTTATGATATTGCAAAGACGATCATCAATAAGATCAAGAAACATCATCATCCGGGACATCCAGGTTTCAATCCTAGAGGGATCAAACGCTGGAGGTTTGGTAGTAGAACCATTTCCCTTCTGATACTCGGAGTCGACACAGCTGTACTTTACTGATTCCATTACAAATCTGGTTAATTGATTTAAACCAACTCTGCTCTGATACCAATTGATAGTCCCATAATCACTATTGATAAGTGATTTGGAATCTCAATAAGTAAAGTTTAAATGTAGAAGGGGGGTTGAATACAAATAAAAACTATTTCTAATTTTACTTAAGTTATTTAAGCATTTTTTAATTGATTTAATACAAACAGAGTATGTAACAAATAGATATGACAGTATCAAAGTAGAATATGCAATAAATAGCTAAACTCTGAATTTTATTGATCATAGAACTCACTGAGTATTGATTGCGGAATGAATTAGCCAAAGCTAATTCAAATCAAGTACTCTCTAGCTAACTATCACAAACGAGATAAACAGTAGTGGACAAACACGCTAACTACTTTTCTCGCTGAGTTACAATACGTATTCAGACAAGCTGTATTAACTGACACACAAGCGAATAATACGTATGGACAACTAGCCTCTAAAGTACAATATGCTGAACTATATATACTACAAGAATTCCTAAAATATCTCCTAAAAAATAGGATCTTGAAATGACACGTGTCGCTGCTTGATTGGCTTGATCTCTGATGAACCGACATTCTGCGGGTCCCAATTCTGTTACCGCAAATATCTCTCTTCCTTAAAACCAATCACTTGCTGCCACGTAATCCTTTAAACATTCTTCAAGTACGAGAGACTCTTGCTGATGTATATAAGTACAGTTTTTTTGTACTTGTAGTTTGAGAGGCTTATTGAATAGTCACTGAAGATGCAGTAACTCTCCTCACTCACTGCGAGCTAACGTGCTCTTGTAGAATGACTTGAAATATTGTTCTTCAGTGACTAGCTGTTATTCGGGCAGTGACTTTTGCCTTTATTCATTTGAAGATAAAGAACTCTCGCTGCTTGAATCAGCGACACACAAAGTTGAGTTTTAATCTTCCTCAGCATGTTAAATCCAGAAGTAGAATGAGTGGCGACCAGTGAGTACCAGTCTTCAGCAACAGCAGCTTTGATACAAATCGTTTCTTCATCAAGTTGTATATTATTGAGTTGGTCAGCTACCAGTGACTTATCATGGTCAGCGACTAATGACTCAACAATCTCCCCCTAAATGATTGTGATCAAAGCTCCCTAGACAAACTCGTTGCTGATAAATTTTATAGTCAGTGTTTAAGATTTTAAACACTCAGTGACTTATACTTGATCCATTCATTTTCTTTTTGGATTCTTTTAACATGATCTGAGTTTTGCACTTTGGTTTTCTTAAAAGATCAGATATTATTGAACTGCAAAGTGTAAATTTTATGAGTGATTTTAGTTACAATAAATCTAATCTATTACGAAATTAACTAAACATTTTTCCATATTTCTTCTTCCTTCACAATGCCAAGCTCATCAGCTAGCTCGTATTTCTCTGTAGAGGGCAAAAATCTGAACTGTCTTGCTAATCCTTCTTCTAGAATCGCCTTTCTCATCACTGAATCCTTTGGAAGTATGCTGGCAGATCTGATCAAATGTACAAGCTGCTCATGATCAATCTTTTCAAGCTCTGACTGTCTTTGAAATTTTAATATGCCATTGAAGTCTCTGTAGACAAGTCCCCTTACGCCTTCAGTTACTTCAGTGCCCTCAACTCTTGGTACACCATCAGGGATAGAAAGATCTAATCTTGAAGTGTTTGGAATTCTGTATATGCTGCTGGTACCTGACCTATACCTTGGGCTAGGTGGCCGCACTATATCTTCACCAAGTATAACAGTATCTTCTGGTCTAAGTAGCTGTAGTGCAACCATCTTCTGGAATAGCTTGTCAATTTCTTTCAGCACTTCATTCTTAGCTGCACTAGAGGAGTGACTGATGGCAAGTCTGATTTCATTCCATTCTTCCCTATGCAGCTTACAGATTTGATCAAGATTCATAGCTTGAGTCTCCAATCCTCTGTGAATAAGTAGCTGAGCTTGTGATTTGTTCTTTGGCTTTTTCAGTTGTACCTTTGTAATAGGTGCAGGGTTTGATCTTCCAACCATTCTAGCAGCATACATTTTCCTGTCAATTTCATCCAATAGCTTATCCACTGATGGTTTAACTCCCCCTTTCTTTTTCAATCCCTTACCTTTTCTCTCAGCATCAAGTTCTCGCTGTAGTTCAGACTTTTCAACATCCTGAAGAAGACGAGCCAAGTTGAAATCAGAGTCTT
Source organism: Helichrysum umbraculigerum (assembly GCA_949592205.1). Lineage (NCBI taxonomy): Eukaryota > Viridiplantae > Streptophyta > Magnoliopsida > Asterales > Asteraceae > Helichrysum > Helichrysum umbraculigerum. The sequence continues at coordinate 72,534,137 of CATIUR010000003.1, forward strand.
CTTGTTGCTTCTTTAAGAACATTAATCTTTCTCTTTCTACAGCTTCATCTCCACTCAATTTCATCAGATAGGAACGATTAGTTTCTGTGACACCCGTCAATTTAGGACTAGAATTTAGTGCCTAATCAAGTTTTAATACATGTAATTAGTTCTGTGTTAGGCTAATTAATGTATCAGTTATTATATATATTGTTGAATATATATCTACACAATTTTGCGGTTTGTTTAAATCGTACGAGTTTCAAATCGAATAAATTTCGATGCAATAAATACGGACGTTGGTGAACAATTTAACTAAATAACATAACGTTATTTAATGGAACTATTATATCTCAAGAATATTATTTTGTAATATTTCAGTTTAAACAATATAGTATAAATAACAATTTACTTAGTTAAATTATAAACACGCGCGACAAAACAAAACGAGTTTAAGTTACAATTTATAACTACAACCTAAAGTACTTTAATAAAAATACTTCAACCAAATCATCGGGAATTTATTCGCATTTTAAAACGTATATCTAAAAGTAACTAATATTAACTAAACGTTTAAATAATCGGGAGAACGAACACCACGCGGAGTGCGGGGCGAAGACTGAGAAAGGAGGAGGTTTAACCTCCCACCTCCCTTTTCTTTTCTTTCATTTCTTTCATATATCTCTCTCTCTTACTCTTTTTCTTTTCTTTCTCTCCAAACTCATCAAAACACCACCACCACCATAATCATCAAAATAAGAACACGAAACGACCTCGAATCGGCAAAATAATTACGGAAAAGGAACCACCTCGACGCGATCTACATTCTCATCTTTCCGGAATTTCATTTCGGCACTTTGTAAGTTTCCGAAAAAATCCCGAAACCTTTCGATTCTTAGTATTTTTCACTTGTTAGTGTTTATATAACTTATATATGTCCATTGGCATTTTTCCAGAATTCATGGCCAGAAAAGTCCTTGGTGGTCTCTATTATGGAACCAGTGGCTTCCGATTTTATAGCTTAAAAATGGGTTTGAATTGGGTTTTTGGCCGGAAAAATCTTGACAGCCGGACTTTCTGGGCTGGTGTTCTTCAATGCGACACAAGCCTTGTGTCACATGTAGTGTCGTATTTTGCCTGTTATGTCGCACCTTGTGTCGTGTAAATCCTTTTGTGTCGTACCCTTTACGACACAACGTTGTGTCGCATCTTATGTCGTATTTTCATACGACACAATCATTATGTCGCTGTTGAATCAGCATCTCAAATCTATACGACACTACCCTTGTGTCGTATAGGTATTGTGTCGCATTTCTATGCGACACAACCATTGTGTCGCATGACAAACATTTGTGTCGCATGATTGTGTCGCATAAAACAGCAGGTTTTCAAACTAAAAATCCACTAAGTGTCGAACCTATATAACCTCAAACACTTATGCGATACGACTTATAAAACACATTGGATCACACTTGTAAGTGCAAAACATCAATAACATGATAATAATACTTAAAGTTTATTATTTCAAATCCATCACCAATGGGCCGTACGTGTTTTCAAAACATACTTCAAAATCAAACAAGTCGTTGTAACTTGTATCAATTCAATCAAACAAGTCGTAGTAACTTGTAACAATACAATCAACCAGATCGTAGTAATTTGGACATATATAGTTGTATAACAACTACAAGGGTAGTCTTTCGAGATACTGGTACAATTAATAACAATCAAGTGTCGTGAACACATTCAGGTTTCAAGTCCTTGGACATCAATTCACAGCTAATTACTTCAAGTTTATTAAATTAAACACTTCAAGACTCAGGTGAGTTTCATGGCCCCATTTTCACTATTTTACAACTAGGGGTGTGATATTACTGCTCTGTTTTGTTTTACAAGTAGAACGCAAGTACCAACCTTCAAATACTACATGAGTTTCAAGCTAATCAATTTAAAGTCCTCTATAGCATAGTCTCTAATATTTTAGCGTGAATGTTAGTATATGATATCATATGGGATTGACAATCCTCATCCGGGTTAGCACGCACTAACCGGTCAAATGGATGTATTAGCATTTGGGAAGATGAGTGTGGATTAGACACTCGTAGGAGGCAAACCAGTTAGGTTTCCTTAATTGGACCTAGCGCTCAAGTTAAGCTCAGACTATGTGCTCATGGATTGTATAACTTTTATTTTGCTTAATTGCATTTTAAATTCAATTTAAATCTTGCAGTTCTTACAGCTATACATTGACATACAAACCTGTGAGCTCACCAGCGTTTTCGCTGACCCATTTTAGTATGTATCACAGGTACCAAGCAGTAGGTTGGCTGCACAGGCAGGGACTATTAGCTCGAGTCAGCATACATACAACTAGAGATTTGATTGCATTATTATATTTTGTAAAAGTAATTATGCTATGTAATCTCTCAATTTCAGGAACCGAGCTAATGTAACATTATTTTGATGTAAACATTTACTTTATTAATACAAGTTTAAAACGACGCATATAGTGGTCGTTCATTATATATCTTATGTGCTTTGTATATTGATTAGTGACACCCAAATCGAGCTTCCGCAAATCCTTAAATTTGGGGGTGTCACAGATTGGTATCAGAGCCTAAGGTTATAGTGAACTAGGTTGCATTTAGTGGACCTAGACTATGACAGTTAGGCAGTATTTCCTCATTATGCATGACTGGTTCAGAAATTACAGCATACGACTTTAATTTAACATAGCCTGATCAACTATGTACAATTAAGGAAAGATGATGTAAGGTCTGAAACAATCATGTTGAACAGGAATACACTAGTTGACTCTGACCTCGAGAGAACCGGGACTCAAACAAGTCTGTGCTAGACACTCAATAGGCTATTATGTGATACTAAGTATACATAGATAGGCCCCGTTAAAATCTTAGGCTATATTATATAAGTTATTATATGGATATAGGCCTCATTCTTTCTAACGCTTTGTCTCAGAATGGCAAACACACCACCCAGCTCCTCTCGCTCTTATCCACATGGATCGCGAAACCCGAGAGTGGCTAGGAGGGACACCGCGTTGCCTCAAGCTAGCCCGTACCCCACTCACTTCACTCTACCGGACTTAGTCGCTAGAGTACACCATCAGGACCAACAAATCCACGAGATGGATTTTGAGCTGCAAGAGACCCGTGAGCTCTGGAGACTCACAGCAATGGAACGAATCGAGCAAGTCTCCGAAGATCATGATCACACTGTTAACAACATGAACACTCTTCAAAATCAGGTGGAAGGAACAGTCGAAACCATGGAGGTTGTCCACAACCAAGTGATTGGCAACCGAAATGAAATCTCTGTATTACAATCGAGGCTGCGCGAGTGCGAGACACGTCTGAGGGAAACCGAGGACGCTCTCCGAACGGCCAACAGGCTTGCAGAGTCTGTGGACCACCTCAATGCACTGCTGCCGTAACTCAATCTACGCCGGAATTAGCTTAGACTGAATCTGTACTCTTTTATGCTTCGTAGGGTTTATGTAATTCAACCGGGTGTAACAATTCCCGGGATTTTTGTAAAACATCTAAGTCTGTAACTTTTGAAACTTGTGACTCAAAAATCGTCTGTAATCATTTGGCTTCGAAATATCAATTGACGATTTCTATTAATTATCTCACGTTATTGATTTTTACCTTGAGATGTTGTATATTACCATTTTATATATGTACATCTGTGGCGATATATCATGAATTTCGGACTAGTATCTGACTTCCTTTCCTTGTTCTTTCTTGCTCAGCATCATGCCTCCTCGCCGACAAATCACCCTTAGTGAAGCTGAGATCGCGGGGCTGATTGCCCGTAGTGTGACCCAAGCCTTGGCTGCCCAAACACCACCACCCAGCAGCGAGGACACAGCTAACAATGCTCCACCACCCAGACCCTGCTCCTATAAGGACTTTCTGAGCTGCAAACCACTATACTTCAAGGGCACGGAAGGTGCTATTGGTTTGAGCCGATGGATAGAACGCATAGAATCTGTTTTCAGCCTCTGCAACTGCACCGAGGAAAACAAGGTAAAGTTCGCTGCCTACACTTTTCATGAAGGAGCCCTCACATGGTGGAACGCCCATGCCAACTCTGTGGGTCTTGAGATAGCTAATCAACTACCTTGGGCTGAGTTGAAGAACAAACTGAGGGAGAAGTATTGCCCCGAGGAAGAGATACACCGATTAGAAGAGGAGTTCTGGCAACTAGCTGTGCAGGGGACCGATATTGAGGGATACACCATCAAGTTCCAGCAATACGTGTCCCTGTGCCCTAGTCTGGTGGAACCAGAGAAAAAGGGGGTTAAGAAATACATCCGCGGCCTTCCCGAGAGCATCCAGGGAAGTGTCGCCTCATCACAACCAGCCACCACTGAAAGTGCTATCAGGCTAGCACACGAGCTCATGGCACTGGTGGTCAGCCGCGAGAAATCCAACAACAACAAACGTAAATCCACCGAACCACACAGCAGCCACCAAAACAAAAAGTCCAACGCCATCCAAGATTACAACACCAACACCGAACCCAAACGCACCTACACTGGGGACAGACCATATTGTTCCAAGTGTAACTACCACCACCATGGCCCCTGCAGATCTCCTTGCAACAACTGCAGGAAGTACGGGCATTCATCCAAAGACTGCCAAGCCCCTAAATCACAAAACAACAACCAACAACCCAAAACCTGTTATGGATGCGGGGAGATGGGACATTTCAGGGATGCATGTCCCAAACGGAAGAACAACAACAACAACGTCAAAGGAAAAGCCTTCGTGCTCAATTCTGGGGACGCCCGTCAAGACCCGAATGTGGTCACGGGTATGTTCCTCCTCAACAATTTAACTGCTTCAATTCTGTTTGATTCTGGCGCTGATAGGAGTTTTATTTCCGATGAGTTTTGCCCACTACTTGACATCACCCTAGTTACCTTAGATGTTAAGTACACTGTAGAGCTTGCAAACGGTAAACTTATGGAAACCAAGAGTGTGATCCCTAATTGCACTTTGAATCTAGCCGACGAAATTTTCTCAATAGATCTCATGCCTGTTAAGATAGGAAGTTTCGATGTCATTGTGGGAATGGACTGGTTGTCCAAGCATCGGGCTGAAATTATATGTGGCGACAAAATTATTCCTATACCTCTCGCCACCGGTGGAACTTTAATCATACAGGGGGAGACCGGTGGGACGAGACTCAATATCATGTCTTGCTTGAAAACCCGCAAATTTCTGAAAAAGGGCTATCCCGCAATCCTCGCGCACATCATAGAGAAAAAGTCGGAGGAGAAGCGACTTGAGGATGTGCCAATTGTAACACCCTCAATTTTCGGGTCGCGGAAGCAGTCGGGTCGGGTGTTACTAAATCAAATATCACAAGCACAAAGATATATAATGAACGACTCTAAATGAGACGTTGAAAATAGTTATACATTTACCAAATAAAACGTTTACAAGTTAACAGTGGTTTTCAATTACATAAATTGAAATACAAAAGTAAATGCAGTGTTGTCCCAAAGTTTGAAAACATGCGACTCGAGCTAGCATAGCTTGTAGTGGTCCTAATCCTGCGGGCCACCTGAGAATACATACTAAAACAGGTCAGCTATAAAGCTGGTGAGTTCACAGAGTATTTAATATGAAATCGTGTGATAATACCATCCGTATTATAAAAAGTGGTTATCCACCGTGTGTTTAGATTTAATGAGTTTGCAAAGACATTACAAAAGTTATTTACCGGGGTGTAGGTTACCCTAACCATATGATTTACTAGATAGTGGAGTTTAGTATGCATCGGCTATTAGTCTTTACGTAGAGGTACGGGTTTCTAGAATTAGGTCATCTACCCATGTAGGAACCACAACATATGTTGATTGGTTAATAAGTATCCCGAGTCCCAATAATCCATCGGATTATCCTGCAAGTATCTAAGTAATGAAAGTAGCACTACGTGCATACTTTATGTTCGAGAGCACCACGTGCTTAAACTGGATAAACAATGAAGCACCACGTGCTTAGGGTCAAATGTAGCGAGGTACTCCGTACCTGAGGTGTGTAATAGATATGCATATGTATGAAGCACCACGTGCTTAGCAATGTAGTAATGTATACATCAACATGTATAGATAATCAGTAGTAGCACCACGTGCCAAGTAGTGGTTCAGCGAACCCGGAAGTAGCACAACGTGCCCGGAAGTAGCGCAACACGCCCAGTGATGGCCCTACAGGCTCGGCAGTAGCATAACATGCCTACTGTGTGATCATATGAAGCATTACATGCTTGTTTAACGTTAATGAAGCACTACGTGCTTAATGGTGTAAATAGGGTGTGTACATGTATATATATATATAAGCGAAGCACCGCGTGCTTGTTAGTGTAAGCGTGTGTACATCATCATGTACATGTAATCGTAAGTAGCACCACGTGCCAAGTAGTGGTTCAACGAACCCGGAAGTAGCACAACGTGCCCGGAAGTAGCGCAACGCGCCCAGTGATGGCCCCACGGGCTCGATAGTAGCACAACGTGCTAAACAGTTTATGTATGCATAAATTAGTGTAAGATATCTACAGATAAACACTACACTCAATTTATGTGCGTTTATTACCCTACGGTAATGTTGAAGGTGCAATCTAACAATCTACACCTATGAGTAAAGTTTAGTGTTCACAATGCATCTAAGTGTGACTAATCACCACCTAGATGATGGGCGTAGCATGTCATGTCTAGATGCGTATAAATGTCACCTAGCTATTCGGATTAGTACATAATTCCTAGGTGTGTCATTATATCACTTAGTTGTCGAAAAGTACCTACAGCACTTAAATGATGGATACTATCAGTCGGTTCTATAAATCGTGACTTGATTAGTAAGTGTGGTCTCTAGGTTGTGTTTCACGAGTAAACTAGCCAAATCTAGTATTACTGAATCGTCGATGTGACGAAGTGTTTAAATGTTGTTCCTTGTATAATTCTAGTTGTTGTCTTGCTAAGGCACACTTAGCTTGCATATGATGTACAGTTGTCTCGAGGGTGTTGGAATCTAATATGTCATTTGCAAACATTTGTAAAGCAGTTGTAAATTCATTTACCAATGAAAAGTAAGTAAATCATGAGTATGTATCTCCCCCGAAATCAGTGAAAACAGTAAAAAGGAGGGGCTATGAACTCACCTGGAGAGCTAGCAACCCTTAAGTTACGCGCGAGTGAAATGAAGACCTCCTAGTGTCCTAAACACGTGAGGTTCCGTATAAGTATATAGACATAAATTATCCAATTCATTTGCTTAATCGATTAAATCGTACTCGATGTGTTGGACATGCGTTTACGTTTCAAAGTTTGTAAGAAAGTTCGGTTTGTTCGCGGCGTATTGGAATTATATTTTGAAAATATAATTATAGTGTTTTTCGTATAAATAACCTCGTTTAAACGCGTTTCGGTTCGTATATAATTGCGTATATGTTTCCGGATAAGTTTGACATTTTAAAAGTGAGTTTTTAGTTCAAAAACTGATAATAGCGACACTTCATGCGTCACTTAGGGGTTTATAGCGTCACTAGGCTAGTGACTCAGAAGTTTGGAAAATTCAGCATTTTAGCGGCACTTAATTAGTGTCGCTATAAGTTAGTGACGCATATAGCGTCACTTAGGAAGTGACGCAGAGGGCTGAGTGACGCAGTTCGTTTCTACCGAAAGTTGTGGTTTCAGCTGAAGATAGCGACACTTGAGAAGTGCCGCCTGTTTCTGCCGATAGTTATATGAGTGCGTCACTATAGGAGTGACGGTATAATTGTTTTAGCGGCACTCAAGTAGTGTCGCTATAAGGGCGACTCGTTGACATAGCGTCACTTAGGAAGTGACGCTACACTGTTTTTGGTCTGTGGGCGACACTTCCGTCTGCTCGACGGGTTTTCACCCAAACCCACGGATCGAAGCCAAAAACCACCAAATCGACAATAATAAACTTATATAATGATAATATATGACGTATAGAGTGATATAAACATGAAAATAAAGAGAGATCGAAGGTTTTCTTACAATCCAAAAATGAGATCCGAAAATGGTGATTTTGGTGATGAAGATGAAGATGGTGATGATGATGCTAGTTGTTGATGCTGATGATGGTGGTGGTGACATGCGGCGGTGGTGTTCCGGCGGTGGTGGTGATGATCCGGTGGTGGTGGTGATGGTTTGTAGTTGTTGTTGTATAGTGAAAGAGAGAAAGAGATAGAAATGAGAGGTGAAGAAGAAAGAAAAAGAAAATAAATGGGGAAGGGGGAGGCCGGCCCTCACTTTTTGTGGGGGTTGGTTTCCCCAATTTGCGGTATAAAATACCCGTGTTTTCGTACCCGTTCGTAAAATAGATAATGTTTTTAATTTCGTAATATTTATTCGTGTAATTAATAATGGTTCGATTTGGAACATTTTATAAAAATAAAATGTTTAAGTTTAAGTCGTACGGGTCGTTTTAGTTTTTATATATATCATTTTTAAATGATACGTAAGTATTTAAGTTTCATCCGGTTAGAATACGTTTTAAACAAAACGATTTATGTTCTAAAATAGTTTAATATTTCCCGTGTAAATAACGTTTATTAAAAAATAACAACACGTTATCTAAAAATAATACGTACTAAATACGATTGTTTAAAGTTCAAAATAGGCGCGAAAATTGGCCTTTTTGACCGGGTGTTACATTCTCCCCCTGTTAAGAAAATTTCGTCCCGAAATTTAAAGTAGTGTCGTGGTTGCGCGTGGTCTGGGGAGCAATGCACGTACGAGGAATGTATCACGTAGGTAGTAGACATACCATGTCTATATCGAGTTTGGAAGCAGTCAATCCATGACTGTGTCGCGGTTTATCGTTGTAGTCACCTTCAGATTAGATATCCCTAAATAATCGTCTACTGGAAATCCTATCAGGACCAAATACCTAGCATATAATAAATTAGCTAGTCTGCTGAAAGCAAACTCTAAGTTTAATTTTGACCTAGTCGTGTCTTTCCGATAATGCCTTAAGCGTTTGAATTTCTCCAAGTGGTGTGAGGGATAACACCTAGATGTTTAAAGAGTTAAAGTATTAAGTTGTTGAGAAAGGACGTAACCTTCCTACCTTAGATATCCCGCTATGCGTTATTGTAGAGTCTCGGGCAGTCTCTTTTGAGGTGTCCAGGGTCTCCGCATTCGAAACAGACCTTCGGGCCGTTCGGGTTTGAGATAGTAGTAGGGACTCTGCAGTTCTTAGTTGGGTGTCCATAGCTTTTGCACCTATTGCATGGCGTGCCACACGCCCCCGTATGATGGCTTTCGCATTTGGGGCAGAAGGGTTTGTTTCCCTTGTATTTCTTTTCTCCGGGTTTGATTATACTGAGTGGTACGGGTTCAGGTCTTAAGGTTAGCTCGTGGCTATTGCTGGGATTTCCATCCCATTTCCTCTTGCTATAGGGTTTAGGAGATCGAGGGAGTGTCTCATAGTCGGTTTTCATCGCCATTAGTTCATGGGCTAAACGTATGGCTTTTCGGATGGTTGTAGGTGCGGATGAGATGACGTTCCCTCGGATAGGCTTAGGAAGACCTAGAATGTATTTTCTGATACGTGTGGGCTCTGAGTTTACTATGTTTGGGCATAAAGGTGCCAATTGTTGGAATCGAGTGGTGTTCGAGGTGATGTCATTCCCTTTCACAGTGAGGTTCCAGAGTTCAACCTCGAGTCGATGTATTTCCTCGTTAGGGCAGTACTCTTCCTTGAGCATTTGTTTCAGTTCCTCCCAAGGCATCCCGTAAGCAACTTCGGTGCTCATAGACTGAACCTGGGTGTTCCACCAGGTAAGTGCACCCTCCTCGAAAGTGCAGGTAGAGAGTCTGACCTTGCGGTCGTCAGGGCATTCGCAGAGACAGAATATGGATTCCGTTTTCTCAATCCACCTAGTTAAGCCAATAGCTCCTTCGGTTCCCGAGAAGTGTAGTGGTTTGCACCTCATAAATTCTTTATAAGTGCAGGGCCTCGTTTGGAGTGGGTTGTTTAGTGTGGCCCCACCGTCAGTTCGTAAATTTCGTGAGAGTAACGCATCGGTCACTCCTTGAGCAATGTATCGGGCGAGTTCAGCTTCGTCGAAAGTCAGTTGTCTTGAAGACATGTTCCTTTAAGAAAAGGCAAATGTGTGTAAGTTGTCGTGATAGTGTTGATTTCTCCAAGTATTTTATAAGAGTGAGATAGGATTCTATATCCGTATCTGAGTTGTGGTTTCCAGTTTTGTATGTGGCGGACATCGTCCCGCGTTACGTGATTTTGATGTGACAGTTTTCGTTCTTATCGAATTATCCAAATCGTTGTGTATATTTGTTCACATTCCCAATGATGGGATTTAGTTAAGTAGTTTTGATTGGCAGTCATAATCATGACTAAGTAGTATTATTCCTCATAGTCGTTCAAGGTTATGCTATGGTAATGATCCTACAGATCATAATGCAGTACTAACCTACCGTGTGTGCAGCACCATGTGCTATAAGTGTAGTACTAACTGTACCATAAATGCAGTACTATTTGTACTGAAATGCGAAGTCAAAATACCATGAGTACAGTGCCCCGAAACACCGTACTTGCAAAACTACGTATAGTAAATGCAGCACCCTGTGCCGTAAAAGTAGTGCCACGCACTGTAATGCAGTACTCAAAGTACTGTTGGTAGGTATGGATCGTATATTTCTTGAACATAGCCTCCAAGGCTGTATGTGTATAAGTCATGGGATTTCTATACGTAGCTCTAGGTTTAAACTGGGTATGTATTTATTGATTAAAGCATTACCTGCTTAATTTGTCGTATATACATATATGGCGTACACGTAACTATACTAGTATACGTGTATAGTAAAAGTCAGGTATGGCATCTCGTGCCCAGTTAAGTAAGTGTATATGCATATATGTAAGTCGTACATGCAACTATAACAAGTCTACATGTATAATTGAAGTAGCACCTAGTGCTATAATGCAGTGCTATCAGCACAGTAGTTGAAATACTAATGTTTTGTAGATGTAGTACCAAAGTACCATGAAACGCAGCACCACGTGCTGTAATGAAGTGCCCGTAGCACCGTAATTGCAGTACCCATGTACTGTGAGTGTAGCATCAACATGCTATGATTTGTAGTATGGACATACAATGGAAGCTGCACTAACGTGCTCAAATCGTGGTATTAACATACCGTGAAATCGTGGCATCACGTGCCGTTGTGTTACACAAGTATAGCCCTCGGGCCGTCAGTAAGTTTGAAGGTAATTCATGGACTTAGTCATTACGATCATCCCTCGCAATACTAATCAGTCGTGACCAACCTGGTCAAAATTTGAGGTCAAGTCGGAAAGGTTGGGAAGCTGGCGATATGCCACTTCGAAAGTATATATCAGTACTACAGCGGAATCATGTAAGATGTAATCGTACCTACATGTATACAGATATGTAGGAATAATATACACGTAAGGCCTATTCATATATACCTACAGTACATATAATAGCCTAGGGTGTCTAGCAATAACAATCAGAGTCAACTACGCATTCCTGTTTCGGTATAACCCGTTTCAGACCTTACATCATCTTTATTTAATTGTACATAGTTAGCTAAGCTATGTTAAATTAAACTCGTATGACGTAATTTCTGAACCAGTCATACCTAATGGGGAATACAGCCTAACGGTCATAGTCTAGGCCCACTAAATGCAACCTAGTTCACTATAACCTTAGGCTCTGATACCAATCTGTAACACCCTCAATTTTCGGGTCGCGGAAGCAGTCGGGTCGGGTGTTACTAAATCAAATATCACAAGCACAAAGATATATAATGAACGACTCTAAATGAGACGTTGAAAATAGTTATACATTTACCAAATAAAACGTTTACAAGTTAACAGTGGTTTTCAATTACATAAATTGAAATACAAAAGTAAATGCAGTGTTGTCCCAAAGTTTGAAAACATGCGACTCGAGCTAGCATAGCTTGTAGTGGTCCTAATCCTGCGGGCCACCTGAGAATACATACTAAAACAGGTCAGCTATAAAGCTGGTGAGTTCACAGAGTATTTAATATGAAATCGTGTGATAATACCATCCGTATTATAAAAAGTGGTTATCCACCGTGTGTTTAGATTTAATGAGTTTGCAAAGACATTACAAAAGTTATTTACCGGGGTGTAGGTTACCCTAACCATATGATTTACTAGATAGTGGAGTTTAGTATGCATCGGCTATTAGTCTTTACGTAGAGGTACGGGTTCCTAGAATTAGGTCATCTACCCATGTAGGAACCACAACATATGTTGATTGGTTAATAAGTATCCCGAGTCCCAATAATCCATCGGATTATCCTGCAAGTATCTAAGTAATGAAAGTAGCACTACGTGCATACTTTATGTTCGAGAGCACCACGTGCTTAAACTGGATAAACAATGAAGCACCACGTGCTTAGGGTCAAATGTAGCGAGGTACTCCGTACCTGAGGTGTGTAATAGATATGCATATGTATGAAGCACCACGTGCTTAGCAATGTAGTAATGTATACATCAACATGTATAGATAATCAGTAGTAGCACCACGTGCCAAGTAGTGGTTCAGCGAACCCGGAAGTAGCACAACGTGCCCGGAAGTAGCGCAACGCGCCCAGTGATGGCCCTACAGGCTCGGCAGTAGCATAACATGCCTACTGTGTGATCATATGAAGCATTACATGCTTGTTTAACGTTAATGAAGCACTACGTGCTTAATGGTGTAAATAGGGTGTGTACATGTATATATATATATAAGCGAAGCACCGCGTGCTTGTTAGTGTAAGCGTGTGTACATCATCATGTACATGTAATCGTAAGTAGCACCACGTGCCAAGTAGTGGTTCAACGAACCCGGAAGTAGCACAACGTGCCCGGAAGTAGCGCAACGCGCCCAGTGATGGCCCCACGGGCTCGATAGTAGCACAACGTGCTAAACAGTTTATGTATGCATAAATTAGTGTAAGATATCTACAGATAAACACTACACTCAATTTATGTGCGTTTATTACACTACGGTAATGTTGAAGGTGCAATCTAACAATCTACACCTATGAGTAAAGTTTAGTGTTCACAATGCATCTAAGTGTGACTAATCACCACCTAGATGATGGGCGTAGCATGTCATGTCTAGATGCGTATAAATGTCACCTAGCTATTCGGATTAGTACATAATGCCTAGGTGTGTCATTATATCACTTAGTTGTCGAAAAGTACCTACAGCACTTAAATGATGGATACTATCAGTCGGTTCTATAAATCGTGACTTGATTAGTAAGTGTGGTCTCTAGGTTGTGTTTCACGAGTAAACTAGCCAAATCTAGTATTACTGAATCGTCGATGTGACGAAGTGTTTAAATGTTGTTCCTTGTATAATTCTAGTTGTTGTCTTGCTAAGGCACACTTAGCTTGCATATGATGTACAGTTGTCTCGAGGGTGTTGGAATCTAATATGTCATTTGCAAACATTTGTAAAGCAGTTGTAAATTCATTTACCAATGAAAAGTAAGTAAATCATGAGTATGTATCTCCCCCGAAATCAGTGAAAACAGTAAAAAGGAGGGGCTATGAACTCACCTGGAGAGCTAGCAACCCTTAAGTTATGCGCGAGTGAAATGAAGACCTCCTAGTGTCCTAAACACGTGAGGTTCCGTATAAGCATATAGGCATAAATTATCCAATTCATTTGCTTAATCGATTAAATCGTACTCGATGTGTTGGACATGCGTTTACGTTTCAAAGTTTGTAAGAAAGTTCGGTTCGTTCGCGGCGTATTGGAATTATATTTTGAAAATATAATTATAGTGTTTTTCGTATAAATAACCTCGTTTAAACGCGTTTCGGTTCGTATATAATTGCGTATATGTTTCCGGATAAGTTTGACATTTTAAAAGTGAGTTTTTAGTTCAAAAACTGATAATAGCGACACTTCATGCGTCACTTAGGGGTTTATAGCGTCACTAGGCTAGTGACTCAGAAGTTTGGAAAATTCAGCATTTTAGCGGCACTTAATTAGTGTCGCTATAAGTTAGTGACGCATATAGCGTCACTTAGGAAGTGACGCAGAGGGCTGAGTGACGCAGTTCGTTTCTACCGAAAGTTGTGGTTTCAGCTGAAGATAGCGACACTTGAGAAGTGCCGCCTGTTTCTGCCGATAGTTATATGAGTGCGTCACTATAGGAGTGACGGTATAATTGTTTTAGCGGCACTCAAGTAGTGTCGCTATAAGGGCGACTCGTTGACATAGCGTCACTTAGGAAGTGACGCTACACTGTTTTTGGTCTGTGGGCGACACTTCCGTCTGCTCGACGGGTTTTCACCCAAACCCACGGATCGAAGCCAAAAATCACCAAATCGACAATAATAAACTTATATAATGATAATATATGACGTATAGAGTGATATAAACATGAAAATAAAGAGAGATCGAAGGTTTTCTTACAATCCAAAAATGAGATCCGAAAATGGTGATTTTGGTGATGAAGATGAAGATGGTGATGATGATGCTTGTTGTTGATGCTGATGATGGTGGTGGTGACATGCGGCGGTGGTGTTCCGGCGGTGGTGGTGATGATCCGGTGGTGGTGGTGATGGTTTGTAGTTGTTGTTGTATAGTGAAAGAGAGAAAGAGATAGAAATGAGAGGTGAAGAAGAAAGAAAAAGAAAATAAATGGGGAAGGGGGAGGCCGGCCCTCACTTTTTGTGGGGGTTGGTTTCCCCAATTTGCGGTATAAAATACCCGTGTTTTCGTACCCGTTCGTAAAATAGATAATGTTTTTAATTTCGTAATATTTATTCGTGTAATTAATAATGGTTCGATTTGGAACATTTTATAAAAATAAAATGTTTAAGTTTAAGTCGTACGGGTCGTTTTAGTTTTTATATATATCATTTTTAAATGATACGTAAGTATTTAAGTTTCATCCGGTTAGAATACGTTTTAAACAAAACGATTTATGTTCTAAAATAGTTTAATATTTCCCGTGTAAATAACGTTTATTAAAAAATAACAACACGTTATCTAAAAATAATACGTACTAAATACGATTGTTTAAAGTTCAAAATAGGCGCAAAAATTGGCCTTTTTGACCGGGTGTTACACCAATTGTCCGAGACTTTCCTGAAGTCTTTCCTGAAGAACTGCCTGGTCTACCACCACCAAGACAGGTTGAGTTCTCAATTGATCTCGTGCCGGGTGCTGCGCCGGTGGCACGAGCACCATATCGTTTAGCTCCATCCGAACTTCAGGAGTTGTCTGCCCAATTACAGGAACTTCTGGAAAGAGGATTCATTAGGCCGAGTTCTTCACCTTGGGGAGCTCCGGTCCTGTTTGTCAAAAAGAAAGACGGCACTTTTCGGATGTGTATCGACTATCGAGAGTTGAACAAGTTGACCGTCAAGAACCGATACCCATTACCTCGAATCGATGATTTGTTCAACCAACTCCAAGGATCGAGTTGTTATTCAAAGATTGATCTCCGATCCGGTTATCACCAATTGCGTGTTCGCGATGCCGACATTCCAAAAACCGCTTTCCGAACCCGCTATGGGCATTACGAATTCCAAGTGATGCCATTCGGCCTAACCAATGCACCGGCTGTATTCATGGACCTTATGAATCGGGTGTGTAAACCTTACCTTGACAAGTTTGTCATTGTCTTCATCGATGACATCCTCATATATTCACGAAGCGAAGAAGAACACGCGCAACACCTCAAAACCATCCTAGAGCTACTTACACACGAAGAGCTTTACGCCAAATTCTCTAAATGTGAGTTCTGGATAAAAACAGTTCAATTCCTTGGTCACGTAATCGACAGTCAGGGAATTCATGTTGATCCGTCAAAAATCGAGGCTATCAAAGACTGGCAATCGCCAACCACTCCGACCGAAGTACGGCAGTTTTTGGGACTGGCCGGGTACTACCGATGATTCATTGAAAATTTCTCCAAGATAGCCTTACCACTCACGACTCTGACCCAGAAAGACAAAAGGTTTAACTGGACTGATAAACAAGAGTCGGAATTCCAACTCTTAAAGCAAAAGCCTTGCAGTGCTCCCATTCTATCATTACCCGAAGGCACCGATGACTTCGTGGTATACTGCGATGCTTCTCATCAAGGTCTCGGTTGTGTGCTTATGCAACGAGACAAAGTCATAGCTTATGCTTCACGACAGCTCAAGATTCATGAAAAGAATTACACCACCCACGACCTCGAGTTAGGAGCCGTCGTTTTTGCCTTCAAAATTTGGAGACATTACCTCTATGGCACTAGGTGCACAATCTTTACAGACCACAAAAGTCTCCAACACATATTCGATCAGAAGGATCTCAACATGAGACAACGTCGATGGGTCGAGTTGCTTACTGATTACGACTGCGAACTTAAATATCATCCAGGCAAAGCAAATGTTGTTGCCGATGCCCTCAGTCGAAAAGAGCGAGTGAAACCACTTCGGGTCCGAGCCCTCAGTATGACCATTCACAACAATTTAAACATTCAAATTCTCACTGCTCAACTCGAAGCCTTGAAACACGAAAACATCAAAGATGAAGCCTTGCGGGGCATGGATAAACAATTTGAAGTCAAACCTAACGGGATTAGGTATTTCTCAAACCGAATCTGGTTGCCTAAAATTGGGAACCTACGAGACTTGGTGATGGATGAAGCTCACAAGTCCAAATATTCTATCCATCCGGGATCCGATAAAATGTACCACGGTATCAAGGACTTCTATTGGTGGCCGAACATGAAAGTTGAAATCGCCACCTATGTCAGCAAGTGCCTTACTTGCTCCAGGGTCAAAATCGAATATCAAAAACCCTCTGGTTTACTTCAACAACCCAGTCTTCCTGAATGGAAATGGGAACAAATTGCCATGGACTTCATAACCAAACTACCCAAGTCCTCGAGCGGTTGCGATACCATTTGGGTGATCGTGGATCGTCTCACAAAGTCTGCTCACTTCCTGGCAATTAAAGAATCCGACAAAATGGAACGCCTCACCGGTATTTATCTGAAGGAAATCGTGACCAAACACGGTGTTCCAATCTCAATTATCTCCGATAGAGATAGTCGTTTCACTACACAATTTTGGCAATCAATTCAAAAATCCCTGGGTACTCGACTTGATATGAGTACCGCATACCATCCTCAAACCGACGGCCAAAGTGAATGGACAATTCAAACACTAGAAGACATGCTACGGGCCTGCGTAGTAGACTTCGGTGTAAACTGGGAAAAACACCTACCATTGTGCGAGTTCTCGTACAACAACAGTTATCATACCAGCATTAAGGCTGCACCTTTCGAGGCACTGTACGGTCGTAAGTGCCGGTCACCTATCTGTTGGACCGAAGTTGGGGATAGCCAACTCACAGGTCCAGAAATCATTCACGAGACGACCGAGAGAATCGTCGAAATTCAAAACAAGCTCAAGGCCGCGCGAGATCGTCAGAAAAGTTATGCTGACGTGAGACGCAAACCACTCGAGTTCCAAGTTGGGGATCGAGTACTACTCAAAGTATCGCCTTGGAAAGGCGTAATCCGATTTGGAAAACGAGGGAAGTTAAATCCCAGATACATTGGACCATTCGAGATCCTCGAAAGGATTGGTCCAGTGGCATATCGATTGCAGCTGCCATCCGAACTCAGTAGCGTGCATCCCACTTTTCATGTTTCAAATCTGAAAAAGTGTCGGTCTGATGAGGCACTTATCATTCCACTCGATGAAATTCGAGTTGACGAGAAACTTCACTTTGTTGAGGAACCCGCTGAAATCATGGACCGTGAGGTCAAACAACTTAAACAAAGTCGTATTCCCATCGTCAAAGTTAGGTGGAATTCGCGGCGCGGTCCGGAATTTACCTGGGAACGAGAAGACCAAATGCGACTCAAGTATCCTCAACTCTTCACTGACTCAACATCAAACACGACTTCAACATAAATTTCGGGACGAAATTCTTCTAACAGGGGGAGAATGTGACACCCATCAATTTAGGACTAGAATTTAGTGCCTAATCAAGTTTTAATACATGTAATTAGTTCTGTGTTAGCCTAATTAATGTATCAATTATTATATATATTGTTGAATATATATCTACACAATTTTGCGGTTTGTTTAAATCGTACGAGTTATAAATTTCGATGCAATAAATACGGACGTTGGTGAACAATTTAACTAAATAACATAACGTTATTTAATGGAACTATTATATCTCAAAAATATTATTTTGTAATATTTCAGTTTAAACAGTATAGAATAAATAACAATTTACTTAGTTAAATTATAAACACGCGCGACAAAACAAAACGAGTTTAAGTTACAATTTATAACTACAACCTAAAGTACTTTAATAAAAATACTTCAACCAAATCATCGGGAATTTATTCGCATTTTAAAACGTATATCTAAAAGTAACTAATATTAACTAAACGTTTAAATAATCGGGAGAACGAACACCACGCGGAGTGCGGGGCGAAGACTGAGAAAGGAGGAGGTTTAACCTCCCACCTCCCTTTTCTTTTCTTTCATTTCTTTCCTATCTCTCTCTCTCTCTTACTCTTTTTCTTTTCTTTCTCTCCAAACTCATCAAAACACCACCACCACCATAATCATCAAAATAAGAACACGAAACGACCTCGAATCGGCAAAATAATTATGGAAAAGGAACCACCTCGACGCGATCTACATTCTCATCTTTCCGGAATTTCATTTCGGCACTTTGTAAGTTTCCGACAAAATCCCGAAACCTTTCGATTCTTAGTATTTTTCACTTGTTAGTGTTTATATAACTTATATATGTCCATTACAAAGTGTAGAACACGATTTTATAGCTTAAAAACGGGTTTGATATGGGTTTTTGGCCGGAAAAATCTTGACAGCCGGACTTTCTGGGCTGGTGTTCTTCAATGCGACACAAGCCTTGTGTCGCATGTAGTGTCGTATTTTGCCTGTTATGTTGCACCTTGTGTCGTGTAAATCCTTTTGTGTCGTACCCTTTACGACACAACGTTGTGTCGCATCTTATGTCGTATTTTCATACGACACAATCATTATGTCGCTGTTGAATCAGCATCTCAAATCTATACGACACTACCCTTGTGTCGTATAGGTATTGTGTCGCATTTCTATGCGACACAACCATTGTGTCGCATGACAAACATTTGTGTCGCATGATTGTGTCGCATAAAACAGCAGGTTTTCAAACTAAAAATCCACTAAGTGTCGAACCTATATAACCTCAAACACTTATGCGATACGACTTATAAAACACATTGGATCACACTTGTAAGTGCAAAACATCAATAACATGATAATAATACTTAAAGTTTATTATTTCAAATCCATCACCAATGGGCCGTACGTGTTTTCAAAACATACTTCAAAATCAAACAAGTCGTTGTAACTTGTATCAATTCAATCAAACAAGTCGTAGTAACTTGTAACAATACAATCAACCAGATCGTAGTAATTTGGACATATATAGTTGTATAACAACTACAAGGGTAGTCTTTCGAGATACTGGTACAATTAATAACAATCAAGTTTCGTGAACACATTCAGGTTTCAAGTCCTTGGACATCAATTCACAGCTAATTACTTCAAGTTTATTAAATTAAACACTTCAAGACTCAGGTGAGTTTCATGGCCCCATTTTCACTATTTTACAACTAGGGGTGTGATATTACTGCTCTGTTTTGTTTTACAAGTAGAACGCAAGTACCAACCTTCAAATACTACATGAGTTTCAAGCTAATCAATTTAAAGTCCTCTATAGCATAGTCTCTAATATTTTAGCGTGAAAGTTAGTATATGATATCATATGGGATTGACAATCCTCATCCGGGTTAGCACGCACTAACCGGTCAAACGGATGTATTAGCATTTGGGAAGACGAGTGTGGATTAGACACTTGTAGGAGGCAAACCAGTTAGGTTTCCTTAATTGGACCTAGCGCTCAAGTTAAGCTCAGACTATGTGCTCATGGATTGTATAACTTTTATTTTGCTTAATTGCATTTTAAATTCAATTTAAATCTTGCAGTTCTTACAGCTATACATTGACATACAAACCTGTGAGCTCACCAGCGTTTTCGCTGACCCATTTTAGTATGTATCACAGGTACCAAGCAGTAGGTTGGCTGCACAGGCAGGGACTATTAGCTCGAGTCAGCATACATACAACTAGAGATTTGATTGCATTATTATATTTTGTAAAAGTAATTATGTTATGTAATCTCTCAAATTCAGGAACCGAGCTAATGTAACATTATTTTGATGTAAACGTTTACTTTATTAATACAAGTTTAAAACGACGCATATAGTGGTCGTTCATTATATATCTTATGTGCTTTGTATATTGATTAGTGACACCCAAATCGAGCTTCCGCAAATCATTAAATTTGGGGGTGTCACAGTTTCTGACTGTTCACTCAACATTCTTTTTCTTTCTTCTTCTTCTTTAGCTTCTGCCTCAGCCTTAATTTTAACAACCATTTCTTGCTCTATTTCTTGTCTAACCTTTATTTTTCTGGCTACTCTTTGTTCATCAGTTTCTTCAGGATGGGGACTTCCTGAGGAATCAGAATTGAGTAGAAGGACTGAAGCAGAAGTCTATGTCATGGTAATTTCAGGCGACGCAGTAGCTGTTTGGAGATTGGTTTGAAGAGTAGTCATTGTTGTTGCTTCAGTGGGTTGTGCTGTTGATGTAATTGGAAGGGTAATTTGTTGAGTTTCTGTTGTGTTGGTTGCTGGTGTGGTGATGACTATTGTGGTGGTTACTGATGTGGTGGTGGATGTTGTGGTTGTTGTTGTAGTGATTGCTGAAGTTGTGATGGTTTGTAGATGTTCCTCAAATATGATAGTGTTTAATTGAGGTTCAGGTGATGATTCTGGATTTTCAAGAAGGGTTTGTAGATGATGCATGGTTGCTGATATATCCTCATCAGTGATTGTTTGCTTCTGATGTTTGGAGGAAGAGGTCTCTAATGTAGACTCTTTGCTGTCTCTTTTTCTTTTCTTAAGAACAGAAGAGATGGGTTGCTGATCCTCCATTTTCTCATCGGCATCATCTTCGCTCTTATCAGCATCTTTATTTTCATCACCATTATTGTTACCACCATCATTATTACCACCATTATCACCATTATTTCCATTGTTACCATCATTACCTCCATCATTACCATCATCTCCTCCATCAATATTAACATCCATTTCATCCCCTTCCCTGTTCATCCATTGCCAGCGAGCTAAATCAAAACTTGCTGACTCCCCCTTAACCCTTGCTGCCTCATCAGCATGCCACTCCATTACTTTCTTATTATACATTCTGACCTCATCTGGATGAAACTCAGGGAAATGAATTTCCTCAAACTCATATTCATCATCTTCAGTATCCATCTCAATCCAAGAAAGTTCAGCAACTTCAGCAGCTTCAAGTTCTGACTTTTCCGGGATAGGGCGAAGGCCAAAGGAACCGCTCAATACTGCTATGCGAGAATCATTATTTTTGATGAACTCAGTATTCTCAGCAATTATTCTCTCCCCTTGTTCATCAAAAAGATATGTGGTATATTATTTGATCCAGTGATAAAGTTTTTTGTATTTGGAGAAAGGTTTGCTTCAGATGAATGGCTTCACATACTAAGGGAAGCTGTATTAACTGACACACAAGCGAATAATACGTATGGACAACTAGCCTCTAAAGTACAATATGCTGAACTATATATGCTACAAGAATTCCTAAAATATCTCCTAAAAAATAGGATCTTGAAATGACACGTGTCGCTGCTTGATTGGCTTGATCTCTGATGAACCGACATTCTGCGGGTCCCAATTCTGTTACCGCAAATATCTCTCTTCCTTAAAACCAATCACTTGCTGCCACGTAATCCTTTAAACATTCTTCAAGTACGAGAGAATCTTGCTGATGTATATAAGTACAGTTTTTTTGTACTTGTAGTTTAAGAGGCTTATTGAATAGTCACTGAAGATGCAGTAACTCTCCTCACTCACTGCGAGCTAACATGCTCTTGTAGAATGACTTGAAATATTGTTCTTCAGTGACTAGCTGTTATTCGGGCAGTGACTTTTGCCTTTATTCATTTGAAGATAAAGAACTCTCGCTGCTTGAATCAGCGACACACAAAGTTGAGTTTTAATCTTCCTCAGCATGTTAAATCCAAAAGTAGAATGAGTGGCGACCAGTGAGTACCAGTCTTCAGCAACAGCAGCTTTGATACAAATCGTTTCTTCATCAAGTTATATATTATTGAGTTGGTCAGCTACCAGTGACTTATCATGGTCAGCGACCTGTGACTCGACAGTTTATACTCGTCATTTCCTAAATACATACGAGTAATTACTCGCCATCCTTAGTATTAATGTAGGTTAATACTTTCTCTTACTAATATAATCACGAGTTTATTATTCGTCTAATTAGACTTTATTTGAGTTTATACTTGTTCTTAAGTTACCATTATTAGTATCCAACTGGATTAAAACTATAGGTTTACTTTATAGCTCACGATATTGCTCAGGGGAGCAATCATTGCTTAACACTATAAAGTCAATATACGATTTATAAACTATCTTCGAAACTTATAATGTTTTATAACATTACGAATTGTTTAACAAAACCTATGTACTCACCAGCTTATAGCTGACCCATTTTAGTATGCTTCTCAGGTACAACGCTAAAGTAGGATCGGCCCATCAGGATCCTAACTCGAGTCGCATGCTTTCAAACCTTTGGGACCACTTTGCATTACTTTTGTATTTTCAAATTATGTATTTGGAATATACTTGCAAAACTCGCAACGTTGTAAGCGTTTTATTTTGAAAATGTTATAACTATTTTCAAACGTCTCATTTAGATTCGTTTGCTATATCTTTATGCTGTGATATTTGATTTGGTAACACCCAGACCTGACCGCTTCCGTAACCCGAAATTTGGGGTGTTACATTTATCTAAATTTTGTGTAAGAAATAAAACATAAAAAGTTTCCTTACAGAGATGATGATGATGACGATGGCTTTGAGATGATGATGAAATGATACCGTGAGGATGATTATTATTATGTAGATTATGATGATGAGACTGTTTGTTGATGATTCGATGATTCAAGATGATGATAATGGTGTTTTCTTCTTGCTACTAATGCTGTCCTTGACGGCTTACGAAGAAGAAGAAGAAAAAAATAGGTGAATTATTGAGTGAGTAGTGTATTTGAGGGAGTATATAAAATGTGAAGGGGGTAAGATTATTAACAAAAAGGCAGATATCAAATCTCCAATCTGTCTCCCAATTTGTTCCAATTTGTCTGGCATTTTTAAAGATATCAAATCTCCAATCTATCTCCCAATTTGTTCCAATTTGTCTGCCATTTTAAAGTATTAATACTTTGGGTTTTTAACCCGTTAGTTTGGGTACGGGGTCAATTGTGTACCAATTTTTATTTAATATTTGTAAATATATTTTGAGGTAATTCTCCAAATACTTTATTATGAATGAGAAAAATATCGTTTTTATTATTTTTTACCTTTGAGTATGTTTTGTATTTGTTTCTGTTCGCGTACAATACATTTTAAATAAACTTATAATTGTTTTCGTTTCATTTTTATTCCAACTAGTTCACATAATATTTTCAAATAAAAATTATTCGAAAACATTTTCGAGTTCTTTTCTGAACTTTTGCATCACCAACGATTGTTTTTATTTTGTTGGATTCACTCCGATATTATTTCGTATTGTTTAATTTATAATTATAATAAATTATAAATTTTCGAAATACTTTTTGTTCAACCGTTTTGGGCTCGCTAGACTGACATCACATCATAAGTTTAGTTTAAATTTTTGTAGGGAATTAGCGTAAGAAATGCATGAGATTAGTGGTATAATAATACCTAATTTGGAGAGGTGTCACAAATAATATTCATTCATCAGGGTTTTAACAGAGATTAGGATTTGAGGATTTCGAAACATTATCCATGAGAGTTAGTTTATTGATTAGAATGTTCAACATTTCAAGCTTTTGCATTTTGTGGATCCAAAATGCAATTTTAGACTCTGTGGTTTTAATCAAGGTATGAATCAACTTTAAAATTCTTGAATGCATATTCCCTAGCTATCAAGGATAAAGAAAAAAAATGATCTTATGGGAATTTTCTAATGGATCGTGTGCACTGATTCGATCCAAATTAACTTGAAATATATACATGAATTGAGTACTTTTTAGGTGTGGTCTGAATTTTAAAGTTTGCTTACTCAAGTTATATATAATGGGGTGCATCTACTCAAAAGGAGTTTCATCCAACAAGCATGTACTCAAACAAGATAAATTAGGACAACACTTGATGGGTACTACAATAACAGATGATCATGTACTGCTGAGACTCCTTGGAGTCTCTGAGTTGAAAGATAAAGAAATAACGGTCAGCTTTGAAGAGAAGCCCGAGTCAGAAAACGAGGAAATATTGAATTATATCTACACGAACCGGCAGAATCTACAACAAGAATCTTCCATCATTGAAGCACTAAAGGAGACCAAATTTGTAAAAAGTGCTGATGAACAATCACGAGACATATACAAACCTAAAGAATTGTTTGATCCTGCTGATGCACTCTTGAAATCAGTGTTTTCTGGTGAGGTTCAAAAGTTTCCTGGAGAAAGGTTTGCTTCAGATGAATGGCTTCACATACCAAGGGAAGCAGGCCTTCAAAACACAGGTGATGCTAACATTGTACTTGAATGTGCCAGAAGGGTAGAGTTACTTGGAGCTGAAAGTATGAAGCCCTTAGGTCAGCTTGTTGATAATAACACGACTTTCGAAGTTTCTTCCGAAATATGGTCCTTGGCTGAAACTCTTGTCGGTGCGATATGTAAAATTCTGAGATTCTTCATGGCAACAATTTCTGCAATATCCTTGGCAAGATTGCATGTATTCCTGCAGAAAAAGGGTTCCCATTTGAGAGTGAAAAGAAGGGTGTTAAAAGAGTGCTTTGTTCATACAGTGAAGCCACTTTGTTGAAAGATTGGCCGCTTGCATGGACTGTTGCTCCCATCCTTTTCAGAGAAAGCTTGGTTCCACCGGAGTATTCATGGGAAGCTCTTCAATTGAGGAGCCCTCCTCCTTTCAGTGTAGTTTTAAAGCACTTGCAGGTTGATTATGAACTAAGTACTTATCTCCTTGTTTTTAACAGCTATTGTGGAAGAATATTAAGAAAATCAATGATCGTTACAGGATGGATCACAAACCATATCAAGCTTATTAACTTTAGAGGAAGCTACTCTTGAGGTACTGCAGTATCTAGACAGAACTTGGGTATAGATAATCTAGGACATGAGGGTTAAAACTATGGGAGTATGAAAATAATGAGAAAATCCAAATTTAGAATTCGTTTTTGAACCATGTTACTCTTATGTGGTTAATCACTGATAGTGCAAGCTTAAACATTGATTTCAGGCTTTCAGCATCTTACATTATTTGGCATATTGCGGTACTAAGTAAGATGTGTGTGAAGTGTGAACAGGCCCAAAGTATTGATGCATGTGTATAAATATATGAAAATTCAGTTTTGGAGCTGTTTTTGGACTAAAAAGAAAAATTAGTGTGTGAAAAAAGAAGTTGTGTTATAGAACAACGGCCATAATCTTTTCATTCTTTTGGACAGAGGTGTCAGAGTTGCGGAAAATTACATTTATTCCAGTTGCTAATAAAATATATGCAGCGAGCCCTTTATGTATTTTCACCCGTCCCACAATAGACCTTTTGCCAGTTGCATTTGAACTTCCTTCATGCTACCTGCCATTTGTGAGGATTCTGAAGGAACTGGGTCTTAAGGAGACGCTATCTGTTTCTTCTGCAGTATCTTTTCTTAAAAGTCTTCAATTGTTGTACGTGGTTATCAGCGTATTTGTCCAAATGAACTACGTGCAGTGATGGAAATTCTACATTATCTTTGGAATGAAATTGATCAGTAGAATTCAGATAGTTCAGAGTGGGAATCGTATCTGGTTATTCCTGATGATAGTTGCAGACTTGTTCATCCTAATTCGTGTGTATATGTAGATACCCGTGGCTCTCTGTATCTGAAGTATATTGATTCTTCGAAACTGAGGTTTGTTCACCATGACATTTCAGAGAGATTATGTCAGGCCTTCAGTGTAAGAAAGCTTTCTGATGTTGTTGTGGAGGTATTACACCTAATCAAACTACCTCTCTATTTATTGTTTGTGATGAAAGAATTGTTAGTCTGTTAAATTAGATATGTAATTCTTACCAACAAACTCCTTGTCATTAACTAAAAACCTCTAAAACTACTATCAATTGCATCTTTTACTCAACTGTTAGTTACCTATATTAGGATGCAGGGCATGTTATCAATCGTGTTTTTGACACACTTGTGGTATCACAGTATGCATGACCTCATAGCATTAATTGTTTTACAAGAGCTTGATTGTGCCGAAAACCTTGAGACTCTTGAAGAGATTGGGTCTGTTTCATTCAGAGATAAGTTGTCAAGTAAGTCGTTTCGGGTTGCGGTATTAAGGGTTTTCTGCACTGTCTCCAACAGTTTTACTGGATCTGATCATCCAAATTTCCAGACACATTATAAAGGTCACTTAATTTTGTTGCTCAAAGATTGCAATTCGTTAAATGCATCTATACCCGGTTTTGGCTCCTTGCGAAGTCTTTGACATCACTGATCATGTATCAAAGGAAAGTGGGTCCAGTCATCGAGCCCTCTACTTTGTTGATCGTTCAAATACTTATATTCTAATTGCTGAACCACCAACTTACGTATCAGTCCTTGATCTGCTTGCTTTTATCATAAGTGATGTTTTGGGTTCTCCAGTCCCATTACCCATTGGTTCACTATTCTTTTGTCCACAAGATTCTGAAGCTGCAGTTGTTAATATCCTGAAACTTTCTAACGATGAAAGATTTTTGGATGGTATCAGTTATCTTGGAACGGACATACTTCCCCTAGATGCCATGCAAGCGCAACTTAAACCGTTAAGACCATTCTACAAAGGAGAGATAGTGGCCTTTACCGGTTCAATATTGAAACTTCTCCAGGGAAAACAGAAAATATTATTTCGTCTCATGTTTTCTGTTTTAGAAATTGCTCATCTGGCATGATATCGGAAGATGGTGATAATAGGGTTAATTAGCAGCTTGTGCTTCCAGCAACAGGAAGGATCTAGAGGAGCGAAGTTAAAAAAATCAGATTTGCAGGCTTCCTTGTTTCATACAACCTCTGACTGGAACTAGCTTTAGTGAATTGTTACTTTTTTCAAGAATGAATTAATCTTCACATTTAACCGACCCGACCATTTGATATATAAATCTTTGAACTTTTATATTTACTAAGAATAAAACAGACTTTGATTATTTCATGTTCATATCAACATGATCATCGGTAGTACTTAATCCATTTAAAATTACAATTTACAAATATAAATAGATAGAATAGGATGCCAAATTGGACAATGTTATGTGCAATAAAAGCCTGTAGCTGCTTAATGGGATAGATATATAGTCCTTAAAATCACACATATTATGTTTACATTGTCTCAAATTTTACTTAGTCTCACAACGTACAGTTTGTTTGATGGGCTCTTAGATGGCCCTTCGGTATAGATATGAAATTAGTCTTAGACGAATTTTTTTTGAAATCCCTGTGGTTTGTGTGAAATTATACCGATTATCCTTATCTATTCGAAACTACACGGATCATCTGATGTAGTGCAAAAGTGAGATAATAGGTTAAACCTGTTGATTCCTGTGAATACCAGGAGAAACCTCTTCCAAAAACACGTTGATTCACAAAAGAATACCGTGAAATGGGAAATGATTCACAAATCGAGAGTGAAATCGAAATTCTTGAAATTGAAAACTGAGTTCATTACAATGAAGAAGAAAGCATAAATAGCAAGCAGAATTTTAAACGGGCCCTTAAAACATAACGGGCCAAACGTAAAACCCAAAACAAAAAATCAAAATGAACAGAAAAATCCTAAAATGGGCCATATCTTCCAAACGGAGCCGTTTTTAGGCTTCGAGCATAGGCCTAACGGTGGTTAGCGGCTTGGTGGGCCTCGTGCGGAGCCCTGTAGCCCAAGTTATGCCCTTTTTCGTGCAGCCCGTTTTGTTACACAATCGTGGGCCTCTAAGAACATAAGGGCTTGATGTTCCACACTTGGGCCTCCATCATCATCCCTGACTATTAACAAAGTATACGGGGATCGTCCTTCCTACTAACTCCCGTTAAAAAATTCCGTTAAGTTTTGACATGTGCTTGTCACATGAGGGTAAAAGAGTCTTCTTCACCCAATTGTTTCTGTACATTAATGCTTGTATTATCTACCAGGCCTTCTTAATTATTTCTTATGCATTATTTATTAGTTAACAAAAGGGTTTTCATTATATAATTAGAAAACATTATTAAACAACGAATAATTTTAAAATGTACAAAAATCAAACGAAGGAACTTGAAAAGTTGAAGAATTTTAAACCATATGTAACTCCGGCCACCACCATAAATTGCCGGCAACTAACATAAATCGCTGGCCACCACTATGCAAACCTAGATCTACAAACACAAAAATGAAGCAAAAATATGAAGAAAAACATGAACCCAAATACGCAAACATTTATCACAAAAACATAAAATGGTATATGAATATGGTGACGGCGGCCAAAAAAGAGAGCGGAGAGGTATAATTTTATGCAAACCGGGATGATCAGTGTAATTTACTCTTTGGATTATTTGATCTGAAAATGGACTTATTAAATGATTAACCATGACAACACGTGCAAATATTTGCGATGAGACACCCTCGTTAACTCAATGATTCTGTATATTTATATCAAATTGATTTTCGTATTTACGGGTCAATTTTATTTATTTATTTTTTTTGGCAAAAAAATATATATATATTAAATTGGAACTATGTGTTACATGTGAGATAGGAAAGACATCTTTCCAATCTGATAATACAACCATAACATTTGGATCTTGACCATATATGACATATGGAAGTGAACATAATAACTTTACAAACACACAATGACCATTACTAATTGAATTATTAGACATGATCAAACCAAGAACCGCGATATGTTACATTTGGTATTTGTTACGGGTCAATTTTATTATTACAGCACAGTACCTTAGATATTAATGCGACGCTCTTCCTTACAGCACAGTACCTTAGATAACTTAATAATTGTTGTATACACTAACATAACAATTGTCATATTAAACCTACGATTATAAGACTTCGTTGAATAGCCGTCCTATAAATTGGATTCAAATAAATGTTCTATATACTTAATATAATAAGATTAAAATATTAAATGTTCTATTATGCTTCACAATTATAAGACCCTAACAAAAAAGCGACCTATAAAACTTGATGTAATAAGACTCACGTGTAAGATGTACTAATAGGCACCGTAATAATAAGACCCCTAGCGAATAATCATCCTATAAAGCTTAATGTAACACAAACAAACAATAAAGCGTACTATTACGTATTACCATAAAATGAATAAAAAACTGGAGCGTCATATTACATGTATTTTTAGGACGCCATTTTAAAGTGTCCTACGAAAAAAAGTCCTAAACACTCATTTTTGTTGTAGTGACTATGTATCGGGGTTTACAAAACCTTGGAGCCAACGATCTCAATTTATGCACCTAGGTGCATAACTAGAAAAAACAGGTGCAACACCCAGAAAACACACAAGGTGAGACCCCTAGGTGACACCCTTCGTAAATTGGCCGGAGTTTGTAAATTCATCAGAGTTTGCACCGATGACCGGTGGTAATTCCGACGAGGTGATGAACACGACAGCGGCAATAGAGAAATTCCGACGAGGTGATGAACACGACAGCGGCAATAGAGGGATGGTGGTGGTGATTGTAACACCCCCAAATTCACTGTTTGGCGGAAGCAAGTTTTGGGGTGCTACTAATCAAATATCACAACACAAAGATAAAGCAAACGACATCTATATGCAACGTTTGTAAATTAGTTACATTCCATAGATATAATGTTTGAAAACTTAGTGTTTTCGTATACAAAATGTAGTTTCCTAGAGTCCACGCGTATAGCGGGAGATTCTATTACATAATCAAAATATACAAAAGATAATGCTAAGAATCTCCGTTAATGCAGTTGTGTTGAAATCATGCGACTCTAGCTAAAGTCCTGGAGTAATCCTACTCTGTCCGGGTACCTGAGAAAACATGCTAAAAATGTGACAACTCTCCAAATTAGGTATAAATTAACATTTAAGCATGTGCATTCTTACGCTAATTTCCTGGTTAAGTTTTAACAAAACTATTTGATGTGATGTAAGCCTAGCGAGCCCAGTACTTTTAAACAAAAAGTAATACGTAATAAGTAAGTATTTAAAAGTTACGTACAAATATATCGGAACGAACCCGACAAAAATAAATGACAAAAGTTTCGTGATACAAAAATAATTAATAATGTAATTATTAATTACGAGTATTTATATATCTATAACATATAGATATAAGGGTCTAATTTTACGTTTAACAAAAAAACGTATTATAACACGAACAGAAACAATTCTAAAACGCACATAAAAGGTCGAAACATAAAAATACAAATTATCTCATTCGTTTGGAAGAAGTTAGAACAATACTTCGAAATATGAAATCCTAAATTAACTGAAATTTTGCGCTCAATTACGTATGCGCAGTAAAATGTACAAAACTGTACATCTATTTAAAATAATGATAACATCATTATTCTGATTATAAATAACGAACCAGGAGAACACATACGAAATAAAAATATAAAATGTTTACATTTATATTGCTATAATTATACCCGTACTCGAAATTGAGGTACCAAATTGGTCACCCAACTCCAATAATACAGAGACATCTTCTGCTTCAATCCCATACCCGTTTGAATATATTACTCCCTCCTCTCTTCTCTCTGTGATCATTCAACACACCAATAATTCATCATCAACTTCATTTTTCATCTCATCTCTTTGATCATCTGTGGTAACAACAA
Source organism: Helichrysum umbraculigerum (assembly GCA_949592205.1). NCBI lineage: Eukaryota > Viridiplantae > Streptophyta > Magnoliopsida > Asterales > Asteraceae > Helichrysum > Helichrysum umbraculigerum. The sequence goes on from CATIUR010000003.1 coordinate 72,565,238, forward strand.
CATCAGGAAGGAAGCAAGAAGCAGAAGCACAACATCATAATCTTCATCATCGATCATCATTTTCATCTCATCTCTTTGTAAGGAAAACTTCACAATCTTTGATTTCTTTACTTATAATTCGTTTCTAACTTGTAAATGCATCATAATCTAAACATATAACATATATACATGAAAGATTGATGATTGTTTCTTGAAAATGGGTTTTTAAAACCAAAACTACAAAACCAAAATCGTTATATAAAAACTTGTTAAAATGAAGTAATAACTTGTAAAAATGACCTATAAACTTGTTGTAAACATTTGGTAACATAGTGTAAAAGATTTGGAACCAAAAGATCGAGCATATGTTTTGCTCTGCTACGTACAGAGTCTGTGATCATAACGAATACGGCGGATTCCTTTGAATCCGGCGTATTCCCAACCGAAAACCAAACGAATCCGGCGTATTCACGGGAATACGGCGGATTCCCGTTTCTAAACAAGTCGAGTACGGCGTATTCCGTTGAATACGGCGTATTCCCGAACCTTCACACGAACTATCTGATGAACACAAACGAATCCGGCGTATTCGATTGAATACGGCGGATTCCCCCGAACTGGATTGAATACGGCGTATTCATTTAAATACGGCGTATTCCCGAACCTAAAACGAAACCACATGAAAACCACGATGAATACGGCGGATTCACCCGAATCCGGCGTATTCCGAACTTTGACTTGAATCCGGCGGATTCAAGGGAATCCGGCGGATTCCCACACCTGGTCAACAACTTTGACTTTGATTTTTAAAACATAAACGTTTCCGTTAACGATTCCAATTATACGATACATTCACGAGACATTGTAAACTATTAATAAAACATTAATGAGATATATCCGAGACACGAACTTTGGACTTATTTAAACTCGTACAAACGAACGATATATATATATATATATACGTATATATGAAAATGGACTTTGTAAAATATACGTTTTGTGAAAACGATTACATTATCGTGACACTTAAACTTATTAAACAAACGTGACGATATTAAAAACAAATAATATTCATTTTATAAACAAAATAAATACATTATCGAGTTTTATAACAAATAAAACTTATAACGTTTTTAAATACGTAAACAACGTATTACATTATATATAAATATATACGAGGACACACGTTATTGACACAAACGTATACGTTTTCTTAAACAAATGAAAACTTATATATATTTTGATATACATAAACAATGTATTTATTTAACATATATACATATGACAATTAAAAATATATATTCACAAATATATATATACATAATGAAGTTCACGTTTAACAAACGTACAACTTAATAATATACAACAAGTATATTTACATACGAATACATATATAAAACAAATATATGTACAAACAATGATGTTTGATTAACGTTCAAATTATACGAACAACTATATACAAAGTATATGTACAAATGGAAACAAAACGACCTTCCGTTAAACTAGACAATTACATATTGATTCATATACTTAACCAAGTATACGATGAAAGAAATAATAACAATATTTCTACTCAATGCCACCTACAAATACAACGACTTACATGATAAAGAAATCAACCATTTCTTCTAACGAACAAACTGTTAACATAAGTGATTAAAACAAATCAAACGTACTTATGTTAATATATTTATTGTATAGGTTAACATACCTTGGGCTGTTATCTGTTTGGTTGCTAGCTTTCTTTCCGAGCAAACCACCGTGAGTTCACAGCCCCTACTTTACAAATGTTTTATGCTTTTAAACATAGGGGTGTAAACATAGAAACTGCATGCAAACATATGCAGCAAACTATATAAATGCTTTATTGATTTATACAAACTGTTTGATATGAAATATTATTTCACAACTGTTTTGGGAATTAGACAACAGATCCTAGTACGGACCAGACTTGAGAATGTGTGCATGAAAGACCTTATGTCATGCAGACTATAACCATTAGCTAGGTGACTCTAGCCACTGAGTATACGAATAGTACTATTGCCGTGACGACCCTCCTATGGATGGAGCGTATACTTAACTGTCCTTCAGGCAAGAAACATAAGATTTGGTTGTGGTTTGGTTATAGGGTTAGGTCGCGTTACTTTAACCTGCGAGGTTTAGCTCACCTTTCAGGGGATTATAAGTCTAAGCATTTCCCACACTTATTATTTAGGATGAACATATCCTACAACTGTTTTATGTCAGTATACTTACTGATTATATTTATATACTGGTAAACAACCAGACATACATTTTGGGTAACAACCCACATAAATCTATATTTTAGGGTAACTATCCCTAACATCTTATAAATTGCAAAACCTGCAAACATTTATTTATTGAATAACATTTCAATAATTTTAACATAAATGGTTTAACATACCACATATTTATACAAACCTGTGAATTCACTCAACATATTTGTTGACGACTTTCTTTCTATGTTTTACAGGAAATTAGCTATGTAAGTAAGGATCGCATGCATTCAGGATGACAACCCTGGACTACTTAGGATGCCATAACTTATGGGATAGCTTTTGAGGATTTCCATTGTATTACTGCAGACATTGCAGTTATACTCATGAAATCTTATTTTAGCATATGTATTGTAAAACTTAAATGTTTTAAACTTTATTACTACTGTACGACTTACATAGTCGTACTACTTTCGTAATAACTATTTTAAATTGGCATCCTTTATATATTATGTTCTTTATGATCATATGCTCTGATACGATGAATGCACAATTGATAAGTCATCACCCCGCTGTTAAACTGTTTAATTAAGATGCTTCCGCTAAATCTTAACTTGCTTCCGCTAAACATTGAATAAACACAATTATGGATTTTTGGGGTGTGACAGACTTGGTATCAGAGCCATTGGTTATAGCGAACTAGAAGTCTTTAGGTGACTGAAAACCTTAGAGACCTAGACTATAGCCTTGGCTAGAACATTCATGCATTCATACATACATACGTTTGCATACATCTAACAAACGACTGACACGTCACACACAATTTCCTTTGTCACAGTATGTCTAGTCAATCAGTTTACCATGTTTATGCTTCGGACGAAGAGCCGACTGAGGCTCCTTTTGAGGGTCCCGCGATCACTGTAGGGGATGAGTCATCTGTTCATTTGAGAGACATGTCAGACGACACTAGTGACGCTTACATCGCGCCACCACCGACAGCACATGAGGTTACCCCTATCACTACAGGTATTCACCATCAGGCCGGTGAGACTTCTCGCAGGCCTGTATATAGGAGGACACCGAGGATGTGTGTCCGAGATTTTCCTATAGGTCCGTTGGCACCAGCGGACGAGTCTGTTGAGTCTCCACAGAGGGCACCCAGGTTTGCTCATCTAGAGTGGATGACTCCTATGTTGAGGCACTGGAGGTCATTAGAGGGTTTTCCCTCCACATTTGAGACAGGAGAGTCTTCACGACCCCCAGCACCACTGTCTACCACTGGAGAGCCGATAGAGCAGACTCTCCCTACATTAGTTGCTGCTATGCGTACATTGTTCTGTATTACTTCTAGCAGGGGTTCTCACCTTGGACAGGTACAGGATGAGATCTCTCGTCTGTATGGGGACATGGCTGGTATGCATGAGCATCATCACTTTTTGTTGAACCATGTGTTTACTGCCCAGGAGATAGCTGAGTCCGCACGTGCTCGTGTGAGGACACTTGAGAGACATGTTAGGATTGCAGGGCTTGTGGTTGGTGCTTGTGTGGTGATGGCTGTGTTGAGGACAGCCGTGGGATCATTTCTACCGTATTTCCGTTAGACCTATGTAGGGCGGGATGTGCCTACTTAGGATTGTATATATACTATGTATTAGACTTGGAACTTTGGTTCGACGGGTATAGACAGACCTGTCATGTTTTGTATATCATTTGGATCGACGGTGTGTAGACAGACCCGTCATGCTTTGATTAGTCTTTGGATCGATGGATATCTAGGATAGATCCATCATGTTTTGTATAAAAACTTGTGAACTAACTATGATCAATTATATGATATGACGTATGTATTTGGTTTATTATTATTGTTTATATTACTGTGCGTTGTGATTGGATTATATATTGACAATATAGACTACATAACTGTGGATACTGAAATGTGTCTTTGTAACCTATAGATCTCTTGAAACTGGAAAAATGGCAGAACCTGTCATAAGTGAATATTCATCAGATGATGACATAACCATCGACGAGCAGATACAATATGAATATGTCGATACAGAAACAATTCCGATAGTGGAACTGGTGGAAGAAGAAATTGAAAACCACCACTTTGGATTGATTGACATAGAGGAATATGAGAGAGTTAGAGACCAAGCTGAAGAGCTAGATGGTCAAAACTGGGAACTTGCATCTAAATGCAAGAAATATGAAACTGAGTTGAGAATCCTAAAGAGGCCTATGTCGGTCCGAGTTAGGGATAGAATTCGCTTCTGGAAGAAAGTAGCTAGTGATCGCAAGAAAAGAGTTAAGTCTTGGATCAAACGTTTGTGCAAATGCTCGACTGAGAATGATCTGGACTACTATCCAACTCTGCGATACAAGACTATGCTAGAAACGCATTACTCCTCTCCTAACCTGGACCAGGAGTGAAAGAAAAAGAACTGCACTACGACAGAGAACATAGCTAAAGATAGCTTAATAAAGAACTGATGAAGAACTGTCGTAGGAATATAATCGTTTTGTTAGGATCTAAGTATAGCTAAGTTTAGTCTAATTAGTACTGTAGCAACTCGTGTTGTATTGGAAACCACTCTTGATGGATATAGAAGATATCATCAAGTTTTGTATGAAACGATGTAAGAACGTTCTAGTTAATGTATAATATAACCTAGGTTCGATTCGAAATTTCGTACGAATGATATTCATCTCTATATACATGTGATAGAAAAGTTACCACGTAATAATTGTTGAAACCATTTTTGCAAACTTTGAAACCTACCATACTTTGAATTATTGATTTTATCTTGAATTCCCTAAAACATTGTTTGCGCTTGATCGATGATGAAAAGAAATATGTACTTGGCATTATATAATGACGCCTGGCCAACGTGATTATATTGTACAAAGTACATATGGGTGTTTCAAAGTCGTGCGATATACAATGTGAAACATTATTCTCTCAAATTCTCCATACTATTCATTTGATAGACAATGTGAAATCTTGTTCATCACATTCATTATCTTGGCATTGACTTCTGCATTTTATTCATCGCAGAACTGAACTATGCCGCCAAAACGACGAATTACTAGGAACAGTCAGAAAACAACTGTACCTCCTACATCTGAAACCATTCCACCACCTAACACCGAGGAAACTACTGAGCAGTTAATAGCTAGACGCATAGCTGAAGGTATTGCCGAGTATGAGGCAAGCCGAAACCGTGAGACTGGGATTAATAACAGTGGATCGACCCCTGTTATTGCTGAGACTGTTGTGAATAACCGCAAAGGGTGTTCATATAAGACATTTCAGGCATGTAAACCACCATCTTTCTGTGGCACCGAAGGTGCTATTGGTATTATACACTGGATAGAAAAGATGGATTCCGTGTTGGACATCAGTGATTGTCTACCAGACACTGCAGTGAAGTATGTTGCCTGCACACTAGCTGATAAAGCTTTGACTTGGTGGAACAGTCAAGTTCAGTCGATGGGACGACCAGCTGCTTATTCCATGACATGGGAAACATTGAAGAGTATGATGATGGAAGAATTCTGCCCTCGCAGTGAGATGCAGAAAATTGAGACTGAGCTGTGGAACATTGCTATGATTGGTGCAGATATCACTAGTTACACAACTAGGTTCCAAGAACTAGCTCGTCTTGTGCCACATATGGTAACGCCTGAGTATAAGCGTATTGAACGCTATGTGTATGGACTGGCACCACAGATCAGGAGTTTAGTTACGTCCTCCAAACCTGACACTTTCAGGAGCGCTGTTACCTTAGCGCAGAGTTTGACTGATGAAGCAGTTAGAATGGGGACACTGACCAAGAAGACTGTGTCGGTTAAGGTTGAGCAGAGCAGTGCTGAAGCTGGTAGTTCTGGAGGTAGGAAGCGTAAGTGGAATGACCGTCAGGGTCAATTCAACAAGAAAGGATCTGGAAATCCAAAGTCTTACGCTGCCACCATTGTGGAATCGAAGCCATACTTGGGTAACAAACCTAAGTGTGATAAGTGTAGCAAACACCACGAGGGTGAGTGTTGGTTTTGCGACAGCTGTAAGGGATGGGGTCACAAAACCCAAAACTGTAAGGTAAACCCTACCCCTAAGGGAAACACTGTTCGCCAGAACCAAGGATGTTTTGAGTGTGGCGACACGAGGCACTATCGAAACCGATGCCCTCGACTCAATAACCAAAACCGTAACGCCAACAACGCTCGTAACCGCAACAACAATGGAAACAACCGCGGTAACAACAACAACCGAACCAACAACAACAATGCTAACAACAACAACAATCAGCCAGCTCGTGGACGCGTGTTCATGTTAGGAGCACCAGAGGCACGTCAGGATCCTAACACAGTCACTGGTACGTTTCTTGTAAACAACCACTTTGCTTCTGTGTTATTTGATTCCGGTGCTGATTTAAGCTTTGTGTCCACTGAGTTTAGACCACTTTTAGAGATCGAATCCCTTAAGCTAGATAACAAATACACAGTAGAGCTAGCCGATGGTAAGTTGATTGAATCAGGAGAAATAGTACCAGGATGTTCCTTAACGTTAGAAGGTCATTCTTTCAAAATAGACTTACTACCGGTAGAACTAGGGAGCTTCGATATAGTGGTTGGCATGGATTGGTTGTCACTGAACCGCGCAGAGATCATCTGTTATGAGAAGATTGTACGGTTACCATTACCGTCAGGAGAAATGTTGATGGTTCAAGGAGAAAAGAGTAATCGTGTGGTGAAAACGATTACATGCATGAAGGCAAGTAAATATCTACGAAAAGGGTACCAAGCATTTTTGGTACATGTTGTGAATAAGAAACCAGAGGAGCGACGAATAGACGATGTGGCCGTAGTACGCGAATACCCAGGAGTATTTCCTAACGAGCTACCAGGGTTACCACCTCCACGGCAGGTTGAATTTCATATCGACCTAGTGCCGGGAGCTGCACCAATTGCTCGTGCGCCTTACCGTCTAGCTCCATCAGAAATGCAGGAACTGTCTGCACAGTTGCAAGAACTGTTGGATTTAGGATTCATCCGACCGAGCTTTTCACCGTGGGGAGCTCCGGTGTTGTTCGTCAAAAAGAAGGATGGATCAATGCGAATGTGTATCGATTATCGAGAACTAAACAAAGTGACGATTAAGAACCGATACCCGTTACCACGCATCGATGACTTATTTGACCAGCTGCAAGGGTCAAGTTATTATTCAAAGATCGACTTGAGATCGGGTTACCATCAACTGAAGGTACGGGATGAAGATATCCCTAAGACTGCGTTTAGGACTCGATATGGTCATTACGAGTTCCTGGTTATGCCGTTTGGGCTAACAAATGCGCCAGCAGTGTTCATGGATCTAATGAATAGAGTGTGTAAACCCTACCTTGATAAGTTCGTCATAGTGTTCATTGACGATATCTTGATATACTCGCGAACGAAGGAAGACCATGAACAACATCTGAGGCTAATTCTTGAATTACTGGAGAAAGAGAAGCTTTATGCAAAGTTCTCTAAATGCGAGTTTTGGATGCGTGAGGTTCATTTCCTGGGTCACGTGATCAATAACAAAGGAATTCACGTGGACCCATCCAAAATTGAGGCGATTAAGAATTGGGAAGCCCCAAAGACCCCAACTGAGATACGACAATTTCTTGGGTTAGCCGGTTACTACCGAAGGTTCATTGGGAATTTCTCGAAGATAGCTCAGCCACTTACCGCCCTAACGCAAAAAGACAAGAAGTTTGATTGGGGCGAGAAGCAAGAGAATGCTTTTCAACTGCTGAAAGAGAAATTGAGTACCGCACCTATCCTATCCTTACCAGAAGGAGTAGAAAACTTTGTTGTCTACTGTGATGCCTCACATCAAGGATTAGGTTGCGTGTTAATGCAAAACGACAAAGTCATTGCTTACGCGTCTCGTCAATTGAAGATTCACGAGAAGAACTATACGACGCATGACTTAGAGCTGGGAGCAGTCGTTTTTGCACTTAAGATTTGGAGACACTACCTATACGGTACGAAGTGTACGATCTTTACCGATCACAAAAGTCTCCAACATATATTTGATCAGAAAGAACTCAACATGAGACAAAGACGTTGGGTTGAACTGTTGAATGATTACGACTGTGAAATCAAGTACCATCCAGGCAAAGCTAATGTAGTAGCGGATGCCTTGAGTCGTAAGGAAAGAGTGAAACCTCGAAGAGTTCGAGCCTTAGGACTGACAATCCACTTGGATCTGATTTCCTAAATTCGTGATGCTCAACAAGCAGCTTTTACTCCAGAACGTATGAAGGACGAATCCCTCAAAGGGATGGAGAAACAACTGGAGTCTAAGGAAAATGGAGTATTGTACTTTATGAACCGAATTTGGATTCCTTGTGTTGATGAGCTACGTAGCCTAGTACTGGACGAAGCTCATAAGTCCAATTACTCGATACATCCTGGTGCAGATAAGATGTACCACGATCTAAAAGGATTTTACTGGTGGCCTGGCATGAAAAGAGACATTGCCACCTATGTTAGTAGATGTCTGACTTGTGCAAAAGTTAAGACCGAGTACCAAAAGCCGTCTGGGCTTTTGCAACAACCTGAGTTGCCCAAATGGAAATGGGAACACATCACGATGGATTTCATCACAAAGCTACCGAAAACATCATCTGGAATGGACTCCATATGGGTGATTGTCGACCGACTGACAAAATCATCTCACTTTCTAGCCATCAAAGAGACAGATAAGATGGAGAAACTGGCTAGAACCTACATAAAAGAAGTTGTTTCTAGACATGGAGTTCCATTATCTATCATTTCTGATAGAGATGCACGTTTCACCTCTCGCTTCTGGCAAACACTGCAACAAGCATTAGGCACTAGACTCGACATGAGTACCGCCTACCATCCACAAACTGATGGTCAAAGCGAGCGAACGATACAAACGCTTGAGGACTTGCTACGAGCCTGCGTGATTGATTTTGGAGGAAACTGGGATGTTCATCTCCCTTTAGCCGAATTCTCGTATAACAATAGTTATCATACGAGCATACAAATGGCACCTTTCGAGGCGTTGTACGGACGCAAGTGCCGATCCCCACTTTGTTGGGCAGATATGGATGACAGACAGTTATCAGGTCCTGAGATAGTCCAAGAGACAACGGACAAGATATCTCAAGTGCTTAATCGATTGAAAACGGCACGAGACCGACAAAAGAGTTATGCAGACAATAGACGAAAACCTTTAGAATTTCAAGTAGGTGACAGAGTCCTACTTAAGGTATCTCCTTGGAAAGGAGTTGTGAGATTTGGGAAACGCGGCAAACTGAACCCACGTTACATCGGACCTTTTGAGATCCTAGAAAGGATTGGTCCTGTAGCTTATAAGCTTAAACTGCCGCAAGAACTTAGTAATATTCACGACACGTTTCACGTGAGTAATCTTAAGAAGTGTCTATCTGACGAAGGGTTAATCATACCTCCTGACGAAATCTACGTCGACGCAAAACTCAACTTCGTGGAGGAACCGCTTGAAGTAATGGATACGAAAACGCAGAAACTCCGAAACAGTCGGATCAAACTTGTCAAAATTCGATGGAACTCGAAAAGAGGCCCAGAGTTCACCTGGGAACGTGAGGATGAAATGCGCAAGAAGTACCCTCACCTATTTGAACCCGTGACCACGACTCACGACACAAATTAAATCTCGGGACGAGATTTCCCTAACAGGGGGAGAATGTGACAACTCTCCAAATTAGGTAAAAATTAACATTTAAGCATGTGCATTCTTACGCTAATTTCCTGGTTAAGTTTTAACAAAACTATTTGATGTGATGTAAGCCTAGCGAGCCCAGTACTTTTAAACAAAAAGTAATACGTAATAAGTAAGTATTTAAAAGTTACGTACAAATATATCGGAACGAACCCGACAAAAATAAATGACAAAAGTTTCGTGATACAAAAATAATTAATAATGTAATTATTAATTACGAGTATTTATATATCTATAACATATAGATATAAGGGTCTAATTTTACGTTTAACAAAAAAACGTATTATAACACGAACAGAAACAATTCTAAAACGCACATAAAAGGTCGAAACATAAAAATACAAATTATCTCATTCGTTTGGAAGAAGTTAGAACAATACTTCGAAATATGAAATCCTAAATTAACTGAAATTTTGCGCTCAATTACGTATGCGCAGTAAAATGTACAAAACTGTACATCTATTTAAAATAATGATAACATCATTATTCTGATTATAAATAACGAACCAGGAGAACACCTACGAAATAAAAATATAAAATGTTTACATTTATATTGCTATAATTATACCCGTACTCGAAATTGAGGTACCAAATTGGTCACCCAACTCCAATAATACAGAGACATCTTCTGCTTCAATCCCATACCCGTTTGAATATATTACTCCCTCCTCTCTTCTCTCTGTGATCATTCAACACACCAATAATTCATCATCAACTTCATTTTTCATCTCATCTCTTTGATCATCTGTGGTAACAACAACATCAGGAAGGAAGCAAGAAGCAGAAGCACAACATCATAATCTTCATCATCGATCATCATTTTCATCTCATCTCTTTGTAAGGAAAACTTCACAATCTTTGATTTCTTTACTTATAATTCGTTTCTAACTTGTAAATGCATCATAATCTAAACATATAACATATATACATGAAAGATTGATGATTGTTTCTTGAAAATGGGTTTTTAAAACCAAAACTACAAAACCAAAATCGTTATATAAAAACTTGTTAAAATGAAGTAATAACTTGTAAAAATGACCTATAAACTTGTTGTAAACATTTGGTAACATAGTGTAAAAGATTTGGAACCAAAAGATCGAGCATATGTTTTGCTCTGCTACGTACAGAGTCTGTGATCATAACGAATACGGCGGATTCCTTTGAATCCGGCGTATTCCCAACCGAAAACCAAACGAATCCGGCGTATTCACGGGAATACGGCGGATTCCCGTTTCTAAACAAGTCGAGTACGGCGTATTCCGTTGAATACGGCGTATTCCCGAACCTTCACGCGAACTATCTGATGAACACAAACGAATCCGGCGTATTCAATTGAATACGGCGGATTCCCCCGAACTGGATTGAATACGGCGTATTCATTTAAATACGGCGTATTCCCGAACCTAAAACGAAACCACATGAAAACCACGATGAATACGGCGGATTCACCCGAATCCGGCGTATTCCGAACTTTGACTTGAATCCGGCGGATTCAAGGGAATCCGGCGGATTCCCACACCTGGTCAACAACTTTGACTTTGATTTTTAAAACATAAACGTTTCCGTTAACGATTCCAATTATACGATACATTCACGAGACATTGTAAACTATTAATAAAACATTAATGAGATATATCCGAGACACGAACTTTGGACTTATTTAAACTCGTACAAACGAACGATATATATATATATATATATATATACGTATATATGAAAATGGACTTTGTAAAATATACGTTTTGTGAAAACGATTAAATTATCGTGACACTTAAACTTATTAAACAAACGTGACGATATTAAAAACAAATAATATTCATTTTATAAACAAAATAAATACATTATCGAGTTTTATAACAAATAAAACTTATAACGTTTTTAAATACGTAAACAACGTATTACATTATATATAAATATATACGAGGACACACGTTATTGACACAAACGTATACGTTTTCTTAAACAAATGAAAACTTATATATATTTTGATATACATAAACAATGTATTTATTTAACATATATACATATGACAATTAAAAATATATATTCACAAATATATATATACATAATGAAGTTCACGTTTAACAAACGTACAACTTAATAATATACAACAAGTATATTTACATACGAATACATATATAAAACAAATATATGTACAAACAATGATGTTTGATTAACGTTCAAATTATACGAACAACTATATACAAAGTATATGTACAAATGGAAACAAAACGACCTTCCGTTAAACTAGACAATTACATATTGATTCATATACTTAACCAAGTATACGATGAAAGAAATAATAACAATATTTCTACTCAATGCCACCTACAAATACAACGACTTACATGATAAAGAAATCAACCATTTCTTCTAACGAACAAACTGTTAACATAAGTGATTAAAACAAATCAAACGTACTTATGTTAATATATTTATTGTATAGGTTAACATACCTTGGGCTTTTATCTGTTTGGCTGCTAGCTTTCTTTCCGAGCAAACCACCGTGAGTTCACAGCCCCTACTTTACAAATGTTTTATGCTTTTAAACATAGGGGTGTAAACATAGAAACTGCATGCAAACATATGCAGCAAACTATATAAATGCTTTATTGATTTATACAAACTGTTTGATATGAAATATTATTTCACAACTATTTTGGGAATTAGACAACAGATCCTAGTACGGACCAGACTAGAGAATGTGTGCATGAAAGACCTTATGTCATGCAGACTATATCCATTAGCTAGGTGACTCTAGCCACTGAGTATACGAATAGTACTATTGCCGTGACGACCCTCCTATGGATGGAGCGTATACTTATCTGTCCTTCAGGCAAGAAACATAAGATTTGGTTGTGGTTTGGTTATAGGGTTAGGTCGCGTTACTTTAACCTGCGAGGTTTAGCTCACCTTTCAGGGGATTATAAGTCTAAGCATTTCCCACACTTATTATTTAGGATGAACATATCCTACAACTGTTTTATGTCAGTATACTTACTGATTATATTTATATACTGGTAAACAACCAGACATACATTTTGGGTAACAACCCACATAAATCTATATTTTAGGGTAACTATCCCTAACATCTTATAAATTGCAAAACCTGCAAACATTTATTTATTGAATAACATTTCAATAATTTTAACATAAATGGTTTAACATACCACATATTTATACAAACCTGTGAATTCACTCAACATATTTGTTGACGACTTTCTTTCTATGTTTTACAGGAAATTAGCTATGTAAGTAAGGATCGCATGCATTCAGGATGACAACCCTGGACTACTTAGGATGCCATAACTTATGGGATAGCTTTTGAGGATTTCCATTGTATTACTGCAGACATTGCAGTTATACTCATGAAATCTTATTTTAGCATATGTATTGTAAAACTTAAATGTTTTAAACTTTATTACTACTGTACGACTTACATAGTCGTACTACTTTCGTAATAACTATTTTAAATTGGCATCCTTTATATATTATGTTCTTTATGATCATATGCTCTGATACGATGAATGCACAATTGATAAGTCATCACCCCGCTGTTAAACTGTTTAATTAAGATGCTTCCGCTAAATCTTAACTTGCTTCCGCTAAACATTGAATAAACACAATTATGGATTTTTGGGGTGTGACAAAAAAGGTCAACACGAATGTTGGTGAATCTCACAGGTTTGTAATTAATATCAGTTTTGAACACAAGATTTCATCAGTAGTGCCCGTAGGCGTAAATCAGTATTTACAAATCCAGCAAATGTAAAACCAGTATTTGCAATCCATCAAATGTAAGTAAGTAAGTTATATCATTGCCATGAGGCTCATAATCGAAGCTTAACCCGTAAGTAATAAGTTGCTCCCGTAACATGCTCGTAACTGAGCAAGCATATGTAACGAATAATAGTCGCCCGTTTATACAGAACGGTTCGTGGTAGCGCTACTACCCCGGGCGGGGAGGGTCATTTCCCTAATAGATCCATTAACTAGTGTACGCGCTTAAGTCCATAACTAACGATATATGATGGAGAGACTTCTGTAAATAGTAAACAACTCATGCAATTCCATTTGGTATAGTAAACAGTTTTAGTACTTGTGTTCAAGGAAAAGTAGTAGCATGTTTCTCCCCCAATAAGATAAAACAGTAAAAGTGGGGCCGTAAGACTTACCTGAGTCTTGTAGTAATCAGTAGCAAAATAGCAAGTAGTAAGTAAAGCAAGTAGGTTCTCCGAACCCGTAACCTTCAAATGCCTAAACATATGAGGTTATGTAAGTATGTGTCTCGCGAGACGTTTCGTTTAGTTGTACACAACTAGTATATCCAATGTTTGTCCGTATGTTTGTAATTGTTTGTTGTTGGAAAACATGTTTGGCCCGTTGGTGACGGTTTGTAGCAATAGTTCTAAGCTGTTATTATTGCGTTGAAACATCGTATATTAGAATGAATTTGCTACAGTAAATTGCTACAGTAAATTTGGCCTTGCTACAACGAATCGCTTCAAAACTCTGATCCTGCGACACAATTTGCGACACAAAGATTTGGTATGCGACACAAGGGTTGTGTCGCATAAGAATGCGACACAAGAGCTTAGCGACACAAGGGTTGTGTCGCATAGGCGTTCGATGCTAAATCAATAGCGACATAAGGGTTGTGTCGTATTTGGTTTACGATACACGGGTGCGACATAATGGTACGACACAAAATACGACACAAGATGGTTTATACGACACAACTTGCGACACAAGCGTTGTGTCGCAAAGATGAACACCAGCCCAGAAGGTTTCGGCTATCGCGATTTTTCGACCAAAAACGCAAATCTAACATATTTTTAAGCTGAAAAATCGTGTTTTATTCATACATATGGACAATACTAAGTTGTGTAAACATTATAACATCAAAACATTACACCAAAATTAGTAAATCTAAGTTTTTAGAAATTTTCTTACAAATGCAAATCGGAGCTAGAAGAGGCCGAAAATGATGATGTTGCCTTTGTTAATCTTGTTCCTTGTTTGATGGTGATTCCGAAAATATGAATTTCGTGGGTTGATTTGTAAATCCGAAATTTTGGTGTGGATTGAGTTGAGAGAGTTTTTAGAGTGTGTGTGTGTTTTGAGTAATGAGAATGAAAGAGAGGAGGGTGAGGGAGAGGGGGGTTTGGCTGATCCCAAAAGGGCAACGAGGGGAAAACACTCCCAAAATGCAATATTTACTCCGTGTCCTAATTGGTTAATCGCTTATTTTTAACATTTGTCCAAATGGATATACCTTAAAGTTGTTTAGAGTATTTTAACGAAATTACTCTGCGAATATATATTAAAATATTTGCCGAGATATTTAATATATTTTTGTTGAATTATTCAAAATGTCGTCGCGATAATATATATAATGTCCGTTCAACTGTGCATTTTATGTAGTAAAATGCGTTCTCATTTATTTAGATAAGTTTTTGTCACCAACGTCCAAGTAAAATGTATCGGACTCCGTCCGGTTAATCCGTACGATTTATCCAAATCGCGTAAGTACACACATATATATAAATCACCTTATATATACAAATAGAGTCTGTAATTAGTCCTATTACATACTAATTACAACTAGTTACAAATAATTAGGCATAATTAATTATCCTAATTAGGCAGGTGTTACATTCTCCCCTGTTAAAGAAATTTCGTCCCGAAATTAGCTCGAGTGCACGGACGGTGCTTTGTCTGGGAAGAGATGTGGGTATTTCTGTCGCATTTAGTCTTCCCATTTCCAGGTGAATTCAGGACCACGTCTAGAATTCCACCTGACTTTTACGATGGGAATACGACTCTGTTTCAATCGCTTGACCTCACGGTCCATGATTTCCATAGGTTCCTCGACAAAATGAAGTTTATCATCGATTTGGATTTCGTCAAGCGGTATTATTAGTGTCTCGTCAGACAGACACTTCTTCAGGTTAGAAATGTGAAAGGTGTTGTGAACGCTGCTAAGCTCAGCAGGAAGTTGCAGGCGGTATGCCACTGGACCAATCCTTTCAAGGATTTAGAATGGTCCGATGTATCTAGGGTTTAGTTTGCCTCGTTTTCCGAATTGAATGACACCTTTCCACGGTGCCACTTTGAGAAGTACCTTGTCCCCTATCTGGAACTCAAGGTGTTTGCATCTCACGTCAGCATAGTTTTTCTGACGATCACGTGCGGCTTTCAGCCGGTTTTGAATACCAATGATTTTCTCAGTAGTTTCGTGAATGATTTCTGGACCCGTGAGTTGGGAATCTCCTAACTCAGTCCAACAGATAGGTGATCGGCACTTACGCCCGTAGAGTGCCTCGAAGGGTGCAGCCTTAATGCTGGTATGGTAACTGTTGTTGTACGAGAACTCGCACAACGGTAAGTGGCTTTCCCAAGAAGTACCGAAGTCCACTACGCAGGCTCGTAGCATATCCTCCAGTGTTTGGATGGTTCGCTCGCTTTGACCATCGGTTTGCGGGTGATAAGCTGTACTCATATCCAGACGAGTACCGAGAGATTTCTGTAACGATTGCCAAAAGTTGGAAGTGAAACGGCTGTCTCTATCCGAGATGATCGAGATAAGTACACCGTGTCGCAAAACAATTTCTTTGATGTAGATGCGAGCCAAACGCTCCATCTTGTCAGTTTCCTTGATGGCCAGAAAATGAGCAGATTTTGTGAGACGGTCCACAATCACCCAAATGGTATCGCAACCGCTCGAAGTTTTCGGTAGTTTGGTAATGAAATCCATGGCAATTTGCTCCCATTTCCATTGAGGAATTTCAGGTTGTTGGAGCAATCCCGAGGGTCTTTGGTGTTCGGCCTTGACTTTGGAACAGGTTAAGCATTTACTAACGTACATGGCGATATCAGCTTTCATGTTAGGCCACCAATACAACCCTTTGACGTCGTGATACATCTTGTCAGAACCAGGATGTATAGAGTATCGAGATTTGTGAGCTTCAGCCATCACCAAATCTCGCAAGTTTCCGAATTTGGGTAACCACACCCGGTTAGAGAAGTATCGAGTCCCATCGGGTTTGATTTCGAATTGTTTATCCAAGCCTCGTAAGGCTTCATTTTTCAGGTTTTCATCACTGAGTGCTTCAAGCTGAGTGGTAAGGATTTGAGCAGGGAGCTCGTTACGAATTGTGATAGAAAGTGCTCGGACTCGAAGGGGTTTCACTCGTTCTTTTCGGCTTAAGGCATCGGCGACTACGTTTGCCTTGCCCGGATGGTATTTGATCTCGCAGTCGTAGTCATGAAGTAACTCAACCCAACGACGTTGCCTCATGTTTAGATCCTTTTGATCGAATATGTGTTGGAGACTTTTGTGGTCGGTAAAGATGGTGCTTTTCGTACCGTAGAGATAATGTCTCCAGATTTTCAATGCGAAGACCACGACACCTAACTCCAGGTCGTGGGTCGTATAGTTTTTCTCGTGGATTTTTAGTTGTCGTGAGGCATAGGCAATGACTTTTTTCCGTTGCATTAACACGCAACCAAGTCCTTGGTGTGAGGCATCGCAATAAACTACGAAGTCATCGGTACCCTCGGGTAAGGACAAGATTGGTGCACTGCAAAGTTTGTGTTTCAATAGCTGGAAAGCTGACTCTTGTTTATCAGTCCAATCGAACTTCTTATCTTTCTGAGTCAGTGTTGTTAAGGGAACAGCTATTCTTGAAAAGTTTTCAATGAATCGGCGGTAATAACCAGCAAGACCAAAGAATTGTCTCACTTCGGTCGGGGTGGTCGGTGACTCCCAACCCTTGATTGCTTCAATCTTGGCGGGATCAACATGAATTCCCTGGCTGTCAATTACGTGTCCGAGGAATTGAACGGTTCGAATCCAGAACTCACACTTAGAGAATTTGGCATATAACTCTTCGTGTCTAAGGAGTCCTAGAATGGTTTTCAGATGTTGAGCATGTTCCTGTTCATCGCGAGAGTAAATCAGGATATCATCGATGAACACAATGACGAATTTGTCAAGATATGGTTTGCACACCCGATTCATAAGGTCCATGAATACGGCTGGTGCGTTGGTTAAACCGAATGGCATCACTTGGAATTCGTAATGCCCATAACGAGTTCGGAAAGCTGTCTTTGGGATATCATTGTCGCGGACTCGGAGTTGATGATAACCTGACCGTAGATCAATCTTTGAGTAAACACTCGATCCCTGGAGTTGGTCAAATAGGTCATCGATTCTAGGAAGCGGGTACCGATTCTTTATGGTTAGCTTATTCAGCTCTCGATAGTCGATACACTTGCGGAAAGATCCATCTTTCTTTTTCACGAATAAGACCGGAGCTCCCCAAGGCGAGGAACTTGGTCGAATAAATCCTCTGTCCAGGAGTTCCTGTAGTTGGTTAGACAACTCCTGCATTTCGGATGGTGCTAGACGGTATGGGGCTCGTGCCACGGGTGCAGCCCCTGGCACAAGTTCGATTTGAAATTCAATTTGTCTAGGTGGCGGAAGTCCGGGCAAATCCTCAGGAAAGACTTCCGGGAAATCCCGCACGATTGGAACATCCTCAAGTCGCTTCTCCTCCGACTTCTTCTCCATTACGTGTGCAAGGATGGCTTGATACCCTTTTCGCAGATATTTTCTAGTTTTCAGTCAGGATACAATATTCAGATTCCGTCTGCCGGTCTCCCCTTGTAAGACTAAGGTTCCACCGGAGACAAGAGGTATGCGAACGAGTTTGTCATGAATGATGATTTCAGCTCGGTGCTCGGATAACCAATCCATACCGACAATAATATCGAAGCTGCCGATCTCGACAGGGATTAAATAAATGGAAAATGTTTCGTTCGTAAGGTTAAGTGTACAGTTGAGTATGATGCTATCAGTCTATATCAGTTTGCCGTTAGCTAGTTCTACAATGTACTTAGCATCTAAGGCAGTGGGAGTTATATCAAGTAAAGGGCTAAATTTCTCAGAAATAAAACTTCTATCGGCACCGGTATCAAATAATACAGAAGCAGTAAGGTCGTTGAGAAGGAACGTACCCGTCACGACATTCGGGTCTTGTCTGGCTTCCCCAGCCTTGATAACGAATGCTCTACCGCGAGCAGGGTTGTTGTTGTTTTTCAGCTTTGGGCAATCTTTCTTGAAATGCCCTGAATTTCCGCACCCAAAGCAGGCCTTTGGTGCATTAGTGTTGGGGGTAGGAACATTGGCCCGGCAATCCTTGGCTAGATGCCCGAACCATTTGCAGTTGAAGCAAGGGCAAGAACCGTCATGATGGCGGTTGCATTTGGAATAGTAAGGTTTGTTCCCGATGTACCCTTTCTTCTCCGAAGTCCCCGATGAATACTCAGGCTTTTTGTTGGAGGTTTGGTTGGATGAGTTGGGGTTTCCTTCCCATTTGCGTTTGTTGTTTGCAGATGGGGTTGAAGTTGTGCCACGGCGGACAGAATTTGCCGTTAGCTCATGGGCCATACGAATGGCGCTCTGAATAGTACCCGGTTTGGATGATGTCACCAGGTCTTGGAGTCTTTCAGGAAGTCCATCAACATATTTCTCGATCCTCTTGTACTCAGGATCAACCATGGATGGGCACAGAAGTGCCAGTTGGTGGAAACGGTTGGTGTAACCAGTGATGTCATCACCCTGCATTTTGTGGTTCCAGAATTCCACTTCCAGTTGTTTCAGTTCATCTCTGGGATAGTACTCGCCCCTCAACATCTTCTTCAACTCCTCCCATGAGAGTTTGTAAGCATTATCAATACCCACAGTCTGGGCATAGGTGTTCCACCAGGTGAGAGCGGTGTCAGAGAAAGTACTGGCGGAGAACTTGACCTTGTCTCCCTCTGTGCAGTTGCAGATAAGGAATACAGATTCGATTTTCTCGATCCAGCGTACTAGACCGATAACTCCTTCAGTACCTGCAAAGCTCAAAGGTTTGCAGTTGTGGAAGTCCTTGTAAGAGCAGGGTTTGGGTTGCGGCCCGTTAGTAGCTGAATCCTCGCTACCAGAAGTCGGCGTTCGAGTAGCCAAGGCTTGAGCCACACTACGGGCAATCAGCCCCGCGATTTCAGCTTCACTGAGGGTAACTTGTCGGCGAGGAGGCATGATGCTGACAAGAAATGGACAAGGAGAGAAGGATAAGATAATTTGCAATGAAATTTATGATATATCACAAGTATATATGATGAGATACACGATAACAGTACGAAGTGATAATCATATTCCATTTAGATAATCAAGTTGGATACAAGGTACGAGTTTTCCAAAATATTACAGAGTAATAGTAGTACAAAAGTGCGGGGAATTATTGAATTCGGTCGAATTACATAGGTCCTAATTAAGTAGTTAACTGGTTACAAGTTACAGACTGATCTAATCTTGATGCAGATTAACCCGCTCCATCAGCGCGACAAGGCGGTCCACGGTTTCTACAAGTTTGTTGGCTTTCCTGGCGTTGTCTTCAACCAAGGCCAGTCGTTGTACCAATGCTCGAGAGTACTCCTCGGTCTCCTGTGAACGCTGTTCACATTCCTCTAGTCGGTTTCTTATGAGTTCATCCACACCTAATTCAGCGGTCATTGAATCCTGAATTATGCTTACAGAGAGGCTGGTATCTTCTTGTTCTCGCTGGAGTTGGGATATGTGATCAAGAGCTTGGCGGAGCAGGTAGGTCATTCGGTGTTGTTCCCGTTCGAGATTTTCGAGCCTTTGCTCCTGATGATGGAGTTGAGCAGCCAACACTGGACCGTGGGGTGTGCCAAGTTCCGAGAGTTATGAACAGGATAGGGGCTGGTTCGAGGTGACCTAGTGGTCCTCCTGGCTATTCGCGGGTTTTGAGATCCTTGCGGATAAGAGCGTGACGAATTGGGTGGTGTATTTGCCATTCCTGTGGCAGAGTGTAAGTAAGACGAGGCTAATATATAGGTAAGTACGTAATATCCAGCCTAGTGTCTAGCACGTATCAAGTAATGGTCCGGTTCTCTCGTGGTCAGAGTCAACTAACGTATCCCCGTTCAACATAATCGTTTCAGACCTTACATCATCTTTCCTTAATTTTACATAGTTGATCAGGCTATGTTAAATTAAAGTCGTATGCTGTAATTCCTGAACCAGTCATGCCTAATAAAGAAATACTGCCTAACGGTCATAGTCTAGGCCTACTAAATGCAACCTAGTTCACTATAACCTTAGGCTCTGATACCAATCTGTAACACCCCCAAATTCACTGTTTGGCGGAAGCAAGTTTTGGGGTGCTACTAATCAAATATCACAGCACAAAGATAAAGCAAACGACATCTATATGCAACGTTTGTAAATTAGTTACATTCCATAGATATAATGTTTGAAAACTTAGTGTTTTCGTATACAAAATGTAGTTTCCTAGAGTCCACGCGTATAGCGGGAGATTCTATTACATAATCGAAATATACAAAAGATAATGCTAAGAATCTCCGTTAATGCAGTTGTGTTGAAATCATGCGACTCTAGCTAAAGTCCTGGAGTAATCCTACTCCGTCCGGGTACCTGAGAAAACATGCTAAAAAGGTCAACACGAATGTTGGTGAATCTCACAGGTTTGTAATTAATATCAGTTTTGAACACAAGATTTCATCAGTAGTGCCCGTAGGCGTAAATCAGTATTTGCAAATCCAGCAAATGTAAAACCAGTATTTGCAATCCAGCAAATGTAAGTAAGTAAGTAAGTTATACCATTGCCATGAGGCTCATAATCGAAGCTTAACCCGTAAGTAATAAGTTGCTCCCGTGACATGCTCGTAACTGAGCAAGCATATGTAACGAATAATAGTTGCCCGTTTATACAGAACGGTTCGTGGTAGCGCTACTACCCCGGGCGGGGAGGGTCATTTCCCTAATGGATCCATTAACTAGTGTTCGCGCTTAAGTCCATAACTAACGATATATGATGGAGAGACTTCTGTAAATAGTAAACAACTCATGCAATTCCGTTTGGTATAGTAAACAGTTTTAGTACTTGTGTTCAAAGAAAAGTAGTAGCATGTTTCTCCCCCAATAAGATAAAACAGTAAAAGTGGGGCCGTAAGACTCACCTGAGTCTTGTAGTAATCAGTAGCAAATAGCAAGTAGTAAGTAAAGCAAGTAGGTTCTCCGAACCCGTAACCTTCAAATGCCTAAACATATGAGGTTATGTAAGTATGTGTCTCGCGAGACGTTTCGTTTAGTTGTACACAACTAGTATATCCAATGTTTGTCCGTATATTTGTAATTGTTTGTTGTTGGAAAACATGTTTGGCCCGTTGGTGACGGTTTGTAGCAATAGTTCTAAGCTGTTATTATTGCGTTGAAACATCGTATATTAGAATGACTTTTCTACAGTAAATTGCTACAGTAAATTTGGCCTTGCTACAACGAATCGCTTCAAAACTCTGATCCTGCGACACAAAGATTTGGTATGCGACACAAGGGTTGTGTCGCATAAGAATGCGACACAAGAGCTTAGCGACACAAGGGTTGTGTCGCATAAGCGTTCGATGCTAAATCAATAGCGACATAAGGGTTGTGTCGTATTTGGTTTACGACACACGGGTGCGACATAATGGTACGACACAAAATACGACACAAGATGGTTTATACGACACAACTTGCGACACAAGCGTTGTGTCGCAAAGATGAACACCAGCCTAGAAGGTTTCGGCTATCGCGATTTTTCGACCAAAAACGCAAATCTAACATATTTTTAAGCTGAAAAATCGTGTTTTATTCATACATATGGACAATACTAAGTTGTTTAAACATTATAACATCAAAACATTACACAAAAATTAGTAAATCTAAGTTTTTAGAAATTTTCTTACAAATGCAAATCGGAGTTAGAGGAGGCCGAAAATGATGATGTTGTCTTTGTTAATCTTGTTCCTTGTTTGATGGTGATTCCGAAAATATGAATTTCGTGGGTTGATTTGTAAATCTGAAATTTTGGTGTGGATTGAGTTGAGAGAGTTTTTAGAGTGTGTGTGTGTGTTTTGAGTAATGAGAATGAAAGAGAGGAGGGTGAGGGAGAGGGGGGTTTGGCTGATCCCAAAAGGGCAACGAGGGGAAAACACTCCTAAAATGCAATATTTACTCCGTGTCCTAATTGGTTAATCGCTTATTTTTAACATTTGTCCAAATGGATATACCTTAAAGTTGTTTAGAGTATTTTAACGAAATTACTCTGCGAATATATATTAAAATATTTGCCGAGATATTTAATATATTTTTGTTGAATTATTCAAAATGTCGTCGCGATAATATAAATAATGTCCGTTCAACTGTGTATTTTATGTAGTAAAATGCGTTCTCATTTATTTAGATAACTTTTTGTCACCAGCGTCCAAGTAAAATGTATCGGACTCCGTCTGGTTAATCCGTACGATTTATCCAAATCGCGTAAGTACACACATATATATAAATCACCTTATATATACAAATAGAGTCTGTAATTAGTCATATTACATACTAATTACAACTAATTACAAATAATTAGGCATAATTAATTATCCTAATTAGGCAGGTGTTACAGTGATGAACACGATGCCGATGACGAGGTGGTGACTGGGCTTTGCAGAACTTGTTCTCAGGTCACTGGAAAAAGTAAATACATGTTTTGTTTTAATTCTTTGATGAACTCGACGAAGCCAGTGTTTATGTTTGGTGTGCGTGAAAAGAATCTAAATTGCAAATTATATTTATCCTTTTGATTTTTTTTTTAATTTAACAATAGATACGAAAAACAAAAAGTTTAAGAAAAGACTTTTTTACCCTTATTGTAATTGGAGGAGGGACCAACAATGAAACAAAAATCGGGTCAAGGACCGGATCCGTACAATACCTAACTCGGGGACTAGGTACGTAATATAGGGATAACCTATGTAATTTACTCAAAACAAAATAAAGAAACGTTTTTATATCCGTACGTGTACATATTCCACAGCAAAAAGTACAACAAAAATATTTTGTATCACATTCACATGCTTCTGCGCGCAAGTAACAAACTAACGGTTTCACCTGGTGACGTGGCACCTCAATTCTATATACTCTGTCACCGGCCTGTTCTCTGCAATTCACCATAAATCACTTCTTCTTTTTTTCAAGAATCTTACGGACAGCAAGCGTACGTCATAAACCCTAGCTTCTTCACTACAATTCTACACTCAGCTTCATGATCATCGGTTTATGATTTTGATGCATATAGTGATCGACTGATCGTAAGCATGAATCTTTACTTTAAATTTTGTATCGTATGAACTTGATTTCTTGATTTGTTGTGTTTATTGTTCTTGATACCAATTGAATCCGATTAGAAATCGTAAGTCGAATTCGTAGTTAACTATAGATACAGTTTATAGATATCGTAACCGTGAGTATATATTTCTGTGACAAATGTGAATATCACAGTATAATCAATTGTTTATGATATACTGTATCTATAATTCTCTATTAGAAATTAGTAGCTTTAACATAGCCTTAATCAATCCTTGTTTTCTGTAATCTGTGCTAGCTAGTTTACATAAAATGTCAACCTCCGATCCTACTTCTAGCAGCAAGCGTCAAAGGTAATAATACACAGATAATGATATATGTGTGTGTGTGTATATATATATATATATATATATATATATATATATATATATATATATTAAGATCAAAGCAAAATGACTGTATATACCGAATATATTGAAATATATATCTGAAATAACTTTTTCTTGTTTGTCAATAGCGAACAAATAAAAAGCAGGAACAAAAGAAAAAGGGCTGCGGATGAACCTCCCTTCAGAAGAAGCACATCCGAAGTTCCTGTTGGAAACTGTGGTCATCAATGAACGCGCAGCGGAAGCGGAAACACGTAAAATATTACGTATTAAAATTTTCGTTCAAACCACAATTTCTACCAAGGATCATTCTACAAAATAAACTGTGAATATGTAATAGAGGAATAGATATACCTTTCGATTATGGATTGCATGAACCTCTGAAAGGATGACTGCAACGACCAAAATAGCTCGTCTCTATAGATAGTCTACACGAGCACTTCCACCTATATCCGGAGACTTGCTAGATCTTAATCACCAATAACCAAAACTCTAAGCTTTGGTTTTAAGATTATTAATTGGACTTAATATTATTTTCTTTCGTTGATAGCTTTTGAATTAGTTAGCAAAACCAGAATACAACTGCATGTGTTTTTCTTTTCATACAGAGAGAAAGAAGCGCACACACACGTTATCAATCTGTTTTCTAATAATTGTGATTACACTTCGGGTATCGAACAAAAGCCACCTTTCATCTCTTTCAAGATGTATATATATATATATCTATATATATATATATATAGATATATATATATATATATATATATTTATTTATTGTCCAATAACTTCCATCGTGCATTATTAAATAAATCCAAAAAAACATATCTCCATTAACGATTTATTTAATCTATCTCTTTCATGCATAGTGTATCATGCTACACTTTGTTTTCTTTTGTGGAAAACAAAAACACCAGCCAACTCATGCAGCCATTCACCAACCCAATATTTTAGCATGAAAGAAAACAGTACCAACAGTCGACCAGCCCATACTTTTTGAAGATATGCAAACAACTAAATCTTTCAATCACACTTTCTATTGTTTGTATATGCATAAGACGGGTTTTCATAAACTGGTTAAATAAACATAGTCCAATTTAATCTATCCTCATTTGGTGATTATAAATATGTATATACCAAATATATACATATAACCGGATATCTAAGTGCTCAATGTGTATGACCCTATAGGCCCATGCATCATTAGCAGTAATACCGATTTGCTTGTGTTGGTGGGCATATTCCAACGGTTCCTTCAAGCGCCGAAAACCAAGGAAACCGAGACCCTGAAAAGGCTGCTGTTATACTGCACGGAAACACACAGGGTAATCGCAAGTTACCGAATTGGAGGATTGTAATCAATGGTAAGCTATTATGACTACTACCTATACTTAACCATCTATTATGAAAATTTTCCTCTCATTATTGCATAAATGCCAAAATTAAACCTGCATATACATAGAAAAATGATAACAAAATGTAGTTAGTACTTATATAGTTATATAGTGATCAAAGAAGTCAGGAACATGAGACCATGCAACTACGCAAGTAAGAACCTTGAAATCACATGTTACATTGAGCTTAAATAAACTGAAAATTCATGCCTTTGTTCTTTAGGAAATGCTAGCTAACTGCTTTGCAATTTAGCACCATGGCAAAGTACGGAGTATTTGGCTTTGCACAAAACAATATATGATGATCTAAATAGAAACAAAACTTGATGTTCACAAGTAAACTATTTCATACAAGTGAAATAACCTAATTTAAAGTTGTCATAGACATAAAGATCGGTAAACATGCTCATTAGTAAAGCTTTTGTTGACATGAAACGGACCTTAAGACTTAATATAGACTTCTACTGTATATCAGCCACAAACAATATACATTCATAATACTTTTAAGAAATAGAAAAAACAATATGCATGAAGGTACAGATACACTAGCCTTTTGATATCATAAGCAATCTGGGAGTGATAATAAGAGATGCATTACTCATACATATTACAAACATATGAACTTCGAGACTTGCAATCCTTCCAAATGCCAACCTAATGTTGGAAAAAGTTCCTAGTCACAAATGCTAAAACCAAGTGAACTACTCAATAGTAAACATGAATCTAAATCGAATCCAATTTATCTAAAAAGTCAGTTCAAATTGACAATAGATGTTGATAGGATCTAGTGCCTTATTTCCGGTTAGTTGTCTACTTCTACTCTACTATGAAGTTTTAGTTTAGAACTCGTATTTGGCAATATTATTATCAATCTCTACCTCTGAATATTAACTGCAAGCAAGCTACTTAATCAAAAAATTAAACGGATATACAAGGCGTATTACCAATGGCAAAGTTGGTGATATATTGAGGAACCTTGAAGTCTTCGGCTGCAAATTTAGGAAAAATAGTTACTCTAATAGAACATGTTATAAACAAGTTGTTAATACTTGTGATTACTAGACAACATAATTATAGTAATAACATGATTGATACCATTTCACTCTCGCTCTTTAACCCTGTCAGGCAAGCATTTTTTAGGGACCCCAAAATAACAGCATTCCCTGCAAAATCAACATAAAAACAATGAATCATACACTTATAGATGTAGAATAAATTATGCCTCTTTCTAGCCACACAAATATTAAAAATAAACCCAAAAAGGCAGTCGTTTCCCTAACGCATTCCAACAAGAAGTCAAAGATTACAACTTTCTAGCGTTAACTGCTTAATCCATAGAATAGAATTAAGGAAAACAAATCAATTACACCATAAAATGTGTCAAGAACGAGGTAACCATAGAAATGAAACAAATTCAAACAAAATGATAAATAAAATCTTTCTATGTATCATAATTCTCCCTAACCGTCACCCAGTTTAATACAAACCGCAAATTTCGATTTGAAAATTCCAATTAAAAAGAAATCCCTAAAAAAGAAAGAGATATACATAAGAAAAAAAAATAAACTGTGTACCAAATGATGGATTAGTATCCCCAAAATAAACTGTGTACAGAAATTTCACATCCCGGACATACGAATGAATCCAGAAGAGTTTATATATGGGGAATTACAAATTAACTACTCCCTCCGTCCCAATTTAATTGTCCACGAACAGAACTACACGCAGTTGAAAATAAACACAATAATTATTACTTACTTTTTGCACAATGACATTCTTACCCCTAACCAATTAATTTGAACTTCCTTTCACTTTTGTAATTTAATTTTTAAAGTAGGGACAATATAGTAAAAAGAATCATGTTACCTTTCTATATTTGGTAATGGACAATAAATTTAGGACATCCCAAAATGGAAATAATGGACTATTAAACCGGGACGGAGGGAGTACATAGAAGTATTAAATTGTAGAAGATGCGATTAAAAAGTTTCACGCATAGTTTAAGAGGTAAAGGCATTTACGATTGTGGGAGGAATGGATGGAAAGAGCGAGAAGTGAAAATTAAGGCGGAGTGATTTTTGAATTTGGGGAAAATTAGAGCGGGACGTTTAGAAATGTTAAGGCGGTAACCACTAAAAAAAAGGTATTTAGTCTCGTACCCAAGTCGCTACATATTCGACCAAACTTCCACAAAGTTTAACATCGCTAGTTAAATTACCTCCATCACATATGTCACAATGTCCGAGCTGAAAGTCACGTAGATTAAGCTTTAACATTGTGGGCAGTGCGTTTCACTCGGATACCACTCAACAACTGTAACATTAAATTTAATACAGTATTACAAATTTAAAAATGTTTTTATGTAAGGTTAATAATGGTTTAATCCTTAAAGTTTCACTAATTTTTTTCATTTTAACCACTCAAAATTTTTTCTCATGATTTAATCCTCCAAGTTTCGATAGTTTAACCCTTTAAGTTTATCTTTCAAAAAGAATTTGATGGTTTAATCTACAAAGTTTATCTTTTATAATGATTTTGCCTTTTAAAAGTTTTCTAGTTTAATCATCAAACTTAATTCTTTAAAGGGTTAAACTAATAATTCTTTGCAAACTTCAGGAATTAAATCATGCAAACAAAAAAATTTGAATGGTTAAAACGAAAAAAAAAAAAGAAACATTTAGTATTAAACCATTATTAACCCAAATGTACATGCAATTAAAAAGTTAAAAACAGTTAAAAACTGTACTTTAAAGACAGTTAGTATTAGTATCATAAATTCATAATATTGTTTATTTATTATGTTTATAGAAAATGAGAGTCACTTGGTTCGTCTTAAATAACTTTACCACAAATCTGTCAAATATAAAATACCGTTAACACTAGTATTATCCTTTAGTTGTAGGATTACATCTAGTTCGCTAAAGATTGACATTAGCTTTTAAGTATTTTAATAGAACATCTATCATAGTCTCTTCTTTAATTCCTTGAAAATGCAACATTTAGTAAAGGGTGATGATCCTTACACCACCAAAATTATCCATACACCACTAACTATGCTTTACAGTGTTGTACAGTACAATACCATAAAGCATATTTAGTGGTGTATGGATAATATTTGATGGTGTAAGGATCACTCCCCTTTAGTAAAAGTGTTGCAATATCAATAAAAATTGTAACACTTAAAACACAGTGTCGCCTCTAAGCTTGTATAAATGCAACACTTTAATTAAAATGTTGCATTAGATTTTTAAGTGCAACTCTTCCTGGGAAAGTGTTGCCTTCTAACCAATGTCATATAAAACGCAACAGTTTTTAGAAGTGTTGCATCCAAAATGTTGCATTAGCTTCATTTTGTAGTAGTGTACTTAACCATCTATTAGCTCTCGTGAGCATTAGAAATATTACATTATCCTCCTCTAAGCTATCACAACTGAACTTATGTTACATATCATATAACAATGACAACTAAAATTATCAACATTGATTAATTTTATGTATTATAGATATCCATGTCTTCTGTGGAGTACCACTCCTCACCATGCCGTATGGCGTGGCAGAAGGCGGTTGGTTCGGTCTGGTGGCACTGGTGATGTTTGCTCTGTTCAGCCAGTTCACAGCTATTCTTCTTTGTTTGTCATATACAAGGGATCTGAATACATATCAGCGATATGGGGAGGTGGCGTATGGGAGATACGGTCACTACTTCGTTTCAGTAAGTTCTTCAAAATGAACAATATTAAGTTCATTTCAAATTACCTAGCCTATTGACTAATTTTTGGTATATTGATCATTTTCTTCTTGCAGGGAGTCGTCTACGTGTTGACATACGTAAGTATTTCACTTAGCTTGCATACTAAAAGTAGTAACAAAGTTGAAGCAATTAAGCAATTAAGCAACTTAGCAAATAAATCCAAGTAGTAACTCAAGTGTGGAAAAAACATTAAAATTATAACGCAAATAAGCAATCTCCAATATAGTAAATTAGTGATATCTAATGATTAATTAAAATTCAGCAACAACATCATTGCTTCGTTTCTTGAGCCATTAGTTGTGTTAGAGTAGTTTGATTGTGTTAGGAACGTACACTTAGGATACGGTTCGTATAGATGGTTCGATATTGGAATATTGGGCTGAATATTAAATAATGGACTTTAGAAAATCAGCCATCGGAGCTTAGTGATGGCGTCCGAAAGCGTCGGTGTCGTTGATGGTAACTAATCGGGCGCCAACAGGGGTTTTAAATTTATAATTAGCTGGGCTTAAATTATACGTACTACCTACTCTGGTTAGCAAGCGGTAAGTATGACCTAAGATCGTTCTATGAATCCAAACGTGTGGGTGATTAAAGCTGGTGCTTTCGGTAGGGAGGTATTTAGGATGGGACAAAGTAGGTAGGTTTGGGGGGTTTCTAAACTAAAGACTAATAATTAAAATGCAGGAATGTAAATTGCAGGAAATTAAAATACAGGAAAGCAGATAAAGATAAATATGTGATTGCTGAGACTTTGATAATTAATGTTTCAGGATGACAGAATAAATAGGCGCAATACTTAATATAATAATTAAACTATCAGGTGTAAACTCTAGAACCCTACCAATTAAATTTCCCATTCGCATGTCACTAGGAACTAGGTTATCGTGATTCTGATCGGAGCAATACGCAAACTTCCAATACTTATCTAGTTGAAAGATAAGCAACCTATCTTGGCTTGATACCGAGGTGCATGAATCAGTAGCGTATCGTCTCATAGGTCCGACCGTTCTTAACCCCTAAAACAGTTTACTATTCTATTAGCATGCAGATTAATAACTTCGTATTTTAGACCGTTGATTATGTAAGACTTAGTGTTTCAAGGATTCTAGGTCGCTAGGACTTTACTCTTATTCCTAAGCCTTGTTTTATGTATTAAAGCTTGGTTACTTCAACTTATGACTTAAGTTCTCCTTTTCAAACAGTTATACATCCCTGGATTATTCGCAGTTTATAAAAACGTGTTTCATATGCATACCATGCCTTTCAGTAATCGGACAGTGCACTTTGCAAGATAGTTCCACTGCTTCTTTCATCAAACATGCGGTCAAGAGTAATTGACGGTGAAAGTTACACTCTAAACTAACTAAATGTAAAGCAATGCAGAAATGTAAACCTAATATGTACAACGAGTGGGTTCACTGTGTCTTACTTGTTGCATGTCATGGGCACAGATAACTACTTACCATAATTAAGATTGATCAAGTCCTAACTACTAGGTTGCAGTAACGTGGATAACCAGAAAGGGTACTCCATAAATTAAACTCAAGTTCATAAAGTCTTAACAGTACAAAGGTTATTAATTCATATTTTATCTGAACGTGTTTTACGAACAGTACTTTATTGTGCATTAACTCTCGTAGGATATACCAGTTAGTTGTGAAGTTGTATCATCCTTTCGGAATTCCAACTATTAAACTAGAGCTGATTCCAGTGATGTAACTACCTTTAGTCGTTTATTGACTTCCATACATTTGTACTCCGCTTGAAGCGTTTCCAGTACTATATCAGATAAACAGTCGAATCGGGGCCGTCACATCACTTTACGATTGTCGTACATTAATCATATAATGTCATCCTTACTTATAATTATCTACATCATCAACAATCACAATAATAGACTACTCACAATTCATGGCAACAAATATATCACATACCAGGCAATAATACATTATTGAAATATGAAATAAAGCAAGTATGATAAAGGTTTTAGATATCACCTGGAAATAAATGCGTAGCAGCATATTATTATGATTGACAACTCGTTCACACGTACAAGGATAAATCTCCAACCCCTAACGTTCGATCTAGCCTCTATGTTAATCCGTAGATTAATTACAATAATCCTAGACTAAAATATAAGAGAATTTCTAGAGGTGAGAAAGTGGAAATGGAAGAGTGAGAGTATATGTATAAGTGTGGATTTGAGTGTGTGTTCAAATGAGAGCTAGGGGCTTCTATTTATAGGAGAAATTTGGCTCAAGTTATCATCTCAAGGCTCACATTAGCAAAAGGTGGAAAAGGTGGTGCACCGGGTACGAAAAAGGACGTAAAGGTGGTGCACCGGGTACCAAAAAGCATGTAAAGGCCTAGCACCGGGTACACGCAAGGATCAAAAAGCGAAAATGGGATGGGGGAGTGACGGCCAGAGGCGGCCTAGTGGTGGCCGGCGGTGGCTGGTGGTTGGCTGACGGCGGCTGGCTGCCACCCGCCCCGGTTCGTCGCGTGTTGCCTCATTTCTTGATTCGTGCATGTTTTCTTCGTTATACGTCCGTTTGCGTTGATTCTTTTTGATTTGGATTCGTAATTCAAAAAAGAAGACTTTGATGAAAAGATATCCCAAAAATATGTCTCCCATCTTTGGATGTCTCGTACGAATCGTTTGGATCTTCCGGCGTACGTAGAATCTTCATTCTTCGTCCGTTTTTATCGATTCTTTTTCTGTTGGATTCGTAATTTGAAAAAGAATATCTTGGATGATATGGATGTTGGTGATGGGCACTTTTGTCTTGAAATCTTGTTTTGGTGTCTTGACTCTTCAAACGTGTGTGGAATCTTCGTTTTTCGTCCGTTTTGCTTGATTTTCATCGTGCGACCTTGTTTTGACCATCTTTCCATAATACTATTGATTTGTACTGCTTTTGAGTTAAAATGCCAAGAATCGTTCCAGAATGAGAGAGATATCGGTAGTAAAAACGTGACTTTTTACGCGATATCAAGTATCCCACACTTAGAACTTTGCTTGTCCTCAAGCAAACTCATTCATAAAAAGCTTTTGGAAGGATTCTAATTGCATTAGTTTTTAGAGATACTATTTCGAAAGAACATAAGATTACAGTTATGAAAAAGCTTTTACTAGAAACTAAGGGTTTGTAGAATTTGATACCTTCTTCGAGCAACTTATATGATGATCATGACTAGGCAATCCTTACAAGTGGGTCACTCAAGTCACTCAGGTATTTAGGGTTTCCTACTTACTAGTGTCAATCACTCAGACAGCCAATCATGTCGCATTCTCGTCATAGGCTTGATCAAGAATCAAATCTCCATCACTTTTGATGAGAACGATACTAACCTCTCGGGATATCTTGGAAAGGAATCGGTTGCTTGGTTTTGAAGAAGGTGTGCGATGAGGGGTGTGATGGGTTTTTCCATGTATTTTCTCGAAACTGGGGTGCTTTTCTTGAGAGAGTCTCTTTTGAAATTTCTTAGATTTTGGAAAGACTTTGTAGCCCTTTCCGTTGGATTTTTCTTTCTTTTCTTGGCCCTTTTCTTGGTCGTGTCGGCATAATTCTTTTCTTTCTTTCTTTTTCCTTTGTTTCCTTTTCTTCTATTATGCCGACCTCTCTAATATATATATGGCCTTGAAGGTTTCTCAATGGTATTGGGTTGTGATGGCTTTTCTCGCAAAAGTCTCAAGAAATTGAGAGTGTCTTTGAAAATTTGTTGGACGATGAAACTTCTGTAGGTTCGGGATGAATAATAGGAGATTTTGGTTGGGTGTGAAGAGTGAATGTTGAGTGGGTGGATGTTTGGTGGTGTAAGGGTGTTTGGATTCCTTAGAAGTTATCAAGATATGTTGTATCTATGCCACGTATGGCACTCATTGGTGTGATCTCAAATGCATTGCAAGAGCATGTTCTAATTCAAATGCGTACATCGGCGCACACATGAAACGAAAGTGAAGCATTGTAAAGATGAATGCTAATTATGGGCTCAATCCTCACGAATCGAATGTTTTGGTCAATGTGTGTCTGGCCATGTGTTGCCCTTTTCGTCCGTATCTTATTCTAAAATAGTTTTGTTTCTTTGTTAAAACTCGTTTCTTGCTGTAATTTCTAGTTTTGAAATATAGGATTCCTAAAGAATAATGTTTTTGAATCCGAAAATTTTTGAAAATTTCTCCATTTTTAGACTTTTAATGAAAATTTTGTTTGACTTACGGAAAAGAGGTAAAACTTGCGGTTGAAGGCCGTATATCCCACACTTAGAGGAACATTGTCCCTAATATTCGAATCCATCTGTTGAGTACCTCTTGTTGAAGTATCCCACACTTAGAGATTCTACTTATTCTCTGATTGTTTCTTAAGTGTAGTGTGGTTTTTAGGATCCCACACTTAGTTTTTGGAATATCGGATGAGATAATCAATGCATTAAACGGATAGAGGGTCTTGGAACGGTGTACCGATTTTGTTGTGCACGTTGTCGGCTACTCGTTAGAAGTCTGCTGGTTCACGGTTTGTATCTTACGTCTCCTAGCGTTCTTCATGGCGAGGTCAACAGTTTTCTTTGCTTTGGTCTTCTATAAATAGTGTTTGAATCAAACATGCCACTCAATCAATCAAATAATAGCTGCTAATAAGAAAAGTAAAGTGATAACATAATAAAGTAGTAACTAGATAGAGGTGACGTCTATGCATCCAAAGTACATCAAATACACACAGTAATATTAAAGTCTTGATAGAAAATAGAAAGAAGTCAGAAAGCGGAGCAATCTATTGCTCCGCTGGTGGTGATACTGATGCTGAAGATACTATAGGTCCAGGAGATGTCTCATCTGATGAAGAATCATCGTGCTGATAGTGGGTGCCTTCGTCTGACGCATCTCGATCAGCCTCTGCATCTGGTGTAACTGTAGTGAATACTCCATGCTGTATCAAATGATCAACAAATTCCCCTGCAGGCATGTCAAAGCTGTGTAGTGGGATCTCGGGTGTCCTCTGCTGAGAGTGTCCTCTGAATAAATCAGTCTGTCTATGAGAGGATACTGGATCAATTGGTGCAGCTACAGGGCTGACACTCCTAAAAATCCTATGACTCTGAGCAATGGTGGCCCGCGTGGAGACTCTGGATATCCTGCTGCTTCTCGAAGTATGCCCCCGGACTGAACCAACAGTTGAGGGAACATGCTGTATCGGAGTAGGAACATGTGCTGGTGGTGCTCATCGCCTAGGTGGAACTGTGTGAGGTGGTAAACCATGGCCATGGTCATGAACTGGATGTCGGTGAGGTGCTGGAGTAGGAGCTGCAGGGGTATATAAGTGTGGTGGCGCTCGGCCCAATCCACACGGTATGTCTGGAATTGGGCTCACTGGCATCCCTGCGATCTGCTGCCTCATAGCTCTATAGCATCTGACCTGCATCTGCATCAGCCAGTTCCAGTAATCGGGCCCCGGAGGTGTCCCGTAATGGTATATGTAAGCCGGTATCTGAGCTCTAGGAGCCGAGATAGAAGGTCCTGGCCTAGTAGGCTGTGGCGGTGCAACTGGGTTATCATAATCATCCACATCCTCATCCTGATCTGACTCTGAATCACTGGCTTCTTTAGGTTGTTTCCTCTTCTTTGCTTCCCTAGGTGGAACTAGTCCTGCTACCAATGTGTCAATACTATCAGGGTCTGATGATCGTGCCCTGATGTAAACAGTGCCATCTCTCAGAATCCGAAGAACTACCATACTTCTCAGAAAATCGTAGTCTATCGGCTGGGCACTCCATTCTGGCAGGCTCTTGAATCTCTCTACCTCTGTCGTCCTAATCAATCCCATTTTTTGAATTAACCTTGTAATCACTGGGCCCATGAATGATCTTCTTGCACCAAAGTCTTTTTCTTCCAAAATCCGTTGTGCAACTAGATGGGCAACCTGAATGTTCCTCCTCTCGAGGATACATGTCATCATGACAACATCAAAATCAGAGACTCGACCATTAGTTGTATGCTTCCCATCAAGCGAACAAGCCAGTAGCTTGCGCAAAATCTGCAGAACTGGGTCTGTGAGCTGGGTAGCTTTAATACCCCAGAAATACGGCTTTGGTGACCAATGACTCCATGCCTCTGCGGTAGTAATCGTGAGGGAAATAGTGGTGACTCCACTAGTAAACAGAGGTGAATCAATCTCTTCTGAAGTATAGAGATCTAGGTGACGTGCAAACCGAGCTTATGACAAGGTGAATAAGCTCCCCATATACCTAAATGTGATCACCCCTTCTCCAACTTTACTCCCTGGCTCAAACGTATAGGTGGTCATGAACTCGGTGATCATTTCCATATACACCGGCTCGTCAATGCTGAACAGTCTTTTGAAAGACTCAAACTGCTGACCCTCTACTGAGTAACTGAGTAGACTCTCTAATCTCTGCCTAAATCCCAATGTCTGCAGCTTTTCCCAATCTATATATCTAAAACGGCCAAATGGTTTATCTCTACATATTCGTGCCATCTGGTTGTATGTTGGTGTTGCACTAAGATAGGCAAGAGATCCTGTAAGTGGACGTGCTGGGTTTAGCTTTTTCTTCTTCGGCGACATAGTACCTGAGAACATAAGAGATTTAAAGTAATAGTTTCTTAAGAAAGAGAAAATTTAAAGCGCTTCTCGAAATTTCTAATGGAAAATTCGAAACGAGGGCCTTAAATTCTTGACAGTCCAAAGACTACAGTAAATATCAAATGTCCCCAAGTGACTAATAATCAGTTTTAACAATACTAAGGCAATCATTAATGTGAGAAAATATAGTCATGGAATGGCGGTAAACTTATTGTGAAGTAATGTCGTTTACAAAGTTTGGTGTTAGCCAAGTTTGAAACGTCATTATTTCACAATTTATAGTCACATGGTAGGTTTTTGACTTTTTAAAAGTCCAAATTGAAGTAAGGTTTTTGAATAAAAATTGCAATTGATTTGTTTTAAAAATGCAATACTTCAAGTTGACTTTTTAGGTCAAAGGTTACTCCAAATGATAATTTTAAGTTTCCGCATGCCACAATTATAACCTATACATGTAAACATGATTTTAGATATTTCCTAATTGGTAAATTAACAAGCTAAGTCATGCATAAAGAGTTATGTCACCCATGTGTTTGGTTTTATTCAAGACTTTTTGTTTTCACAATAATGATTCTCTAGTTATATTGCCTAGTTTGACTAGTCAAGCTTAATACAAGTATCCTAGTAAGCAAGAGTTGTCAAGTAATCTTAATTTACTATCCTATTCATGCATGCTAGTTAACTTTTTGTTGACTTTCAAAAGTCAAACTTGCTAATCCTAATTTATCCGCATTGTGCAATTAACATAGAGCAATCATTCAAAACACCACAATTACTTAAATATTTAACAACTAACACTTAATCAAGCAAAATTCTAAACTTAATCAATAGGTCAAAGTACATCTTTTTGAAAGAGTCAAACTAGTGTGAATTAGCATGGGTAAGTGGTAGTAACATGTAGTTCCTAAGCATCTAACCAAGAGAAGTCCTAATTCCTAGTTACTAACTTAGCCAACTTCATAGAATAAGATATTTTAAGTTCAAAGTAGGTTTCTTATGATCATACCTTAGTTTTAGTGAAGAAAACTTAAAAACGATCGTACAACCGTGAAGAAGATGCAACAAGGAGCTCAAAAGGACACAAGATCACATGTTTTGGTGGAGATTTGATGGTGGTTTCATGGTGGTGATGGGTTGGCCGGTTTGTGGGAGAGGAAGGAAGGAGAAGAAAAAAATTTTCTTTTGTTTTTGAATTATGGGAGATCATATGGAAGGTTGGTGGTCCATGAGAATATTTGTCATACTCCTACGTACTTTATTCCTTACATATGGTCCCTAATGCACTTATAAGACTAATCCCCTAGATTAAATTCTAATGTCTTGTTAAAAGTAGCAATGAATCTTAAGTGTACTTATGGTAACTAGTTACTTGATTGTTTCTAGTTGCGTTATAAATAATTTTAAGAAACGCGCAAATTTTAACGGGACAGTTACAATCAACCTAAAATATTAAACTTAAGTTATTTTTGGTGTTTAAAAATTATTTGTCTGTCGCGGACTTGCTGAATGTACATATTTCGGCTTAAAGCTTAATGTTGTACGTTCTTTCCGTCGCGCACGCGTTTTCAGGCAAAGAATTTTAAAAACGTTTCTGTTTTTTTTTTAAAGGAAGCTTTCAAAAATTTATTATATTATTATGTTTATACTAAAATATGCTCATTTAAAGTCGCGAGCCTTGACCTTTTTCAGAAAGAATTGTTTTAAGATTCGTTCCGATCCCTCCATAGGGAAAGGGTCGAGATTTGCTCCCTTAAGCGAACGTTGTTTGGCACAAAACGTTTTGAAAGTTCCCAAATGACATTGTAAACTAAATAATGATGATTCTCTAATCCCCCTAGGATCTCTCGTTCCTCGTACCCTAAATTGACGAGATCATCAATCAACTTATTATACGCTTTCCTTATCTTCTTGGGATTTGACAAACCGTCACATGCTCCTTGGTCTTTGTAATTCAGATCGTGAGTGAGTTTATTCATGATTTCTACAAACGCATTCTCTTCCTGTGAATCAGGTTCTCCGGTTGTAGACTTAACTGCCCTACAGAGTTCACTGATTTTGGCTTTTGTGCAAAAGTGAAGGGGAGTTGATATTTCCAACAATAAATTTGATAAATCCACCAAAAAGGTGCATTAACAGGTTGTACAGTACAACCTGTTAATGCACCTTTTTGGTGGATTTATCAAATTTATTGTTGGATTTATCATTTGCCATTTGGTAAAGGCAAAGATTCGAGTAAGCTTGACGCGAAGGTCTCTTCTTTTTTCGAAGAAAACTGTGTCGATTCTTTCCTTGGTG
Source organism: Helichrysum umbraculigerum (assembly GCA_949592205.1). NCBI lineage: Eukaryota > Viridiplantae > Streptophyta > Magnoliopsida > Asterales > Asteraceae > Helichrysum > Helichrysum umbraculigerum. The sequence continues at coordinate 72,603,859 of CATIUR010000003.1, forward strand.
GAATCAGGAAAAACGTCTCGTAATTTGGAGATCAAGTAAGAGGTGGGGTCAACAAAGAATGGAATTTTACCAGAAATAACGATGGGGATCATCGGATCTTGTTCTATCCAGAACTCAAGTTTGTTGATCATTGCGGCGATATTGTGATTGATTAATATCATAGATATTGGGAGATAATCCATGTCGGCAAATGATTTAAAGAGTAGATCTAAATCTGCTACAAACTTTAGTTCTTGGACTCTGAAATTTGTGGAAGGGTTTTCGCATTCTTGACTTGACAGGCGAAGCAGGAGTTCTACTTGTTTCTCTAATTCGGCAATCGTTTCTCGTTGTTTGTAAGAAAACGGGAGGTCGGCATAGGTTAATTGCCTGACGAATGCCTTATAGACGTCTACCCTACGGGAAGGATTGAAAGAAGCACCGATGTGGCGTTCTTCAAAACAAGGTTGTTCTGACTTGACTGATGGAACCTTATCCACCACTCGATAAATGGTGTATTTGGGTTCGTGTGACAGGAATGGAAAGATGCCGTCATTACGAGAATCAGACGTGGTTTGGGTATACACTGACATTTCAGGAATGAGGACGATTGAATCACGTAATCTCGAAGGTTTAACTTCATAATCATCTTTTGGAAGATAATCGAAGCGGACAGAATGTGGCAAATTAGGCGAATGCAAAGTTGGAGAGTGATCTTCTGGAGATGATGTAAGGTCAGGTAACTGATCTGTGTCATCAAAGTCCAGGCAATGTTTTGAAATGAAAGGTGGGATCCTAAATTCTTCTAGGGTAGCGTACAATTCGTCCCAAGAAGTGGGTTTTTGATATGTCATGTTTAAACTAATATTATCCTAATACTAAATTAACAGTAAAATAATAATTAATACTAAATTACTTAAATTAACTTTCGAAAGATATCTGAGAAGATTTCAATCGGAAGGATCTCCTAAATACTGCTACTTAAGGCGGCTCTGAATCGTACGTTTGTGAGTCCCCAGCAGAGGCGCCAAAAACTTGATGGCGCCCGAAAGTGTCGGTGTCGTTGATGGTAACTAATCGGGCGCCAACAGGGGTTTTAAATTTATAATTAGCTGGGCTTAAATTATATGTACTACCTACTCTGGTTAGCAAGCGGTAAGTATGACCTAAGATCGTTCAATGAATCTAAACGTGTGGGTGATTAAAGCTGGTGCTTTCGGTAGGGAGGTATTTAGGTTGGGACAAAGTAGGTAGGTTTGGGGGGTTTCTAAACTAAAGACTAATAATTAAAATGCAGAAATGTAAATTGCACGAAATTAAAATACAGAAAAGCAGATAAAGATAAATATGTGATTGCTGAGACTTTGATAATTAATGTTTCAGGATGACAGAATAAATAGGGGCAATACTTAATATAATAATTAAACTATCAGGTGTAAACTCTAGAACCCTACCAATTAAATTTCCCATTCGCATGTCACTAGGAACTAGGTTATCGTGATTCTGATCGGAGCAATAAGCAAACTTCCAATACTTATCTAGTTGAAAGATAAGCAACCTATCTTGGCTTGCTACCGAGGTACATGAATCAGTAGCGTATCGTCTCATAGGTCCGACCGTTCTTAACCCCTAAAACAGTTTACTATTCTATTAGCATGCAGATTAATAACTTCGTATGTTTAGACCGTTGATTATGTAAGACTTAGTGTTTCAAGGATTCTAGGTCGCTAGGACTTTACTCTTATTCCTAAGCCTTGTTTTATGTATTAAAGCTTGGTTACTTCAACTTATGACTTAAGTTCTCCTTTTCAAACAGTTATACATCCCTGGATTATTCGCAGTTTATAAAAACGTGTTTCATATGCAGACCATGCCTTTCAGTAATCGGACAGTGCACTTTGCAAGATAGTTCCACTGCTTCTTTCATCAAACATGCGGTCAAGAGTAATTGACGGTGAAAGTGACACTCTAAACTAACTAAATGTAAAGCAATGCAGAAATGTAAACCTAATATGTACAACGAGTGGGTTAACTGTGTCTTACTTGTTGCATGTCATGGGCACAGATAACTACTTACCATAATTAAGATTGATCAAGTCCTAACTACTAGGTTGCAGTAACGTGGATAACCAGAAAGGGTACTCCATAAATTAAACTCAAGTTCATAAAGTCTTAACAGTACAAAGGTTATTAATTCCTATTTTATCAGAACGTGTTTTACGAACATTACTTTATTGTGCATTGACTCTTGTAGTATATACCAGTTAGTTGTGAAGTTGTATTATCCTTTCGGAATTCCAACTATTAAACCAGAGCTGATTCCAGTGATGTAACTACCTTTAGTCGTTTATTGACTTCCATACATTTGTACTCCGCTTGAAGCGTTTCCAGTACTATATCAGATAAACAGTCGAATCGGGGCCATCACATCACTTTACGATTGTCGTACATTAATCATATAATGTCATCCTTACTTATAATTATCTACATCATCAACAATCACAATAATAGACTACTCGCGATTCATGGCAACAAATATATCACATACCAGGCAATAACACATGATTGAAATATGAAATAAAGCAAGTATGATAAAGGTTTTAGATATCACCCGGAAATAAATGCGTAGCAGCGTATTATTATGATTGACAACTCGTTCACACGTACAAGGATAAATCTCCAACCCCTAACGTTCGTTCTAGCCTCTATGTTAATCCGTAGATTAATTACAATAATCCTAGACTAAAATATAAGAGAATTTCTAGAGTGAGAAAGTGGAAATGGAAGAGTGAGAGTATCTGTATGAGTGTGTATTTGAGTGTGTGTTCAAATGAGAGCTAGGGGCTGCTATTTATAGGAGAAATTTGGCTCAAGTTAGCATCCCAAGGCTCACATTAGCAAAAGGTGGAAAAGGTGGTGCACCGGGTACGAAAAAGGGCATAAAGGTGGTGCATCGGGTACCGAAAAGCATGTAAAGGCCTAGCACCTGGTACACGCAAGGACCAAAAAGAGGAAACGGGATGGGGGAGTGACAGACGGAGGCGGCCTAGTGGTGGCCGGCGGCGGCTGGTGGTTGGCCGGCGGCGGCTGGCTGCCACCCGCCCCGGTTCGTCGCCTGTTACCTCGTTTCTCGATTCGTGCGTATTTTCTTCGTTATACGTCCGTTTGCGTTGATTCTTTTTGTGTTGTATTCGTAATTAAAAAATGAAGACTTTGATGAAAAGATATCCCAAAAATATGTCTCCCATCTTTGGATGTCTCGTACGAATCGTTTGGATCTTCCGGCGTACGTAGAATCTTCATTCTTCGTCCATTTTTGTCGATTCTTTTTCTGTTGGATTCGTAATTTGAAAACGAACATCTTGGATAAGATGGATGTTGGTAATGGGAACTTTTGTCTTGAAATCTTGTTTTGGTGTCTTAAATTTTCAAACGTGTGTGGAATCTTCGTTTTTCGTTCGTTTTGCTTGATTTTCATCGTGCGACCTTGTTTTGACCTTCTTGACATAATACTATTGATTTGTACTGCTTTTGAGTTAAAATGCCAAGAATCTTTCCAGAATGAGAGAGATATCGGTAGTAAAAACGTGATTTTTTACGCGATATCACTTAGTAAAAATTGGCAGTACAAAAATTAGCCAAATTACTTGTTGTAAACCCACTAATTACACAAGGCACCTAAGTCAAAGTCTTCTAATACAATGAAGTTAGTTTTGCTTTCATATTGATCTCATTACATGCTTCATGTGTGGAGTCAACCACGATTGTACGGGATCTTTTGAAACACTTTATTTCAAGAGATATGTTGAAGGAAACAGACCTGCACTTTCTTATAACAGCTGTGGTAGTTTTGATAATGATTTCCCTAGTTTCGTACTGACATATGAGAGAATCGATCCATGGTTTACAGGTTAGTTTTGAATATACTGATTAAAATAAATTATAGTGATCTTTTAAAGTATAACCAACTTTTTTGTTTGCAACAGGAATCGGGGTGTTGCTTACTGTTATAGTAGTAGCTCAGCTACAGTATTTGTGGCTGTGGGGCGACGTTAAACTTGAAGCGGACAGAACATATTTCAAATCTTCCACATTCCCAATGGCTGTGGGGTTCTTCACATATTGTTTTGCGGGGCACCCATACATTCCGGAACTCTGTTCAACCCTCCGCAATGCACAGCAGCAGTATCCTCTCGTTCTCAGCTATATAATGTAAGAACACAGCCTGCTTCGCATTTTTTTTTCAATCAATTGTAGAGTTTTTAAACCTGTTGGTTGATCTTTTAAAGCTCCAAACGGATGCACTATATATGCATACTATATTGATTATTGTTAATATTATTATTATTTTTAATTATTATCACACCAAACGTGGCACTTCTATGGATGGCCCAAATTGTTTCACTAAGTGGATAAATACAAGTTTTAATTTTGTAGTTACTTAATCAAGTATAAAATATTAAAATGAATATATAAATTCAAGGCCGTCTCTGAATTTTTAGAGGCCCTAGACAAAGTGTCGTGTTATGGAAATGAGACTCTATAACTAGATATCAAGTAAGATAAATGTTCGATGAAATTCATTCTCAACGATCCGATTTTCAAATAATTTATTTATATCTCTGATACATATTTATTTATCTGATACTTATTCTCTCAAATTCTAATTGTTAGTTATTAACTCTTTAAGTCGACCTCTAACTTCTCAATATAAGTTTTCAACTTTGGACCTTTCAGTCGACCTATATATTTGTTTAAATATATATTTAGTCTAAATCTAGTTACTAACAAAGATCTTTTAGTTAAAAATAAAAAAGGTGTCAATCTCTTATGTAATCATCATATATTACACATATCATATTATTTAAGAAAAAATTGGAGGCCCTCGAAATTTAGAGGCCCTGAACGGTCGACCACCTCGCCCACCCTCAAAGACGGTCCTGTATAATTTCTTAGTAATAATTATAACTATAGATATAGATACATCTTTGAAAATGAAAACCTCTACTATTATCTGTTTGTTATGTGCAGCTTCCTCCCAACAATGCTTATATACTTGGTGACCGCAATAGCTGGATATGCTTTATTTGGCAATGGTGTGGATCCAAACTTTATCTTGAGTCTCCCGAAAAACTTGGCTATATCCAAAATTGCTTTGATGATTACGGTATGTAAATGACATTTATATATATAACAAGGTAAGTTGTTGATTAATATGACAAAAGAAACGTCATACTTGTATCTGTCTTTTGCAGGTAGTTCACCAGCTGATCAGATATGTTTTGGCATTATGGCCGTTGGTCATAAGATGGGACCAAAGTATTACAAGTATGAAGCTTGGATATTGGGGAAATCTTGGTGCGAGATTTGTCATGAGGTTGATACTTGTGATGTTTAGTATCCCTTTAGCACTCATAGTGCCTCTATTTGGTAAGCAGAAGCATTATTCCTTTAGTTTAATCTGTGTTCAACAAAGTTCATGGCAGTATCATGACAATTCTTTTAATATAGTAGTATGGGAATTTATGCAGATTAACTAAACCAATAAAATAGTGAAATAGTAGTATGTTAGACTTCTAGTAAGCTGCTATATGCAAAAAGAAACAATTACGGTCAAAGTGACACATATTTTTAGGACTACATCTCCCCTTAATCAATCACTTAGTTTGGGATACAAATTAATTGCGGTCGATCATAGTCCAGTTTATACATAACGTAAGTTTTTCTTTCATGTTTTTTCATTGCAACGGGTTGCTACTTAATTCTTTCTTTTAATTTATACAGGTCCTCTAATGGCATTCCTGGGATCCTTACTGTTGGTATATATGTACACGACTTAAGCATGTCCGGAAATTAATGAGCCAATGGGGGGCGCGCACTTAATCATTTAGACACGATTAATTAATTAATAATGTATTAATTATTATACACATTTAATATAAACTAAACTTGAGGGACTTAAATGTTAAGTGAGTGAAACTTGTATTGGGTTTTGAATTGGGTTGCGTTTTATATGGGCCAATTTTTAGGTATCCATATACAACTCAATAACCTAATTAAAACCTATAAATACAAAGCCTAAGTTAGGGTTATTGGTATCCTAAATATACCTACAATACCCTAATAATAAAACCCCTCTTATCTCTCCCTTTTGTGTGAGCCGTCGCCAAAAACAAAACCAAAAGGATTTCCTTTGGTTTGACTTTTTCAATTAAAGAGAGAAGCAAAAGTAAGAGAGATATTAAGTTTATTATGTGTAGTTCGACTAGCATCGTTATTGTGTTGTGAAGGTGGTGTGCGTGCAACCCTAGAGGGTTTTACCATTAGTGAAACCTATTCGTTTTACTAAACGATTATTTGGAGCTAGCTAAAAGGTACACGTTTTCTATCTTAACTAATTATTAATACGTGTTTATACGCTTCCGTAATTGTGTGACAATCTGTATATTTATTTGCTATATTCTAACAGTGGTATCAGAGCCACACTTATTGTTGTAATTAGTTAGATATGTTAAACATCAAAGTTGTGGGGGTGATGTCTTGTTGGTTCGACTATCACAAGAAAAAAAAAATATTTTTAGTTGGTGATGGGGAACAAAGTCGACGAACATGAAAATTAACTAAATTAATTAGTTCTCTTTGTGTTTTTACGTCAAAAAAAGGTCAAACACCCACTTAGGGGTTTTTCTTTTTTCGTCGTCCGGAAAACAGAAAGCCAACAAGTGATATGTTTATATATATATTAAAATATATATAAACCTTTTATGATTAAATAATAACTAATAATCTCAAATTTGGTTTTTGTTCATACAAAGAAACTTTTATGAAAGAAGGTTGTTTTCTTTGTATTAATTAAAATTTATAGTTAAATTGTTAAACTTTTTAATCCCATAGCAAAATTGATGTTTAACAAGAATAATAACGTATTTAATGTAAATTGCTTTGTTATTATTAGTGTACTTTTAATTAGCTAAATAAAGGGTATCCATGAAATTCATGCATAATCTGTCATGGATATCACTTTTTCATAATATGCTAGTTAAAATTAATTGTTAATAGTAATGATTATGTGTTACTTGTTTAAAATTGTTTAACTGACAAGTTGTCCCTAGTTTGCCATGCTTTAGGGTTCCACTCACCAAAAGTTGCATGAAAATTAATTGTTAATTGTTTAATAGTTTTAGTAGTTTAAATTACACATACTAATACATAGTGGTCATAGGATCAATGCCCCTTAAGCTAGTCGATTAGTTTAGTTTAATTTTTTTTTTGCCAATTGTTGACTTGTGACGTAAAAATTGTTTTTAGAAAATAAAATTAAACTTGACTAAATGACTATTAAACAATAGATAAATGAATTTATTTAATGATAAAAACAAGACAAGTCTAAAGGAAACCTGGGAATTTTCTTTTGCCTTTTGACCCGTCACCTTGTTTGTGTGTATCGAGAACCACAATCCCAAAAAAAACACAAACCTGATTTCTTTTCTTTTGTCTTTGAAACAAACAAGAACACACAGTGTTCCTCTCCCCTTTTTCTCGCACCAACAAGAACACAAGAATGTTCTTCTTCTTCTTCTTCCCTCGCGACTGCCGGTATTTTCTTCCGGTTAACCGTCGGCATTATGAATGTTGTTCCTTTTCCGGTTGTCTTCTCCGGTCTTTCTGTTATGAATCTATTAAATCGATGAACGGCGATGGTCTGATTCCTGTTTCTTATACGGCGACAAATACGGCTGTAACACCCCCAAATTCGTTGATTTTGTTTACCGGAAGCTTTTTAGTTAAGTACGGGGGTGCCACAATAACGATGTACATGCATACATATCAGAGCTTATGATTACAACAGAACACATATATATAGATGCCAAAAGTAATAATTACATCGTTTTACGATTACTCGAATCGTACAAGTACAAAAGTAGTTGAGTTTTACAAAAGTAGATTTCGTAAATATGACTAAAAACCGATTAGTTATATAAAAGAAATCCATTTGTCAAAAGTTGGCATCCTAAAGCTTCACGGGTCGCCTAAGTTCTATATGTGCAGGCGGTTCTTACGTGCGCAGCTAATTCCATGAAAAACATAGTAAATGTCAACAACGAGGTTGAGTGAATTCACAGGTTTTACGTTTACAATAATAGTTGGTAGTTCGAAATGTTTCACCAAATAGTTATCGTCATTACGATCAGGTAAGGTTTTGTGGAATGTTATCCAAGGAATGCAGTTTACAGTTTAAGTGGGATGTTACCCAAAATACGGTTTAAGTTTCGTAGGAAAGCAGTATCCTATTAAGTTACCCAAGAAGTAGGAATTTAAATTGTTTGTCCAAGAAGTAGTGTTTAAAAATGTTTGCCCAAGATGTAGGGACTTTCCAAGTGTGCCCAAGAAGTAGGGACTAAATCGTTTGTCCAAGAAGTAGGACCCATCAGTATCTGCCCAAGAAGTAGGGACTTCTATGTATGTGCCCAAGACGTAGGGACTTGTATAAGTTGTGTCCAAGAAGTAGGACTGGCATCCAAGACGTAGGACCCATCTGCTCAAGAAGTAGAGCCTTCATCCAAGAAGTAGGATGGCACCTTGCCCAAGAAGTAGGGACTTTCTGTTTGCCCAAGACGTAGGGACTTTCTGTGCGTGTGCCCAAGACGTAGGGAATTTCTGTATGGGTGCCCAAGACGTAGGGACTTTCTGTGTGTGTGTGCCCAAGAAGTAGGGACTTTTCAAATACGTTTATGAAAATGTTGTTTCATAAAAACCAGTTTGTAAAAGCGTGTGTGGCTGGTCGTTCTCCAGTGTATTCCCAATTCCAGTTTCGTATGAAATCCCATTTCATAATTAACAGTTATAATCGTTTGACCGCAGTCATAAATAGTTAGCACAATTTATATCACAACAGTTATATAAAAGTTTGCTCACGTAGCAAAAGCATTGATTATGTTTTTCACCCCTGTTCAAAAGCAGTTAAAACAGTAAAAGTAGGGGCTGTGAACTCACCTGTTGAATTGAGTAAAGTGCGAGTGCTAGCAAAGCCTAAAACCCAAGTCTAGTCCGAAATCTCCTAACGTCCTAAACGCATGAGATTTAATAAGTACGTGGATGTCTAAGTCGACCATCCACGTCAGTGTTCATACAACTAAGTTATGTCCAAAGTGTTGGTTTATACGTTTGTGTTTTGGAAAATATGTACGGCTCGTTGGTGAGTTTTCGTAATAATAATTCAAAGTATTATTATTATATTTATCGTATTGTATACTACCCAAAATATATGTGTTTCATGTGCGAGTTATATCATAAAGGTTTGGTTCTTGAAGATGTTTAATGATTAGCGTGAAAGTATCCTTAAATTTATAGTTATTTTATCCGAAAGTATACATATATATATTTTTGTACATATGTCCGAATGTGTCAAAATTCATCGTTTAAGATCAAAAATGCACTTTTTCAAAAAGTCAACCCGCAGTCAAAAAGTCAACTCGCAAGTGGACCCGCAAGTCAAGTGGACCCGCAAGTCAAGTGGACCCGCAAGTCAAGTCGACCCGCAAGTCAAGTCGACCCGCAAGTCAAGTCGACGCGCAAGTCAAGTCGACTCGCAAGTCAAGTCGACCCGCAAGTCAAGTCGACCCGCAAGTCCACATCTCGACTCGCGAAATTTGTCAGATTTGGATCTCAGCTCGCGAAACTGGCTGTTCAGCGATTTTTATGCAAATTTCGACTTTTAAAGCGTTTTTAATGATGTTTTTGGACATAATAAGTTAATGTAAACACTAAAACATGATGTATTAAGTATGTTAAACATGAAATATTAAAGAAAAACTTTGAAATTTAAGAGTTTGCTACGCGTGTCGGTTTTGAAATCCGAAAAGGTAGAAGTGTAGATCGTGTTGTCGTGATCGTTTTATTCCAAAGGAGTATGATGTTTTGATGCGTTTTTGGTGGAGTTTTTGTGTGATTAGTGAGGTTTTTGTTTAGTTTTTAGAGAGAGAGACTAGAGGGAGTTTGAGAGTAGAGAGAGAGTGTGTGAAATGAAAATGGAGGGAAGTGGGGGGTGTGGGAGCCGGTTTTGCCAAAGGAAAAGGGGAGGGGACTTTGTCCCAAACTTGTGGTATTTTACCCGTGTTCGTTTACCTGACCATTTATTTACTAAATTATTTTTAGTTGGTAACTTGTTAAATATCTTTTTAGAATATATTTTAGTTGAGATATTTTATCAGAATAATTTAGTTAAGTTTATAAAATTTTAATTTTGTTTCATTTCAGTTTGCGCAATAAACGTTTTACGTTATAAAATACTTTGTAAATATTATCGACATAATATTTAATTGCTAACGACGTTATTTAATAATATTGTTTTATTAAATAAAATTTGTTCACCAATAGTCGTATATTTTTGTCGCGTTTGTTCCAATTGTTTCGTATGTAATTACAACTAATTACAAATAAGTAATACCACGTGTATCAACTAGTTGGGCTTTGCTAGACTTACCTCTAAAAGTAGTTGTGAATTCACTCAAGTAGGGAATTAGCCTAGACATGCGTGTTAATTACGTTAAAAATGTGGGGTGTTACATTCTCCCCATGTTAGAGAAATCTCGTCCCGAGATTTAAAATCAAGTCGAAACGCCCGTCGCGTATGTTTTCCGAAAAGACTTGTTGTCAACAGTAGTAATAGCCTACGTGGCGTTCTAAGTTGCCAAAAGTTTTCAACAGTTCATGTGTGCTCGTTATAAAGTTTGATAAGTTGAGCGTTTGATAAGTGATCCAAGTTTGTCAAGTGTCAAGTTCGAATCGACATTCGAATAGTGTAACGTTAAAGCGAAATAATAGGTTGCTAAAACGTACCAATGTTAGCGTGGGGATCCTCTGGTGCATCCCGTGCACGAAGGATGTATGCGCGTCCGCGAGCCGGTTCGGTGTTGGCGATGCGGTTGTTGTTGTTGTGATTGTGGTTGGCGTTGTTGAGTTGTGAGCACTGATTTCGGTAGTGTCCAGGTTCACCACACTCGAAACAGCCCGTATTTTGTCGCCCGGGGTTGGCTTGAGCGGGAAGGTTGTTTCTACATGAATGGGCTCGATGTCCCCATTGGCTGCATCTACCGCAGAGAGAGCACTCGCCCTCGTGATGCCTTTCGCATTTTCCGCATTTAGGCCTCTTGCCTAGGTAAGGTTTCATTTCGGTGTGGGTGATTGTGGCGTATGCTCGGGTGTTCCCTGGGTTCCTGTTTTGTTGACCCTGACGGTCGTTGTTCTCACTGTTCCATTTTCGTTTGTTGTTTCCAGAGTCACCGGCTTCAATTCGGAGGGGTTCACTTTTCCCAGTAGAAACTTTCAAAGTTCCAATCAGGACCGCATCATCGGTCAAGCTTTGAGCCAGGTCCACTGCGCTCCGGAAGGTAGCTGGTTTAGAGGACATCACCATGCCTCGGATCTGTGGGGCTAAGCCCTTGTTGTAACGCTCGATGCGTTTGCTTTCGGGAGTCAACATGTGGGGTACCAGGCGTGCAAGTTCCTGAAATCTTGTCGTGTACCCGGTGATGTCAGCACCGATCATCTGGATGTTCCAAAGCTCGGTTTCTAGTTTCTGTTGCTCACTCTGAGAGCAAAACTCTTCCATCATCATTCGTTTCAATGTCTCCCAGGTCATGGAGTAAGCAGCTGGGCGTCCAATAATCTGGACCTGAGCGTTCCACCAGGTTAACGCTTTGTCAGCTAGAGTACAGGTGGCGTACTTTACTATTTTGTCAGCGGCGCAGTCGCTGATGTCGATCACGGATTCCATCTTTTCAATCCAGTGGACTAGGCCGATGGCCCCTTTAGTCCCGGTGATGGTGTTGGGTTTACAAGCCTGGAAAGTTTTGTATGAACACCCTTGTTGGGTATTCGCTGGGGTTTCGCTGTTGACAGGTGTGGCTCCACTGTTGTTTACCACATTTTCACGGTTGCGGCTGCCTCGTATTGAGCGATAGCTTCAGCTACACGTCGCTCGATAATTTGTTCGGTGGTTTCGACGACAGGAGGTGTATTCGTTTGGCGACTGTTGCGGGTCTTTCTTTGCTTAGGCGGCATGCTGACATTCTGCGAGGATGGAAATGCAGAGATCAATGCCAATGAAAGAGATGTGAAGGATGAAGTTTCACATAATTCAGTTATCGAGTACTTAAGAAGAAATGACAAGATCCCCATCACATATCTCACGACTATGAAACACCCATATGTACTTAGTATAATATAATCACGTTGGCCAGGCGTCATTATATGATGCTAAATACATACTTCTTTTCATCAACCGTTCAATACGATCAGGTTCGCATGAGATAACGTTGTACAGTTCAAATAGCGGATTACGCGTATCGATGTGTAGTAACGATAGTTTAGTCGTACGCAAATGTGTGTATGCATGTGCGTTCTAGCCAAGGCTATAGTCTAGGTCTCTAAGGTCTCTAAGTCACCTAAGAAATCTAGTTCGCTATAACCAATGGCTCTGATACCAATCTGTAACACCCCCAAATTCGTTGATTTTGTTTAGCGGAAGCATTTTAGTTAAGTACGGGGGTGCCACAATAACGATGTACATGCATACATATCAGAGCTTATGATTACAACAGAACACATATATATAGATGCCAAAAGTAATAATTACATCGTTTTACGATTACTCGAATCGTACAAGTACAAAAGTAGTTGAGTTTTACAAAAGTAGATTTCGTAAATATGACTAAAAACCGATTAGTTATATAAAAGAAATCCATTTGTCAAAAGTTGGCATCCTAAAGCTTCACGGGTCGCCTAAGTTCCATATGTGCAGGCGGTTCTTACGTGCGCAGCTAATTCCATGAAAAACATAGTAAATGTCAACAACGAGGTTGAGTGAATTCACAGGTTTTACGTTTACAATAATAGTTGGTAGTTCAAAATGTTTCACCAAATAGTTATCGTCATTACGATCAGGTAAGGTTTTGTGGAATGTTATTCAAGGAATGCAGTTTACAGTTTAAGTGGGATGTTACCCAAAATACGGTTTAAGTTTCGTAGGAAGCAGTATCCTATTAAGTTACCCAAGAAGTAGGAATTTAAATTGTTTGTCCAAGAAGTAGTGTTTAAAAATGTTTGCCCAAGATGTAGGGACTTTCCAAGTGTGCCCAAGAAGTAGGGACTAAATCGTTTGTCCAAGAAGTAGGACCCATCAGTATCTGCCCAAGAAGTAGGGACTTCTATGTATGTGCCCAAGACGTAGGGACTTGTATAAGTTGTGTCCAAGAAGTAGGACTGGCATCCAAGACGTAGGACCCATCTGCTCAAGAAGTAAAGCCTTCATCCAAGACGTAGGATGGCACCTTGCCCAAGAAGTAGGGACTTTCTGTTTACCCAAGACGTAGGTAGGGACTTTCTGTGCGTGTGCCCAAGACGTAGGGACTTTCTGTATGGGTGCCCAAGACGTAGGGACTTTCTGTGTGTGTGTGCCTAAGAAGTAGGGACTTTTCAAATACGTTTATGAAAATGTTGTTTCATAAAAACCAGTTTGTAAAAGCGTGTGTGGCTGGTCGTTCTCCAGTGTATTCCCAATTCCAGTTTTCGTATGAAATCCCATTTAATAATTAACAGTTATAATCGTTTGACCGCAGTCATAAATAGTTAGCACAATTTATATCACAACAGTTATATAAAAGTTTGCTCACGTAGCAAAAGCGTTGACTATGTTTTCCACCCCTGTTCAAAAGCAGTTAAAACAGTAAAAGTAGGGGCTGTGAACTCACCTGTTGAATTGAGTAAAGTGTGAGTGCTAGCAAATCCTAAAACCCAAGTCTAGTCCTAAATCTCCTAACGTCCTAAACGCATGAGATTTAATAAGTACGTGGATGTCTAAGTCGACCATCCATGTCAGTGTTCGTACAACTAAGTTATGTCCAAAGTGTTGGTTTATACGTTTGTGTTTTGGAAAATATGTACGGCTTGTTGGTGAGTTTTCGTAATAATAATTCAAAGTATTATTATTATATTTATCGTATTGTATACTACCCAAAGTATATGTGTTTCATGTGCGAGTTATATCATAAAGGTTTGGTTCTTGAAGATGTTTAATGATTAGCGTGAAAGTAGTCTTAAATTTATAGTTATTTTATCCGAAAGTATACATATATATATGTACATATGTCCGAATGTGTCAAAATTCATCGTTTAGAATCAAAAATGCACTTTTCAAAGAGTCAACCCGCAGTCAAAAAGTCAACTCGCAAGTGAACCCGCAAGTCAAGTGGACCCGCAAGTCAAGTGGACCCGCAAGTCAAGTCGACCCGCAAGTCAAGTCGACCCGCAAGTCAAGTCGACGCGCAAGTCAAGTCGACTCGCAAGTCAAGTCGACCCGCAAGTCAAGTCGACCCGCAAGTCCAAATCTCGACTCGCGAAATTCGTCAGATTTGGATCTCAGCTCGCGAAACTGGCTGTTCAGCGATTTTTATGCAAATTTCAACTTTTAAAGCGTTTTTAATGATGTTTTTGGACATAATAAGTTAATGTAAACACTAAAACATGATGTATTAAGTATGTTAAACATGAAATATTAAAGAAAAACTTCGAAATTTAAGAGTTTGCGGGAAATGTCGGAAACTTACGCGTGTCGGTTTTGAAATCCAAAAAGGTAGAAGTGTAGATCGTGTTGTCGTGATCGTTTTATTTCAAAGGAGTATGATGTTTTGATGCGTTTTTGGTGGAGTTTTTGTGTGATTAGTGAGGTTTTTGTTTAGTTTTTAGAGAGAGAGTGTGTGAAATGAAAATGGAGGGAAGTGGGGGGTGTGGGAGCCGGTTTTGCCAAAGGAAAAGGGGAGGGGACTTTGTCCCAAACTTGTGGTATTTTACCCGTGTTTGTTTACCCGACCATTTATTTACTAAATTATTTTTAATTGGTAACTTGTTAAATATCTTTTTAGAATATATCTTAGTTGAGATATTTTATCAGAATAATTTAGTTAAGTTTATAAAATTTTAACTTTGTTTCATTTCAGTTTGCGCAATAAACGTTTTACGTTATAAAATACTTTGTAAATATTATCGACATAATATTTAGTTGCTAACGACGTTATTTAATAATATTGTTTTATTAAATAAAATTTGTTCACCAATAGTCGTATATTTTTGTCGCGTTTGTTCCAATTGTTTCGTATGTAATTACAACTAATTACAAATAAGTAATACCACGTGTATCAACTAGTTGGGCTTTGCTAGACTTACCTCTAAAAGTAGTTGTGAATTCACTCAAGTAGGGAATTAGCCTAGACATGCGTGTTAATTACGTTGAAAATGTTGGGTGTTACAACGGCGGTGCTTACCGGTATGTCTATCTCTCCCCCTTTATCTTGATGTTCTGTTGTTCGGTAACGGCGAACAAAAACTGAATTTTTTATCGGATAGTAACTTCTGATTTTTCTGTTGTTTGGAAACGGCAAACAAACTTTTTGGATGGGCTATACAAACGGCGATTGAGAAACGGCAATCGTAAAACTGAAAAACGGCGATTGAAACGTCAATCGTAAACGGCAATTGAGTGAGCAATTGAGTAAAACGGTACTCGATTGTAAGGTATGTAATCTGATTTTGTAAAAACATAATAAACTGGTTCACAAATCGGTGAACAAACTGGTGGTTGATTCTGAACCACGGTTCTGTGTCTGTGCTCTGATACCACTGTTGTCCCAGTGGGATCAAGAACAAAAGAAAACTATGAGAACAATAAACTGAATTGTTGTTATTACATTTGTTCTACGGATACATAAATATATATACATAACGAATAGTTGCGAGTGAAAGGTTGCAATGGTTTGATGGTGTTGTTTGGTGGTAACCGCCACCCTTCAAATGGTGGCCGGTGGTTGTATCCCTTGATCAACCATTGCACCTCTTCATCTTAATCTAATTACATAATAGTACATTCTAATTACACACTTATATAAATCATGTCCTAAAGTCATCGGTTTTTAGTCTTCTTTGGCATCCAAGACATTAAACATGTCAACACAGGCGTTACTGATACCGTGCGCATGTTATCTGCGCATTCACAGGGTACCTATTACTCACTTTCAGGTATAAATTAAGCTCATCATCTCATTTCAGTTGATTAGTCCTCGGTTTATTCTGTTCAAAAACCCCCTATCCCACCTAAACATTGATATTACTTTTACAAAGTCGAACCCTGCATCAAAAAGCAAAGAAAAAGGTAATAGAAAGACTACTGCACATAATTATTAGTAAGTGCTAAGATGCTAAAATCTACTTCTTTTGTTGGTAGATGATCAGCATTTGGATTCATTCCCGTAGCTGTTCTGGCATCCATATTCGGGACGTTAAAGTGCATATCAGAGATGGGTACAGGATAGATGGGTTCATGGAGATTCGCACGGCTTACAGCAGAAACTTTTCTCCACTCTAGGAAAACTTTGATCGCAAGAACTTTTGTTTGTTTGTTTCTCAAGTCTACACTGTTGGTTATGTTAGAAAATAACATCGCAATTGACAATCAAACACATGAGCACGCAGCGGAATATTAAACATGTATACGTATAATTAACAAGGGTTAATAGTTGTGTACCTTTTAGCTAGCTCCAATAAATCGTTTAATAAACGAATAGGTTTCACTAATGGTAAAACCCTCTACGATCGCACACACAACACGTTGTCGATCACCACCCGAATGCTAGTTCGATTAACCAAGTTAAAACCCTTTAGGTTTTTGTGTTTAACTACAAAAGTAAATAAACACTTTTGGGTATATTTATTCGTTCGTACGAAAAACCAAAACAAGAGCCGTCAGTGGGGTTTTTTAATTGATTCGTACGTATGGGTTAAAGTCAAGGTTATGGTTTATATGATTGTTGTTTTCGTACGTCCACAAAACCAAAGTAAGGTTTTAATGTATATATAAAGGTTTTTAGGTTTATATTAATATATATAATCCTTATAATTAAATAATGATAACCTTTTATTATTTATTAATTGTAAACCCTTTAAGTAATTAGAAGTAACATTTTAGTCCTAATAACTTTCAACTTGAACCTTATAATTTAATAACATGTATTAAATTATCACATATTAACTAATAACTCAACTAGTTATTACAGTTAACTTAACTTGGTTAAATAAGCGGTATCTACGTGTTAACGCGTGTGACCCCGTAGGCTCATTAATTTTCGGACATGCTTAAGTCGTGTACATATATGCCAACAGATTATTCATCTTTAGACATCGTTTGAATTTTCTACGAAATCAAGGAGTTTTTGTTTGTTCGGTGTATTGTAACAGTTTTTCTGTTCAAAATCTAGCATTTGATGAGTAAAAATGGTACTGTAAGATGATACGGAGTATGAAATTCCACTGGTTTTCTTCCATTACACACTTGGGCAACTTAACCCAAATTAGGCATTGGATGATAGATAATGACATATGGTTGAAAATGCAAACTCACACGGTTTTGTATTCCAACTTGCTTTTAGAAAAGGATCATTAATACAAAATCATTGATGAAGGAGAACATATGGCCAGCTGGTTCCATTTTGTACATAACACCATGGTCGTTGTATCATATATATGGTGGATACCAAAGGGAAATTCTAAAAATTGTATATTTTATCTGAGCTCCTTTTGACCTGCTGGCAAACCTACTTAACCCACCAATTATTTGCTAACTTGAAAACTGATATTGTCATTGTACTATAGTACATTTACGGGTGGTCAAATGTCGTTTTGACCACAAAAATTGTCGTTTCATTTCAATTGTTTTTATCATATATAAATAACAAAGGCAATAATAAACAAACGCAGCTTTGGTTTGGTGGTTTTCAATTTGGTGATGCGTTGCGCGAGGTTTAGAGTACGTTCGAGAGTTTTCTCCTAATTATTTTTTCTACATGCATTGTTACGAGTTATATATTAAAAATCACATCCTATTTACAAATGAATTGTTTGCTTAATGGTTTGGTATAGCGTAATAAAGCAATAGGTCGCAAGTTCGAATGTTGCTTTTTTCAAACTTTTAGTTACTTTATCAAAAAAAATTTATTTTTTCACCATATGAGATTATTAACAAATACGATGTATTACATCCGTCTTAAAATTATCCGTCTTAAAATTATTATTCAGTTTTGATTTTCTGAAACATTTCTTTTTCAAGTTTGATCTTAAATATTTGTTTTTGTGTTATATAATACATGATGCAAAATATATGAATGGATCGTGATTAATATAATTTTTACATGTACAATGTAACACAAACATAATATTTAGGGTCAAACTTGAAAAAGAAAGACTTCATACAATCAAAACCGGACAATAATTTTGGGATGAATATAGTATTATTTTAGGTTCATGGATCATCTATTTTTTCTATATATTTCAACATGTAATGGAAATATGAAACACCTGAGTTTGAATCTTATGGGTGGTTTTTTTTTTTTTTTTGCTATTATTTTGTTTTTTTTTTTTGTTTATTTACCTACGCACATGGTTTTTTTTTAACCCAATGTTTTGAGTTTTTCTTCTTCCCTTTTTCCCACATGAATTGAAATATGAAAATATAGGTCCACAATAATCGCTACCTATCTATATATCTATATATACTACATATAATGCATGTTGGTACTTTATTTATATAAACTTTTAAGAACTAAGACTCAACACTTCCTTATTTAGTTGATCTAATTTTCATTTTACACCAAAACTTTATCAATATCACATTTTTCCACTTTTTAGCAATTGTTTTCTTAAATCTTGAATTCTACATACAAACAAATTACTGCTATCAGTTCATTATCACGGATAATCATACGATCATCGTTGACTAACTATATAACCATAAAAAAAAATACTCCGCTGCGTAGCGCTGGTATTACCCTAGTATTAAAAAAAAAGCCTTTGAACAAAACGTTAAGTCTTTCCTTTTTTTTCCTTTTTTCAAAGATTAACCTTCATTATTGTCTTTTTTGAAGTTTTGATATTGTTATCTTTGAAACCTGATTTAGATGTAACCATAAATTCTATGTTGTTGTTTAGGAAGGTAAACTTACGTTACTTTGAATTTGCAAGGTATTACAAAAAACTTATTTATATTCAATTTAATGATTCATAATAGTAACATATATATATTTTTATATAAACTAAAATCTCAATGACTTTAAGTTAATGACGGGGGATAGGTTTCGTATCACATGTTTTGAAATTTATTATATATATTGTATAATAAAAATGGCACACTAACTTTTACTGTATAATGATTGAAAAATATGTTTTATTGTTAAAAATCCTTTCTTTATTTTACATAAATACATTCAAGGTTACTGAAAAATGTTTATTTATCTATTATTACATAAAATACCTTTTTTACTACACTATTACAATTACAATTACAATTACAATTATTATAGGATCTTAATATTACCTTTGATCATTAAGGAGTATTTCATTTACTAATTAGTCGTATAAATCCAAATAACCTAACGCCCAATTAGTCGTTATTGAATGGTAACACTATATAGATCATTTGACTTGAGATGAAGACATTTAATTCAAACAATAATAATAATCTATATCTCTCAAACGATAAGTCGAAAAATCGTAGCTAGAAGAGAATCATATGTCACATGTAAGCAAAAATAATTTAAAAAACAAAGTGAAATCAGTAAGCAAATCATAAAAGTGTTCACTAACCTTTAAGCAACTTATCAACGGAAGCATCATCTATATGATTGTGTTCTTCCAAATCTGAAATACTAAGAGGACATTTTAATCACAAAAATTTCAACACCAACAATATGTCAATAAGATAACAAGAACAACACGTAATCATGAACAAAATGTTATAATGAAATAACAAAACTAAGTTATAATGATGATAGTAACAAAAATTGAAACCGAAATTAAATTAGGGCAAACAAATACATATTACCTGCATTTGAAGAAGCAACGAAATCAATAGGAACCGATGTCTTTAATATGGTTAGATTCAGCCATAAGATGCATAATATCAACGTAATACTAAAAAAACGAGCGACGAACTACAATACGGATCGAAATTGAGTACAAAACTTCATCGCAACTAGGATTCACTATGACAATCGAGTTATGAGCGAGTGTTAACAAGATCGATTGAAGATTATTGATGATTTATGAGAAATTATGGCAAAAAAAAAAAGAGCGATGAAATTAGGGCAGTGAGAGTTTTTTGATGTCTGGAAAGATGTTGATGGAACTGTGAATGAAAAGAACCTCGTAGAAAAAAGTTACCACTGATATGTAAAATGACGCATCTACCCCTTCGCGTTTTTTAAACATAAAAGCATAACAAAAATTAAAAAAATAAATCTGATTTAATTTTAGCCCTTGATTTATTTGATCCAAGGGTGGAGAATGGTTCCTCCATTCTTCATTTATTTGTTAGTCTTTAATGAACTTTCCTTTTGACTGAGTAAGGTTAAAATGAGTACAACATTTTTAAGTGAGAATTGAGGAACCAACCAGAATATGTCATGTGTCACTTTTTTCTATTTCCTCCACATTTTTAAAAATTAAATATCTCTCAAACGATAAGTCGAAAAATCATAAAAATTGCACCATAATAATCAGCGTTTTATTCTCTTCAATTAGAGATGTGACAAGGTATACTTTCGACGAACTTTGTTTTTTTTTTTGTTTTTCGGTGGGTTTTGAAAACAACTAACACATGTGTTACCGCCGAGTAGTAGGTTTTGAAAACAACTAACACATGTGTTACCGTTACCGATGAGTAACACATGTGTTACCGGCGAGTAACACATGTGATACCAGCTACTAACACATGTGTTACTAATTTTGTACCATTTACAAAACCTAAAAAAAAAAATTCGTTGAATGTATGCCTTGAGGGACGGCAAATCGAAGAGGATAAAACACAGAAAAATATGGTGCAATTTTCATGATTTTTCGACTTACCGTTTGTGAGATATTTGATTTTAAAAAGGATAAATTGCAAAAAACATCCCCGTGGTTATCACGTTTTGCAGAAAACATCCCCCAATTCCATTTATAGCATTGAACATCCCCATAGTTTGCGATTTCTATCATAAAACATCCCTCTGCCTAACTTTTTGTCCTGAACTTTTTTGCATTGAACATCCCCACAAGGATGGTTTATGATAGAAATTGCAAACTATGGGGATGTTCAATGTTATAAATGGAGTTAGAGGATGTAATCTGCAAAACGTGACAATCACAGGGATGTTTTTTGTAATTTACTCTTTTAAAAAACAAAGGGGAAATGGGTTATTATGACACGTTGCGCATTATGAGTGGTTCCTCCATTCTCACACAAAATCTCATTCTCATTTAAACCTTACACAATTAAGTTAACAATTGTTAAATCCCCATATCATTCATACACATATATGGATGCGTACGCGGGATCCGATACTAGCATACGAGTGCGGAATCCTCGTAAACTAATCATTGAGATTATTCATAATATGCGAAAGAATACGAACAAAATAACGAAGAGGAAACAAATATGAATAGGAGATAAATATTTTGGTATAAATAAATCATTTATTAATAAATCAATTGATTACAATAAACTAATGATTACAAAACCAAAGAAGTATACGTCTAAGTTAATCCTAGATTAAAACTAACATTTGATCAACATTCAAGACTAGCCTAAGATATGCCTATTTCATATCTTTTGCTTGCGATAATTATTATCGATGAAAGTTAATCTTCGATCAAAATCCTCACGTGTGAAACCAAATCGCATGAAGCTCCATATTCGGTCAACTCTCACTTTTTGCCGACTTCAAAAAGTGAGTTAGCATCTCACATTCTTTTGCCTACTTTTAGACTTGCCGACTTCAATCTTTCAGTTCACAAGCCTTTGCTTTTCATGAGTACCAAGAAAACCACATGATATCCTATATCAATACTTCCACCGTCACCCTAATCATTAATGGGCTTCGGCCCATTCTTATTCGAACCGTATACATAAATGTATATAGAGATGCGCAAAACCCGGTTTTTGGAATACCCGACCCGAAACCGGTTTTGGTCAAACTTGGTCAAAACCGGTTTGGCCCAAAACCGGTTCGGGTTCAACCCGATTTGGGCACCCCAAAACCCCAACCCGACCCAAACCGGTTTGGGTAGGGTCCAAACCGGTTCGGGTTCAAAACCGGTTTCAAACCGGTTTTTTTTTATAAAAATCGTATTTTCGCTCGCACGTCTTCGTTTTAAGGAAAAGCAACGTTTGGGCCAAAATTTTTTCATTAACTTTGTAGAACATTAGTAATGGAAACATAATTGATCAATAACATAACCAAAAGGCTTCTAAATCTCCTTAAAAATATTATTGAATCCGAAAATTCTATATAATTCATAAACGTTAGGGCGTTAAGCGTTTTAATGAAAAGCAACGTTTGGGCCAAATTTTTTTCATTAACTTTGTAGAACATTAGTAATGGAAACATAATTGATCAATAACATAACCAAAAGGCTTCTAAATCTCCTTAAAAATATTATTGAATCCGAAAATTCTATATAATTCATAAACGTTAGGGCGTTAAGCGTTTTAAGGAAAAGCAACGTTTGGGCCAAATTTTTTTCATTAACTTTGTAGAACATTAGTAATGGAAACATAATTGATCAATAACATAACCAAAAGGCTTCTAAATCTCCTTAAAAATATTATTGAATCCGAAAATTCTATATAATTCATAAACGTTAGGCGTTAAGCGTTTTAATGAAAAGCAACGTTTGGGCCAAATTTTTTTCATTAACTTTGTAGAACATTAGTAATGGAAACATAATTGATCAATAACATAACCAAAAGGCTTCTAAATCTCCTTAAAAATATTATTGAATCTGAAAATTCTATATAATTCATAAACGTTAGGGCGTTAAGCGTTTTAATGAAAAGCAACGTTTGGGCCAAATTTTTTTCATTAACCTTGTAGAACATTAGTAATGGAAACATAATTGATCAATAACATAACCAAAAGGCTTCTAAATCTCCTTAAAAATATTATTGAATCCGAAAATTCTATATAATTCAAAGTGAGTTGATACTTTCAAGGAATGTTTTACTAAATGCAAGGAAACATGTGCATAAAAAGTGATACTGTAAGCATAAAGAGTTGTACTTTTCCGTGAATTTAGTAAAAACTTCCTTGCATTTATCAACTCCCAAATCAAAGTTAGGCTTTTTAAGGGAAAACGATGTTTGGAGCAAATTTTTTTTATTGAATTCGTTGAACATTAGTAATACAAACATAATTGAACAATAACTTAAACAATAGTCTTCTAAGTCTTCTTAAAAATATTATCGAATAGAAAAAAGTCTTCAAACATCTTCAAACATTTTATAATCTTCAACTTGTATTAATCTTCAAGTCTTCAAAAGTCTTCAAACATCTTCAAAGTCTTCAAAGTCTTCAAAAGTCGAAATCTTCTTCGGAGGTAGCCTCGAGCGAAGCTTGATCAAGAGCAATTTCTTCGTCGGAAAGTGATATTGTTACACCTTCTTCCACCTCGATATTGTGTATGTCTTCTTCGTATTCCATTTCACCTTCAAGACTTGATACATTTTGTATGCGTTCCGCGGCGTCCAAGTGATCCTTCAAGCAAATGCACATCTCTAAGGAGGCCGGTGTGAGTCTTGTTCTTCGTATAGATAATACCCTGCCACTAAGAGAAAAAGCGGATTCCGAAGCTACCGTAGAAGCTTGGACGGTTAGTAAATCTCGGGCCATGATGGCTAGAATGGGAAATTGAGATTCCCTCTCTTTCCACTAAGCCAAAATATCAAATTGTTCGAACTCATTGGGTAGAATAGTGGCCAAAAAATCCGTAGTCGTATATCTCCCATATTCGTTAGTGGTATTTTGGTTACCATCACCCCTTGCCCGTTTATTGTTTTCTTGTCTTAAACTATTATAAAAGTTTAGCATTGGATTGCTAGAAGAAGATGAAGAAAACATTGGGTTAGCCGTACTACCGGACACATGTGTGGTTGAACTATATTTTTGAAAATATACGCCAAATAAATCTCCCAAACATTTGTTAAAATCCGTTTTTGCATTATGTGAAAACAATGGGTCGGCCTCATTCAAATCCAAATTGTGACAAATGTTATCGATAAGCATTTCCACCCCGGTAACGTTCAAACAAGGGTTCATTGCGGCGGAACAAGTAATTACCGGTGGCATTTCTTGAAAATATTTTTTTAGTTTTTCTTTCATGGGAGCCACCATTTCTTCAAATATAGGACCTTCATACATGTAGTCGTTTAATTTTGTAGTCATTAACCAAATTTGATTAAGCACCAAATGACTAGTTGGATAATAAACTCCCGATAATAAAGTAGTCGCGGTTTTGAAAAGTTTGAGCAATTCGACCATCTTTTTAATATACTCCCAATATATGATTGGAAATGGTGTTGCAAGACCTTTTGTAACAAGATGATCATGAAAAACTTGTAAAGTATCGCGTTGGCGTAAACCACATACAAACATACGGTAGGTCGAATTCCATCTAACGGGCATGTCCCAATTAGGGGTTAAAAAAATAGAATTCGTATCCTTGCACAATTTCATATAAGATTTGTATCTAGCTTTACCCTTTTGAAAAACGTCTTGCAACATAGATTTAAACCTCGTTTTTACTTCGTCTACATCTTCAACCGCTAGTCCGGCTTGCACAACCAAGTTAATGATGTGTGCAACACATCGACTATGATAAAAAATGCCCTTCAATGGTGGTGCGTATTTTAGTATTAATTTTGAAACGGCAAGTGTATTATTACTAGCGTTGTCAAAAGATATTGAAAAAACCTTTTCTTCCAATTTAAACATTTTAATCACACTTCGTAACATGTAAAATAAGTTTTGACCCGTGTGAGGATACTCAAAGTCTTCAAAAGCAATGGTACGTTTCATCATTTGCCAAGTTGCGGGATCAACCCAATGTGCGGTTACACAAAGGTACGAACCGGGCAAACCATGAGGAGCCGACCAAACATCGGTTGTTAATGATACACATGTATTTAAATTTTCAAAACCGATTTTTAGTTGTTTTTTAGCATCTTTCCACAATTTAAGGGCATCGCGTTTAAGAGTAGTACGACTTACATTGTTATATCGCGGTTGAAGAGTGGTTTGAATCACCCTAGTAAGCCGAGGGTTGTCGAAGTGGTTGAAAGGCAAAGCTTCTTGAATCACATAACCCGCAAAAGCTTGTCGACACCGTTCCACATCGTATGTAAATATAGAACCATCTCGTGCCATCGAAGATTGCCCACTTGCTTCCGGATTACCTTTGAGTCCCGCACAATGCTTCTCGGTATGATTTTTCAAGGTGGTGTTGGAGTCGGGTTTGAAGAACAACTTACAACGTTTACAATGCGCTTTAATCGAACCATCCGACAACAACACTTTGTCGTAAGCACTCCAAATCTCCGGATTTCTTTTGTTGGGCAATTGTTTCACAATCGTTGGAGCATTTGAAGAACCAACAACATGGGAAGCCGAAGAAGATTGAGTTGCCATGAGAATTGTGTATGTATATTTATAACTTTTTGAGTTTTGTAGATATGTATGAGTGTTTGTAAGTTGTGAATGAACAACTACTCAAGCTTTGTATTTATAGTAATTTTTGGATGGCAAAAATGTAAAAAAAACAAAAAAAAACGGTCACAAACGGGTATATAACGGCTATAAAACGTTCCACAAAAAAAACCGGTTTCAAACTCTCAAACCGGTTCCGGTTAAACCGGTTTCGAACCGGTTCCAACGGTTGAATCTCCAAACCGGTTTCAAACCGTCGGGTAGGGGCAAAACCGAACCGGTTTTGGTCAAAACCGGTTTTGACCGGGTCGGTTTCGGTTTGGAATCGGGTCGGGTCCAAAAAACCGGTTTCAATGTTCACCTCTAAATGTATATATAGTATTGTTGGGCTTGGACATTCGGGCTTTCGAAATTTTATCTAGCTTAATAACGATTACATTTTTTATTACCTTTTTATTAACAATGACTAATTATCTAGGAAGCTATTGTCACAAAACATGTCTCAACAATAATAAAGAATACTTACGATTTTAGACATATCTATAACTATTTATAAAACATCTTTGTGTTTTATTTTTAGAAAAGTCTTAATAGTATTAAGACTCAACATTTTCAATTTAGTTACATAATTCACATTTACAATATAACCTATGATTTTCACATATTTTTCACTTTTCAATTTTCATAATTTATATATCGATCCTTGAACTATACATACAAACAAAGTACTAATGTTAACTCATAATTACGGATAATTCATCAGTGAATACCAAAAATAATATATGACTATTGTTGAATCACTGTTTATGACAAAAGTACTAAATTTCACTGCACATCGCATGTACTATAGTATAAGCTAAAAAGTTGGAGTCATTTTGTTGAAAGAATAAATATGCATACCTTTGATGAGCCTACAGTGAATGAGTAAAGTTCATGTATATATCCCCTTCTTAAACATCAATAATATCATATATGTCCATTTTAATTTCAAAATTACATATATAGCCAATTCATCATATTAATTAATTTTTTTATTCTAAAATTATAAATAAAATCATTAATACCTATTTTATCCTTTTTTCATAGTTTCATTTATCTTCCTCTTTCTAAGAACCTAAAAGCTGGTGAAACAAATACACTAAAAATTGATCATTAATATAAAAACATATTAAATAGCAAATTTTAGTAATGATTGTGTATTATCCTCATAAAAATGTTGCCAATTGGGTGATTTTTCTTAAAAGTAAAAGTATATCGAAGATTAAATCACATATACTTTTCTTGGTCCAACTCGTATTATGATATCAAAAAAATTTGAGTTTCGGAATTTATATATTTACAAATACAAAAGAAGATGCAGAGATTGTATATTTGTATGTGTTTATGTATGTTTGGATATACTAAAACTGTTGTGGTCATGATTTATGATGGTGCATTTAGTGTAGGAGACATTTGACTAAATTAGATCGTTAGTAGTAGCTCCGCTTAGCAAATCAAATTTCAATATTTTTTATACCGACTTTTAGGGTTCCAAGAAAGAGGAAGGGAAATGAAAGAAGGGTATAATAAGTATTAATGATTTTATTTATAATTTTTGAATTAAAAAAATTAATTAATATGGTGAATTGGGTATATATGTAATTTTAAAATAATAATGGGTATGGTGTTTAAGAAGGGGATATATGTAATTTACCCAGTTAAATTTCACAAATTGCAACATGAATACTTGAGCATCTCCATAGTCACAAATTACGGCAGGTGTAACACCCGACGATTTAGGGTTACTGATTAACCTGCTAGAAACCCTAATTACGTGTGTTTAGTTTAGTATTAGGCTAAATACTTGTAATTACTTGTAACTATTTGTATATTTATGTGAATATACACTCCTGTAATTGATATATATTACGCTTACGTGATTAGTTGTAATTACGCTTACGCAATTTGGTGAAATTGTGCGAAACAACCGGACAGAGTCCGACACAGTATAAATACGGACGTTGGTGAACAAAACATTAAATAATATGAAATTATTTAATAAACTCAAAAACTTACAAATATTATGGTGATAATAAACGAATCATTAATACCGTATAAAGTAACGCAAACGCAACAAAAACGCGCGGAACGCGCCCGACAATCGAACGAAAGCCAAAATATATCTTAATAATTTAAATATATTATTTTGTATGAAATTATTATTGAAAACATCATATAATAGTTCGTCAATGAAAAACGTCTATTTAAAACGCTACGCGATTAAACCTCCGTAAAACGTGCACGCAAATCGAGACCGATAAATTAACGGAATATTTTTACAAGTGTTTTCAAGTATCTATACTAAATATTTCAAGTGGAAATATCGAAGCTAAATTCGTCATTTAAATGCGCGTATTAAACGTTTAACGTATAAATAAACGTCTAAACAATCGGGTAAACGAACGGGAAACGTAACAAATTGAATTGGGAACAAGAAAATGACCAAAATACCCTTGTGTGGGGCCCCTTGGCCGGCCCCCTGCCCCCATGTGACCACATGGGCACCTCCCTCACACTCCACTCACTCTTTATGCAATATGATGATTGCACCTTTCACCTCACTTCCATTCACCTTCCATGCAATCTCTTTTTCCTTTCATTTTCACTTCACTAATTTGATTCAAAAACTCTCTCTATCTCTCTCTAAATCTCTGGAAATAACACCACACACAACCACCACATTTCACCATAAATCATCATCATCATCATCAAAAGGAGAAGATCAAGAACAAGCTCAAGAACACCATCTCCTTCATCATCTCTTCTTCATCTTCATCATTTCTTTGTAAGGACCACTAGAACCCTTCACTTATTTTACTTGTTTGCTACTGATTTTAATGTTTATTAGTTCATCTAACTAGATTATTTCCTAAAAACTTGTTAAAAGTCATTTTTGAAGACTATATAATAAGAACACGCATAATCTGTCCTCAAAATCACAGTTTAGTAAAATGGTTGTATCTCGAGTTCTAGGAGGAGATAGACAACAAATTTTCTTTTAAAAGTTGCGTATTGAAAAGATCTACATTTTTCGTGTTTTACACTTTTTCCAGAAACGCACACGTTTTTCTCTACTGGCCGATTTATAGGACTGGTATGATGGTTTTCGATAAAAATGTTCGGTTCCTTCGCGAATTTATTTAAATATGTAAATGGACACTATAGTTTCTGTAAAAATTATATGTTAGACCAGAAACCTTGATAATCAGTAGGAAAATTTTGTGAGACTTGATTTGGACCAGAAGTGGTAGAAATTAAATGGCGAACCAAACCGACAAAAGTCGAAAATTATGAAATCTTGATATCTTAAGTTGCATGTTAAAAACCGACACTTCGGGGGAACGCCGACATGAACCGACAAATTAGTTGGACTCTATAAACTGATATATGGGTTGGGTAAAAGTTTCGGGTCAAACCGAGTCGGTTTGACCAAGTCAACAAAAACGGCTCGGTTTCTAAAAACGACAAAACTTACTATTTTTGAAAAGTGGTTGCAAAAATGGGTTTGGGTGACTTAGTTAGTAACTTGGACCAAAAACTAAACTTAGAAAGCTTCCCGAATTAGAAACCGGCATATAAATTGGAAGTGTCTCAAGAAGTGACTCTATAAGTGACTCATAAATTGAGAAGTGACTCATAAAATCAGAAGTGACTCTATAAGTGACTCATAAATTGAGAAGTGACTCATAAAATCAGAAGTGACTCTATAAGTGACTCATAAATTGAGAAGTGACCCATAAAATCAGAAGTGACTCTATAAGTGACTCATAAATTGAGAAGTGACTCATAAATCAGAAGTGACTCTATAAGTGACTCATAAATTGAGAAGTGACTCATAAAATCAGAAGTGACTCTATAAGTGACTCATAAATTGGAAGTGACTCTGTAAATTGAGAAGTGACTCATAGTTTGACCAACCTTAACCAGTTTGACTAGTTAGACCAGGTTGACCAGGTTGACTAGGTTTGACCAGTTTGACCAGGTTTGACCAGTTTGACCAGTTGACCAGGTTTGACCAACTTTGACCTACGGTTTAAGGCTTATACAAACTAAAATAATCTATTTGCAACACACGATTTGTACTACTAAATAGTATACAACAAAACAAACTTGATAATAATGTCTAAATGAATTATTATTACAAACTTTCACTAACGGGTCATACACGTTTTTGATAAACGAACTTGAACAACTTATTTGGACATACTAGTTGATGAACTAGCTCTAGGTGGACATTAACTCTCCACCTACACGATTGGCTTAAGTGGACATTGACCCCCACTTATACAATCGCTATAGATGGTCTTATAAGACATCTACTTACACAACCTTATACGTTTAGGACGTTAGAAGGTTGCGCTTTGGACTTTGCTTGCTATTTGATTATTGCTTACTACCTGCTTAACTCTGGTGAGTTTCATAGCCCCTTTTTACTTGTTTAAACTGTTTTGGGGTGAGAATACATGCACACTGTTATGTGAACTGTTTTATGAGCTGTTTTTAGGAAAACACTTATACGTATTTCATGAGTTACTTTCTATTCCACTAAGGCCAATACAACCATTTAAATCTGTTGATTTACGCTTGCGATATTGCGGTAAAGCAATACAAAACGATATTGCGGTAAAGCAATACAAAACGATATTGCGGTAAAGCAATACAAACATTTCGATATTGTGGTAAAGCATTACAAACTATTAAATCTTGTGATTTACAAATACGATATTGGCAATAGTATACATTATTATCTTTGCATACGTGCAACACACTTACTTATCGTGGTTTAGCGATACAATTTTGGTAAACTTGTGTTTCATACCAATATTTTGGACAACTGTTTAACAAACCTATGAACTCACCAACTTTATGTTGACCTTTTAGCATTTATTTCTCAGGTTCACAGACGTTGTAGGACTTCCCACAGGAAACAAGGCAGTAGGATGCTTTTGGAAAGCATTAGCTTGAGTCGCATGTTTTCACAAACAACAAGAGATTAGATTGCATTACGATATTTTGTATCAACATTTATGTATTAGAAATCTCTAACGGTTTATGCGAACTCCAGATATTTTGTAAACATTTGAATTATGGTAATGTAATATTTTTCAAAACGTCTCATATAGAGGTCGTTTGCTTTAATCTTTGTGTTGTGATATTTGATTTGGTCGTAGCCCCCGTGACACCTCATGTTTCCGTTGCCACGTGTTTTGGGGGTGCGACAGCAGAACTAAAAGCAATAATAGCTTTCAAAAACGTGAACATTTGTAACTAAATATACTACATATGTCATTACCTTCATTTAGACTACTAAGACCTTATCCTTATTTTCATCCTACAAAGTGCTAAAGTAATTTTAGAGGAATAAATAGTTGATTACTATATTTACTCTACTACAATCACTAAAGTGATTGTGTCCTGTTCCCAACCTGTTTAAACTCACAGCTTCTATAGCAAACTCACAATTATCCCACAAACAAGCTGTAGCACCCCAAAGGCACAATACTGTAACACAAGGTACTATTTAACAAGAAAATGTATACACATCTGCACTCCCATCTCTCTTCATACATGCACACACAAGCACTTCCATACTCTCACAATCTACCTATCATTTCTGTTTTTGCCTACAATTTTAGCTGGTGTACCTCTCTCCTTCCTCTTCTCTACTTATATTATATGGTATTCATATATATTATTACTACTGATGATTTGTGAGTTGTTTTTTTTATTATTATTTCTATCTAATTTTTGTGAGAGATGGACAGTATACATTAAAATGAATATGCATGATACTTAGTTTTGTACATTTTTTGGAAGTAGCCAAGGGGCTGTTTACTTTTTTTCTTTTAAGTGCTGTTTACATGTGATGTCTGTCTGGATAAATATGTCTGTTTATAACAAGTGATGTTTATGTAAAAGTAATTTTTGTTTTGACCAAAATGATGAACTTAAATGATATAAAGTTTGAATAAAAAATGACGTGTTCAAATTCTATTGGAGAAAAAATGTTGAAAAATGTATATTTATCATTAAGAGCCTCTTTTTGGTAAGGGCTTCATTTTTCCTCCTATTTCAGAAACAGACATTCCTTTCAGATTAAGTGAAAAAGAAACAGCAATTTATCTGTCTAGATTAAGAAGTGTCTGGAAACAGACCATTAAGTGAAAAGTAAACAGGCCCTAAGCTATCTATATGGGAGATTTTACTATATATTTTAGGTATCATCTCCATTTTTTAGTTTAGGGTTAGTATGTATTTAGTTAGTTTAGACTTTGATTTGTTGGTTCATGGTAGGTGAATGAATATCTGGAGATCCATGACGAAGAACATGGAGAAAGATGAAACTTTAGAAGGACATTAGAAGATGATTTGATGAACAAATGGACATGCAATCAACTAAATATATACATATTTTTTCACTTGGAATAAAATTTATGTATGTTAGCTTGAAGTAAAATATTTATGATGATTATTAGTTGTTTGTGTAGTAGTTTCTACTGTGATAAATCTACTTGATTCTCCATATCAACTATTGATGGTGTGCCCATGCTTTGAGCTCCCACTTCACTTGGTCCATGAGCTAAGTTATTGGCCCAACCCATCCCCCTTATAAAAGGGTCAAACCCGAACACATTACAGACATTATCATGATCTGATGATAACCATCAGGGGACAAAAACAAGGGCAGCAGCCCCTACTCCTTTCTCCCCTTCATCTCCATCAACAAGATGAGCAAGCTCATCACCATAAACCCATCTCTTAGATGGTAACAAACCGATCTTACCACCCTTCACCTTCGTTCCATACGGGTCACTAGGGTTAACCACGTAATTCACGGAGTGTAACGAATCGGACCAACCCAAACCCGCACTCAAGCTATCCGATGCTTGATCAAATGGCGCCATCCGTGGGACACGCAATAATACATCACGTGTTCTCGTCGTCAAATGAATTCTGGGACAGATCTGCCATGATCTGTAAGTTTTCATCCATATTCTCATCATCCATTGAAAGATAAGTTAAATATGGCTTAGATCTGTAAGTTTTCCTTTCATCTTATGTGCATCTTTAGAAAAGCATGCTGCTGTGTGTTAACATCCGATTAAAAATACTCAAAATAATACGGAGTATATTGTTTACGATCTTAAAAAGTAGACCAAAGTAAAATTGTCAAAAATGATTCCGCATATGACAACATGCGGATCCACCTCCATTTTTATGTACATCAGTATGTGCACAAGGTACAAGTGTAATAACAAGCTTTAAGAAAGGAGAACAAAATCATTTTGTAGATCTCAGTTATCGAGTTTCATTTTAAGGATTAAAATTGCTACATGTAAATTTAAAATAATTTATGGTGTTTTTGAGGACCAACTGATTGTGTTCGGTCTTATGCAACAATGGAAAGCCTAATTCTATTTTTAGAACCACTTAATAAAACTCCTAAATGAAGCTTGATATTTTTTATTAAAAAAAAAAAAAAATGAGGTTCGATTGCAAGTTCTCAAAATTGCTCAGAATCATTTTGTAGTTTTTAGTTGCACTTCAAAGTGTTTGAGAAAATGTCTCAACCAATTGTATAAGTTTATATGCATATTGTACAACTCACTTTTTATTGGGGATTACTCAGTTTTTATTAAGTAGAAGAGGGATGTGGTAACTTCACAGTGAAAAAAAAAATGTACAAATATCATAGCCTTTGGTACAACTTAAATGTTTACAGCTTGTTTGTTTTACAAAAACAAAATTGGGAAAGATCGTACATCAAAGTACAAAAGTACAAAAGTTAAATCAAAGTATTAGAAAATATATAAAGTACAAAAGTTATCAAAGTCTTTTTTTTTGTCCATAAGTTAAAAGTCAAAAGTTAAAAAAGTTAAAAGTCATCCCTGACATGTCATTGTTCCAAGATATGCTGCCAGAGAATATATTGAAATGCGGGATTACCGTCTTTCCTGCAGCCTATCGCGGCAATCCCTAGCCGCAGCCTATATTGGCAACCCTTGGCCGATGCCTATCGCGGCAATCCCCTGGCCGCAGCCTATATTGGCAATCCTTGGCCGATGCCTATCGCGGCAATCCCCTGGCCGCAGCCTATATTGGCAATCTTTGGCTGATGCCCATCGCGGCAAATCCCTAGCCGCAGCCTATATTGGCAACCCCCCGGCCATTGCCGATCGAGGCAATCCTTAGCTGCAACCTATCGCGGCAATCTCGAGCCACAACCTATTCGAAAATCTGTGGCTGTAGCCTCTTTGGCAATCCTTAACCGTGGCCTATATCAACAATCCTTCGCCGTAGCTTATATCGGAAATCCCTAGGGATCCCTAGCTCGCAGCCTTATCGGCAATCCTCGGCTGGCAGACCCTCGCCCAAGTCGTGGCCTTTATCGGAAATCTTTTGGCACCGCTTTCCATATTTAAATTCTCGATCATCATTCTCTCCAGCTTTGAGCTCGATTTCAATGCCACTAAATAATTTCGTAACATTGAAATGGGGGCTATAATGGTACAATGATGATGTCATTCGCACGCCTCCACCCATCTAATTCGGGTTAATGCTCCATTGATGTTGCCTACCCCCTGGCCTGATCCGGCTAGCTCGTTGGCATGAACTAATTCATATAAAAGTGGCACCCTTGATATGTGGACCCGACTACAAGTAGTCCGTGATCCCACTTGGGCCCGAATTGTGATCGACTTCAACCCTGTTGGGGAACCAAACATGGCCCTGGAGTAAGAAATTAATTTAAAATGGTGCCATCAAATAATGTACTATACTCCGGTATCGGATGAATTCTCACAAGGCATACCGAAAATGCCAACTAGGACATGCGTGAACTCTTCACCATTAAGCTCTAAATTGAGCCCAAACTATGCCATCCAGCTTTGAGCTACCCATCATCGTTTTCAAGCATTGAGCTATTCATCATTTTGCTCTACGGCTCTGCCTTTTCGGGTGTGATCACCCCCAGGTATTCCATCTAGACCCCAGAGGGTGGGTCCATAATAGCATAATGTCCAAATGTGCACAGGTGTTCCGTTCAGATCTTTTATGACGTAACGGCCAAATACGGTGATCCTCAAGGGATTTACTTATAGCAAGTTCGCCATGGTACTTGATAAAACTACCATCCCGAACTTGGGGGAGTGGTACTATGGTATTACTCTACCCATATAAATTATTGTGCAATTATTAATGTTCTTGCAGGTTAGAGGCATTACAACCGTGAGGATATCCCTAGGGGCATGCTTACGATAGCGCAAGTTCCAAGCGCCGACACACCCGATGTTACTACACTGAGGATACCCCTACGGCCAAGCCTGCTAAAGGGCAACGCCCAAGTGCGCTAATGCGCTAGGCACTACCACCATAAGGATATCCCTAGGGATGGACCCTCCTTAGTGCAACGTACAAGCATGCTGACCTGCCAGGGATTTTCCCTGTATTGAACTAACAAGGTATGTTAGAATTATACACACATATATATTAATCCATTTTGATGCAAATAAACAAAAGTGCTTCCTGCAAATAAGGATCAAGGGTAAACCTCTGCCACGTACATGGCATGTTACAAACCCTAACAAATATTATGCCCAGGGATAACCTGTATCGAGGGTACACCTCTGCCACGTAGATGGCATGTTACAAACCCTAAGAAATATTATGCCCGGGGATAACCTGTATCGAGGGTGCGCCTCTGCCATATATTAGGCATGTTCAAAGCCTCCAACAATAAAGTGCTAAAATGAAAATCATCGACAACTGGGCTACCTCCAGTTTGGGCCTGATCCGCCCCTGGAGCTCGTACTTGCACTCTGCTTTACTACCCATGAATAAAAATGAAAAATGTTGAAATGGTCCATATCGAATACTTGTGCAAAATCCTAACGCCAGGATAAACACGACCTGTACTGGTCAAACCATCTTATCCTGCGGCTATCGCCCAAGGCTTGCCAGAACAGATTGATGAGATGGTCCTACCCTAACGGGAGGTGCCTTCTAGCCCGACCCCTGGTAGAGATCCCCCACGGTTTTTAAGCTGATAGGGGTTGATCAGAAAAGTTGCCCCGTGCCTAGTGCAGATCATGAGATCCACTATTTGGCAAGATGTCAACCATTTTTAGGCAATCTAGACTTGCCCGTCATGACAAACAAACATACAAGCGCGTAAATAATATTTACGCATATCGAAAAGGCAAAACAGCTGAAATAAACAAACCTCCAGGGGTCACCAGCTGAAATAAGCAAACCCTTAGGGGTCACCAGCTGAGATAAGCGAACCCTTAGGGGTCACCAGCTGGAATAAGCGAACCCTCAGGGGTCAAAAGCTAAAATAAAGGAACCCTCAGGGGTCAACAGCTGATATAAAGGAACCCTCAGAGGTCAGCAGCTGAAACAAAGGAACCTCCAGGGGTCACCAGCTGAAATAAAGGAACCCTCAGGGGTCAAAAGCTAAAATAAAGGAACCCTCAGGGGTCAAAAGCTAAAATAAAGGAACCATCAGGGATATACAGCTGAAATAAGCGAACCCTCAGGGATCTACAGCTGAAATAAAGGAACCCTCAGGGGTCAACGACTGAAACAAAGGAACCCTCAGAGGCCGACAACTAAAATTAACGAACCCTCACGGGTCAACAACTAAGGCCTCGTCAACTGTGAAACCTACATCACTTACTATATTTGCGGAAGCTTAACAAGCTAAGCCTCAAGGATCGGTCATCAGGATATTGTTAGCTGAGCGACCCATAATAAGTTCAACATGGAACTTGACAAAGTTACCATCCTGAACTTGGGGGATTGATAGTGTGTTATTACCTAAGTGTGTCTGATAGACCATCATGCAGGTTAATTGTGTTACCACCATCAGGGTATCCTTGGGGTGAGGCCCTCCATGGTGCATTATTCAAGTTTGCTGACCTGTCAGGATATCCTTAAGGTCAGGCTTATTGTAGCGCAATGTTCAAATACGGTGACCATGTTTGGTATTACCATCATCCAGGATATCCCTAAGGGGAATGGTGTCACCACCACCTGGACATCCCTAAGGTCATGTCTTTCATAGCGTAACCTTCAAGCGCGCTGACTATTCAAAATAGTAGGGCAAAGCTATGACACCATGCAGCTACGCCACATGCCCAAGGTCAGACAGAGCAGATTGGTGAAATAGTCCTACCCTGGCAGGATGTGCCATCTATCCCTAGGGATGGAAGAGATCACCCTCAGAGTTATGTGTCACAGAGGATGACCAGAAAGATTGCCCCATACTTAGTGTAGGTCAAGATACCCACTATCATCGGGACGTCAACCTAACAAAAAGGCAATCTAGACTCGCCAAGTCATGAAAATAAAATAAAGTGAAAACGAGCGTGCAAACACCATTAATATGGAAACATCAAAGGTTTATATCCCCAAGGATAACTCCGCTATGCGAACAATAAACATGCTATCCCGAGGGATATACCTCTGAGCATAACCTGGGGACCAGATCATCCATGGGATGATAGCTATATCGGATCTTCCCACCCAACTTGACTAAGTTAGGGTTATAACAGCGATTGTAGAGTAATTATCCGATCCTTTTCTCATTTAGGAACGGTGTAACCACCCCCAGGATACTCCACATGTGAGCTACCCTTCAGGATGCACCTCGTAGGCTACCCCTAGGGATAAACTCCGAATAGTATCAGGGGTAAGCCAAACTTATCAACCTTATTGCCTATCGGATAAAAGCCTCCTATAATTCCCCATGAGAATATGGTCGTTGGGCGGGAAAATGAAAAAGGCTACCCCTGGAGGTATAAAAGCCTAGGGGTAAGCCAAACGCATCGTTCACCTCTGGAGCAAGAAAGACCTTATCTTCTCCGAGAACACATAACCAAATCTGATCTTCACCACCTGGTTTACACAACTCGGGTTAAAACAGCAATTGTAGCGTGAAGATCCGATTCACCCCCAAACTTAATTAATCCTTGAGCACTCGAGTAATCTATTACTTGATCAGGTTGTATGACCAAAATCCCTCACACTGTGAGACCCATGATAAGTTCAACATGGTACTTGACGAAGTTACCACCCTGAACTTGGGGGAGTGATAAGGTACTATTACCTAACATTAATAAGTTGTCATGCAAAGAACAATTATTGCAAAAGTGATTGGCTAATTATCGGTACGGTTAATGGTGTTACCATCATCGGGATATCCCTGGGACAAGCCTCCCGCGACGCTCAGATGCGCCAACATTAAATATATTATCACCATCGGGATATCCCTAGGACGAGGTGCTACACGGCACAACACTCAACTGTGCTGACCTGCCCCAGATCTTTTCAGCATCAGGATATCCCTAGGGTCAGTCTCGCAACGCAACATTCAAGTGTGCTGACCTCCCGGGGACCTCACGACATTCCACGGGAAGAGTGCACCTCCAGACAAATGATGGTCAACGCCAAGGTACCAAAGTCCTCCCATCCTTATTGGCCATTCCTTAGACAAACCCCAGCTTCAGAATCTGGGCGTGCTATCCCGCTTGCAGGTTTGCTATTGCTTTGGGCGCCTATCTCTGTCGTTTAGTCGCCATTATCGCATTATTAGTTCAATACGACACTTACAAAACTTGTCGCACCGAACTAGGGGGACTTGATGGTGTGCCCATGCTTTGGGCTCCCACTTCACTTGGCCCATGAGCTAAGTTATTGGCCCAACCCATCCCCCTTATAAAAGGGTCAAACCCTAACACATTACAGACATTATCATGATCTGATGATAACCATTAGGGGACAAAAACAAGGGCAGCAGCCCCTACTCCTTTCTCCTCTTCATCTCCATCAACAAGATGAGCAAGCTCATCACCATAAACCCATCTCTTAGATGGTAACAAACCGATCTTACCACCCTTCACCTTCGTTCCATACGGGTCACTAGGGTTAACCACGTAATTCACGGAGTGTAACGAATCGGACCAACCC
Source organism: Helichrysum umbraculigerum (assembly GCA_949592205.1). Lineage (NCBI taxonomy): Eukaryota > Viridiplantae > Streptophyta > Magnoliopsida > Asterales > Asteraceae > Helichrysum > Helichrysum umbraculigerum. The sequence continues at coordinate 72,642,408 of CATIUR010000003.1, forward strand.
AAACCCGCACTCAAGCTATCCGATGCTTGATCAACTATAAATGAATTCACTACGAAAAATCAACATATTTTTATATGATGTGTATATTAGTATCTCATAAATTAATAGACATTGATGTTAATTCATATTCATTTTTTTTATTGCAGTAAGTTTTTAAATGTGTTTGTGTAGAGTACTCGAGTATAACCACCTATATACAGTAAATGTTTAGTGCTTTGGCTGTTTGATATAACCCAGTTAAGATGCGTAGAAATTAGATGATTACATGTTAAAGGTTTAGATGGTGTGATTGTTAGAAGTCCTCATTCAGGATTTGTCAATATAGTGAATGTATAAATGTACAATTCAGGAGTTGATGATTAATTTATGGTATAATACTAGATTTATTATTATTATTTCACGATAAGAATTAAATTCATTATAACAAATGGATATGAGTATTACAGTACTTTTTATATGGTGTGTTGATGAAGTGAAAGGGGATGGGGTTTGGGCGAGAAACGTGGTATAGAAGTATAGGACTATAAGGTATGGTACATGACTACATGAGTGTACATGGTACATGGTTTAGGTATACTTTGACTATGGTATGAGATTAAGGTACATGGGCTAGATATTGGGGTTTGGAGGATGTGACTAGACAAGTGTTGAAACCATTTCCTTTTTACCAACAAATACTCTTTACTATCAATCCGAATCCGAAATTGGGTTGATAAAAAGATTTTGTAGTTGAAAGTATTAAAATTTGTGTGACCCCGTTAATTATACATATTTTTATTAGCAATGTGTACAACTAAAAGATGTGTATACACTATACACAGAATTGTACCTTGATAAGCATTAACAAATCAAATCGTACTGGGTATCATTTTAGGTGAGAAATTCATGTCAAGTATGAGTTCTTGAAGATTTTACATTTTAGTCCCCGCCGCAACGCGCGGGTTAAAAAAACTCGTTAAAACACAATTACAACCAAGGTTACAAATATATACATCAGATACTCTAATTCCCTATTTACATTTATGCACGCATATGCCCATAATATTCTACCTAAAGTTTCATGCAAACAGACAACACCACCACCCCACACCCTCCAGTCTGTTTATCCCATTCCATCTTCCAATATCACAGACAGCTATTCACCCATTTCAACCCAACACACTTGTTTGCACAACCCCTTTCATGCCAAGCTTTATTCATCCAACTTACTCGAAGCTTCTCAGTTATACATCTTGAAAAAGCCCATCCCCTCTTAAAGCCTTCTTTCCAAAATTTGAGCGTTTCTTTTTTACAAACCAATATGCCATGACCCATATTAACCCCTCCTATATATCTTGTGATCTGACACCAAGCTTACTTTTTACACCTTTTCGCCATCCACTACCCACCGCCATCTGTTACATCCATCCGGAGCTAGAACAAACTGGTTAAGACGTTAAGTACATATCGTTTGTTAGTAGCAAATGCAATTTTTAGTAGCCATCAACCTTAGTCCTCTTGCAAAAGTACTTTCCTTTTGTTGATGCACCATCAACAATAACCAGGATTTTGAAGCATCAAAATGAAATTCAATGATATAAGTTGAACAGTTCAACCACCAATTCCATGTAATCCATGTATAATTTTCCTAGATTCAACTTCTTATTATAGAAAATGAAAACATAAAAGTGTATCAGCAAGCTTACAGTTCACCCAACCCATTCTCCCCAAAATTAAAACATTAGACATTTCAACTAATTAACCAAACAACTGGACGTCTCGATTTACACCTATATTGCTGCCACCTATAACCACAACAAAGATTTGTATTTCGCAATAAGAAACATTTTTCCCTTCTTCTATAACCTCTACCATGTAAATAACACAACGCATTGCAACCTCTTTCAAACTTGATCTCTTGAATCAACACTACATTTACACAAAAGAGACCAAGCTTACCAGTTACCACTATATGATGCATAACAAAACAAACTTATAAATTGATCAACTTTGATTAAAGAACAGGGCAGAACATGGTTTTAATTGCTGAAACGGGTCAAAAGTCTCTTACAATGTAATATCAAGTCATAAAACCTTATAGCAACAGGTTAGTATTAAATTAATAGAGAGTTGCTTCTATGTAAGAAAATTTTACCCAAATATACTTAAACAAATGAAATTGTCCATATTGACCAACTCTTTTTGACTCGTAAACCCCAACCATTTTGTAACAACTAAATGCAATTTATATGAACATTTAATATATGTCTTGGAGGATCATTACCTGCTATAACTACCAATTGGTACCTCACATGTCATTGTATAATTTCCCATATTGTGATACATTAAGATGGTATTCATCCTCAACTATTACTTTTGAAATATACATTTTCATAGACTACATCTTATAAGGAAAATTATATGATCCCGTGTGTAGATATATTAATAGAAGCCAAAAATATTCTATAACTGTAGGATTTCCTAAATTTGGAATCACCTATAGATGAGAAAAAATACCTGAGTATAACGAATGTGAGGATCTTCTTCAAGTCAATCAGTAATGTAATGTGCATTTTATGTGTCCAAAACTCTAGCATAACTACCTGTCACAAGACATTAAATACGATTAGCACATACTAATTAGTTGATCCAATTGTCCAAAAAATATAGGTCTTGAAAAACAGAAAAATAATACAAAAACACATGTGAGCAGATCCAAACAGAAGCCATGATATGATCAAGAACCCCACAAAAATTCCCAATATGGGCATAACAGCAATCACGCAACATATATCCAAACCTAAATACTCAAAAGTAAAATAAAGATTAATGGAAGGAGCAACTGAAGGTTTAATGCAAATAGAAAGATATGAAAATAATCATAACAAATTCAAATAACCTTCTAACACTTATATTTAGGGGGATAAACTCATAAAAGTCAGGTTGATCTTATTCTACTCGAAGTCTGGAACCCGATCAAAGTTGTAGGTGGCATCCTTAATAAATTTTGACTCAGGATCATAAGGTTGTATGCATTACTCTGTTTTTTTTCCTTTTAACATTCATAATCCTGTTTCCAAATTGACCAATACCAAATGGGGCTAGCTATTCAATTGCCTAGCTAATTGTCATGAAAGGCATATCAATTGTACTTAAATACGATATTTTGCTCATTGTACTTGTTCTATTGTTGCATACGATCCATAATTGACCTCCACTTTTTTTTTTTTTTTACATTGATATGCCTCATTCTTGCTTCTGCACAGCAGCAGTATCCGGCCATATTCTTGCAAGAACAGCAAGACCCGTATCTGTCACGAATTCATAAACGTAATTATATGTTTAGCAGTTAACACGTCCCCTAAACTAAACCTAAAACCACTTGGATCTGAAGCTAGATACAACATGATGTTAGGGAGGTACAAAATTGGATCATAACCACCTACATAATTATGCACAATATAGAGAGCTTGAAGAAATAAAAAAAAACATAAATCAATAAAAACACTGGCATAAATAATTAGTGTCAAGATTAGTATCTTGACAAAATGTTGAGTAGATTTTGATTACATCACTTAATTGGATAAAAGAGCTTTTACATATGGCTCACGGCGATAAATTAACTAAGTTGCATGATTCCACCAAGGTTAGTTGCAGTATTCCAGCTTTTAACCTACATTAATATATGTCTAGAAAACTATAAATCATTCATTCATACAATTGATAAACAAAAATAAAAACCATATGAATATGATCAAACATAAATGAGACCCATAAGAGAAATGAAGAACCTACCAATATTGCTTTGGTCATGCCTATCTTTATGCAGATTCCTTAGTACAAAATCGGACCCATTCCCTTGGATTCTATGAAAGTCTGCACTTTTCAACTTTCAAAAAAAGAGAGATTAAAAAAACTCTCAGATTCTATGAAAGTCTGCACTTTTCAACTTTCAAAAGAGAGATATTAAAAAACTGAACTCCAAATCACATAATGAGTACATTTATTAAGTACCATAATTTACAAAAGCATAAAACAACCACAAGTGATTAGATATGACTAAATGGAACTTAAAAAACGAACCACATAATTGACAATCAATTTGCCCAAACTGGAACAGAAAGAATGAAATGGCCGGGTCAAGCAAGTTGGGTAATGGGTTAACACTATATTAAGAGTAGACTTTCGACAGTACCCATTTCATTTTTAGCTAACTATCTAATTTATCCCTTTTGAAACGTTAGGAAACATAACCCAAATCTCTGTCTTCAAAAGTAGATGGATTTTTTTTATTATTTTCATAGCAGTTGTAAAGGGCATTCCTAATGCAGATATTGAAGAACCAACTGTAAATCAGAAGCTCAATTAGTGTAATCAGTGGAACCTTACAAAAAAATTTAAATTTAACTTGGAAGTCATACTTATAAGGCTACCAACTATTAAGACGGTTAAAAACGAAAGATTGAGAGCCAGTAGTCATTGAGCCGGTTATAGTCAAGTAAGCTCTGTATATTACCCCTGTGATCATTGATAAGATTGATGCACCACTCATAGCACCATGAAAGATACCGGCGAGTTTCTGTCATGTAAAAAATTAAAAATTAAGAACTTCGATGAAAAGATATGGAATATAATTAAATAAAACTTGCTACTTGAAACCCGAGATTTAGCATCTCATGAACTTTTCGATGGCCCATCCATTTTATCAACTCCAAAAAGATCAGTCGAGACAGAGTGTATTTTATACATATAACTTCCTAAATCTATTTTATCAATATATAAACTAATGCCATAACCTTTTTGGTGTTTAGCATCATACCAAAAAATGCACCCAGTAGCAAATTGATCATCAACAGGCCATGTTCTCTGCACACATCAGTGAGATTGAGTGTGCCCGTAACTTTAGTACTGATAAATGGTAGGGAAGTTAATATTGGTAAAGAACATGTAATGATGCTGAAAACAAATTCAAAATTGAATAATAAATATAATTTATTCATGAGGTAGTTACTCTCAACTTACACGTATATATTCAAGGCTAACTTTAGTAAGATTTGGAACCACAGTTGCAAGGTCCTGAACGTAAAGATGCCCAATTAGTTATAAAAGAGAACATATCATAAACACTGCACATAATCGAAAAGGGGCTATCATTAAGCTGATATATGAGCCTACCTTGCCACTTGTTTTACGTGTAGCTGTAGGTGCGTTTTCTTGCCCAATTTAAGGATAGTCAGCCACTAAATCCATCAAATCAAACTTCAATGTAATTTATATATATATATCATAACCTAAAACCATCAAAACATATAAATATATCAGACCTTATTAAATCATATGTTACCTAAATGTAAAAGCCACTCATAGCCTTAATGAGATTCACAGCCTTAGCAACCTATGCATCCATCAGTAGCCTACAATATGTATATATAATATATAAAATGTAATATATTCAATAGACCTGAGTTTCAGAGCAATGCTGGAATATTAAAATTCAACCCAATTGGACTACCAACCCCCAACTGTAAAACCCAAAAGTGACCAAATCATAGCATATATATCTACTAATGGTTGTATAAAAATATTATGTATTAAAGAGAGAGTATACCTGAAGATTGAAATTGATATTGTTGGAGGGTTCACCAACTTCTATTTTTTTACTATCTTGATCATGCATGATCTTGTACTTACTGATTTATCGAGTTGATAATCATGACCTTGAATTCCTTTACCATTAGCTTCAGCCATTGGTATGATCATAGCTGATTATGGAATTATCTGAAACACTTACTAATGCAATTCTTAATGCATTTATATAAATTGTATTTCATCAGGGAATGTGGTATATGCGTGGCTTTCAGTTGGCAATGAATGCATCACATTCTTAATTTTCAAGAAATGAAAGAATCGAAAGGCAATTGGCTAAACATATGTTAATCAACTTTAGATTTTTAACAATATCATCCTGTTTCTCGTAATGGTACATAATTTATTCCCGTATGAATTAATGATCATTTATAGTTCAGCATTTTTCAGTATGTTATAATGTCATTCCAAGTGTGTATGTACATGTAGCTAAACTATAGAAGTAAGGCAACAAATTTTACATTAATTTTTTGCAATTTCCATGATTTAGGTAAGATTTTCTTACTCTTATTTACATTGTGTACATTACAAAACTTTTTATACAGTACACTTTGTTAATAGGCAATTTCCATGGATGCCACCATACTTAGATCCATCAGTTGTCAATAAAGAGCTTCTAACGGAAATTGCCTAAATATAAGTTTTGCTTCTATATAAGTGTATGTATAAGAGATCAAAATTGACGACCTAAGTTCATTACATCAGTTCCTATCCATATAGATCAATTCATCAACTTCAATTTGTAAACAATAATAATACACACACAAAATGCATATACGAACATAGAAACATATGATGGAGTTAATTAGGTACCTGTAACGGTTTGATAACCATGTGAATAGTACGGATGACTCTGTGGAGGACTTGGTTGTAGAAACCCTAGGTGTTTGTCGCCACCTCTATTCTTGCCTTCTTCGGTCATTATTTTGATCGGAATTAGATGAAGGTCTTCGCCGACGAATTGGATCGTGTATGACTGCAGTTCTAATTTGTTTATACCCGATCGATTTATTGGATTTAGGAACAACTCGTCGGTATATTATTGATGATATTTTTAGGAGAATGAATTAATTAATTTTAAATTGATATGAATGGGAATTATTTGACAAAGATAACGGACAATCTTTTATCATAATAGGCGATATTTAATTAAGTAATATATATTATCTCTATTAATTAATATTTTTAAAATATGAATCTCCGATTTTTATTAATTAATAAATAACTTTAATTTTATTTTAGGAGGTTTAAAGGAGTAAAGTGTAATTATTTAAATTAACTCTTAATCTTTGGATCGATTTTGGAAAACCTAACGAAGGGTTAACAATTTTCAATAGTATTTTGCTTTAAGTGTATGTTATAGATAGATAGATTAGAGCATACGGTGTGCTAATATGTGGCATCAGTGTTTTTCGATGAGAACACCGGGACACAGCGTTCTCCCACCCTGTGCCGGTGTTCTCACCGATGTTCTCCTCAAAATTTCATACCAGCGTTTGATTTAAGACACTGGATGGTTTCGGTGTTCTTTCTTTCTTTTTTTTTTGTTTTTTCCTTCTCCAAATGAATTTGAATAAAAATAAAACATATTTTTATTAAAAAAATCAAATAAAACAAATAATAAAAAAACTCCAGAACACTGAGAATTCAGTTTCACCACACCACAAAATCCTCACTTTCAACATTCTCCAGAACACTGTCTCAGAACACTGACACCACACCCTGTGCTCTTATAGATAGATAGATAGATAATGGTTAAGTTTAACATCCTTTTTAGGGGCAGTTTACTTTTTTTACCATTAAGTGTTGTTTGTATGTGATGTCTGTTTCTGTTTATAACAAATGTTGTTTAAGTAAATATATTTTTTTTTATCAAAAATATGAAGTTAAATGATATAAAGTTTGATAAGAAATGACATGTGTGACACCCGTCAAATTGGGACTAGTAATTAGTGCCTAACTAAGTTTAATACATGTAATTAGTTCTGTGTTAGGCTAATTAATGTAACAAGTAATATATATATTGTTGTTGAATATGTATACAATCATGCGGTTTGATTAAATCGTACAAGTTTAAATCGAATGTAATTCGACACAATTAATACGGACGTTGGTGAACAATTTAATTTCATAATATAACATTATTTAATAACGCTATTACGTTCCAAATATTATTTTGATAATATTTCAAATCAGTTTCGTATCGTACAAACCAGGTCCACACGAGTAAAATATTAAACGCGCAAACAAACGAAACAAGTTACATTTTATAACATAATTATTAAGTATATGGAAAAATACTTCAACAAAATTATTGGGTAATTATTCGTATTTTAAAACATATATTTAAACGTATAAACTAATCGTTTAACGTTTAAACAATTGGAAAAACGAACACCACACAGAGCGCGATTGCAGGGAGTTAAATTGGTGAAGCCCACACCCGTGGACCCCACCAAAAATCTGCCAAAAATGGGGGGAAAACCCACCCCATTTCCTCATTTCCACCATCTTCTTTCTCTCTCTCTACCCTTTTCTCTCAAAACTTCAAACCACCACCAAATCACAAATCATTAAAATAAACATACAAAAGGACCTCGGATCATCAAGATTTTTAGAGATTAACGACCACCACGCAACGATCTACACTTCCATCTTTTCGGATTTTCATTTCGCCACTTTGTAAGTTTTCCGACAAAAGTCGAAACCTCTCGTTTTAGCTTATTTTTACATATTAACGGCTTATTCAAGTGTATATATGTCCATTACTAAGGGGAAAACACGATTTTATAGCTTAAAAATGAGTTAGATTTGAGTTTTGGGTTGGAAAATATCATCAGTCGCTGGGTTCTGGGCTGATGTTCATCTTTGCGACACAAGCCTTGTGTCGCATCTTGTGTCGTATAATAACCTTTGTGTTGTGGTTTGTGTCGTAAAAACCCATTTATGTCGGACCTTTTGCGACACAATGTTATGTCGCACCTTATGTCGCAAGTCCCATGCGACACAAACACTATGTCGCTGTTAAATCAGCATCGTTCGCTTATGCGACACAACCCTTGTGTCGCTAAGCTCATTGTGTCGCACTTCTATGCGACACAACCATTGTGTCGCATGACAAACTTTTATGTCGCATATTGTGTCGCATAAAACAGAATGTTTAAAAACACAGATTTTCACTAAGTGTCGAGACCCTAAATTTTATCACTTGATTTCACCCAATTTCAAGTCCATATGCGTTTTTCACCAAAGCAATATAGTAGAAATAAAAATTTTCCAAGCTGACTTGGCAGCTCGACCCCAACCAGGGGCTCTGCCCCTTGGACCCCGCTACCAGGGGCGCTACCCCCGTGACTTAGAGTTTGTAACGGCTTCTAAAACACAATCAAAACACATTTTTCAAGTAAAACACCACGAAATCAAAATAATAATAGTTGAGATTATTATTACAAATCCGTCACCAACGGGCCGTACATATTTTCAAACATTCGAATCAATCAACCAAATCTTAGTAATTTGGACAAGTCAATCAACCAAATCGGGGTAATTTGGACAAACAACTACAAAGGTAGTCTTTCGAGATGCCTAAACAATTAATAACCATCGCGTGTCATGGACACCTTCAGGTTACAAGTCTTCGGACCACACTTCAAGGCAAATCAATTCAAGTTATTAATTCAAACTTTCAAGACTCAGGTGAGTCTCATGGCCCCTATTTTACTGCTTTACAATCAGGGGTGTGATATTATTGCTCGTTTTGTTTTACAAGTTGAACGCAAGTACACATCAAATCAAATACTACATGAGTTTCAAGCTAATCAGTTTAAAGCCCTCCATAGCATAGTCTGGTAATACGTAGTAGCGTGAATGTTAGTATATGATATCATATCGGATTGACAATCCTCGTCCGGGTTAGCACGCACTAACTGGTCAAACGGACGTATTAGCATTTGGGAAGACGAGTGTGGATTAGGCACTCGTAGGAGGCATTTCAAGTTAGGTTTCCTTAAGTGGGCCTGACAACTCAAGTTAAGCTCAGACTATGTGCTCATGGCTGTATAACTTTTATTTTGCTTAATTGCATTTTAAATTCAATTATTAAATCTTGCGGTTCATACAAACATATGTGTTGATATATAAACCTGTGAGCTCACCAGCGTTTCGCTGACCAATTTTAGCATGTATCACGGTGACCAGCAGTAGGTTGGACTGCTCAACTAAGGATCAATTAGCTCGAGTCATCATGCAAACAATCAGAGATTTAGCTGCATTATTATATTTTGTATAGATTAATTATGTACTTAAATCTCTCAATTTTGAGCTGAGCTAATGTAAACAATATTTTTGATGTAAACTTTGTTTTTATCAATACAAGTTAAAACGACGCATATAGTGGTTGATGTGACGTAAAAAGTCATGTTTTTAAGTACGATATTTCACACTTTTTGGACACATCTTTAGTGAAAACATTCCAAAACAATAATTATTTACTAAAATTCACTAAAGTGTTCCAAATATAGGCGTTGCTACAAAATCCACTAAAAACGTCCAAATAACGAGCAAAACAGAGCGAATAAACAACAACCAATTCTCACACCCTCATTTACCTTATGATAAGCACATTCTAACCTTATGATATGTTGCAATAGGTAAAAACGAGATGGGAGAATCAAGAATCATGCAAATTGGGTGAAGAACGGAAGAGATACGGTTTCTACAGATCGTTAAAAGTCATTCCAAACATGCTTGAGCTACACTCATCCAATTTCTGTTAAATTGGTACCATTAGAAGCGTAACGGAATTACGAAACCGTGAGCGCAAGAATCGCGTCAAACGGACATGTAACGAAGGAGATACGGGCGTTTTAAGCAACGAAGGAAAGCCGAAACACCCCGTATACGGCCTTGGCAAGCCATATACGGCCCCACATGACCGTATACGGCCTTTTAAGACCATATACGGCCCTTCTAACCCCATATGCTGTTTTGGCAAGGCTTGGGTCCATCCGGTCATCCCCCTTCATGCTTGGTTCGCTTGTACAATGCGCTTTGATGTTTATACGTATTTCTCCTTTGGCTCCAAGCATTATTTCTTTGGCTTCAAGAATGGCTTCAACTTTGGCTCCAAGTTTGGCTCCATGGCTCATTGCTTTGGCTCCAAGTTGATCTTTGCCTATAAATAGAGCCCATCACCTCCACATTTCACAGACCATTCTCATTTCTCATTTCTCACTTTCTCTCTGACACATTCTCTCTCTAGCACTACTCTTAGGAGTTAGAGAAGAATTATTCTTGTAGTTAGTTCCTCTCTCTAATTTCTCTCTCTAGCACTACTCTTAGGAGTTAGAGGAGAACTAGAGAGAGATTAGTTATGTAGTTAATTAGTAGAGGCTAGCTTATGTAATGCTTGGATTTTAATGAAGAAATACAAGTTGTTATTCTGCTCGCAATTCGTATCGGTATCATTTATCCTTTCTATTATTAATTTGTCATATTGTTCTTGTTTGATGTATGTGATTTATTAATATTAGAAAGGTTTATTGTTATGCATTGTGAGTAGTGTGCTTGTATGTTTGTCATGATTTAAATAGTAGTGATGATGTTACTTCAAATATATGATATTGTGATAACAACATTATGAAACAGCGGAGGTAACGTTATACGGCTTTCATTTGTATAGCGCCGGAAACATCACTAATGTGTGGAGTACGGAACGTGGAAGCTATGAAAGTCGTGGGCACAATCCGTTGTGGAATAATGTTCCCGATCATTATATAATTGGGAGTTGTTATACTTTGTTATCTGTCTAAGCTTATCCTGAATATAGATCTAGTGTCTCATCACCCTTTCCAGACTTTCACGTGACTGTTGCCCTTAGGATAGGACTTTGCAAACCCTAATACTGTGTAGATACAGTTATCTCCAGTTACAGTAGGAAGCTATGAACTTTTTGTAAAACGGCACAGTACTTCGTATAGCGTCAAATACGTGGAAGCTAAGGAAATGCCGTAGGACTGTTTCATCATGGAATACCTAGAAGTGACCCTTCTAGAACTCGGGTCTAGGAATTAAAGTTGTGGAAATGCTCGTTGCCCTGTACACCGTTATTACACCTAAGATCTGGAAAGCTGTGGAAATGCTTAAATGCCCGGTACACCATTAGTACATCTAGGATCAGGAACACTGTGGAAATGCCTATGTGCCCTGTACACCGTGAGTATTCCTAGGGATGAACGCCTGAATGTAAATGAGGGTCTATGTTTATGACGGTAGAATATATGCTTCAATGAATGAATACAGAGTTCTGTCAAGAGGGCTTAATGCTCCATTAACATTGCTTAACTCTACAATACCGATAGTTTAGAATAACAACAGTTAACAACCAGTACACAGTTAGATAATAACAAATAGACTTAGGGGTTAAGAAAGGTCAGTAAATACAATTGCGGCCTGTTGCCTTATGCCTGCTCCCTAGATAAATCAAGGGTGAATTTGTCTTATTCAAGCAAAAGTTCAGGGGGGTTTGAAAACAGTCTGATCTGATCAGGGTTCATGATAGCCTAGGTACTCAGTGACCTACGTATTTAGATCCGGAACTAAATAAGTAGGGTCCTAGTGTTTACAACTAAGTTTATCTGTCTGTTAACTGACTGTGTCCCCAATAAACATCATCCTAACTATATGCTATCCTAAATCATGGTGAACCACGTCTTTGTTATGTTTAAGTGTTACATATATGCTAGCTTCCTTTTACTTTTATGTTTTATTAGTTTTAGTAGTTTTAATTAGATAAAAATCAAATCAAATACCTATCCAACTATCTAAACCCTAGCTTGATCACTAAGTTATCTGAACTAGCTCTGTTTCAATTCTGCCGTCGTGTGGAACGACCCTGGATCATCCTTACCATATACTAGTATCAAGTATTCGTACCAAGTACCAGTAGATAGTACGGAGGATTAGGCTCCCTCGACAAAATATAAATTTAAAACTACCACCTGACGCCGCGCCCAGCGGAAAGGTCCGCAACGACCGGAAGCGATTCCTGATCCGACCGTTGGACGCGCGTCAAGTTTTTGGCGCCGTTGCCGGGGACGGTAGTACGATTTGGAGCCTGTTTAGACAAATTTAGTTTTTAAGCGATCCTTTTGGATTGGGATTCACCATCCCTATCCGAAGTTACTTTCTGCCCGTAGATTGGTTAGATTAAGTTAGCGTAGCGTAGTTTAAATTAATTTCCCTTCTCACCCCAACTTTAATTCTAAAACCTTATTCTTGTGTTGTCTTTACTGATAACTTGGCGATGGTAACTGTACAACAACTAAGTGATCAATTGGAAAGTCTCATTAATTCAAACCAAGATAGATGTATGAGTGATGCCCACCTAGATAATGAATGTCAATGGTATAGTATGACTTATCCAGATAACATAGGGTATTTAGATCTTCAATCACAATACCAATATGACCCTTATGCTGTCCAACAACATCAAAACCAACCTTACTATCCTGACTCATTCAATGTCTACCCACACTCATCTTACCCTGTACACGAACCACAACCGTATGAAAGTTCTAACTTGAGAGATATGCCCATAGCTTATCTCAACAGTAATGCTACTCTTTCACCCTCTCACAACCCACTTGAACAATTACTTAAAGAACAAGACGACATGCTTAGAAGGTGTACCAATAGGCTTTCTAAAATAGAAACACTAGTCCAAGTGAGAAATGAGAGAACTAGGGATCAAGTTACAACTGACTATAGGCTACAGGAAGATAAGAGGCACCCACACACCACATCTACATCACTTGACATAGACTTTTATTCTCATGAGTCTGGTTGCAAACTTCCTTCAAATCCTACACCTACCCAATCTTCTAAATCCTTACTTCCACCCGTTCTTAACCTATCTACGTCTGAGACCAACGAAGAGTTCATTCTAGAGGAACTTTCCGAACCAATGCCACTTGAAACTTCCGGCCGGAGTGACGAGTATGACGAGGTAGACGAAGAGATAGAACTAGAAAAACCGGAAGAATAGATTTACACAGAAGACTCAGCTCCCGAAGGACTAGAGGAATGTGCACCAACTCTGAGAAGTGATCTCATCCCAATTCAAACCGACGTGGTTGATACTATCCCACAACAAGTTGTGTTTGATGATATCCCACATATCTTTCTTGATGAATCACCCACTGATCTAGTTGAACCTTTAATTACCTTAGACCAGCCAGTTACCCAAGTTGTCGATGAGAATGTTGCTACAAGATTGGAGACGTTAATGGACTCTGTCCCACCTCCATGCCCAAAGTACAACATTATCATTGACCCAAAGACCATAGGAAGCAAGGAGGGTTCTGTGTCATGGTTTCCCTACAAACCTTCTCTCCACCACATAATGACTTATACATCCTGGAGTAGTAAGGATTCCTTTGACCAACCCATTTTGTCAATCCAACCAAAGGAAGTAATAAAGGATGAGAGATTTGTTATACCTCCGGTAGCACCACTCCCTCACTTTGAATTATCTCCTTATATTGGACATACCCTAGCCTCAACTTGCCTTAAACTCTTAGGTATGTACCAATATTACCCCTTGTGTCTACTGATGGATGCAAGGAAGCCTCTAGGATTGCCTGACAAATAGTGCTAGAGTCAAGCTAGAGACTCGAACAAAAACAAGCGCTTCTCGGGAGGCAACCCGTGTCTAACGTAGCTTTGGTAATAGTAGTAGTTATAATAGTAGTTGAGTAATATGCTAACCCAATAAATAGAGAATGAAACCCTAAGATTAATGTTCCAGGTTTTCTTAATTTTTATGAACAAAAAGGATGGTTTGCGAAATTACTTCATCAAAAGTCAAATTTTTGTCAATACCTTAAAACTTCCTACTCCTGTTTGTTTGAACTTTATTGCAACATCTATTTTTAACCATTATCTAAAATCTCAAGTTCTTAATGTCCCTTCACTCACAAACATGGAATCCTACTAGAATGAGAATTAGGAACCTTAGTAATCTTATACACCCATTCACATATTTCGAGCATTGGAGGTACTTACATATGTTTCTGTGAACATACATAAAAGATCTTTAACTGAATTATCTGATAACCTGATTTGTATGTCAAGGTGTGTATTATGCTCGAACTCGTTTAAAAATGTGTGCTTTGGAAATCTTTATACTTGGTTGCCTGATTTAAACTACTCATGCTAGTATTTCCATATCTATTGTTTGCCTACGGTGAAATTATAGGCAACTAACACTTTTGGTGTGAGATTTGATTCCAAGTCATACACTGATTTGTTTCATCTACAAAGTACTCACTTTGATAGGTTATTTGCAAACTAGTGAGTCTATGATTTGGAAGATAATCACTTGTTTGTTAGATCACATTTGCTTGTTCTACTTGTACAAATGCCTAGCAAACAGGAACCGACGCCTATGGATAAAGGAATCTTTGAGTATAATGGGAAGACAACAATGGGAGCTCACAGTTCATTAAATTTTAAAATCTTTGGAGCATTGCTTTGCAGGGAGAGGAGATAACACTTCTAGACACAAAAATGAAGCTCTACTTGTGTCCGGAGGATGACATCACTTCATATTATTTTCTATCCTTTTGGAAGACAAGCTCTCGACTATAAAAGCAGCGCTGCTCGGGAGGCAACCCGTGGAATAAGACGTGTTGAGAGAAAGTTTCAACAAGTGAAGAAAATCTCTGACTATCCTTCACACTTGAGCGTACCTAAAATACTTTAGGAAAACTTCTCCGGAATTACAACTCATTTGCAAATAAATCACTGGTCTTAGAAAATAGGGAAATCACTTTGAAAACTGATAATTCATGTGTTTCGAGCATTTGAGGTACTTGCATACTACTTTTATGCATTATGCTCGAACTCGTTTAAAAACACATGTTTTATAAAACTGATTTGTAATAGAAAACATCTTTTCAAAATTCTGAGACAGTGATTTCTCTTTCCATTTGCAATAAAAATCGAGTTTGTAAAAATGGTACGTCCAATGTGTTCACACTTACGAGATTAATTCACAAGAGAATGATGGATGAATAAACCAATAGCAAGATGCTTGAAGCCGAGCCGATCTTCATGGATGCAGAAAAGGATCTTGGCAACATCTCTTTTCAGCAAATTCAGACTTTCAGCTTCAATGCAGCTCGCTATCTGGGGAGTGTCTTAACCCTTTACCCTCTTTTGTTTATGATGCTGTATATTATTTGCTTTGTTAGTTTGTTAAAGTAGTATATACTCTATCCTAATCTTATCACTAAGTGTGGGATTCCAGCCCAAAACAAACACTTGAGAAACATTTTCTTACATGTTCAAACTCTAAGTGTGGGATTTTACTTTCAGTAAATCTCAACTCAAGAGAACATTAGGGACAATGTTCCTCTAAGTGTGGGATAGCAGGTATAGAATACCTTGGTTAGTTTTTATGATTTTAAATGTTCGAAATAGTAAACTTAGAAAATGTTCCTCAAATTTTTCAAAAATTTTCAAGAAAATTAAAAAGTACGAGCCTAATCTCTTGATTAACTCTACTATTTTTGAGTCATAATATCTTTTGAGATGAGCTATTTTCGAATATGAAGTAAGATATTTCGGAATCAAGGGAAAATAAGGTAGAAATTTCTTAAGCAAGAAATGATAATCTAATAGGAAGCATGACGAAGCACATACAACCCTATTTGCAGTGAGGTATCTTGAGCCCAAAAGCATTCATCTTTAATGCTTCACTATTCATTTCTTGTGTGTGCCGATGCATGTATCTCTAAATTAGAACTTGCTCTTGACATACACTTCGAGACCACATTGGTGTGTACCATACGCGGTATAGGTGCAATTAGATGACCTTGACATTCCCTAGGATTTAACCCTCTTTTACATATCTCTTCAAGCCCAAAACCCTTCCGATACTCATTTTTAGTATCGATGATCCGTCTAGTAAACCCTGTTGAGCCTAAACCTTTCGTTTCATTAAACCCCATCTTTAACCCCTATTTCCCAAAATATCCCCAAACTTATCTTAGAATTTCTGAGGTTATGAATAACATCTTTTAGAATATCCATTTCACTTGTCTTACCCTTTCGTGTTCTCCAAAAGTCATCTCTCTTGAGAATCCTTGGTGCGTAAAATTGGCACCATAGAAAGACTCGAAATGTTCAAGATAAGGGATTTCTGAAAGAATCAGAAGAAAAACATCCTTGGAAATTCTCTGGCAAGGAAGTTCTGAAGAAGAAAAAAGAAAATAGAAAAGAAGAAAAAGCAGAAAAAGAAAATAAAAAGAAGAAAAAGCAGAAAAGAAAAGAAAAATAGTTCCGCAAGAATAAAGCTAAGTCCTTCAAAGTATCATCCTCTCAAGAAGAATCTGATAAGAAGACGAATAGCTATCTCATTTCCGTTCTAAAATAAAGTTTTTCATGATCTCAGTTGTTTTTAAGATAAGCAACCCTTACACCCAAAAATACCACTATCCATACCCTTTAACCCTCACCAAACACTACAACCCTCATGAATGTCTTGGGATAATTAGCACCGTCCTCACCTAAGTGGTGGAGATCCGATTCTTGATCAAGCCTATGATGATGAGTGCTGCATGACTGGCTATTTGAGCGATTTCGTTTGTTCTAGATTGATAGGAAACCCGATACACTTTGAGTGAATTGAGTGACCACCTTTTGTGAGATTGCCTAGTCATGTGTACTCCAAGATCATGAGATTTGGAAGTATGCCTAAGAGAATCTTTTCTTGTTTATGAAAGGATCATCTTATCTTTCCTTATATTCTTGAAATTATCTTACTTACACCTGAAAGTGGTAACTCTTAAAACATGTTGTGACTCGCCCTAAAATGTTTTAAAATGTTTTCAAAAACTGAGTGTTGCTTGAGGACAAGCAACGTCTAAGTGTGGGATAACTTGATGTGACGTAAAAAGTCATGTTTTTAAGTACGATATTCCACACTTTTTGAACACATCTTTAGTGAAAACATTCCAAAACAATCATTATTTACTAAAATTTACTAAAGTGTTCCAAATATAAGCGTTGCTACAAAAACCACTAAAAACGTCCAAATAACGAGCAAAACAGAGCGAATAAACAACAACCAATTCTCACACCCTTATTTACCTTATGATAAGCACATTCTAACCTTATGATATGTTGCAATAGGTAAAAACGAGACGGGAGAATCAAGAATCATGCAAATTGGGTGAAGAACGGAAGAGATACGGTTTCTACAGATCGTTAAAAGTCATTCCAAACATGCTTGAGCTACACTTATCCAATTTCTGTGAAATTGGTACCATTAGAAGCGTAACTGAATTACGAAACCGTGAGCGCAAGAATCGCGTCAAACGGACATATAACGAAGGAGATACGGGCGTTTTAAGCAACGAAGAAACGCCGAAACACCCCGTATACGGCCTTGGCAAGCCATATACGGCCCCACATGACCGTATACGGCCTTTTAAGGCCATATACGGCCCTTCTAACCCCATATGCTTTTTTGGCAAGGCTTGGGTCCATCCGGTCATCCCCCTTCATGCTTGGTTCGCTTGTACGATGCGCTTTGATGTTTATACGTATTTCTCCTTTAGCTCCAAACATTATTTCTTTGGCTCCAAGAATGGCTTCAACTTTGGCTCCAAGTTTGGCTCCATGGCTCATTGCTTTGGCTCCAAGTTGATCTTTGCCTATAAATAGAGCCCATCACCTCCACATTTCACAGACCATTCTCATTTCTCACTTTCTCTCTGACACATTCTCTCTCTAGCACTACTCTTAGGAGTTAGAGGAGAATTATTCTTGTAGTTAGTTTCTCTCTCTAGCACTACTCTTAGGAGTTAGAGGAGAACTAGAGAGAGATTAGTTATGTAGTTAATTAGTAGAGGCTAGCTTATATAATGCTTGGATTTTAATGAAGAAATACAAGTTGTTATTCTGCTCGCAATTCGTATCGGTATCATTTATCCTTTCTATTATTAATTTGTCATATTGTTCTTGTTTGATGTATGTGATTTATTAATATTAGAAAGGTTTATTGTTATGCATTGTAAGTAGTGTGCTTGTATGTTTTTCATGATTTAAATAGTAGTGATGATGTTACTTCAAATATATGATATTGGGATAACAACATTATGAAACAACGGAGGTAACGTTATACGACTTTCATTTGTATAGCGCCGGAAACATCACTAATGTGTGGAGTACGGAACGTGGAAGCTATGAAAGTCGTGGGCACAATCCGTTGTGGAATAATGTTCCCGATCATTATATAATTGGGAGTTGTTATACTTTGTTATCTGTCTAAGCTTATCCTGAATATAGATCTAGTGTCTCATCACCCTTTCCAGACTTTCACGTGACTGTTGCCCTTAGGATAGGACTTTGCAAACCCTAATACTACGTAGATACAGTTATCTCCAGTTACAGTAGGAAGCTATGAACTTTCTGTAAAACGGCACAGTACTTCGTATAGCGTCAAATACGTGGAAGCTAAGGAAATGCCGTAGGACTGTTTCATCGTGGAATACCTAGAAGTGACCCTTCTAGAACTCGGGTCTAGGAATTAAAGTTGTGAAAATGCTCGTTGCCCTGTACACCGTCATTACACCTAAGATCTGGAAAGCTGTGGAAATGCTTAAATGCCCGGTACACCATTAGTACATCTAGGATCAGGAACACTGTGGAAATGCCTAATTGCCCTGTACACCGTGAGTATTCCTAGGGATGAACGCCTGAATGTAAATGAGGGTCTATGTTTATGACGGTAGAATATATGCTTCAATGAATGAATACAGAGTTCTGTCAAGAGGGCTTAATGCTCCATAAACATTGCTTAACTCTACAATACCGATAGTTTAGAATAACAACAGTTAACAACCAGTACACAGTTAGATAATAACAAATAGACTTAGGGGTTAAGAAAGGTCAGTAAATACAATTGCGGCCTGTTGCCTTATGCCTGCTCCCTAGATAAATCAAGGGTGACTTTGTCTTATTCAAGCAAAAGTTCAGGGGGGTTTGAAAACAGTCTGATCTGATCAGGGTTCATGATAGCCTAGGTACTTAGTGACATACGTATTTAGATCCAGAACTAAATAAGTAGGGTCCTAGTGTTTACAACTAAGTTTATCTGTCTGTTAACTGACTGTGTCCCCAATAAACATCATCCTAACTATATGCTATCCTAAATCATGGTGAACCACGTCTTTGTTATGTTTAAGTGTTACATATGTGCTAGCTTCCTTTTACTTTTATGTTTTAATAGTTTTAGTAGTTTTAATTAGATAAAAATCAAATCAAATACCTATCCAACTATCTAAACCCTAGCTTGATCACTAAGTTATCTGAACGAGCTCTGTTTCAATTCTGCCGTCGTGAGGAACGACCCTGGATAATCCTTACCATATACTAGTATCAGGTATTCGTACCAAGTACCAGTAGATAGTACGGAGGATTAGGCTCCCCCGACAAAATATAAATTTAAAACTACCACCTGACGCCGCGCCCAGCGGAAAGGTCCGCAACGACGGGAAGCGATTCCTGATCCGACCGTTGGACGCGCGTCAGTGGTCGTTCATTATATATCTTTGTGCTGTGATTATTGATTCGTAACACCCAAATCGTGCTTCCGCTAAACAATAAATTTGGGGGTGTTACAACATGTTCAATTTCTATTGGAGAAAAAATGGTGAATAAAATATATATATATATATATATATATATATATATATATATATATATATATATATATGATCCGGTTCAATTGAGAACCAAAAAAATTGCGAGAACCATGAGAACTTCTAGATTGCATGTTTGTTCACATGTGATTACCTTCATTCACATGTGAACATTGATTTAAGTTAGATTGGAAAAAAAAAATTTGAAAAATCCTACAATTATAGCAAAACAACACCAAAAATAAATATATGTTCATATGTGAATGATAATGTGAACAAATCAGGTAAAACGTATTTTAAGACATAATTTTTGAAATTTTTTTCCCAATCTAACCTAAATCAATGTTCACATGTGAATGAAGGTAATCACATGTGAACAAACATGCAATCTAGTAGTTCTCACGGTTCTCACAATTTTTTGGGTTCTCAATTGAACCGGATCCTATATATATATTTTTAAGTGCCTTTTTTTGGTAAGAACTTTATTTTTCTACCTATTTAAGAAATAGACATTTCTTTCAGATTAAGTGAAAAAGAAATAACAATTTATCTGTTTGAATTAAGAAGTATATGAAAACAAAACATTAAGAGGAAAATAAACAGGCCCTTAGTTATTTTAACATAGTAAACTCTTGAAAAATAAGTTCCCTAAACACCCTCTAGGTCTGTAATCATCACATTTCCAATTTTATTTTTCTTTTAACTTTCTATTTGTAACATAATACAAAGTCTTTGTTCTAAATATATATATATATATATATATTACCTTCGCCACATCATGCAAAATGTCAATATTAGTATTTTGAGATATCCTAAATAAGTATCCACTTTGATGTTTCAACTAATAGAAAGAGATTTTAAATTAATGGGTAGAGATATTATTTGATTGGTGAAAACTGTAGTTAGTGAATAATTATAAAACTATGTGCAAAATTTAGGTGAACACCTTGATTGAGACAAAGGGGGTAGTACTTTAATAATTGTCAACCATTTTTTTTTTCCTCCCAATTATAAATCTATTTTTGCAAAATTTTGTTGATTAAAAAAATTAATATAAAGTTATTTGTTATTGTTAATTGTTTGTTTTATATTAATTACGTAAAAGTCACATACTAAGTATTCACAATCAATTTGTACAAAGTTTAATAAATAATAATATTGTTTAGTAATATGAGACTTTTACTTTTACTTTTTTATGGAAAGAAAAAAAATATATATTGACGGTAAGGTTATTGTATTGCTTTCGGAGGTGGAAGCTTATATTGAGATACACTTAAATAGAAAGATGTGCATTTATTTTCTAACGGAGTGAGTATTAAAATGAAGGGGAAAATATATATATATATATATATATATATATATATATATATATATATATATATTATAATTTACGAAAAACAAAGGTAAATATTATTTCAAGAAAGATAACAAAACAAACAAGGAAAAAAAATAAAAAGTCAAAATAGGTGTGAGGCTCTTCTTGACACCTCTACTTGACCTTAGATAGGTGTAACACCCCCAAATTTAACGGTTTGCGGAAGCATACGTTGGGTGTTACTAATCAATATACAAAGCACAAGATTAATAGTAAACGACCTCTAAATGAGACGTTTAGAAAAGGTTTCATAAATAATAATCGTTTGAAAACCGTAGGTTTTCGTATACAAAAAGTAGTTCCCTAGAGTCCACGCGTATAGCGGGAGATTCTATTACATAATCGTAGTTACAAAAGATAATGCCAAAGAATCTCCGTTAAATGCAGTTTGGAAATCATGCGACTCTAGCTAGTAATCCTGGAGTGATCCTACTCCGTATGTGTACCTGAGATACAAAGCTAAAAAGTGTCAACCAAAAAGGTTGGTGAATCTCACAGGTTTAGTAATAAGTAGATGTAATGAACCACAAGTATGTACCCGTATTGCTATCCAGCAAAGTAAGTAAATCAGTTAATCAGTACAGTGCCATGAGCTCATAAGTTGAAGCTTAACCGTGTAGTGTGAAATAAATCACGTACCCCCGTGAGTGCTATCCGCACACTCATATGTAACAAATACTAATATGTCTGTTTCTACGTGTAAATCAGTACGTGGTGGCGCTACCACCCCAGACAGGGATTGTCAGTCCCAAATGGATCCATCTACTAGTACTCGCGCTTAAGACCATAACTAACAACTTACGATTAGGAGGCTTTCAGTGGATAAAAGTAACTCATGCGTTTGTTTGTAATCAGTAATGTTTTCAGTTCAGTACATTGTGTTCATGCGTAAAACAGTTGCTAAGTATCTCACCCCAAAGTATAAAACAGTAAAAGTGGGGCTGTAAGACTCACCTGAGTCTTTGCAAGTACGTTTATGTCAATAAACGAGTAAGTAGTATCAACCGTAGGTTCTCCGAACCCGTAACCTTCTAGTGCCTAAACACATAAGGTTAAGTAAGTAGATGTCTCGCAAGACCATCTAGGCTAGTTGTTCATACCCCGTTGTGTTAAATGTTGGTTCGTTCACGTTCGTGTCAAAGTATATACGGCCCGTTGGTGGTTTGTTATAATTAAAGTTTTATTGTTAATAACGCAATTTAGAGTGATTGTAATAGAAAAGCATATTCTATGATGTTTGTTAAGTCGTATAGTATAAGTATTGGAAATTGTGTAAGATCGACACTTAGTAAAATCCGAGTTTTCAAGGTTCTGTCATGTGCGACGTAGGGTGCGACGTAGGGTGCGACGTAGGGTGCGACGTAGCGTGCGACGTAGCGTGCGACGTCAGATGCGACGTAGCGTGCGACGTCAGGTGCGACGTCAGGTGCGACGTGGGCATGTACGTCGCATGATGCGACCTTCGCAAATCAATGCGACGTAGGATGCAGCGTCGCTAATGCGACGTTGGGGTTTTTATGCGACGTAGGCCGCGACGTCGCAGAGGCCGGTGGCCAAATGCGACGTAGCGGTCTGATGGCCGGAATTTTTGTCGAAAACGAGTTTTCCGGTTTCCGTTGGGTCCAAATCTTTTACCCAACCCTTATATGAACATATTAAGCCATTATAAACTATAAAAACGTAAAAATGAGTAGAAACGGAGAGTTGTCGGGATTTGTCGGAAACTTACAAAGTGTCGGATTGAAAATCCGAAAAGATAGGAATGTAGATCGGGATGCGGTGGTCGTGAATCTCTAAAAATCTTGAAGATCGGATGTCG
This sequence comes from Helichrysum umbraculigerum, assembly GCA_949592205.1. NCBI lineage: Eukaryota > Viridiplantae > Streptophyta > Magnoliopsida > Asterales > Asteraceae > Helichrysum > Helichrysum umbraculigerum. Next base: position 72,665,935 of record CATIUR010000003.1, read on the forward strand.
TTTGATATGTTTATTTGTTGATTTAGATAGATTTTTGGTGGTGGTGTTTAGTGATTAGAGAGAAAAGGAAAGGAAAGAGAGAGAAAGAAAGAAAGTGAAATGAAAGAAGGTGGGTGGAAGTGGGAGGTTAAATCCCCACTTTCGCCCCGTGTTCCCGCTCCGCGCGGTGTTCGTTTGCTCCGTCATTGAAACTTTAAATATTTATTTTACGCGTTTAATTATATTTATAAATCACAAATCTGGTTAAATAATTTATTTAAATTATTTCCTTAAATCTTTAATAGTTTAAATTACATTTAATTTCTTTTGTTTTTAAATCGTGTAAGTGTATATCGAGTAATACGAGATAATTACCAATTATTATAAAGTAGCGTTCCGGTCATAATTGCGTTATCTTAGTTTATAAACATTTGTTCACCAACGTCCGTGTTAACCGAATAGAATTTCATTCTATTTAAGTCGCGTACGATTTAATCAAATCGTAAAGTTGTATATATATTAACCAACATATAATCCGATACATAAATTAGCCTAACTCAGTACTAATTACATGTATTAACAAAGAATTAGGCGCTAATACTAGCCCTAATTTGGCGGTTGTTACATTCTCCCCTTGTTAAAAGAATTTCGTCCCGAAATTAGCTTGATTGCACGGTCGGTGCGTTGTCAGGGAAGAGATGTGGGTATTTCAGTCGCACTTGGTCTTCCCGTTCCCAAGTGAATTCAGGACCACGTCTAGAATTCCACCTGACTTTTACGATGGGAATACGACTCTGTTTTAGTTGTTTGACCTCGCGGTCCATGATTTCCATAGGTTTCTCGACAAAATGAAGTTTATCATCGAGTTGAATTTCGTCGAGCGGTATAATCAGTGTTTCGTCGGACAGACATTTCTTCAGGTTAGAAATGTGGAATGTGTTGTGAACGCTGCTAAGCTCAGCAGGAAGTTGTAGGCGGTATGCTACTGGACCAATCTTTTCAAGGATTTCGAATGGTCCGATGTATCTAGGATTTAGTTTGCCTCGTTTTCCGAATCGAATGACACCTTTCCACGGTGCCACTTTGAGAAGTACCTTGTCCCCTACTTGGAACTCAAGGTGTTTGCGTCTCACGTCAGCATAGCTTTTCTGACGATCACGTGCGGCTTTTAGTCGGTTTTGTATGCTGATGATCTTTTCAGTTGTTTCATGTATGATGTCTGGACCGGTGAGTTGTGTATCCCCCACCTCAGTCCAACAGATGGGTGACCGGCACTTACGACCGTACAGTGCCTCGAAGGGTGCAGCCTTTATGCTGGTGTGATAACTGTTGTTGTACGAAAACTCGCACAACGGCAAGTGATTTTCCCAGTTTTTACCGAAGTCTACTACGCAGGCCCGTAGCATGTCTTCCAGTGTTTGTATGGTTCGTTCGCTCTGGCCATCGGTTTGAGGATGGTAAGCCGTACTCATATCCAGACGAGTACCAAGAGATTTCTGCAGTGATTGCCAGAAGCGAGAAGTAAACCGAGCGTCTCGGTCGGAGATGATTGAGATGGGCACGCCGTGTCTTGACACGATCTCTTTCAGGTAGATCCGTGTCAAACGTTCCATCTTATCAGTTTCCTTGATGGCTAGGAAATGAGCAGATTTAGTGAGTCGGTCGACGATCACCCAAATGGTATCGCAACCGCTAGAAGTTTTAGGGAGTTTAGTAATGAAATCCATGGTGATCTGCTCCCATTTCCATTGTGGTATTTCAGGTTGTTGTAGCAAACCGGAAGGTTTCTGGTGTTCAGCTTTAACTTTAGAACAAGTAAGACACTTGCCAACATAGGTTGCAATGTCAGCTTTCATGTTGGGCCACCAGTACATTTCCTTGATGCCGTGATACATTTTGTCGGCACCTGGGTGTATAGAGTATTTAGACTTGTGAGCTTCATTCATCACCAAGTCTCGAAGGTTCCCAAAACTTGGTAACCAGATTCGATTTGAGAAGTATTTGGCCCCGTTAGATTTGGTTTCAAGTTGTTTGTCCATGCCCCGCAAGGCCTCGTTTATCAAGTTTTCTGGTTTGAGTGCTTCGAGTTGAGCAGTGAGAGTTTGATTGATGAGGTCGTTGTGAATGGTCATACCGAGAGCTCGAACTCGAAGTGGTTTCACTCGTTCTTTTCGGCTTAAGGCATCGGCGACAACATTCGCCTTACCTGGATGATAGCGAATCTCGCAGTCGTAATCAGTAAGCAACTCGACCCATCGACGTTGCCTCATGTTGAGATCCTTTTGATCGAAGATATGTTGGAGACTTTTATGGTCAGTAAAGATTGTACACTTGGTACCGTATAAGTAGTGTCTCCAGATTTTCAGAGCGAAAACAACAGCCCCCAACTCTAGGTCATGAGTTGTGTAATTCTTTTCGTGGACCTTGAGTTGTCGTGAGGCGTAAGCGATGACCTTGTCTCGTTGCATCAGTACGCAACCAAGACCTTGGTGTGAAGCATCACAGTATACCACGAAGTCATCGTTGCCTTCGGGTAAAGATAAGATAGGTGCACTGCAGAGTTTCTGTTTTAGTAGCTGAAAAGCTGACTCCTGTTTGTCAGTCCAATCGAACTTCTTTTCTTTTTGAGTCAGTGCAGTGAGAGGTAGGGCTATTTTCGAAAAATTCTCAATGAACCGCCTGTAGTATCCGGCGAGTCCTAAGAATTGGCGTACCTCGGTCGGGGTTGTAGGTGCTTGCCAGCACTTAATAGCCTCGATTTTTGAAGGATCGACATGAATTCCTTGATTATCGATGACGTGGCCAAGGAATTGAACGGTTTTCATCCAGAACTCACACTTAGAGAATTTGGCGTACAACTCTTCGTGTTTAAGCAGCTCTAGGATGGTTTTCAGGTGTTGCGCGTGTTCTTGTTCAGTGCGCGAGTAAATCAGGATGTCATCGATGAAGACGATAACAAACTTGTCAAGGTAAGGTTTGCACACCCGATTCATAAGATCCATGAATACTGCCGGTGCGTTGGTTAAGCCGAATGGCATTACTTGGAATTCATAATGCCCGTAACGAGTTCGGAAAGCTGTTTTTGGAATGTCATCGTCACGAACTCGGAGTTGATGATAACCTGACCGTAGATCGATTTTTGAATAAAAACTCGATCCCTGGAGTTGGTCAAACAGGTCATCAATGCGAGGAAGTGGGTAACGGTTCTTGACAGTTAATTTGTTGAGTTCACGGTAGTCGATGCACATGCGGAAAGAACCGTCTTTCTTTTTCACAAACAGGACCGGAGCTCCCCAAGGTGAGGAACTTGGTCGAATGAATCCCTTGTCCAGGAGTTCCTGTAATTGAGTAGACAACTCCTGAAGTTCGGATGGGGCTAGTCGGTAAGGGGCTCGTGCCACGGGTGCTGCACCGGGCACAAGGTCAATAGAAAATTCGACTTGTCTAGTTGGCGGTAGGCCAGGCAAGTCGTCAGGAAAGACCTCTGGGAAGTCTCGAACGATAGGCACATCCTCCAGTCGCTTTTCGTCCGACTTTTTCTCCATAACGTGTGCGAGGATTGCCTGATACCCTTTTCTCAAGTATTTTCGGGTTCAGTACCCGCCATAGTTGGGCGAAGGACGGTGAGTTGTTGGAATCTGGTGGTGTATCCAACGATATCAGTTCCTTGCACTTTCAAGTTCCAGAACTCTTCGTCCAACTTGTAAAGTTGTTCGGCCGGGCAATACTCATCAGTGAGCATTTTCTTCAGGTCCTCCCAAGGGAGTAGATAAGCTGTGTCAATACCCACAGACTGGGTATAGGAATTCCACCACGAGAGGGCACCATCTTCAAGGGTGCAGGTGGAGAATTTGACCTTGTCGTCTTCCGCACATTTGCTGATGCGGAAAACTGATTCCATCTTTTCGAACCATCTGATAAGTCCGATGGCTCCTTCAATCCCCTTGAAGCTCAAGGGTTTGCAGTTTTGAAAATCCTTGTATGAACAAGGTTTAGCAGCAGAGGTTTCAGCGGCATCGCTGTTTCTTGTGGAACCTGGTGGAGTATTCCGAGCTAAGGCTTCAGTAACAGCCTGGGTTATGAGGGAGGTAATCTGGGCATCCGTGTAAGGTCTTGACTTTGGCGGCATGACTCTTCAATAAAAGAAATGAAGATACATGAGATTTTTGCAAGAAGGTTGTATGTATTTCAGATGTATATGTATAAAGGTGGTAATACATAACATCAATATAGAAAATGACAATTAATATGAGTTGAACAACAAGAAATATTTGATAGATGATGCTAGTTCAAAGGTTACATCCTACGGATGTATTACAAAAGGTGTCGGGAATTATCACATCCGACTGAAACATAGAGTAGTGCTTAGACAGTTACTAGATTACAGGATAAAGACTACACTAGTTTTAACGTAGGTTAATTTGTTCCATCATCGTGACAAGACGGTCCACAGTGTTTGCAAGCCTGCTAGCTTGTCGGGCGTTGTCTTCTGCTAATGCTAGTCGCTGTACCAATCCACGGGTATATTCTTCCGTTTCCCGTGAGCGTTGTTCACACTCCTCAAGTCTGTGTTTCAAAAGAGTGGTTTCCACGCTTATCTCCACCACTCTGTTGAGAAGAATGTCCACATTTGTAACGGTGGTTTCGTGATTCTCAGAGACTTGTTCGATGCGCTCAAGTGCTGTAAGTCTCCAGTTTTCGTTTGTTTCCTGCAACACGACATCCATGGTGCGAAGTCGTTGCTCGTGTTGGTTCACCCTAGCAGCTAAGGCTGGCACGGTGAAGTGAGTGGAGTACGGGCCAGCTCGAGGCAACCTGTTGTTCCTCCTTGCTACCCTTGGGTTCTGCGACCCGGTTTGAGAACGAGACGAGTTGGATGGGATGTTTGCCATTTCTGAGACAAAGCGTTAGAAAAATTGAGGCTAATATATATATACATATATCATATCCAGCCTAGTGTCTAGCACGTATCAAGTAATGGTCCGGTTCTCTCGTAGTCAGAGTCAACTGACGTATTCCTGTTCAACATAATCAATTCAGATCTTACATCATCTTTCCTTAATTGTACATAGTTGATCAGGCTATGTTAAATTAAAGTTGTATGCTGTAATTCCTGCACTAATCATGTCTAATAAGAGAATACTGCCTAACGGTCATAGTCTAGGCCCACTAAATGCAACCTAGTTCACTATAACCTTAGGCTCTGATACCAATCTGTAACACCCCCAAATTTAACGGTTTGCGGAAGCATACGTTGGGTGTTACTAATCAATATACAAAGCACAAGATTAATAGTAAACGACCTCTAAATGAGACGTTTAGAAAAGGTTTCATAAATAATAATCGTTTGAAAACCGTAGGTTTTCGTATACAAAAAGTAGTTCCCTAGAGTCCACGCGTATAGCGGGAGATTCTATTACATAATCGTAGTTACAAAAGATAATGCCAAAGAATCTCCGTTAAATGCAGTTTGGAAATCATGCGACTCTAGCTAGTAATCCTGGAGTGATCCTACTCCGTATGTGTACCTGAGATACAAAGCTAAAAAGTGTCAACCAAAAAGGTTGGTGAATCTCACAGGTTTAGTAATAAGTAGATGTAATGAACCACAAGTATGTACCCGTATTGCTATCCAGCAAAGTAAGTAAATCAGTTAATCAGTACAGTGCCATGAGCTCATAAGTTGAAGCTTAACCGTGTAGTGTGAAATAAATCACGTACCCCCGTGAGTGCTATCCGCACACTCATATGTAACAAATACTAATATGTCTGTTTCTACGTGTAAATCAGTACGTGGTGGCGCTACCACCCCAGACAGGGATTGTCAGTCCCAAATGGATCCATCTACTAGTACTCGCGCTTAAGACCATAACTAACAACTTACGATTAGGAGGCTTTCAGTGGATAAAAGTAACTCATGCGTTTGTTTGTAATCAGTAATGTTTTCAGTTCAGTACATTGTGTTCATGCGTAAAACAGTTACTAAGTATCTCACCCCAAAGTATAAAACAGTAAAAGTGGGGCTGTAAGACTCACCTGAGTCTTTGCAAGTACGTTTATGTCAATAAACGAGTAAGTAGTATCAACCGTAGGTTCTCCGAACCCGTAACCTTCTAGTGCCTAAACACATAAGGTTAAGTAAGTAGATGTCTCGCAAGACCATCTAGGCTAGTTGTTCATACCCCGTTGTGTTAAATGTTGGTTCGTTCACGTTCGTGTCAAAGTATATACGGCCCGTTGGTGGTTTGTTATAATTAAAGTTTTATTGTTAATAACGCAATTTAGAGTGATTGTAATAGAAAAGCATATTCTATGATGTTTGTTAAGTCGTATAGTATAAGTATTGGAAATTGTGTAAGATCGACACTTAGTAAAATCCGAGTTTTCAAGGTTCTGTCATGTGCGACGTAGGGTGCGACGTAGGGTGCGACGTAGGGTGCGACGTAGCGTGCGACGTAGCGTGCGACGTCAGATGCGACGTAGCGTGCGACGTCAGGTGCGACGTCAGGTGCGACGTGGGCATGTACGTCGCATGATGCGACCTTCGCAAATCAATGCGACGTAGGATGCAGCGTCGCTAATGCGACGTTGGGGTTTTTATGCGACGTAGGCCGCGACGTCGCAGAGGCCGGTGGCCAAATGCGACGTAGCGGTCTGATGGCCGGAATTTTTGTCGAAAACGAGTTTTCCGGTTTCCGTTGGGTCCAAATCTTTTACCCAACCCTTATATGAACATATTAAGCCATTATAAACTATAAAAACGTAAAAATGAGTAGAAACGGAGAGTTGTCGGGATTTGTCGGAAACTTACAAAGTGTCGGATTGAAAATCCGAAAAGATAGGAATGTAGATCGGGATGCGGTGGTCGTGAATCTCTAAAAATCTTGAAGATCGGATGTCGTTTGATATGTTTATTTGTTGATTTAGATAGATTTTTGGTGGTGGTGTTTAGTGATTAGAGAGAAAAGGAAAGGAAAGAGAGAGAAAGAAAGAAAGTGAAATGAAAGAAGGTGGGTGGAAGTGGGAGGTTAAATCCCCACTTTCGCCCCGTGTTCCCGCTCCGCGCGGTGTTCGTTTGCTCCGTCATTGAAACTTTAAATATTTATTTTACGCGTTTAATTATATTTATAAATCACAAATCTGGTTAAATAATTTATTTAAATTATTTCCTTAAATCTTTAATAGTTTAAATTACATTTAATTTCTTTTGTTTTTAAATCGTGTAAGTGTATATCGAGTAATACGAGATAATTACCAATTATTATAAAGTAGCGTTCCGGTCATAATTGCGTTATCTTAGTTTATAAACATTTGTTCACCAACGTCCGTGTTAACCGAATAGAATTTCATTCTATTTAAGTCGCGTACGATTTAATCAAATCGTAAAGTTGTATATATATTAACCAACATATAATCCGATACATAAATTAGCCTAACTCAGTACTAATTACATGTATTAACAAAGAATTAGGCGCTAATACTAGCCCTAATTTGGCGGTTGTTACAATAGGAATTTGTGGAGGGATAGAATTAGAAAGGACGAGTAGAATTAGAATGGATGAGTAGAATATTTTTGGATAATATTTATATATGTAGGTGTTATAGAGATTCTTTTTATATAATTAATATATAGTTTTTATGTAGGGGATTATAGATAGAATCGAGGTAGATAATGCATAGTGTATCTAGTTATATAGATTATGTAGGTATATAGAGATATTAAATATATAAATAGATTAGGGAGGGGTAGATAAATGGATTCGCTATAGGTGACGTTTTTATCACTACTATCATTATTAGTAATAATATTAGTATTAGTAGTATCTATTATTATTATTATTATTATTATTATTATTATTATTATTATTATTATTATTATTATTATTAGGTACTGCTGTTGTCTCTTTTACTAGCTGCAGCTGCTGTGGGCGGTTGTCGGAGGCTGATGCGACTGATGATGCCGATGCTGATTCAGATGATGTTTGATGATGCTAACGTGTTGATGTTGCCTATGCTTGTTACTGATGCCGGTGGCTGTTGATTTTTTCTAGATGTGATTACTATTAGTTTATTTTGTATTACTTCGTCATACATTTATTTGTACGTATTTTTCGAGTCTACCACAGGTCTTTCTGGAAGCAGTCTCTCTACCCTTGGGTAGGGGTAAGGCTGTCTACATCTTACCTCCCTCATACCCCGCCCTCGACGGGATTGGGTAGTGTTGTTGTTGTTGTTGTTGTTGTTGTTGTTGTGCTCTACTTGACACCTCTATGACTATCTATTTTGTGTATGTGTGTGTGGGGGACTACGATCTGCCTACTATCCCCATTGTTGTCGCATAAAATATAGACATATAGTGAGAAGGTAAAGATTAAAATATTAAATCACTAACCAAGTTAGTGAATGTTTAGAGATCAATAAGATTTAAGGATTAAGGAAGACAAAAGAAAATAGTAATAAATAAAGATTAAAACGTAAACTGGATAAAGTTAAAAAATTTAAATATTGTTAATAATAATTTATTTTTAGAAACAATTCAGATTGAAGTTATCAATCTCATATAGATTCAAAAATTAAAAAATAAAAGTTTCCATTCTTTTACCTTTAAGGGCATGAATGTAATTTCCTTTCTTTAAAAGCTTAAGGCAATAAAAAAAAAATTAAATGTTTTATAATGTGTTAGTTATTAATTATAGTTATTAGTTATATCTTTTGATGCCAAACACTCAATCCAAGCCGACTAAATTTTTAAAATTTAGAAACTAATCTATATATATATATATATATCTATATAATATATTATAATAGAGTGGTATTTAGGTAGTCATTTTATTTTTAGAAATCTCTAAGTTAATCTTCACCATTAATAAATTAGAACTTTTTGTAACACCTCGCAAATTTGAACGTGATTATTAACGTTAATCACTTGTATTATTAGGCTAATTCCCTACTTGAGTGAATTCACAACACATTTTAGAGGTAAGTCTAGCAAAGCCCAACTAGATAATACGCGTAGTATTACGAATTTGTATTTAGATGTAATTACATACGAATCGAATTTTAAAATAAACGCGACAAAAATATACGGCTGTTGGTGAACAAAATTATTTAATAAAACGAAATTATTAAATAACGATATTAACAATTAAACATTTTGACAAAAATAATTACAAATCATTTTATAACGCAAAAACGTTAAAATGTATAATTAAAAATAAACAGAGTCAAAAATTGTCACTACTACAGATAAGCATATGAAGACCGGTTAGAAAGTACATGAAGACCGGTTATTGAACCGCTCTAGATGGCGCAGGTCTAATTGTGAATAGTCATTGAGACCGGTTATAAAACCGGTCTTAATATCCATATATAGACCGGTTGATATTGTGTTTGGCAGGTTGATGAGTTAGTAAAGAGACCGGTTCCTTAATAACAAAACCGGTCTATATGTGTTTACTAAAAAAATTGTATTATTTAATCTATTTTCTGAATAACCAAAACGAGTAGCTGATGTATGTACCAAATCAAACCATAAAGATACTAAATGTAAAAAAACAGCGAAACATGATTATATACATATCATATATGAATATTTCTATTTTACATAAGGTCATTATATGTTTAGGTTCCTCAAAATGAATAAAAATTCAAGATTCACCAAATACGTTATTAGCGTCGTTAGCCTTCGTCGTCGCCTCTTTCTTTTAAGCAACATTTCCTTAACTCGAACTTGGATAATAGCATGTTGCTTGGTCTGCCAATACCTACATTATAAGAAAAATAGAGTTAATTCATAGTCTCATTTCCATATGATTAAAAATTAACAGTGATGGGAAGGAAGTTGATTCATTGATAAGGGGCAGTGATGAAACTAATCAAGAGTCCAAATTTTTAACATGATAGATCTGCTTGCAATCGTACTTAAGTAAACTAAAAAAATAAAGAGAAGGAAGTTAATAACGAAAGAGATAACAAATATATATATATATATATATATATATATATATAATCTTTTACCTTAGGAAGGCTACTAGTTATTGGAATCTGAACTATGAAGCATGTTTCAATAGGTTCTAGCACAGTCACTAATGGGAGTTTCATATCTAATTATGCTTTTTGTTTCTATACATGTGAAGAACCATCTCCATTTTCTTGAACACGTCTGAAATGTACACTATAATTAGAAAGTGACAAAAGAAAAAAGTACCTCAAGAATTAAGAAATTGCATAAAACTTTTGTGTATGAAGGAATCAAAGACAAAAGTTAACTCATAAAAGTTGCTAACAAACACTAATACTCTGTAATTCTTTATACTTCAAGTTAAGTAATCAGAGTATCAAACTAATAAACACTAATCGCTGCTTATAATATCAATAAAAAGCCACCAATACTTACCACTCCTAGTTTACTACCGCTGCTTCTTTTGCAGACTCATTACCTCCCATCTACTACTACAAGATAAAACAAAACAAAAATAAATAAATTAATTAAAATCATTCAAACACTTGCAAAAATTTCATAATGACTAAAATAAATCTATGGATCCTGTGTAGAGCCTCTTTTAACTGTACAAGGAGTTTCTCAAGGTGGCACTGCACTTACACTACTTGAAGGTAGACAAGTACAAATGTCATCTTCAGAAACCTCATCCTAAGACACCGACAATGTAATATCTTTAAAACCAACCTGCACAAAAACCTTTGGAGGAACTCTAATTAATAGCAGCTACAAAAGCCTTCCTTTCGCCTATCATTAACCACCGAACTCACAAGTCTATTCAAGATCACACCAGCTGCAAATTGGTTGAAAGGATTACTACAAAATAAATAGAATTATCTGGAAAACACACTTAAAAACATAACAAAGGTAATTTGGAGATTAGACCTTAGAAGGTCATGAAATCTGATATCAATACTTGTCATTCATGGCTTTAGATTTCCAATTATTCTTTTGATGAAGGACCACATCCATGATTCCTTCTAAAAGATTTTCAATTTGGTAGGAATGATGCAAGAAGTAACAAATACAAGCTCTACATAATAAACAATACCGTAAGTTGTTACTAATGAGGTATTCCTCATGAAAACTATTAATTTATTATGAAGTTTAGGCATATACCATCTATGTGGTCAGTATCCACCTACCTTCCAGCACCTTCAGTTCATGTCCTATTCCAATACAGGAGGCATGGTTAATCAGACTTTTTAGAACAGTAGGGCAACAACTTACATGTATGTACGACTTCTAATTCACTATACCCTTCGACTTATGTCTAAGGTTAAGCAAAGAATATATACGATAAAGGTGTATCAAAACATGATCTTGACCATTCCTGCTCCAAAGCATGTATATACAGAATTATAGAAAGAAACTTAATATAATAAAACACAACATACACAGAGATTTAGTAAATCAGTATTAACACACACAACCATCTTTAACCCAAGTCATGAGAATGTTTATATAATTGACAATTTGAAAGTTATAAAAACTATACAATGTTAATAACAATGCTAGCAGTAGACTAAATAAGGAATTGAATCAATTGATATTAGCTAGTAGCTATCTCCCCGGCTCCCCTGTTTAAAACATTTATATAATTGACAATTTGAAAGTTTGAAACTATACAAGTTGGTTAATGGATTTTGGAGGATACATGATGTCAATATCAAAAGCATATAAAGACTTATAGATGTCGTATTTTAGTGTTTAAAATCAAATAATCAGAATTGATTATACATATTATCAATAGGTGACATAAAGATATTCATTATATATATATATATATATATATATATATATATATATATAGTGGCATGATCCAGAGGGAAGTCCATTTTTTGAGGGAAGGGGGAAGCGTTAGTATGCATCAGGAAGCATATTACCTTCACCTATACTAATCTCGAAAAAAGCAAATTGAAATTTAGTAAATGTTAATCAGAATCGATGTTATAAATGTTAAGCTTCCTTGATAAATTTTTTCTTCAAGTTATAGTATCGATTTATGAATATTTGATCCAAATCCGTTAAGATGCATCGCGGTGCATATTAGTTAATCTGCATTGTGATGCATCTTAACAATAAAAATATTTTTCAAATAATGTGAAGTTTTATGATGCATCGCGATGCATCTTAGTTAATATGCATCATACTGCATCTTAACAATTAATTAAATAAATATTCATCAATTAATGTTATGACTTAAAAATGAAATTCATTCGTTAAAATATTCTTTATTGCATCGATTTTGATTACTATTTACCGATAAAAATAATTTTTTGTTGACGTTTTGATTGATAATTGTAATATGCTTCCTGATGCGTACTAACGCTTCCCCCCTTCCCCCCAAAAAGACACTTCCCTCTTGATCACTACCCTATATATATATATATATATATATATATATATATATATATATTTGTCTTGACGTCTGTTTTGTACGACTCAAAGTATTAATAGTTATCTACTAATGAGAATTTGATGTTATGTAATGTAAAAATGATTAACTAATCAAGAACACATATCCAACAATTGACCTCCTACCGAAGGATTACAATTAGATAACATAAAACAATCATGAAGTTGTGTTAGCAGTTAGTAAAAGATTTGTCACAAATTCCGACCAAATAAAAAAAGGGAAATAATTAAAGACGTGAAATATTGAACGGGGCAAAGAAACGAGAGATAACCATATCGATGAGATAGATTATAGGGTTTAAGAGATCCAATTTGTAAAGTAAGTCTAAGTCTTTTTGATAATACATATACCAAACAGAGAGCATAGAAAAAGCGACAACAAATATTTGACATTTACCGTGGTGGCAGGGAGTTAGATTCAACCGTAGAAGGCAAATTCGCAGGTCTAGTTGGAGACAACGAGATGTATACTAGCGATGAATGTTGTTGGTGTTATTGAGAAACAAAAGAGTTTAGGTGAAACTAATGGAACAACTAGGAGGATCGGTGGGATAAGTTCCCTCCACTTCATCCCAAATCTTTTTGAATGTCCGCCAATAATTTAAGCCCAATTTTTCAAACCCACCCAAAATCTTATTTAGACCGGTTGCTCATATAGACCGGTTAGAGTATATAGACCGGTTCTATCCACATCAAGACCGGTTCTTTTTTATTTTCGTTTAGCGGGGGACTATTTAAGACCGGTTATAGACTAGACCGATCTAAATATGGGGTCTAATTGTTTGCTTTTGTGTATAACTAAATTTTATGAATTTTATAAAAGATCCTAATTAAAATAAAATAAAATAGGTAATTAAAAATGTACTAGTTAAAATAAATTTAATAAATAACGATCGGGTAAACAAACACGGAGCGCAAACACGGAGACGAAAAATGGGGAACAAAACCCCATCCACCTCCCCCATTTCCTTTTCATTTCCACCATCACCATCTTTTTCATCTCTCTCTCTCTCTTTCAAACTCCACCACACCACCTTCACAAAATCAAAGAAAACTACCATCAAACGACGCCGAATCAACAAACAAAATAGAGAAAAACGACCACGAGACTACGATCTATCTTTCCATCTTTCCGGATTTCAAAACCGACACTCGTAAGTTTCCGACAAATCCCGTCAATTCCTAGATTTTGTAGTTTTAGTTAATATTTCATGTTTAGTATACTTAGATTATCATGTTTTAGCGTTTTATACAACCAAAAACGTCCAAATCGACCCAAAACTCGTTGATTTTTAAGCTGTTCGTCGAACAGGCGACTACGTCGCTTTTGGCCCAAAAATAGTACTGCGACGCAGGCCTTTGCGTCGCATAATCATCCCCACGTCGCAGATAGCGACGCAACCCGTTCCGTCGCATTAAATTGCGAACGTCGCCTATGCGACGCAACCCATGACGTCGCAAAACCTGAATGCGACGCAGACCCTTACGTCGCACAAGTCAGAACCCTAAAAACACATTTTAAAAAGTCAAAGTTACTGTAGAAAAGTCAAATTTTACTGTAGCAGTACTGTAGCAAATGAGATAATAACATTTTTGAACTATTGTTTCAAAACATCACCAACAAGTCGTATATATTTTCACAAACAACGAAATACAACGTAAACGTTTAACAAATACTTTGGACATAACTTGGTTGTACGAACACTAGCATGGATGATTAGCTTAGACATCCACACACTTATTAATCTCATACGTTTAGGACGTTAGGAGATCTTGGACTGTACTTGGGCTTAGGTTTGCTAGCACTCGCACAACTACTTAACTCGAACAGGTGAGTTCATAGCCCCCCTACTTTTACTGATTTAACTGCTTTTAAACAGGGGTGGAAAACATAGTCAACTGTTTTATTTATTGCCATAACTGCTTTTATACATGACTGTATACATGTTTACTCGAACTGTTAGAGTACTTTGAACTATTGAACTGTTGTGCACTACTGATTATGAAGTAACATTTTCGTACGATAAACTAAACAACTGTGATAAACTATTGACAAACTGATTTACTAGACCGGAGAACGACCGGTAAACTGTTTTATTAGCTGGAGAACAACCAGCTACACACTTTTACAGCTAGCTTTTATGAAACAACATTTTCATAAACACACAGAAAGTCCCTACGTCTTGGGCAAACAGAAAATCCCTACTTCTTGGGCAAGGTGCCATCCTACGTCTTGGATGAAGGCTCTACTTCTTGAGCAGATGGGTCCTACGTCTTGGATGCCAGTCCTACTTCTTGGACACAACCCATACAAGTCCCTACGTCTTGGGCACATACACAGAAGTCCCTACTTCTTGGGCAAATACTGATGGGTCCTACTTCTTGGACAAACGATTTAGTCCTCACTTCTTGGGCAAACTAATAGGATACTGCTTTCCTACGAAACGTAAATAGTGTTTTGGGCAACAACCCACTAAACTTATACGTGGATAACAGTCCACAAAACTTTACTGAACTACTATGGCAATAACTATTGATTAACGTATTTGGTTTAACAACTGTGATTACAAACTAGATTCAACGATTGCAAACATAAAACCTGTGGATTCACTCGACCTCGTTGTTGACTTTTACTATGTTTTTCAGGGAATTAGCTGCGCATGTAAGAATCGCCAACACACATGGAGAATTAGGCGACCCGTAAAGCTTTAGGATGCCAACTTTTTGGAAAACATATGGATTTCTCTAGTATAACTGAAACTATTTTGTCATATTCCAGAAATCCACTTTTGTAAACTCATTACTTTTAACTTATACGATTTGTTGAATCGTAAACTTTGTAATTAATACTTTTGGCATCTTAATATATGTTGTTCTGTTGTAATCATATGCTTTGATACGTATGCATGCTTTGTTATTGTGGCACCCCCGTACTTAAACCAAATGCTTCCGCTAAACAAAACTGACGAATTTGGGGGTGTTACACTTTTAATCTATACCATTGATCTTAGTTTAGTAAAATGACTACCTAAATAGTGGAGAGGGATTTACCAAATGTCTAAATTACCCCGAAACATATTTATTAACTAAATGCTTGTTTAATACAAACATAATTACCAAACACACGTATTTTTTAATATATATATACCGATCTCATGTATTTCTATTTAACTTCTTCGTATTAGAATCATTAAATATAATTTTACTAATCACAATTCATTATTATCCACAACTTTAGTAAATTAACTACCTATATGTATATTTAAGAGTTAAAAATCGCACAAATATTTTATATTAACGCATTCTTTTTCACTTTTCACGTGCTTATTAAAAAAATATACTAATCTCATGTAATTCTATTTAACTTTTATATTTTAAAATCATTAAATGTATCTTTTTTAATCATACTTTTTTTTTATCCATACCATCATCACTTAAATTAGCTACGTATATTTATATTTAAGAATGAAAAATATCACAACTATTTTATACTAACATATTATTTTTTACTTTTTCATTCATTTTTATAAACTATAGGGTAACATCTTTAAACAATATAAATATAATTTGTAAACAATACAGTTTTTCAAGTTGGAAATCGATTTTAATTGAAAACTATGGACGTATTCAATCGGTATCTGATAGTTCGATGTAATTATTGTGTCAATAAAAATTAACTTTTAAGTTATACAATTAGTGCCACAAAATAAATCAGCAACAAACAAAATAAAGAAAACCTTATAAATTTTGCGTGCCTATTAATAAATATACCGATCTCATGTATTTCTTTTTAATTTTTACGTTAATCATTAAATGTATCTTTTTTAAAAGTAGTTTTTTTTATCCACACCATCACTTAAATTAACTACATATATTTATATTTAAGAATGAAAAATATCACAACTATTTTATACTAATAACACATTATTCTTTTTACTTTTTAATTCATTTTTATAGACTATGGGGTAACATCCTTAAACAATATAAATATAATTTGTAAACAACATAATTTTTCAAGTTGTAAACCGATTAAATTTGAAAACTCTGGATATATTCAATCGGTATCTGATAGTTGAACATAGTTATTGTGTCAATAAAAATTGACTTTTAAGTTCTACAATTAGTGCTACAAAATAAATCAACAATAATCAAAATAAAGAAAACCTTATAAAATTAACTGTGAGTAAATATTACCCAAAATTAAATTGATAAGACATCTAAAAGTCAACGGATTAATTAGGGGGTGCATGGGTTGATTTGGTTAGGTTTTTGGTTAAAACCGAAAATTAAACCGTAAGTTTAGTTTTTGAAAATTAAAAACCATAACTTTTTGGTTGTTTCAATTTTTTTTATTTGATATTTCGGTTTACTCATTCAAGTGCTTTTATCAAAAAATTTTGATAAAACATACCTTGTATATATGTATATGTATGTTAAGAATAAACTTAAACTCAGACTTTATATCGGGAAAACTACCAATAATTGATCAATGCTGAATATATACATTATATATAATATATTATACGCATATAAACAATATAATTTAATTTGTAAAAAATAATATTTTTCAAGTCGTATTTTGATTTTAATTGGGAATTCTAGACATATTCAATCAGTTTCGGATAGTTGGATGTACTTACTCTTTCAATCAAAATTGATTTTAATGTTCTACAATTAGTGTTACATAAAAATTCAACAACAATCAAAATAAAGAAACCCTATAAAATTAAGTGTGAATAAACACAAAATCAGTGTTCACATTAACTGATATTGAATTTATAAGATATCAAAAATTAATGGAGTAAATTAGGGGTGACACGAGTCGATTTGGTTCGGTTTTTGGCTAAAACGAAAGTCAAACCGTAAGTTAGCTTTAGGAAAATCACTACCATTTACCGTTCGGTTGTTTCGATTTTCATTTTTATTCTTTTTTTTTTGGTTTATAATGAACGCTTTTATCAAGAAATTTTGATAAATATACATTATATATATATATATATATATGTATGTGTGTGTATATATATATATATATATATATATATATATATATATATACATACATATATATATATATATATATGTATATATATATATATATATATACATATATGTATGTTAAAAATGAACTTAAATTTAGACTTTATTTATATAGATTATACGGTATATATATAGATTATACGATACGTGTACGTAATAAATACATTTACAAATGCAATAATAAATGAGTATATTAATTGATAACAGAAAAATGGCTCATATTACTCAGTATATTCATATTTTTTTTATCTATAGAGTTATATATAGAGAGAGAGAGATATGCATATAAAATACATAACTTTTATTCAAATAAAAAGGACTAGATATATAATAAAGATACTTTGGTTCAGTTCAGCCTTTTAGGTCGGTTTTTTGGGTGAAAACAAAAAAGCGAACCAATGGTTTCGGTTTTTCATAAATCAAAAATCAAACCGTTGATTTTTTATTTGATTCGATTTTTTTGGTTCGGTGTTTTCGGATTTTTTTGGTTTTTTGGTTTGCAGTTCACTTTACGCTCACCACTAGATTAAATAAATCCGGGATGTCAGTATGGAAAGAAGTGGATGATGCAATTTGAGAATGACAAAGTAGATATATATTTTTTATTATTTTATTTTGCATTAGTTAAAATAGAAAAATGAAAATCATACTTTAGTTAGGTATATATTTTCAATAACACTTGTATTTAGTAATTATGTTTGTACTATAAATGCATTTGGTCAAACTCCCCCCGGACATTGGTATCTTAATGGAATTAGATTAGAAATACGGAGCGACTCAAGTGGGTGGCCTAAATATCCATTTTGAATGCTATTAGATTAGTAGTACATTTGTATCATATTTAATAAATAATCAAATACTCAATAATTAACAAACAAAACTAATAAAGACTCAATTTCATTCATTTATAATAATATTTTAAAAAATATATAATAATAATAATAATAATAATAATAATAATAATAATAATAATAATAATAATAATAATAATAATAAATATGATCAAAATATGTTAGATGCTCTTGCAAAAAACATAATCAAAATATGTTAACTTTCTCTTAACTTTCTTTTTTTTTCATTATGTTACCTTTAGCTTTTTCGATTTCTTAGATACCTTACAATAATGTGATACCAAAGTATAATCTATTAATTAACCCCAATTGAGATAGTATTTTTCTTTCATTTGTTTGTGGGAATTGTGAACTTTGTCATAATAACGTAAAAAATAAATATCGAATAATATGATAATATGAATGTAAAGTTCTCTTGCACAAGTATGATAATATGATAATTTTGTTTGTGGGAAATGTAAAGTTCTCTTGCACAAGTATGTCAATTAAAATTTACGTAATAAAATAAAAATATAATATAAACTTTGTATTAAAATCATGTGGTAGCCCACGAATTCGTGGGTTATAATCTAGTAAGGTAATTAAAAAACAATCCTAAGAGAGGTTTGTTTGTGGTATCTAATCTTTCATGAGTTTTTTTTTTCTTTACCCGTTTCTAATTCGTTGTTATTACGAAATATTGAATAAACTTAGTTAACTTCTATATATGAGAAGAATAATTAATTAATTGTCATTTTATAATGTAACTTCAATTTAGAATTTGCTAAAACAATAAATGAAAAAAAAAGAGCAAGAAAAAGGACGAACTATAACTATAGATCTTTATCTTTATTACATTAGAAAAAAGAAAAATGAGAAAACAAAGATTTTGAATGTTGGAAAAAGGCAAAGACAATGAAACAGTTATCAAGCTAAATAATATGAAAAAGGCAAAAGTGTAAGACCCGTTCTCGTGTGGATCGATAACGAGGTATACATTAGGGTATTCGGGTGTGAAATCTCGAAATACTAATCAATGACACAAACGATTATATAATAATAATAATAATAATAATTAATAATAATAATAATAATGACACGAATCAAAACGTACAATAAAAATCCTTTTATTGATTATATAGATAATCAATCCAAGGATTCGTATATTAATCTGATCGTGTAAATATGATTTACTAGAAACAAAACACAAACAAATAAATAAACCAAATGAATAATAAGACTATACCAATTAACATAGTTGTTAACTCGTGACTCGACTCGTGATTCGGAATGTTGATTTTTAACTCGTGACTCGTGACTTGACTCGACTCGACTCGTAAAAGTCATAATTTTACAATAAATAAATATATTTATATATATATATATATATATATATATATATATATATATATATATATATATATATATATATATATTAATGTTTAGATTTCTATCTTAAATTGATATAAAACATGATGAAAGTCATTAAATAACACACATGTGTAATTTATAATGGATTATTAGTCATTTTCTATTATATTTTGTCATTTTATGTTTTTTATTAGATTACATTAAACGTGTGTCCGGTTTCTGACTCGTAAGAGTCGCCCAAGACTCGTAAGAGTCGCCCATGACTCGGAAGAATCAATAAATGACTCGTAAGAGTCAAAACTATTTAAGAGTCGGGGTCCAAGTCGCCTCGTTTTTTGAATTTCTGAATCGACTCGTAAGAGTCGACTCGTGAATCGTAAGAGTTTAACAACTATGACAATTAATACGATTATATCTATCATTTATTGATTATATTGTAGTTATAATCAATCCACGATTAATAATATATCTATTCGTATATACTAAATAAGATAAGATGAACACTTAAGGTCCTGTTTGTTTCACATATTCTGAAGGAATGTGGAAGGAATTGGAATTGAATTCCATTCAAAATCGTGTTTGGTTGCAAAAGTTGAAAGGAATTCAATTCTTTGGAATGTGAACTTTCCTTCTTTCACTGGAATCTCCATTCCATCGGGGAAGTGATGGATTTTAATTCCATGGGCTCTTGAATCTATCAAAGACAAAAATGTCCTCATAAAACATCATCACTTTCATTGATAATTTCATTTCCATCAAGATCCACCATTAACAAATTCTTCCACCATGCTCTCTATCATCCGGCTACCCACCACCGTTGGACACTCACCGGCCACCACCATCGTCGGATTAGTGATCGGCCGCCAACACCTTTGGGTCAGAGCATCGAACCAGTGACCCATCGCCACCACCGTCGAACCAGTGAGCATTTTTGGACCAACCGTCACTACCATTGGATAAGTCACCGCCACCTGCACACAAAAGCCGTTGATACATTCTTTGTTGTTGTTCTTCATCCTTCCTATTTTTGAAATTTTCTAGGGTTTTATATTTTGAGTATAATTTTTTTTATAAGATATTAATTTTTGGGATTTTGTAGTGGTTATGATGGATATATCATGTTGTGTTGGGTTTGATTTTGAAGAACATGGTGTGGATAATTTCATCATAGTGGTGGGTACCTGGGTGGTAGTAGTGGGTGTTGAAGAAGAGATCCAGTTTATTTTTCTTTTTTTTTTAGTCATTTGATAAAATAAACAGATGGGTATAATTCATCAAGTGAAATTAAACAAAAAAACTAAATTTTTGTTAATCATTAAATTTCTAAACAGAAAAGAAAAGGGTAATCATGTAATTTACCTACCTGATCATGTTATGGAATTAGATTCAAATTCCTTTGTATTTTGGCAACCAAATGCAATACATATTTCAATTCCTTTGAATTCCAATTCCTTTAAATTCCATTCCTTTGAGAGATTCCATTCCATCATAAAATATTCTTTGAACCAAACGGGCCCTTAAGATTCATGTTTCTGTTTTCTTTGTCTTGCTTCTCACGAATCACAAACAAAACCACAGAGATAATTCGTAGAGAGAATTAAATGCTTGGACGGTGGAATCTATTGATTATTATGAAATGAACCACTAACTTCTAAAAAACCTGCACACATAAATATATACGGAGTATATACTTCGTACTGCTCCTTCGAGTGTGGACTGGAGCGAACAAGCCCAGTAGTACCTTCTTGGATCGCTGGCTGCAATCTGATCAAGTCTTGGGCCCGGTATGTTTTGAACCCAGCAATCTTAATAAGTTTGCTAGCCTTAGCCCAATGAACTCGGGCTTGATTTCTTCCTGCAGAAAACCGAATGAACACATACAAGTATACAACTGATCAGATCCTTTGGGAATCGGGGTATTTCACTATTTTGATTGACGAAACGATTTTTAATTTGATCCGTACCACAAATCCACTAGTAAAAAATTCTGCCGCAAGCCTTTAAAAAAAAAAAAAAAAAACACTCGTCCAATTCGAGATCCAATTTGGTCCACTTGCGCCGCTTTCCGTAAAGACTTCTACTACTCATCCATTTCAAAACCTTTTTCACTTGTTCATTCCGAGACTCAATAAAACATTTCTGTTTTTTTTAGATCGAATTTATTTTAGTTTAAAAGGGTTAGAGTTTTATTTTTCGTTAATCTTTTTAGATCGTACGAAAATTGAAAAACTTAAGGTGCGTTTAGTTACAGAAAACTCCTCAATTTTTCTGAAAAGTTTTCTAAGAAAACTAAAAAAATTAGAAAATGTGTTCAAATAGTGATTTTCTAAAGAAGTGTTCTAAGAAAAATGAATATAATGATTTATGGTTCCCTCCATTTCCTATTTTGGAAAATAAAAACTCCATCATTTACATTTGAACGCGTTTTCTAAATAATGATATACATCCCATCACCTCATGATTTATTGTCCGCTTTGCCCGCAGGCGCACGGCTTTGTTCTTGGCGACCACACTTCCCAGGAGGTCACCCATCCTGGGATTGCCCTCGCTCGAGCACGCTTAATAGCAGTGCTCTTGCGACAATATGCCACCTGTGGTCCCAAAACGCGTTGTGTCATATAAGGCCAAGATATTACTTATAATCCCAGCATCTCTCATATACCTTCAGGTTTCAACTAAAAACCATGGCGGAAGGTATCTGTTAGCCACAACTTTAGACTTATAAGGGACTCAAACTTCTTATATCTTTCCGATGTGGGACGAGTTGTTACAAACTCCCCCACTTAAAATCCTGACGTCCTCGTCAGCCGAAATATAACCAGGATCCATATCCCAGGAGATGCACGAGCCGCGTGCCCGTCACACCCCGAGAGGCTTCCCCAACAAAGCCGAAAGCAGTGACTAATTAGATACCTTCAGGTTTCAACTAAAAACCATGGTGGAAGGTATCTGTTAGCCACAACTTTAGACTTACAAGGGACTCAAACTTCTTATATCTTTCCGATGTGGGACGGGTTGTTACAATCTGTGTTCTACATGTTTCGTTCTTAGTTGACATGAATCCTCAAAAACACTTGCAAAAAAAAAAAAAAAGTTTCAGGTTTTTTTAAAAATTAACACACGTGTTACTAACCTATATGCTAGTAGTAGTGTTACAGTATGTGTGGTCTATATGTTTCATTGTTAGTTGACATGAATCCTCAAAAACCCTTGCAAAAAAAAAGTTCCAGATGTTGTTTTTTAAAAATTAACACATGTGTTACTAACATATATGCTAGTAATAGTGTTACAGTAGCTGTGGTCTATCTGTTTCGTTGTTAGTTGACTAAATGGTAACACATGTCATAAACGCCGGTGTTACTTGCTGCTGGTAACGCAAGTCTTAGTTGTTGAATTTTTATGTTAAGTAACAAACATGGTGCCTGATAAAAATCGAAACTTATGGTAGTGCAGTACGAACGAGATGGCTCTAATACAAGAGTTTAAAGTTAATGATCAGGATCATAAAGAATATGCAGAGGTTGCAGGTAATTTGAATACCACATGTCTTAGCAGTTGACTAACACATGTCTTAGACGTTGACTAACACATGTGTTAGTAGTTGACTAAAACATGTGTTAGTCGTTGGCTAACACATGTGTTACTGTGTTATAACACATGTGTTACCGCATGCTAACATATGTGTTATTGAATGTATTTGTCGCATGTGTTAGAATGTATCTTGTTTCATAAATCATGTGTTACTGAATGCTAACACATGTGTTACAGAATGATAACACATGTGTTACTGAATGCTAATACATGTGTTACTGAGTGTATTTGTCAAATGTGTTAGAATGTATCTTGTATCATAAACCATGTGTTACCGTATCATAACACATGTGTTACTGTATGCTAACACATATGTTAATGTATTCTAACACATATGTTTGTGCATGCTAACACATGTGTTACTGAATATATTTATGATTGTAGAAAGAGACAAGAGTTTGATGAACTCAAAGGAAAAAAGCAGTAAAAGCTGCAGAAAATAGGATAAATCAATGTGGAAAGTGTGGAAAAAGAGAAAGAGACCATAACAGAAGGTCATGTGACAGAAATAATGCAGAGGTAAGGTAAAAGCAGAAGCGAAAGAGAGGGAGAAAACGAAAGCAGAGGCGAGAAAGATAGCAGAAGAGCAGGCAAAGGAAAATGAAGAGTGACACTTTTCATATTAACTAACACATGTGATACATGTTTATTATCACATGTGTTACTAGATGATATAAAGTTGATAACATTTAATGTTGCTTTACATTTCAATTACATTTTTGATACTGCTTGTTGAATACTATCTTTCAATTGATATAATAAAATTCATCTCTTATTTTTAGGAAAAAATGTACAATGTTGCTAGTTCTAACACATGATTATGGTTGATAGGACATGTGTTACAGGTTGCTAACACATGTGTTACAGATTGCTAACACAAGTGTTAGTGTGATCTAACACAAGTGTTAGTGCTAATAATAACAAGTGTTAGTGGTAGGTAACATAACTGTTAGTGTGATCTAACACATGAGTTAGTGGAAGGTAACACAAGTGTTAGCGTCATTTTACACAAGTGTTAGAGGTAATAATAACAAGTGTTGGTGGCAGTTAACACAAGTGTTAGTGTTATCTAACACATGTGTTAGTAATGGGTAACACAAGTGTTAGTAACAGGTAATACAAGTGTTAGTAGCAGATAACGTAAGGGTTGGTGCTAATAATAACAAGTGTCAGTGGTAGGTAAAACAATTGTTAGTGTTAGCTAACACATGTGTTAGCGGCAGGTAACACAAGTGTTACCGGCACGTAACACAAGTGTTAGTAGTAAGAATAACAATGTTAGTGGTAAGTAACAAAAGTGTTAGTGTTATCTAACACATGTGTTAGCGGTAGGTAACATATGTATTAGCGGCATGTAACACATGTGTTAGAGGTAGGTAACATAATTTTTAGTGTTATGTAACCCAAGTGCTAGCAGTAGCTAAAGAGCAGCAGTAAGAAAAAATGAAATAGTGAAAAAGCAAAACATCCAAACGATTTAGCAAAAAAAAACATAAATCATATTGCTATAAACAAATGTACTTAGGTGCATAGAAGCGAACACACATGATTTACCAAAAAAAAAACATAACTCATACTATTATGAACAAATGTACTAGATTGCATCGTAGCAATACACCTGATTCCAAAAAATGTACTTGATTACATCATCGGAACATATAGTTTTCTAAAAACAGTCCACGTGGAATCCTATTCAATGTCTTCTGCTGCTTTTTGTCATCCGCAGCCTTCCTTTTTTTTTTTGTCCTTTTCATCTAGTGATTCAGTTCTTGCAACGGATGCTTTTGTTTGCCCACCGCCTTTAATAGCTTTATGCTTCTGTCTACCGGCCTTTATTTGTGTATGGAACTCTGCGATTGTAAGAGAACGAGGAGGATTGTCACCTAAAAAACACCCAATGGAAAATAGAATCAACTCACTAAAACTACTTCCGTTTACCACTAAAAATATATCCAACCAACTATAGTAGCTACACATATATAGTTACAAACCATAACAGCAACAAAATTATACAAAATCCATTTCTTTAATTTAATAAAAATACTACCATTTCTTTTTTATGTGCTAAGGCACTTATACAATCCTTCCACTATAGGAAATCATAATTTGATTGAATAATATTATGTTAATCAATGATGATAGCAGATTATATATTGACTAAGAACATTACATAAATACAATACCAAAACTAAAAAACACTAAAAATAAACAAAATAGGATTATCACTTGTGTAAAAGATACAACCGATGACATACCTAAAACCATTTACAGACACTAAAATCGGTATAAACAGAACTAACACTTGTGTTACCAAAACCCTATTTACAAACAAATCACATGTACACATATAGCATACAAATACAGCATAAAAACGCAACCTATAAGGCAAATTATTAACATATTAAACACAAAAAAGTATAAAAAACAAAAAATCGAAAAAACTAACTCATTGGAATGGATCTGATAGGTCGAGCATCAATCGGACTTGATGATGTTGTTCATGCAGGAATCTCCTTACGAATGTTCATTTACAAGTGATTTCGATTCACAAAAATTCGTACTATCGATTGTAAACGCGTTTGATAACTAAGTTTTCTCAAAAAAGTAATTTTCGCTAAATAAACTGAACCGGTAGAAAGTTAAATAGAATCAAGTAGATGAACAAATGAAGATTTTAGCTTCAAACAAAGATGATTTGATGAAGAAAAGTTGGATTTCTAGGTTTTGATTTGTTGAATCTGCAAATATGAATGATATGGACCGAAAGAGAATAAGAAGTCGATGTGTTTTTTGGAACAAAAGTGAAATACTGAATGAATTAATTAAATGTGTAAAATTACAATAGTGCCCCTCCGCCCAAAATCTTATTTAAATATAATTTTTTATTTAAAAAAGTGGTATTAATCTAAGCCCTTGATTTGCTAGATCCAATGACTCACAATGATTCCCTCATTCTCACTTAAAATGGATGTACTCATTTGAACCCTACTCTTTAGTAGTTTAAGCAAAGTAAAATTCGGTTACACAAATTCAAGTCGTTTTCTGTATTTAAATTAATTATATTTTAAGTATTAAATTTACATTCCCCTTTGGATCGAACCTAGACTTACTGTAGCTATATTATACACGATAGGGTATACTTACCTCAGTTGTGTAATAGTTAAGTGTCGGTATTTCTTTGTAATTTTTATAACTAGATTTTACACATCACTCATCAATGGTGAAAAACTGGAAGAAAGCAGTGTGCTCTTGACCTTCAGTTTCGTACCTCATTAAATCCTCCACTCATCCCGAATCCTAATCGTCTCATAACATGCCATATGACAACTCTATTGCTCCCTAAGTACCGTCCCATCCATTTTCTTATCGAATCAATGTTTCCTAGGGACGAAGCAAGCTTCCTAAATGAAGGGTGCGATAGATCCATCTGTAACAAGAAAATAAGAGGCATAAGTCATAACAATTTGTTAAATACGTTTCCAAATTTTAAACAAAAATTGGAAATGTAGGCTTTAAAATATAGATATATCCGCAAATTATTTATGCTAAACCTATGACCTAACCAATCCTCAATCCATAATTTTCACAACCATTAGTGTCTAACATATTCCAAGGGTAATAAAGCAAAAATAACTAGCAAGTATCCCTACTTTCATTCATGGCAACTTAATCTAAGTGAGCATGAGGTTTGTAAAAACCATGTAATTACCTCAAATATATCAAGTTAACAATAAAAGAGCATAAACAAGTATTCATGCAATTACAATATGGTTAAAGACACGTATAGACTTATTCGCGCGGTTACTTATAATGATTTTGCAAGACTACAGATTTTGATGAATGAATGGCGGTAGCTCAAATGTTATGGTCACGTTTAAAGTATCCAACACTTTATTAATTAAAGTGGTGAAAATTAAAAACGACAAAGGACCAATGGCTAACTAGCATTCTATTGGAAATATTGTAAGCTTGTAGTATTTAGCTAAGCGCGAAATGATTTTAAGAAAATGGTTTTTTTAGCTAAACGCGAAAAATATTGAGTTTTTGAAAAAATAGCTTACTTTAATTTTCAAAGGATGCCTAAACCATTCATATAATGCTAGCAATCAATGTAATTATGTTTAACTAATCATACTAAGCATGAATCAATCGACACAAGTCAACATAAGCTACTAACTATCAAAAGTCAACATTTCTAGAATATGTGACCACTAAAGTCAACACTTGAAAATCAGAATCACAAATAATCAAGTAATTTTTTCAATTGAGCATGTAATCATGTTAAGCAACTAAAATTGTAGTGGTTTTGGTGATGGTGGTGATGGGCCGTCGGTTTTGGGAGACAGGAAGGGGAAGAAGTTTTAACTTTCTGACTTTTGTTTGGTAGTGGTTCCCTTCCTCTTGGTTTAAATACGTTTCGATTTAAAACGCAAAAGATACGATACGTACGATTGATTTTCGAAAGGTTCTACGATTTTTAATAAAGTAACCAAAAGTAAATACGAAAATTTATAAAAAAAATCCGTGAATTAAAATTGTATTTTAGATTGCAAGCGAAAAGTTTCTTGTGTTTAAATGAAACGATTTTATTTAAAACGAAACAACATTTTTGTGTTCTTTAAACTTCAAGACAAGTTCAAAATTAATTTACCAAAATTTTAAACTTTGTTAATTTTTTTTGCAAGTTTCGAACGTACGCGAATTGCACGAATTAAAGCTTAAAAGAACGTTTTCTGTGGTTTTTAAATGAAAGCTTTAAAACAAAAAAATAATTATTAACTAAAAATTAAACTAATTAACAAGAGTAGTGAGGTGGACTCGTAAAATATCCGGGAGATCGTACTCAAAGTATTCATCTAAATAGTGAAGACGTTCATTCAAATTCATCCAAGGCATGGATGGATAGAAATACACTAAAACACACTTTTTGAAAGTTTGATGCATTAAAAATAGGAAACACAAGTTCGGTACACACCAATGTTTTAAAAACCGGTTTTTTTATCGAATCGGAAACTCCACCGATTCCGGTCGAACCGGTTCAACCGGTCCGGTCCAACCATCCCCAAAACCGGCCACGTCACCATTATTTAAAAAAAAAAAAAAAAAACCCGGTTGAACCGGCCGATTTCCGGTCGAACCGTCCGGTTTCCGGTCGAACCGCCGGTTCGTTGACCGGTCAACTTAAGGTCAAAACCGGTCCATTCTAACTCGGAAACTTCTCCGGATCCGGTCGAACCGGTCGAACCGACCGGTTCGAACCGGTTTTTAAAACATTGGTACACACAATAGCCACCCCAATTCTAAATGCATTATTCTTCTCATGGATAAGCCCTCCTCACCGATCATAAAATGCTATTTTGGATAAAATTTGAAATAATAAATATTAGGGGTTAATTACATATATCCCCACTTTAAACATCACAAATTACATATATACCCAATTCATTTCAAAAATTACATATCTACCCAAATAATCAATTTAGTTATGACTGTAATTTTAAAAATCATATATTACTCGTATTATTTATAAAATTTCTAATGCCTATAATAGGTACCCTCATTGCTTTACATCTCCTTTCTTAAAGAACCCTTTCGTAAATGGCGACACTGTAGCTTTTCATTATATTACACATAGAATATAATAAGGAAGCTAATTAGCTAGTATCTGATATTTAATTAGTGGAGTAGTTTAATACGTGGTCAAAAACTAGGATGGAGTCTTTTATAATTGGCGGATAGAAATCTGTTTGTAGCGGTGAATATTTCTTTGAAATCGTAAACGTGTGGATTTTCAGGTAAGGAATCACGTAGGCTTGATAACGAACTCCGGCTTGAAACCGATGATTTCCATGAGTAGTCTTTGTTGAAGCTATTGCTATCGGTTGAAATAAACGTGGATATGTTACGATCAGATTGATCGGATTTTGAAGTTGTTCGTGATGATGATGATGTAATTGAGGTCGACGGAATTACGTCTGCGGTCATCTTTTTTGATCTGCAATCACAAAAGATCGGCATATTACTGGAAGGATTATAGATCGTTCGAGAAAAGTAGGAATTTGCAAACGGTCTTGGTGACGATATGACAACACTAAATAGTGACATTATTATTTCTAAACATTATTTAAATTTAAATTTAAATTATTATTTAAAATACTAGTAGCATGGTAGATTAGGTGTAACACCCCCAAATTTAACGGTTTGCGGAAGCATACGTTGAGTGTTACTAATCAATATACAAAGCACAAGATTAATAGTAAACGACCTCTAAATGAGACGTTTAGAAAAGGTTTCATAAATAATAATCGTTTGAAAACCGTAGGTTTTCGTATACAAAAAGTAGTTCCCTAGAGTCCACGCGTATAGCGGGAGATTCTATTACATAATCGTAGTTACAAAAGATAATGCCAAAGAATCTCCGTTAAATGCAGTTTGGAAATCATGCGACTCTAGCTAGTAATCCTGGAGTGATCCTACTCCGTATGTGTACCTGAGATACAAAGCTAAAAAGTGTCAACCAAAAAGGTTGGTGAATCTCACAGGTTTAGTAATAAGTAGATGTAATGAACCACAAGTATGTACCCGTATTGCTATCAAGCAAAGTAAGTTAATCAGTATATCAGTACAGTGCCATGAGCTCATAAGTTGAAGCTTAACCGTGTAGTGTGAAATAAATCACGTACCCCCGTGAGTGCTATCCGCACACTCATATGTAACAAATACTAATATGTCTGTTTCTACGTGTAAATCAGTACGTGGTGGCGCTACCACCCAGACAGGGATTGTCAGTCCCAAATGGATCCATTTACTAGTACTCGCGCTTAAGACCATAACTAACAACTTACGATAAGGAGGCTTTCAGTGGATAAAAGTAACTCATGCGTTTGTTTGTAATCAGTAATGTTTTCAGTTCAGTACATTGTGTTCATGCGTAAAACAGTTGCTAAGTATCTCACCCCAAAGTATAAAACAGTAAAAGTGGGGCTGTAAGACTCACCTGAGTCTTTGCAAGTACGTTTATGTCAATAAACGAGTAAGTAGTATCAACCGTAGGTTCTCCGAACCCGTAACCTTCTAGTGCCTAAACACGTAAGGTTAAGTAAGTAGATGTCTCGCAAGACCATCTAGGCTAGTTGTTCATACAACCCGTTGTGTGTAATGTTGGTTCGTTCTCGTTTGTATCAAAGTATACGGCCCGTTGGTGATTTGTTATAATTAAAGTTTATCATTTATAACGCAATTTAGTGTAATTGTAATAGAAAGTATGTTCTATGACGTTTGTTAAGTCGTATGACATAAGTATTTGAAGTTGTGTAAGTTCGACACTTAGTAAAATCTGACTTTTCAAGGTTCTGCCATGTGCGACGTAGCGTGCGACGTAGGGTGCGACGTCGGGTGCGACGTCAGGTGCGACGTCAGGTGCGACGTCGGGTGCGACGTGGGCATGTACGTCGCATGATGCGACCTTCGCAAATCAATGCGACGTAGGAGGCAGCGTCGCTAATGCGACGTTGAGGTTTTTATGCGACGTAGGCCGCGACGTCGCAGAGGCCCCTGGCCAAATGCGACGTAGCGGTCTGATGGCCGGAATTTTTGTCGAAAACGAGTTTTCCGGTTTCCGTTGGGTCCAAATCTTTTACCCAACCCTTATATGAACATATTAAGCCTATTTAAACCATAAACTAGTAAAAATGATCAAAAACGAGAGATGTCGGGATTTGTCGGAAACTTACAAAGTGTCGGATTGAAAATCCGAAAAGATGAAGTTGTAGATCGTGTGATGGTGAACGTTTTCTTCTAAACGGTCAAGTAGATTCGGTTGCGTTTAGTGGTAGTATTTGGTGGTTTTGATGGTGGTGGTGTGTTTGGTGATTAGAGAGAAAGAAAAGAAGAGAGAGAAAGAAAAGAGAATAAATGAAAAGAAAGAGTGGGAGGTGATGATGTAGGTGGAAGCCTCATTTTCAGCTCCCGTCCCCCGTGCTCCGTGCGGTGTTCGTTTTCTCCGTCGTTTAAACGTTAAATAATTATTTTACATCTTAAATGGTAGGTTTTAAATACAAATAATTACGCGACATTTCTATTCAAATATTTCACAAATAAGTTTGAATACCTTTGTTTTTAAATCGGGTAAACTTTGATCGAGTGATACGAGGTAATTATTAATTATCATAAAAATAGCGTTTCGGTCATAATTGCGTTATTTTAGTTTATAAACATTTGTTCACCAACGTCCGTGTTAACCGAATAGAATTTCATTCTATTTAAGTTGCGTACGATTTAATCAAATCGCAAAGTTGTATATATTAACCAACATATAATCTGATACATAAATTAGCCTAATACAGAACTAATTACATGTATTAACAAAGAGTTAGGCGCTAATACTAGCCCTAATTTGGCGGTTGTTACATTCTCCCCTTGTTAAAAGAATTTCGTCCCGAAATTAGCT
Source organism: Helichrysum umbraculigerum (assembly GCA_949592205.1). NCBI lineage: Eukaryota > Viridiplantae > Streptophyta > Magnoliopsida > Asterales > Asteraceae > Helichrysum > Helichrysum umbraculigerum. Next base: position 72,697,610 of record CATIUR010000003.1, read on the forward strand.
CGATTGCACGGTTGGTGCGTTATCAGGGAAGAGATGTGGGTATTTCAGTCGCATTTGGTCTTCCCGTTCCCAAGTGAATTCAGGACCACGCCTAGAATTCCACCTGACTTTTACGATGGGAATACGACTCTGTTTTAGTTGTTTGACCTCGCGGTCCATGATTTTCATAGGTTTCTCAACGAAATGAAGTTTATCATCGATCTGAATTTCGTCGAGCGGTATAATCAGTGTCTCATCAGACAGACATTTCTTCAGATTAGAAATGTGGAATGTGTTGTGAACGCTGCTAAGTTCAGCAGGAAGTTGCAGGCGGTATGCCACTGGACCAATCTTTTCAAGGATTTCGAATGGCCCGATGTATCTAGGATTTAGTTTGCCTCGTTTTCCGAATCGAATGACACCTTTCCACGGTGCCACTTTGAGAAGTACCTTGTCCCCTACTTGGAACTCAAGGTGTTTGCGTCTCACGTCAGCATAGCTTTTCTGACGATCACGCGCGGCTTTTAGTCGGTTTTGTATGCCGACGATCTTTTCAGTTGTTTCATGTATGATTTCTGGACCGGTGAGTTGTGTATCCCCCACCTCAGTCCAACAGATAGGTGATCGGCACTTACGACCGTACAGTGCCTCGAAGGGTGCAGCCTTTATGCTGGTGTGATAACTGTTGTTGTACGAAAACTCGCACAACGGCAAGTGATTTTCCCAGTTTTTACCGAAGTCAACTACGCAGGCTCGTAGCATGTCTTCCAGTGTTTGTATGGTTCGTTCGCTCTGGCCATCGGTTTGAGGATGGTAAGCCGTACTCATATCCAGACGAGTACCAAGAGATTTCTGCAGTGATTGCCAGAAGCGAGAAGTAAACCGAGCGTCTCGGTCGGAGATGATTGAGATGGGCACGCCGTGTCTTGACACGATCTCTTTCAGGTAGATCCGTGTCAAACGTTCCATCTTATCAGTTTCCTTGATGGCTAGGAAATGAGCAGATTTAGTGAGTCGGTCGACGATCACCCAAATGGTATCGCAACCGCTAGAAGTTTTCGGGAGTTTAGTAATGAAATCCATGGTGATCTGCTCCCATTTCCATTGTGGTATTTCGGGTTGTTGTAGCAAACCGGAAGGCTTCTGGTGTTCAGCTTTAACTTTAGAACAAGTAAGACACTTGCCAACATAGGTTGCAATGTCAGATTTCATGTTGGGCCACCAGTACATTTCCTTGATGCCGTGATACATTTTGTCGGCACCGGGGTGTATAGAGTATTTAGACTTGTGAGCTTCATCCATCACCAAGTCTCGCAGGTTCCCAAAACTTGGTAACCAGATTCGATTCGAGAAGTATTTGGCCCCGTTAGGTTTGGTTTCAAATTGTTTGTCCATGCCCCGTAAGGCCTCGTTTATCAAGTTTTCTGGTTTGAGTGCTTCGAGTTGCGCAGTGAGAGTTTGATTGAGGAGGTCGTTGTGAATGGTCATACCGAGAGCTCGAACTCGAAGTGGTTTCACTCGTTCTTTTCGGCTTAAGGCATCGGCGACAACATTCGCCTTACCTGGATGATAGCGAATTTCGCAATCGTAATCAGTGAGCAACTCGACCCATCGACGTTGCCTCATGTTGAGATCCTTTTGATCGAAGATATGTTGGAGACTTTTATGGTCAGTAAAGATTGTACACTTGGTACCGTATAAGTAGTGTCTCCAGATTTTTAGAGCGAATACAACAGCCCCCAACTCTAGGTCATGAGTTGTGTAATTCTTTTCGTGGACCTTGAGTTGTCGAGAGGCGTAAGCGATGACCTTGTCTCGTTGCATCAGCACGCAACCAAGACCTAGGTGTGAAGCATCACAGTATACCACGAAGTCATCGTTGCCTTCGGGTAAAGATAAGATAGGTGCACTGCAGAGTTTTTGTTTTAGTAGTTGAAAAGCCGACTCCTGTTTGTCAGTCCAATCGAACTTCTTTTCTTTTTGAGTCAGTGCAGTGAGAGGTAGGGCTATTTTCGAAAAATTCTCAATGAACCGCCTGTAGTATCCGGCGAGTCCTAAGAATTGGCGTACCTCGGTCGGTGTTGTAGGTGCTTGCCAACATTTGATAGCCTCGATTTTCGAAGGATCGACATGAATTCCTTGATTATCAATGACGTGTCCAAGGAATTGAACGGTTTGCATCCAGAACTCACACTTAGAGAATTTGGCGTATAACTCTTCGTGTTTGAGCAGCTCTAGGATGGTTTTCAGGTGTTGCGCGTGTTCTTGTTCAGTGCGCGAGTAAATCAAGATGTCATCGATGAAGACGATAACAAACTTGTCAAGGTAAGGTTTGCACACCCGATTCATAAGGTCCATGAACACAGCCGGTGCGTTGGTTAAGCCGAATGGCATCACTTGGAATTCATAATGCCCGTAGCAAGTTCGGAAAGCTATTTTTGGAATGTCATCGTCACGAACTCGGAGTTGATGATAACCTGACCGTAGATCGATCTTTGAATAAAAACTCGATCCCTGAAGTTGGTCGAACAGGTCATCGATGCGAGGAAGTGGGTAACGGTTCTTGACAGTTAATTTGTTGAGTTCACGGTAGTCGATGCACATGCGGAAAGAACCGTCTTTCTTTTTCACAAACAGGACCGGAGCTCCCCAAGGTGAGGAACTTGGTCGAATGAATCCCTTGTCCAGGAGTTCCTGTAATTGAGTAGACAACTCCTGAAGTTCGGATGGGGCTAGTCGGTAAGGGGCTCGTGCCACGGGTGCCGCGCCGGGCACAAGATCAATAGAGAATTCGACTTGTCTAGTTGGCGGTAGACCAGGCAAGTCTTCAGGAAAGACTTCCGGGAAGTCTCGAACAATAGGCACATCCTCAAGTCGCTTCTCCACCGACTTTTTCTCCATAACGTGTGCGAGGATTGCCTGGTACCCTTTTCTCAAGTATTTTCGGGTTTTCATACAAGAAATGATATTTATTCTCGTCCCACCGGTCTCCCCTTGTATGCTCAAAGTTCTACCGGTGGCGAGAGGAATGCGTACAATTTTCTCAAAACAGACGATTTCAGCTCGGTGCTTAGATAACCAATCCATACCGACGATGATGTCAAAGCTGCCGATTTCGACAGGTATCAAGTCAATGGAAAAGAGCTCGTTAGCTAAGTTCAGAGTGCAATTGGGTATCACACTGTCGGCCTCAATAAGTTTCCCGTTTGCCAATTCTATAGTGTACTTAGAATCTAAGGCCATAGGTGCAATGTCAAGAAGTGGGTAAAATTCGTCGGAAATAAAGCTCTTATCAGCACCAGTATCAAATAATACAGATGCAGTCAAGTTGTTGAGAAGAAACGTACCCGTGACCACATTCGGGTCTTGACGGGCTTCCCCAGATTTCAGCACAAAAGCTCTTCCTCGAGCATTGTTGTTGTTCTTGTTGTTGTTGTTGTTCAGCTTCGGGCAGTCTTTCTTGAAATGCCCCGTTCCGTTGCACCCATAACAAGTCTTTGGTGCCGAGGTGTTGGTGTCAGTGGTGTTTGATCTACAGTCCTTAGCCAAGTGTCCAAATCTCTTACACTTGCTACAGGGACACGAACCAAAGTGGTGTCGTTGGCACTTTGAGCAATAGGGCTTGGTTCCCTTGTATGCTCCCTTGTCATCAGAATTGGAGGTGTAGGCTTTAATTGTTTCAGGTCTCTTGGTTTGGTGGTTGTTGTGGTTGTCGGACCATTTTCTTTTATTGTTGTTGTTGGAGGATGGAGTGGGTGGTTCTGGGTCCTCGTTCATGGCTAGAAGTTCATGGGCCAACCGAATGGCGCCGTGAAGGGTGGTTTGGTTTGATGAGGCGACATTTCCCCGGACAGGTTCCGGGAGGCCGCGGATGTATTTCTTAATCTTGTCGGACCCAGTACCTGCCATAGCTGGGCGAAGAACAGTAAGTTGTTGGAATCGGGTGGTGTATCCGACGATATCAGTTCCTTGTACTTTTAAGTTCCAGAACTCTTCGTCCAGCTTGTGAAGTTGTTCGGACGGGCAATACTCATCAGTGAGCATTTTCTTCAGGTCCTCCCAAGGGAGTAGGTAAGCGGTGTCAATACCCACAGACTGGGTATAGGAATTCCACCACGAGAGGGCACCATCTTCAAGGGTGCAGGTGGAGAATTTGACCTTGTCGTCTTCCGCACATTTGCTGATGCGGAAAACTGATTCCATCTTTTCGAACCATCTGATAAGTCCGATGGCTCCTTCAATCCCCTTGAAGCTCAAGGGTTTGCAGTTTTGAAAATCCTTGTATGAACAAGGTTTAGCAGCAGAGGTTTCAGCGGCATCGCTGTTTCTTGTGGAACCTGGTGGAGTATTCCGAGCTAAGGCTTCAGTAACAGCCTGGGTTATGAGGGAGGTAATCTGGGCATCCGTGTAAGGTCTTGACTTTGGCGGCATGACTCTTCAATAAAAGAAATGAAGATACATGAGATTTTTGCAAGAAGGTTGTATGTATTTCAGATGTACATGTATAAAGGTGGTAATACATAACATCAATATGGAAGATGACAATTAATATGAGTTGAACAACAAGAAATATTTGATAGATGATGCTAGTTCAAAGGGTACATCCTACGGATGTATTACAAAAGGTGTCGGGAATTATCACATCCGACTGAAACATAGAGTAGTGCTTAGACAGTTACTAGATTACAGGATAAAGACTACACTAGTTTTAACGTAGATTAATTTGTTCCATCATCGTGACAAGACGGTCCACAGTGTTTGCAAGCCTGCTAGCTTGTCGGGCGTTGTCTTCTGCTAATGCTAGTCGCTGTACCAATCCGCGGGTATATTCTTCCGTTTCCCGTGAGCGTTGTTCACACTCCTCAAGTCTGTGTTTCAAAAGAGTGGTTTCCACGCTTATCTCCACCACTCTGTTGAGAAGAATGTCCACATTTGTAACGGTGGTTTCGTGATTCTCAGAGACTTGTTCGATGCGCTGAAATGCTGTAAGTCTCCAGTTTTCGTTTGTTTCCTGCAACACGACATCCATGGTGCGAAGTCGTTGCTCGTGTTGGTTCACCCTAGCAGCTAAGGCTGGCACGGTGAAGTGAGTGGAGTACGGGCCAGCTCGAGGTAACCTGTTGTTCCTCCTTGCTACCCTTGGGTTCTGCGACCCGGATTGAGAACGAGATGAATCGGATGGGATGTTTGCCATTTCTGAGACAAAGCGTTAGTAAGATTGAGGCCTATATTCATATAGTCCCTATATAATATAGCCTATTGAGTGTCTAGCATAAACATGTTTAAGTCTCGGTTCTCTCGAAGTCAGAGTCTTCTATTGTACCCTGTTCAGCCATAACCCCTTTCAGATCTTACATCATTTTCGCTTAATTGTACATAGTTGATCAGGCTATGTTAAATTAAACTCGTATGATGTAATCACTGAACCGGTTATACCTAATAAGGGATACTGCCTAATGGTCATAGTCTAGGCTCACTAAATGCAACCTAGTTCACTACAACCTTAGGCTCTGATACCAATCTGTAACACCCCCAAATTTAACGGTTTGCGGAAGCATACGTTGGGTGTTACTAATCAATATACAAAGCACAAGATTAATAGTAAACGACCTCTAAATGAGACGTTTAGAAAAGGTTTCATAAATAATAATCGTTTGAAAACCGTAGGTTTTCGTATACAAAAAGTAGTTCCCTAGAGTCCACGCGTATAGCGGGAGATTCTATTACATAATCGTAGTTACAAAAGATAATGCCAAAGAATCTCCGTTAAATGCAGTTTGGAAATCATGCGACTCTAGCTAGTAATCCTGGAGTGATCCTACTCCGTATGTGTACCTGAGATACAAAGCTAAAAAGTGTCAACCAAAAAGGTTGGTGAATCTCACAGGTTTAGTAATAAGTAGATGTAATGAACCACAAGTATGTACCCGTATTGCTATCAAGCAAAGTAAGTTAATCAGTATATCAGTACAGTGCCATGAGCTCATAAGTTGAAGCTTAACCGTGTAGTGTGAAATAAATCACGTACCACCGTGAGTGCTATCCGCACACTCATATGTAACAAATACTAATATGTCTGTTTCTACGTGTAAATCAGTACGTGGTGGCGCTACCACCCCAGACAGGGATTGTCAGTCCCAAATGGATCCATTTACTAGTACTCGCGCTTAAGACCATAACTAACAACTTACGATAAGGAGGCTTTCAGTGGATAAAAGTAACTCATGCGTTTGTTTGTAATCAGTAATGTTTTCAGTTCAGTACATTGTGTTCATGCGTAAAACAGTTGCTAAGTATCTCACCCCAAAGTATAAAACAGTAAAAGTGGGGCTGTAAGACTCACCTGAGTCTTTGCAAGTACGTTTATGTCAATAAACGAGTAAGTAGTATCAACCGTAGGTTCTCCGAACCCGTAACCTTCTAGTGCCTAAACACGTAAGGTTAAGTAAGTAGATGTCTCGCAAGACCATCTAGGCTAGTTGTTCATACAACCCGTTGTGTGTAATGTTGGTTCGTTCTCGTTTGTATCAAAGTATACGGCCCGTTGGTGATTTGTTATAATTAAAGTTTATCATTTATAACGCAATTTAGTGTAATTGTAATAGAAAGTATGTTCTATGACGTTTGTTAAGTCGTATGACATAAGTATTTGAAGTTGTGTAAGTTCGACACTTAGTAAAATCTGACTTTTCAAGGTTCTGCCATGTGCGACGTAGCGTGCGACGTAGGGTGCGACGTCGGGTGCGACGTCAGGTGCGACGTCAGGTGCGACGTCGGGTGCGACGTGGGCATGTACGTCGCATGATGCGACCTTCGCAAATCAATGCGACGTAGGAGGCAGCGTCGCTAATGCGACGTTGAGGTTTTTATGCGACGTAGGCCGCGACGTCGCAGAGGCCCCTGGCCAAATGCGACGTAGCGGTCTGATGGCCGGAATTTTTGTCGAAAACGAGTTTTCCGGTTTCCGTTGGGTCCAAATCTTTTACCCAACCCTTATATGAACATATTAAGCCTATTTAAACCATAAACTAGTAAAAATGATCAAAAACGAGAGATGTCGGGATTTGTCGGAAACTTACAAAGTGTCGGATTGAAAATCCGAAAAGATGAAGTTGTAGATCGTGTGATGGTGAACGTTTTCTTCTAAACGGTCAAGTAGATTCGGTTGCGTTTAGTGGTAGTATTTGGTGGTTTTGATGGTGGTGGTGTGTTTGGTGATTAGAGAGAAAGAAAAGAAGAGAGAGAAAGAAAAGAGAATAAATGAAAAGAAAGAGTGGGAGGTGATGATGTAGGTGGAAGCCTCATTTTCAGCTCCCGTCCCCCGTGCTCCGTGCGGTGTTCGTTTTCTCCGTCGTTTAAACGTTAAATAATTATTTTACATCTTAAATGGTAGGTTTTAAATACAAATAATTACGCGACATTTCTATTCAAATATTTCACAAATAAGTTTGAATACCTTTGTTTTTAAATCGGGTAAACTTTGATCGAGTGATACGAGGTAATTATTAATTATCATAAAAATAGCGTTTCGGTCATAATTGCGTTATTTTAGTTTATAAACATTTGTTCACCAACGTCCGTGTTAACCGAATAGAATTTCATTCTATTTAAGTTGCGTACGATTTAATCAAATCGCAAAGTTGTATATATTAACCAACATATAATCTGATACATAAATTAGCCTAATACAGAACTAATTACATGTATTAACAAAGAGTTAGGCGCTAATACTAGTCCTAATTTGGCGGTTGTTACATTAGGTGAGTCTTGAGGCTTAAAGAAAGTATTTGACTTTTAATATACTTTCCTTCCAATTTTATTTTCAATAATTTTGTAAAGTCCTTTTGTACTCAAAATATATAAAAAATGTAATACACTTGACGAAAGACTTGATCTATCACAAAATTTATATACATGTAAATCAAAAAAATATGTAAAAAGTAAAGAGTAAAACTGTAATTTTACCAAAAAAAATAGGTGGAATGATGATATTTTAATAAACTGCGTGTTTTTATCTGTGAACAATAAAATTGAGACCGAATGAGTAATTGGAAAAATCCAACATGAGGCAAGAAACCAAAATGAAAAAGTGAACTCTCGATAGTGGGTGTAGGTCTACCACCAGAGGACTTTGGTTCATGTTGAAGTCAATGCTTGAGTCAACTTTTGTTGGTACACATCAAGTCTTTCGTCAAGTGTATTACATTTTGAGATGCAACTTATGCTTATTTAGTTTAGTTTATGACAACGAAACTAATTAAATATTTTCTTACCGACACGAGCAGTGGTAATATCGATATTTTGATATTCTGATGAGATGAATGATGATGAAAAGGTGAATAAGTGAAGGATATTGAATGTTTGTAGTGTTTCGAGTCCAAAAAAATAATATAAAACAATTACCTAGCTAGCAATGTCGTGCACTGGACGCTGCTTAGTCGTCCAGAACGTTGACGAGGAGTGGCAGAACGTCGTCCAATGGCATTCTCTAGTCGAAACAGAGAAAAAGAGCCTCGTACTCCATATGCTCTAACACATCGTTTATAAGATCTTAATTAGATCATACTTTGTTTTTAGAGAAAGAAGTGCTGCCGCGGGAATCTTTATCTTTAGGAGTTTATTATCCAATTTAGTCCAAGTCTCTAAAAACATAATTATCACAATGTAAATCGAACTTTACATTTTTTTTAATTACCATTCAGCTTTATATGGCTATGTTTGACGCGCACGTTTTAAGAGCTTATGAGAGCTTGTAGCTTATGGTTTTCATAAGCTCTGTTTGGCTTAGTAGCTTATGAGTAGCTTATGGTTTCCATAAGCTCCAAAACTATAAGCTACTTGAAGTAGCTTATGGAAGTAGCTTGTAGCTTATGGAATATGAAATTACATAAATACCCTCCATGTAATTATATATCATCTTTTAAAATTAATATATTTGTCCTTTTATGTCATTTTACATTCATAAGCTACAAGCTTCAGCTACTCTGCCAAACACAAATATAACCAAAAGCTACCAGCTACCAGCTCCAGCCACAAGCTACCAGCTCCAGCTACCAGCTACAAGCTACCAGCTCCAGCTACAAGCTCCAGCTACCAGCTAGTTGTGCCAAACATACCCATAGTCTCCTATTGTATGTATTCAACTCTTTAAACCGTTCTAATGTATGGTTTTGACTACATAGGCTATGTTTGGCAACCACTTTTTTTGAGCTTATGGGAGCTTGTAGCTTGTAGCTTATGGTTTTCATAAGCTCCGTTTGGCTAATAAAATTTTAAGTAGCTTATGGTTTCCATAAGCTCGAAAACCATAAGCTACTTGAAGTAGCTTTTGGAAGTAGCTTGTAACTTATGAAAAGTGAAATTACATAAATACCCTTCAAATAATTATATTCATCTATTAGAATTAATATATTTGTCCTTTTATGTCATTTTACATTCAAAAGCTACAAGCTCCAGCTACTTTGCCAAACACAAATATTACCAAAAGCTCCAGCTACAAGCTCTAGCTACAAGCTACCTGCTACAAGCTACCAGCTACAAGCTACCAGCTACAAGCTACCAGCTCCAGCTACAAGCTCCAGCTACTTGCACCAAACATACCCATAAACTCACAATTTTTTTGTAAGTTACATACATGCAATAGTAACTTATATACATTACATGCAATAGAAAGTTAAATTCATACAATTGACGGTTTTGACACTGAATACATGCAGTAGAAAGTTTCAAAATTAAGTGCAAAAAATAGTAAAAGGCGTGAAGCTGGATATGCTATCAAATTATGAACCCTTTATCGAAGCTAGTCTAGTTGAGAAATAGCATTTTGAATACTTTCTTAATGATTTATCCAACATTACATAACTTCTTTTGGATTCAAACCAATATAGTTAGTCAAAAGCTTACTATTTGTACCTTTATGCACTATAATAGTGCAAAAGTGCAAAAGATGCATTTCAATGTATTCACTAAACCTTACATTATTAGAGTGCAATTAAAAGTCAATGCAAATTTATACTATATTTGGTGTAACACTAAACTTAGTACTAAAACACCATTCACCTTAAATAATAAAATATATAATGACTAAAATGTATTATTATCATGCATTATTTATAAATTATTGATTAATGTATTTAAATTTGCTGGATACAATGTTTACTATCATATTTAAAATTTTCATTTATAACATTGAAATTTTTTAAAAATAATGATTGTTATTATATCTATTATGATAATTTAGTAGTTATATAAAAGCTTTAGTATTATATTGTTAAATTGTATGTTTTAAATCAATTTAAGAAGATTTAGGGTAAAGATTTAATGCAATACATTGAAGCAACTTATTATAATGCAAGCATGTCCTCAAAAGATTCTATTTTTATAATAAAATAGTACAATTTAATACACTAAAATAATGCATACATTGAAGATGACACTAAAATAGTGCATATTGGAGATGCTCTGATAGGGAATCAATATCCACTCATGCCTCTTATTACATAACCACGTGAGACCCCTTTTTTCATCTAGTGTTATTATCAAACGACGTCGTCTAACATTTGTGTATACAGTGTACTACCCTTTCCTTTTTTCAGTGCTACTAATAGGGGAACGAATATCCCATTCTGCGATTCATGCCTCGACCACTCCTAGTGGTTACGTCGGTTTAAACATTTCCTTTCGTCACTTTCAAGTCACCGATGGCACGACTTCATCCCTTGCCATCGTCGCTTGCATTCTTCGGCTAACCGAAGAAGGGAAACGAGTTTGTATGTGGGCCAGTTTATATTTAAAATGTATTGTTATTTATTGTGTAATGTATGTAAATGTACGTATATTGGTAAATGTGGTGTCCAAAAATTAAACGAAGAAATGATTGTTGGCAGTGCTTTGTCAGTCTTTCGTCAGTTTTGGATGTGCTGATGTGGCGCTGAGATGACACAAGGGAAGAAGGAAGTGACGAAAGCATTGTTGGGAGTGGTCTTATTACATAACCACGTGAGACCCCTTTCCTTTCTCTCTCTAACATATTCCAATCTCTCTCTCTCTAACAACTCTCTAAAATGTAAGCTTTTAATTGCATTCATGGCGGTTAACTTCTGCTAATTACAAGATCGATTCACGTAGTTAAATTTTAAAGGGTTAAAATTCATGAATAGATCTCATTTATTATAACATCTAAGTTTTTGATTATGATAGTTTAAGGCAAATATTTGATGTTTTGTTCTTCTGAAATATATTTTGACTTTGTTTTGTATTGATGATCATTCAATGCTTTTATCGTTATTGTTTGTTTCTGTGATCACTTTTTGTGTTGTTTATTACTCATACAAGTATGTGCGAAGTATTTCTGTGAACTTTGTTCTTATTTATGTAAATCTATGATAAAATGTAAACCCTAGAAACAACTATTACTCCTTCCGGATGGTATTATTCGTAAACTTTGTATATTGAATATGTTTTTACATTTTTGTAGTAGGTCTTGGTAGTTTTTACTAACGAAAGATAAGGTTAAGAAGTTTATGTTGACTTCAGTCAAGGTACATGGTATTTGAATGATTTTATCAAATATGTGTCCGTAAATGTGTGAGCTTTTGGGAACGCACACATCGACATTGAGATATTGCTAAATATGCCTAAAGTTATTATTTATTAAAGTTAAAAGTTAAATTTAATAATTAAGTAATTAGAGGGATTAATGTGAAAATAATAAACTTGGGGACCAAGTTTTACCTATCTATAAATACACCTTTATAGATTAGGGTTAAAATGAATCCTAATTAATATTCACAAAAAATCTCTTTTTCCTCCTCTTTTGGAGTTCGGCCGAACAATACAAAACCCAAAGGGTTTTTCAATTTTTGGTTTTGATTTTTTTGTTTACAAACAAGAGAAAACAAGTCAAACTAGTTGATTAAGATCGGACAAGTACTAGCATACAAGCATATCGATAAAGACGGTGTCGTGTACGTGACCAAGGAAAGATCTTGAACTTAGATCTAAAGGTTTTCTTACAAACAATTCAAGGCAATAAGGTATAACTTAATCCGATTTAATTATTCCTATGTGATCCTATTTTTCGCTGCCATGTATTGTTTGACAATGTGACTCGTGTTGTTTACCTATAGTGGTATCAGCCAAAACATAGGTAAATTTTTATTTTGGATTTAAAACATCAAAAATTGTGGGGGGGGATTAAGGGTATTAATTCTTTCTTGGCCTGTGCGTAGGACGAAACAAAGATTAAGGAGAAAAAAACGTGTTTTTTTTTCCACACGAACACCAAGATAGAAAAGAAATCGATTAACACAAATTTAATAATAGCCTCTTGTTTGTTGTCGTCGAGAGGATTGGAGGCTAAAGTCAATGAAGGGTTTAATTAATTATAAACCCTTGAGGTATTTTTCGATTATATTAAAATAAAATAAAGGTTTTGTTAAAAGTGTTAAAAACTAATTGGTTAAAAGTTAATAGATAATTAGTTTAAACCTTTATGTTTCTAAAATTAAGGAGTTAATTTGAAACCAATCTACCTTGCAATATTTGATGTTTATAATTGTTATTTTTTTGCCATATTTAATTTTTATGCAAATTATGTTTGTAAAGTTACATGCATAACTTTATGGACATAATTAGATATATTGATATTGTTAAGAAAATTAAAATTGAATTATTGACATAATATTAATTGTTAATTGATTATGTGCGACACCTAAAGATTTTGGATTAATAAAAAAATTGTGTGTGGTTTATTTGATATATGAATTGTTCACATATTGATAGCTTACGCAATCCAAACTTGTTTATTTGAACGGATGTATGTGGTCCGTTTCCTTTGAAACGGGAGTTAATCAATATGTGAACAATGACCATAGAGACTTTTTGTTTTAGAGCTCACCCAATTTGTTGCGTAGATTAATTCTTTATTTCATGTTATTATTATTTATGTCAAATGGTTTTTGAAAGAAATAAATTTTAATGTGACTAAAGAATTATGTAACGGATTTTATAAAACGTGTGATTGGTAATTCATAATTAAATACACATCCTCAGTGTATAATTCATAACTAGGCTCACCTACATAAAGGACGATGTCTAGGAAAGTTATGCGGATGTATTCTACTCCAAATGAGGTCAGGTTTTAAGTGATGCTTTGTCATCCCCTACCCTCACATGCTTACCTGGTCGTACCTTTTGTAGAGCTACCGAAAGGGTTTTATGATGACGATGGTACATTAGATTATTATATACACTTGGTGTATAGGAATTAGGCAATCATAGAAACACGTTTAAAACCAGTAATAAAACCGTTTTGTTTTTAAAACACCAAAATTATGTAACGAAGTTGTATGCATGCCTCTTCGTACATATATATTTTGTCACCCATGGAATTAAGTCATATTGCTATCCATATTGCTTAGACAACTTGTACTTGCTCGTCATTCTGCATGAGACGTGGGTGAAGGGTATCCAAGGTGGATTACCACTCATCGTGAGACGGTGGTGGACTATCTGCAGTCTTCAGTTGGACGACTTAAATCGGGTTATGCAGTGAGACTGTAAACGTCGATGGCAATAAGATGCGACGAAACATGATTAATGTCACGATCACCATTTTTGATGCTTGATCGAGCCAAGACATTAAGTCCCATAATCTAGGAATTGCATCGGTAAATGCAATTACTGAACGTCACTTACCTTTTGAGTATCATTTAGTTCCTAGCAGATCAACTGATGGAATGGTGATATGTCATTTGGATCCTAGACTTAATGGAAAGTAAACCATGGGTTTTACATTTCTGTTAAAAAAATTTTATGTCGAAAGTACTAATGAGAACTTTCTTTCTGCTTTGTAGAAATGGCACAAAAATCCACTACTGATGAGATTTTAAATGAAACCAAAACAGCGTTAAGAAGCAATAAGCTTTCTGGACCAAACTTTAACGATTGATATCGATCACTGAGAATTGTTCTAAGAGTGATGGAGAGACTTGATATCGTTACTACACCTATGATCGCTGAGCCAAATGCAACTGCTTCTCAAGCAGAGCGTGATCAGTATAAGGCAACTTATAAGTGTAACACCCGCCAATTTAGGACTTTAACTAGTGCCTAAACTACTTGTAATTACATGTATTTAGTTTTGTAATATTCTAAGTATATGTAACGTTTTGGTGTATTTACATACACGCTTAAGCGATTTGATTTAAATCGTGCACTTATGAACCGGACGGGGTCCGACATTATATAATACGGACGTTGGTGACAAAACTTTTAAATAATGTGGAATTATACAAACAAACACTAATTGCATTCATATATCATGAAAATATATTACACATATTTCGTATCGTTTAAAACACTCCGGACGTGGCGAAAACACGCGTGACGCGCCCAACAAAGGAAAATAATGCAAATTATATTTTTATAACTTATTATGAAGTATTTTGGTAAAATACCTCGGTTAAAAATATTACAGATACACTTTAACATATAACACTAAATAACAGTTAAACGATCGCGAGACATAACGCAAATTCGAGGAACAAGTTCACGAGACCGAGACCCAAGTCGGGTCGGACCGGACCCATGGACCCAACCCGTGATCCACCCTTTTTAAACCCCCACCTCTTTCATTTACTCTCATTTTTACCTCACAATTTCACACACTTACACCACAAACTCTCTCAAATCTCTCCCTCTCTTCCTCTTGGTTTCGGCAGCAGCAACACCAAAACATCATCATCATAATCGTTCACCATCATCATCAAGACACAAACACAAGGATCATCATCACCATTACCATCTTCATCTTCTTCGATTTTCGGTTTTTGAGGTAATAGAACGTTAAAATTCTTTTAAATTACTTGTAAAGCTTGGATTTACATGCTAGAACGTTTCCCCAACGAGTTTATGTCCAAAAACCGACTTAAAAAGCCGATTTTTAGAGTTTTTATGCGAACAGCCCATCTCGCGAGCCGAGATCTGTTCATCCAACGAGGCGAGTCGAGATTCGACTCGCGAAGCCATCATGCGAATCGGAGTCTCTTACGAACCGAACTGACCCGCGAGTTGACCTGCGAGTCGAGTTGACTTGCGAGTCGAGTTAATCTGTGAACCGAACTGACCCGCGAGTCGAGTTGACCTGCGAGTCGAGTTGGCCTGCGAGTCGAGTTCTCCCAGCTCGGTTCGCAGCCCACTTTGTCTTTCGAACCCAAATTCGGTAATAAAAGCACTAATATGAACTAAGATTTATCACTTGATTTTACACCGAAATTAGATTTCAAATGCGTTTTCGATAAAGCAATATAAAAGCACTAATATGAACTAAGATTTATCAGCTCGACCCCAACCAGGGGCTCTGCCCCTTGGACCCCGCAAGGGGCTGCCGCCCCTTGGACCCCGCTACCAGGGGCGCTGCCCCCGGACCCCCGTCATTAGATGTTGTAAATACTTTTCGCACTAAGTGTCAAACACTTACAAATAACGAAACCCGATTCAACGATACATACAATAATAACACTTTTGGATTATTATTACAAACCGTCACCAACGGGCCATGCTTGTTTTCAAACTACAAACGGATTACTAAACAAACACTTGGACATTACCTAGTTGTGTGGACAACTAGCATGGGTAATCTTTAAGACACCAACTTATTTACTTGTTTACTTACAACCTTGCGCGTTTCGGACGCCAGAAGGTTGCAGGGTTCGGAGAACCATCCGCGTTACTTGTTTTGATTTCCCATACGTACTTACTGGACTCAGGTGAGTCTTACAGCCCCACTCTTACTGTTTTCATACTTTGGGGTGAGATACTTAGCAACTATTTTTACATATGAACACAATGTACTGAACTGATTACCTTACTGTTTACACACAACGCATGAGTTACTTTTATCCACTGAAAGCCTCCTATTCGTAAGTTGTTAGTTATGGACTTAAGCGCGATTACTAGTAGATGGATCCATTTGGGACTGACAATCCCTGCCTGGGGTGGTAGCGCCACCACGTACTGATTTACACGTAGAAACAGGCATATTAGTATTTGTTACATATGAGTGTGCGGATAGCACTCACGGGGGTACGTGATATATTCACATTATACTGTTAAGCTTCAACTTATGAGCTCATGGCACTGTACTGATTTACTGATTTACTTACTCACTTTGCTTGATAGCAATACTGGTACATACTTGTGGTTCATAACAATTATTTACTGTTAAACCTGTAAGATTCACCAACCTTTTTGGTTGACACTTTTTAGCTTTGTATCTCAGGTACACAGACGGAGTAGGATCACCCCTGGGCACTAGCTAGAGTCGCATGATTTCTACTTTGCATTTAAAGGAGATTCTTAGCATTATCTTTTGTATATTATGATTATGTAATAGAATCTCCCGCTATACACGTGGGCTCTAGGGAACTACATTTTTGTAACTGAAAACACTATGTTTTCAAACATTTATTATATGAAAATGTAACTATTTTACAAACGTTGCATATAGATGTCGTTTGCTTTACTTTTGTGTTGCGATATTTGATTAGTAGCACCCCAAAACTTGCTTCCGCCAATCAGTGAATTTGGGGGTGTTACAATAAGGTTCACAATGAAGTTGCTTGTCTCATGCTTAGCAGTATGACTCCTGAGTTATGTAAGCAATTCGAGAATAAATGGCCCGATCAGATGATCACTGAGCTGAGTGCATTGTATGAGAAACAAGCTGGCCTTGAGCTAAATGACTTGATTCGAGATGTACATGCATGTAAACATGTATCTGGAACACCAGTGGGGACTCATGTTCTAGTCATAAAAAGCTTGTTTGATCGCTTGGATAGAATGCAATATTCGTATCATGACCCTGTGGCTGTAAGCATTGTCCTCAATTCTCTTTCACCGGAGTTTGATGAGTTTACACGCAGCTATAACATGCAAGGTATGAAAAAGTCGATTAACGAACTCCATGCTATGCTAGTGGAATTCGAAAAGAGCATTTCCAAGAATAAGGTAAAATACAACCAAATCCTTGCGATTGGTGGTGGTCAGGCCCAGAAAAAGAAGAAAAAGCAACCGCTACAAGCTAAGGGCAAGATTGCAAAGACTAGTAAAAATAAGCAAACTGTTGTTTATTCTTCCAAGCCTAAGCAAACCCCTCCAGCTAAAAAGGTGTAGGTCTCTAAAGATGATGGGTGTCACCATTGTGGTCAGATTAGACACTGGAAGAGAAATTGTCCTAAGTATTTATCCGAGGTGCAAGAGAAGAAGAGAGTCGGCAATGCCGGATCTTCAGGTATCTTGACTATCGAATTATTTTCTTTCTCTAAAACAAATACTTGGGTATATGACACTGGCTGTGGTACTCATATTTGTAATACCTTGCAGGGGTTTAGAGCAAAGAAGAAGCTGAAGAATGGATCCTTGTATGTGTATGTCGGCAACGGCATACGTGTAGCAGTAGAAGCCATCGGAAGTTATGACTTACATTTACCCTCGGGCATAATTCTTGTATTAGACAATTGTCATTATGTTCCTTCTATTGTTAGGGAAATTGTTTCAGTTTCAGTATTGAAAGATTGTGGTTTTAAGAATACATTTACAGATTTTGGTATTTCAGTTTCAAAGAATAATGTTCATTATTTTAATAGTATTGCTATTAATGGAATTTTTGAAATTGATTTGCATGATCGTCTTTCATATACTAATAATTCAATGTATAATATAAGCACTAAACGAGCCAAGTCCAACTTGAACTCATCCTACCTATGGCATTGTCGTCTTGCACATATAGGCAAACACCGAATTGAAAGGCTTCAACGTGAAGGGCTTTTGAAATCAAGTGATGATTCATTTGATAAGTGTGAGTCTTGTGTATCGGGCAAAATGGCAAGAAAACCCTTCTCTCATGAGAATCAAAGGGCGACCGACCTACTAGGAATAATACATAGTGATGTATGTGGTCCCTTTAGGCATATGTCTAGGAAAGGAGCTTACTACTTCGTAACATTTACGGATGATTTCAGCCGTTATGGTTATGTTTATTTACTTAAATATAAACATGAGGTGTTTGAAACATTCAAGGTGTTTCAAAATGAGGTAGAAAATCAACTCGGAAAAAACCATCAAGATTCTCTGATCGGATCGAGGTGGTGAATACTTAAGCCTAGAGTTTAAGGATCATCTAAAAGCGCGTGGAATTGTCCAACAGCTTACTCCTCCCTATACACCACAACATAATGGTGTATCGGAAAGGAGAAATCGAACTTTGCTTGACATGGTACGTGTCACATCCCGTCTAAAGCGGAAACAACGGGATATAACGACGATAGGATCACAACACATTATTATAAAGAATCTATATGAAAATAAAACTCCAATGTGTTATGATACTTGTAACATGAATAGTGGTTCACGCTACGCGTACATATCAACATGGAAACCAATTAGCAAACAAACCACCCAAAATATAAATGTTAAGGCAAAACACGCTTTTTTCAAATTATTAAGAAGTCACCCTCTTGACGAGTAATCTCAAAGTTTTAGCTTAAATGCAACCTAAAGGTCCACTAAGCTTTCTTGTCCTCTATCTTCAAACCGCTAGTATTACCTGAAAAGATATGCTCAAAAATGTCAACAATAATGTTGGTGAGTTTCGTAGGTTTGAAACCAGACACCAGAAAATAAACATTTTGCTGTGATGATAATAAGTTAGGACAATGCAATAGAAATATACACAAATGTGAAATAATGCAGCCAATATATCTCAATGTACGGCAATTACCTCACAAGGAAATAAAGCACGAATGTAAGCAACAATCCCAATGTACGGCAAATACTCCACAAGGGAGTACAGCACGAATGTAAACAACAGATCTCAATGTACGGCAAATACTCCACAAGGAAGTACAGCACGGATGTAAGCAACAAATCTCAATGTACGGCAAATACCCCACGAGGAAGTACAGCACGGATGTAAGCAACAAGTCTCAATGCATATAAGTCACATAGTGTCACACATTTCAAGCATATGTCCAAAAATAGAAATGAATACGTTCACAGCATAAAATAGTTGGTAAAACATGTGAGCATACTTTTCCCCCAATGTAAAAATATGTAAATGAAAACGGGGCCACGAAAACTCACCTTATAAAGCAAAGCAAGTTAACCTAGCTTAATCACGAGCAAAGCTTTAGTGTCTTGTGGAACCAAAGCTTCCTACAAACATATTAAATTCTATTTAAAACTTTGTAGAACCACCCTAGCACATACTGAAATAATATCTTAGGTGATTAACTTGTCTGAGTTCCTTGTAATTGCTACTCGAACACGTGACATCATTTAAACCAACTTAAATCTTCCATTATTCAAAATGGTTTAATTTGGTTAGTTAATCCGTATATCTTCTAATTTGCCATCCTAAATTTTAATGTATTTTAGCTTCTATTAAACTGTCACGTTTATAGTAATTCCAGTTATGTATCAAGTTCATTTTTTTTAATCATTATAAACCTCATCATCACAAGATCTCGACTCAACCCGTACCTAAAATCATATATCAAAATCTCAAATTATAACCCTCTAGACAACCCCTTCTTTTTAAATCAAATATATAAATTAAATCTTAAAATTTTATAAATGTGATTTGTTTACAGAAAAAGTTTATTCTTAAACATCCTTTACAACTCCCAAAATATTAGAAAACAATTTGGTCAAACCGAACTAAGTTTACAAAAGTCTTTCTCAAATTTCGTCACTCCTAACTGCAGTTTATGAAATAATTTTTATAAAATCGTACGTTGTGTTTCAGAGGCTGAAACCTCGCGACTCTAAGTAAAATTTCGAGATCTACAACTTTTGTGTTTTGGCCGAAGCCTGAAAACGTACGCAAAAGGGTCAAATCAGCCACGGTTCGCGACTGAAAATTTTAGGCAGAATCTAAAGTTAACGAGTATATAATCTTTCGGTTTGCAATTCACTTTTACCCAATATATTCAATCCCCAACATATAAATCGACCCTTATATATATTTCAGAAACATAAAAGTAAAATAAAAATGTATTGATTAGGCTTTATGATTATACCTACGTATACACACGGATACGGATGACACTAGCAACTCACGATCTCAATCAACTCTCTTTCTTTTCCTTTTTTTTTTTCTTTTTCTTTCTCGGCCGTCAAAACGCAGCAGTAGCAGGGACGAGTTTTAATGATGATATCAAAGGGTTTAGGTTTAAGTTAAATTTTGTATTCATGTGTTTAATTTGCTTGGGGCCTAAGTACTGATGTTTGAAGTTTTGGGCTGATCGGATGACCCTTCCAAACCGACAAACCACAAATTAAAAACAAGGTTTACCATGATCATCAAAATTATTATTTTATACTTGGAGCCCAAACCGTATTTTGGGAGTTGGGCCGTTTAGATAATTCAGTAACTTCGAGTCTTCGACCATCGCAAATTAAAAACAGAAGTTCATTCGGTCGTCAAAATCATAATTATTATTGTATCATTATTTTATTATTATATTATCATATAGATAATATGATGATACGATTACTACTTACAACTATATTACTATTATTATTATATTATTATTACTATAATATTATTATTCTTCTTA
The DNA here is from genome assembly GCA_949592205.1 of Helichrysum umbraculigerum. Taxonomy (NCBI): domain Eukaryota; kingdom Viridiplantae; phylum Streptophyta; class Magnoliopsida; order Asterales; family Asteraceae; genus Helichrysum; species Helichrysum umbraculigerum. Next base: position 72,718,210 of record CATIUR010000003.1, read on the forward strand.
TATTATTAATTATTATATTATTATCTCATTATTATTATCCTAATTTTTATTTTAATCTAACCGGGTACAAATATTGATTCGAGTTTTTGAACACTATACGAGAATTAAATTTCTCACATAGTTTAAAATACGAATACCAAATTTTATTTCTCCACATTACGCACGTACATGATCACAAATAAGAAATGATTATAGGAAACGAACATATGAATAGAATTTTGGTGACGGATGTCACAGTATCCCCCCGTTTAAGGAATTTCGTCCCCGAAATTCAATTGAATTTATTACTGGAAACGTTATTATGTAATGGACATGGTTTTCGAGTTTCTTATGATCCTCTTGTTCCTATGTGATTTCAAATTCTCGCCCAACGTTATATCTTACCTTTACCGGTTCTATGACAAGGTATTGTTTTAAACTCCATCTTGATTTTATTCAATTACAATTTACTCATAAGAGACTCATCACTTATTATGTATCGCGAATTCCGTTCGGTCCATCAGTCCCTTCGATTGATAGGTTATTGAACCTATCTGTTAAACATATAGTATGAATTTGTTCAGTCCGTTAGGAAAGTAAACGAAATTGGTGTTTGTAAATCTTGCTTTCTCAACATCAAAAAGGCTTTTTCTTGATTCCAAATCCCGTCGTGTGGTTAATTTCTATTTCTATGGTTTTATACTAGACTTTGATATATCGAAGTTTATTTATGTTGTGTAGCGATCCTTACATGGGGCTTACACATGCAAGGCTTGTAGTTGAATTATAGGCGCGGAAAGATAAATGATTATTAATGAATGGTCTTGACCAAATAAGTGAAAAATATTTGTTCTTTATACTAGCATACAATTTGTTGGTTTTATAGAGTTTGTATAAGGTTCCCACACTGAAAACTTGGGTTTAACGTGGAACAATCACAGTTAGGTTCAATTTGACACGATGAAATATAGACTATACGAAAATGAGTCTCAATGATTTAAACTTCAATAACGTTCTCAATTTGTCCTAAGTGTATTGTATGTTGAATTCTAGCCCCTTACGAATATAAGTGAGCTTGCTAATTGTTAAATCTATTGTATTTTAGATGTTGATTCCATTTTTTTTTTTACATGTTTAGGTGAGAGTAACCATATGTATATGAAAGGGTTGAGTCGCCAAGGAAGATCAATCCACAATGTCAATAAAGGAAGAAAAGTTCATACCTACCAGAGCGTCTCTTGGTAAGGTTATACAGTTTATTTGTATAAGTGGGGTGAGTAAGTGTGAACTTAGATTTCATCCTAAACTCTAAGGGTATTTGATTTGGTCAAATCTCACAGTTGTATGTTCTCGTGCATCGAAATATCATTATTTAAGGACTAGAAAAATTCCCGTGCTATGCCGCAGTAAACAAGTAAGAATTAAGTAGTTGTGATTGATATTGATAGCTGGCCATTCTCTGAATGAAAGAATGAATAATAATAGTTTTTATTGGTGGTCATCACAAATGTTAAATTTATGATGTGAAATAGAATTTAAAAAGATTATCTTAATAAGTGGCGCCTTAGGATTCACAGATTGTTTGAATTAATTATGAGAAATTTCCATATACGGACATAGTGTGGAATAACTATTTGGTTATTTGCTCACATTTCAAAGACAATAGCTTCCAAACTTGTTGAATGAATAATTAAAAAAAGTTTAAATCTTATACTGGTCTAAGCTCTTTTTTTTTTTTTTTTTTTTTTTTTTTTCAATGAGGAAAGTAATGTACTAAATTTTGTTTAATATAGTGATGGTAGTTTGGTCCTTTCACAGCTTTGAAACTTATAAGTATAAAATGAAATGGATAAGTCATTTATATGGAAGTATAGATATGGATGGAAAATAATCTTTGGGGTGGGTGTTGGCAGGTTAGTGCCATACCACGTGTTTCATCTTGTCCACCGGTTCCTCCATGTCATTTTGTATTATTTTCAACAAGTTTTCAACTAAGTTTATCCCTCCGTTTAGGTTCGTGCTGTGTTTTTCAGAAATTTTCATAACAATAGGTGAAAGAAATGTGTTGTTTAGCTTAAGCTTTATTGATGTTTAGATGATGACTATAATCAAAGTTTGGTTCCGTTTGAAGACAGAATTGGTTCTTTAGTTTGGAGTAATCCCCCTTTTATGTATCAATTTGATAACGCTAGTAATATACCCTCACACAATGTGATGGTCAACGAAAGAACATCGATCAGAGATATGATACGTACATATTTAGATTTAAGGCCGATGCCTTATGTGAACTGTTCTATTGATTCCTATCGATCGATTTTTTTTTTTTTTTTTTGAGATAATATTTAAGATCCACAGTCTCATTTCGTATGGATTAGTAGGGAACCATTCTCATGTTAGTGCACAATATGGCATAAGATACATGAATTAATTTCAACGTGTCAACAAACGATTTCCTCATGATTTCCTCTTGTCCATTTCATCGATGAGCTTGTTATACTCGTGGAGATTATGAACGCTCATTGGTTTTGTATTTCCTTTTGACTTAGTGATAATCAAATGTTATTGTTGATTAAGTTCTTAATGTTAGGGGACACAATAAATGTAAATCTTCAAATTTAACGTCTATCTCGTTATTTGAATCCCTCTTAGAATAGTTACAACTGGGAATTTCTTCGATTTTATACCAACATTATGAGTGAATTTTCCCCTTGAGAGCTGATGCGATGATGTGTCATGTAGAAATGAAATATATTACAAAGCTTGAAGCACTAAATTTTTAGTTGTAGACATTAAAGGAAATGGAGGTTATTATGTTATGTTGTTTGATTTATTTTCAGATATGGGAGGATAGTAAATCATAATTGTTACATGTTCCAAGACATAGAGAGTTTCAAAATGGTATAATTTATTTTGGGTACCAACGATTTTAGTAGGAGAATCTTAAGCCATCACTTAAATAGATCATCAATGGTTATATATTTTAGTTGAGAGGGCCATTGAATATGTTGACTTAACCTTCTTCTTCGTTCAAACCCCTTGGCAGAGATTATGTGTAGGTATGTTTAGATTCACTTTAATTCTTACGGATGTTGTAGTCAAATGGTTTAAAAACCAAGAATATAATGCATGTTCAGAATAGCCTTGTTCAGTTACGTCCTATTGCAAAATGTGGCATTGGAGACCTTAGGTGGAATTGCGAAGCAATACGGAGAATTCGGATGCATGTCCAAAAGATATCAAGATCTTGGACAAACTTGCAAAAGAGATTAGAAACTTAGTTGCGATAATGTGAGAGTGGCCAAGTGATGATTACATCACTGACAAGAAAATATTATCGTGTGATTCGTGGTTGTAATGTGAAATTTCCCAAGGAAGTTAAAATATAATTACGTCCAAAGAATTTTAGGGATAATGAACCAATTATTTTGATTCTAGTGAGTAATGATTTAATAAAGTTTTCGCACGGTTATTCATTAATGAGTTATTATCCGCGTCCATTATTCTCACTATGCGTTTTCCATGTCTTAGAATGATGTTTACTTAGTACATGATTTACACTTTTATATTTGTCACCCTTCGCTCTCGTTACGTTTTTTTTTTTTTTTTTAAGAATTTCGAGTAGAATGTCTGGGCGGCATATTTGATACGATTTTGAGTACATAGGAGTTTAGGATAAATGGGCAATTTAGAGAGTGTATGCACCAAACCAATGACCAAGGATTATGATCTCAAAACCTGTAGAGTCGAGATTTGACGTCGTCACGCGACTTTGAAGGCAACACATTGGACACTAGAATGTGGTCATATAAACACATATATGTCGTGATACCTTTGCAATTACGTCGGCCGCCGTAATTGTTAGGGTATCCTTTCATATATGTACCTATTACCAAATCCTATATCACAATGTTCAACTTCGCTCCTACGGTTTAAATTCTAAATGTGACACGAATTTATATGGGAACGATACTATGATCAATATAGTTTTGCTATATGACATTAATGATCTCATGCCGTTAAGCCTATATAACCCTCTCGGGTACGTGGGCATGTGCAGAAACCACCAATGGAGCATGTCCTGCTCGAGAATCGGAATGCAAATGAGTACACGTAGTTAATGTAGCAAATAAGTATATATCCTAGTGGATAAGTCCATCTTGAGTGACATGTATGTACACATCGTTTCGAATTAGCACATATAGTTTCATGTACACGTAGTTCCTAATTCATGTTCTATATGCAGGTTCCTTATTTATAGTCTAGGTTAATCCACCTAGATCTCTATAAACAATGACTTTGATACCAATCTGTCACACCCCGTCTAAAGCGGAAACAACGGGATATAACGACGATAGGATCACAACACATTATTATAAAGAATCTATATGAAAATAAAACTCCAATGTGTTATGATACTTGTAACATGAATAGTGGTTCACGCTACGCGTACATATCAACATGGAAACCAATTAGCAAACAAACCACCCACAATATAAATGTTAAGGCAAAACACGCTTTTTCAAATTATTAAGAAGTCACCCTCTTGACGAGTAATCTCAAAGTTTTAGCTTAAATGCAACCTAAAGGTCCACTAAGCTTTCTTGTCCTCTATCTTCAAACCGCTAGTATTACCTGAAAAGATATGCTCAAAAATGTCAACAATAATGTTGGTGAGTTTCGTAGGTTTGAAACCAGACACCAGAAAATAAACATTTTGCTGTGATGATAATAAGTTAGGACAATGCAATAGAAATGTACACAAATGTGAAATAATGCAGCCAATATATCTCAATGTACGGCAATTACCTCACAAGGAAGTAAAGCACGAATGTAAGCAACAATCCCAATGTACGGCAAATACTCCACAAGGGAGTACAGCACGAATGTAAACAACAGATCTCAATGTACGGAAAATACTCCACAAGGAAGTACAGCACGGATGTAAGCAACAAATCTCAATGTACGGCAAATACCCCACGAGGAAGTACAGCACGGATGTAAGCAACAAGTCTCAATGCATATAAGTCACATAGTGTCACACATTTCAAGCATATGTCCAAAAATAGAAATGAATACGTTCACAGCATAAAATAGTTGGTAAAACATGTGAGCATACTTTTCCCCCAATGTAAAAATATGTAAATGAAAACGGGGCCACGAAAACTCACCTTATAAAGCAAAGCAAGTTAACCTAGCTTAATCACGAGCAAAGCTTTAGTGTCTTGTGGAACCAAAGCTTCCTACAAACATATTAAATTCTATTTAAAACTTTGTAGAACCACCCTAGCACATACTGAAATAATATCTTAGGTGATTAACTTGTCTGAGTTCCTTGTAATTGCTACTCGAACACGTGACATCATTTAAACCAACTTAATTCTTCCATTATTCAAAATGGTTTAATTTGGTTAGTTAATCCGTATATCTTCTAATTTGCCATCCTAAATTTTAATGTATTTTAGCTTCTATTAAACTGTCACGTTTATAGTGATTCCAGTTATGTATCAAGTTCATTTTTTTTAATCATTATAAACCTCATCATCACAAGATCTCGACTCAACCCGTACCTAAAATCATATACCAAAATCTCAAATTATAACCCTCTAGACAACCCCTTCTTTTTAAATCAAATATATAAATTAAATCTTAAAATTTTATAAATGTGATTTGTTTACAGAAAAAGTTTATTCTTAAACATCCTTTACAACTCCCAAAATATTAGAAAACAATTTGGTCAAACCGAACTAAGTTTACAAAAGTCTTTCTCAAATTTCGTCACTCCTAACTGCAGTTTATGAAATAATTTTTATAAAATCGTACGTTGTGTTTCAGAGGCTGAAACCTCGCAACTTTAAGTAAAATTTCGAGATCTACAACTTTTGTGTTTTGGCCGAATCCTGAAAACGTACGCAAAAGGGTCAAATCAGCCACGGTTCGCGACTGAAAATTTTAGGCAGAATCTAAAGTTAACGAGTATATAATCTTTCGGTTTGCAATTCACTTTTACCCAATATATTCAGTCCCCAACATATAAATCGACCCTTATATATATTTCAGAAACATAAAAGTAAAATAAAAATGTATTGATTAGGCTTTATGATTATACCTACGTATACACACGGATACGGATGACACTAGCAACTCACGATCTCAATCAACTCTCTTTCTTTTCCTTTTTTTTTTTCTTTTTCTTTCTCGGCCGTCAAAACGCAGCAGTAGCAGGGACGAGTTTTAATGATGATATCAAAGGGTTTAGGTTTAAGTTAAATTTTGTATTCATGTGTTTAATTTGCTTGGGGCCTAAGTACTGATGTTTGAAGTTTTGGGCCGATCGGATGACCCTTCCAAACCGACAAACCACAAATTAAAAACAAGGTTTACCATGATCATCAAAATTATTATTTTATACTTGGAGCCCAAACCGTATTTTGGGAGTTGAGCCGTTTAGATAATTCAGCAACTTCGAGTCTTCGACCATCGCAAATTAAAAACAGAAGTTCATTCGGTCGTCAAAATCATAATTATTATTGTATCATTATTTTATTATTATATTATCATATAGATAATATGATGATACGATTACTACTTACAACTATATTACTATTATTATTATATTATTATTACTATAATATTATTATTCTTCTTATATTATTAATTATTATATTATTATCTCATTATTATTATCCTAATTTTTATTTTAATCTAACCGGGTACAAATATTGATTCGAGTTTTTGAACACTATACAAGAATTAAATTTCTCACATAGTTTAAAATACGAATACCAAATTTTATTTCTCCACATTACGCACGTACATGATCACAAATAAGAAATGATTATAGGAAACGAACATATGAATAGAATTTTGGTGACGGATGTCACAGTACGATCTATGATGAATCTTACAACTTTACCATTATCTTTTTGGGATTATGCATTAGAGACTGCTGTACGCATTCTCAACATGGTTCCCACTAAGAAGGTTGATAAGACACCATATGAAATATGGCATGGGAAAGCCCCTAATCTGTCTTACTTAAAGGTCTGGGGATGTGAGGCACTCGTTAAACGCGATGCGCCTGACAAACTCGAACAAAGATCTATTAAGTGTATTTTCGTAGGATACCCAACAGAAACGATGGGTTACTACTTCTATAATCCTTCTGAAAATACTGTGAAAATTGCTCGGTATGTTGAGTTTTTCGAAACCAGGCTTATCGGTAACGGAAACAGTGGGAGGGTTGTGGAACTTGACGAGGTTCAAGAGGAAGATACATCAACTTCTACTCACACTGGTGATCAACAATTTGGGGGGGGGGGAAAGAATTGAGCCTCAAATCATGCCTCAATCTGATTCTCAAGTTGCGATTGAGCCTCATGATATGTCTCAGTCTCAAACTCAAATTGTTGATGCTCCAATTCGTAGGTCCGAAAGGACAGTACGTGCACCTAATAGATTGAACTTAAATGTTAATCTAGAGGAGGATGGCGTATCCGGGATTCTTGATGAACCTCGAACCTTGAAAGCTGCATTATCAGGTCCTAATGCTGAAAAATGGCTTCAAGCTGCGAATATGGAGATGCAATCCATGAAAGACAACGAAGTTTGGGATTTGGTGGATAAACCACAAAATGCTAAAACTGTCGATTGCAAATGGCTCTTTAAAATAAAGACCGACATGGATGGCAACATACACATCTATAAAGCTCGTCTCGTGGCAAAAGGATTTACTCAAGTTTATGGTATAGACTATGAAGAAACCTTTTCCCCAGTGGCAGACATTAGGGCTATTAGAATTCTCTTAGCCATAGCGGCGTTCTATGACTATGAGATATGGCAAATGGATGTCAAGACAGCCTTCCTGAATGGTTATCTAGACGAAGACGTCTATATGAATCAGCCAGAAGGTTTTATTGATCCATTACATCCCAACAAGGTGTGCAAGCTTAAAAAATCCATTTATGGACTTAAGCAAGCATCACGGAGTTGGAATAAAAGATTTGATGAAGAAATAAAAAAGTTTGGTTTCGTTCAGAATCTTGATGAGCCATGTGTATATCAAAAAGCCAGTGGGAGTAATGTTACTTTCCTAGTCTTATATGTAGATGACATATTGCTAATGGGAAACAATATTCCAATGCTTAAAGATGTAAAATCTTATCTTGGAAAATGTTTTGCCATGAAAGACTTGGGAGAGGCAACATTTATTTTGGGAATCAAGATCTCGAGAGATAGATCTAAGCGGTTGATAGAGTTAAGTCAAAATTGTAGGTTCCATATACGGACCAAATCGAGTAGTTTTACTTGCGTATTCAAAGCGGAAATCAAACACACAAATATATGCTAGATTAACACAACAAATGACCAAAACACAAGTGTATAACTTTGTATATAAAGAGATGGTAACAATACATACACTTTGACAAACACACTATAATCAAAATAACACAAACTAGTATTTTTTTCTGAGTTTGGAGGTGTTATGTGTGTGTTTTGTGTTGAGGCTATCCAAACAGAAACTGGCGAGCTTCTATTTATAGTCTGGACCAAACTATATGCGACACAAGCTTTGTGTCGCATAGAATGTTCATGCGACACAGTCCTTGTGTCGCATAGATTGCTTCTGCGACACAATGCTTGTGTCGCATAGAATCCTTCTGCGACACATTGCTTGTGTCGCATGACATACAAAAATTGTAATTAAATTAGAACTAAAACTATTCAATACGTAATTACAATTCCGACACGATTACAGACTGAGACCAACTGACAGACACACATTGATGTACCAACAAACTCCCCCGTGTCTTCAGCTTGGTCTTCGAAAAATTCTTCAATTTTCTTCAGTCTTCAGATGTCTGGTCTTCAAACCCATCCAGGTGGAAAGTTTCCACCAGCGTGTATGCCGTAGGTGAAGCATATATCAACAATTTTCTGAAATCGTTTCGCTAAAACAGAGTTGAACTCGTTTCCTGGATTGTTGCGAATCCGATTGTCGAATAGCTTCTTCATGTCATCTCTTGACAGATTAATCAAGCTCATTGGGTCAAATATTCTGAAGTTAGCTTTTCGTAGACCCCACAAAGATCCTGTCTGAGGCTCTGAATCTGGTACAAAAACTAAGACGGCTTCGCCAGTGTGAGCATCCAGTTCCCAGTAATGAAAACGTTTCAGTAGATTGAATGGAACTGTTTCCAGAGCTATTTCAGTCAGACATTTAGCAGGCGGATAGTGAACTTTTACAATTGGCTGCTTGGTCTTTGGATCGAGCTTCTTCTTGAACGTGTACCTTGTACCCAGTACTGGTTTGACATAATGATATTTCTTTCGTTTAATTTCCTCACGCATGACCTTTTGAATAACATCTGCAACTCCATCATCGTAAGGATTTATCAACTGAAGCTGAGTAAGACGAACGATGTCATGCTTTGGCAATGAACTCAATATCCTCAGTGATCGACGAAAGTACTGGATACCGTCAAGTCTTTTAATCATCAACCTTCCTTTGCTCACCTTCCAGCTTTTTATCAGGCCTGTATAATCACCACCAACCTGATATTTCTTGCATGTAACTGGAGCAGGTTCTGGATTTTTACCTTTTGGAAACCAGTTATCCCTTTCTCTGATGGGCATTTCCTTGTCCAAAGATACACATTCAGATGTATCAAGAGGGAAAATGTCATTGTAATTTGTCGTTTCTCGAACAGGGACTGGTTGTGCTTGTGAAGAACTGGAGGGTGCAGAAGATTCTTGAGCAGGACCAGGTTGAGAAGAAGATCCTGGAACGTAATTGAACGCTGGCCCTGACTCATCGTCTGAAGAATCCGATAATACAACACCCTCTTGAGGATAGGCTGGACAATCAGAATATTCTTCATCAGGATTAAGCTCTTCTTGTTCAACATCAACATCATCGTCATTATCAGCGGAGTTGAAGTCAAAAGGTTCTTCAGGCGCACGATCGTTATCGTCAACCGCAGATTGAAAGTAAGTCAGATTACAATACGTGTAATCTACAGCTAACGGTTTTGGTTGCCCTGGTTGCTCAATAATATACTCAAGAATAAGAGTTGTTTCATTAATATCAGAAGCATTTACATTTTCAGGATTTACATTTTCTTCGCCTTCGGCGGAAACCCTAGGAATTGATTCTAAGGCCGGTTGGGCTGTCTCCCCCGAAGCAATAGCTTGGGTTTCCAGCTGCAGAACCTTTGTCTTCAATTCTTCATTCTCTTTCTCCAAGCGAGAGATCCTAGCATCCTGAGCTTCAGAAACTGATGCTTGAGCTTCCATAGTCTGCTGCATCTTTTCAATCTTTGACAGGAGCTCCTGAATGACAGCTGGATGAGGAGTGATTGGAGTTTCAGTCCTTAGGGGCTCAGAAGATGTGGAAGTGGAAGTACGGGAACGTCTGACTAGAGGATTCAAATCAGCAATGTCAGAAACATCTCGAGGCCTTTTTCCTCGGGTAGAAGATTCAGGGCGTGGAGAAGAAGGCTGATAATTATCGATCTCAAGATCGAGATCTACCAACTCTGGATCAGCTACAACAGGCTGAACTAGCGGTTGTTGAGCTGGAGGTTGTTGAACCGGAGGCTGCTGAACGGGAGGCTGTTGAACGGGTGGCTGCTGAACCGGAGGCTGTTGTACTGGGGGCCTCGGGATTTGAGGTTGCTGAGCAGGTGGATCATTAAATTGTTCGCCTGGAGGAGGTACATAATCAGGATCCACAATGTGACCGAACAACGCAACCTCACGTTCCGGTGCTTCGCCTGACTTCGCAAACTTTGTACAAGCAGTATAAATTCTGGTATTCATCGGCGTTTGCGCGTAGGTAAAAGAATTGATCACTGGAAGATCCGGGTGCAAATGGTTGAGTAACAGCTGAGTGAATCGGGGATACAACGCCCATTTGTCTTTATTATCCAAAGCGTTGTTCACAAAACCCCCGAAGATATAGCCTGAGAAGTTGAAGGGCTTGTTGTATATCAGGGCAAGAATAGCAGAGGCAGTCGCAAATTTCATCCCTTCGAGACCTGCCTTGCGACTGGATAAGCACACTATGACAATGTGAGCTAGATATCTCCAGACCTTTGTCATGAAGGTTTTCTTGTACTGATCAATTGGAATATCTTGATAACCAATCGATCGCATGCCCTGAGCAATAGCAGCTGAAGAAAACTGGGTGATCATGTCAGAATTATCACCGAATTCGAAGAAATCTCGAATAAGCTGCTCAGAAAAGATAACTTGGTGGCCGCGGACAGCAGAAATGATCCTAGTATCAGCTTCATCATAGTTGACCACCGCATTATCCCAAAACTCGGTAATGTGATTTGTCAGGATCCGAGTATCTGCAGTGATAGCTTTGTAAATACGCGAGCGTTGAAGAAATGCGATCATTGGGCGATACGGGCGGGAAGTCTCGACCGTTGTATTCATGAACGCCACAATGTTGTGACGTGGCTCCCAGAAGTATTTAGAGATGTCGATCTCTGGGAGTGCTGGAGCATCTGGAGCAGCTTGAGCAGGTTGTTCAGCCATTTCTACAAAAATAACAGTAATACAGCCAAAACTTGAAATGCGTTAGCGTTAGTACCAAAAAATAATTCGCGTTTTATTTTTACAAAAGTTCTGCGACACATCAGTTGTGTCGCATGAGATTCATACGACATAAGGACTGTGTCGTATAAGAATAATACGACACAAGCCTTGTGTCGTATGACACGTGTCACGCGGACAGCATTTCCCTTGCATTTAGCAATAATTGAGAAATTAATCTCGAATGCGACATAGTCGCTGTGTCGTATGGTGTGTCGTATAAAGTGGGTACGACAGAACGTTTGTGTCGTATAAAGATACGACATAAGGACCGGTTATCAATACGACATAAAAAACCAAGAATCTATGCGACATAACGACTATGTCGTATGTTATGTCGCAAAGATGAACATCAAAGCAAACCCAGATTCGATCGATGAAACATTTTGGGGTTTTCAAAATCCAGACATACCCTAGGGTTCGTACACAACAGGGGATCAATAAAATGTATTTATCTAACCCTAATAACCCCTAAACCCTAAATAATTTAACGAAAAACCGAAACCCTAAAAACGTAATACGGGTCGATCGAATTCAGAACATAATACGCGATAAAAACACGAAAGAATTATACCTAAAGATGCGCAAACAGATAATGAACAAGAATCGAGCAACAAAACGCGAAGAAAAGCCTTCAAAATCACGAATCCGATCGAAAAACGCTTGTGTCGCAAAATCGCCTTTATGTCGTATAATTTGTGTCGTGTAAGTTTTGAAAACGTAAATGATTATGTCGTATGATGTGAATAGTTAACCCGTGACCCGCATACGACATAGAATACGACACAAACATAACTGACAAATACGACACGGGAGTTGTGTCGTATAACAGTAGTACGACTGATAACAAGCAAAAAGTCATGTTTTTGTGTGCCATTATCTCACCATTTTAGCCCAATTATTAATGAAAACACTTAAATATGAACTTAAACGTCACATTTCATCATTAGGGCTAAAATATAGACGATGTTTCAAGATTCAACCAAAAAGACCTAAAAACGAGTAAAATAGAGCACAAACGGTTAACGAATCTTCCGTTCACGCATTTAAGCACAATTTAAGCTACACTTGGAATTATGACCTCTAACTTATGTCATTTTCTTCGTTAGGAAATTACGAAACCGTGAGCGCGAGAATCACTCAAAACGGATAAACGACGAAGAAGTTACGCCCGAACGAAGAAACGAAGAACCGAAGAATCAAGATACGGGAGAGCTAGACCGTATACGGCCAAACTAGACCATATACGGCCTAGCACAGACCGTATACGGCCTAGCTAGACCGTATACGGCCTAGCACAACCGTATACGGTCTGTGTTCTCCCGTATTCACCCTATGCTCAACCGTATACACTCCAGTTCTCCCGTATTTGCCCTAGCTCAACCGTATCGTGCGTTTGGGCGATAAAAATCAGGTTTTTATTCGGGTTTGCAATACGGTTGTGCATTTGAAGATTTGGATACGGTCTACGGATACGGTTGTGCGAATTCTATATATAGAGGCTTCATTTCAACATTTCAACACACTTTTCTTTCACACTTCTCATCTCACACACACACTTTCTCTCTCTAGAATAAATTAGTTGGTAGTTAGTTTAGTTAATCTAGTAGGGTACGAGCTTTAAGCTCTTTTGTAACGGAGGTGCTCCGAGACTGCGGTGTCGCACGATTTGTAATAACGCTTTGTCAGGTTTTATTATAATCTCTATCTTGTTATTTTAAATAATGTTGTGCTGTTGCTATGCTTGTTTAGAATTACTTGCTAGGATTATTGCCATGCTTAGCTAGACAAATCTGTGTTTGCTATGATAGTTGCCATGCTAGGGTAGTTATACTTAAATCATGCTGTTACTCTGTCTGTATGCTATTGAAATATATTTGAATCTATGAATTGAATCTCAAATGTTTATCTATCCAACTTATGCTGTGGTTAGTAACATCCTTCTAGGCTTGGCCAATTGCTAGTTGTATGCCGCTAATTATTCTGTGTCTGATGATCGTTGAACTCGACATGGCCGGTGTTCTCCTGGTTGAAATATTACCGGAGGGAGACACGGAGCGTAGGATTAGAGATAGATTAGATTCAAGTCATTTAACGAGTGTCTTTGAGAGAACTTTCGGGACACTTGTGACTTAACCATGTACCCCGTCACTCTGCATAATTGATCCCTGCTATGCTGCCTTTCTGCATGTTCTTGTTTGATTGTTGCTTAGGGTTTGCATGCTAGTATCTGTTATGCTGATTAGTTACATGATTAGGTTTTCGAATATTTATCAATTGCATACACCAGTTTAACATGCATAGAATAGTTAAAATGATTTATATGAAATAATGATGAACAATTTAATCAACCGTTAGACCAGATCATCCCAACTTGTTCCGGTAGGAAACCCCTGTTCATGTTTTTGTTTATTCAACAATTCATGCCATGATTCGGATATCTCAAATGTCCGAGATTGGGGAACAAGACTCGAGGATGGTTGTTGGTTAAATTGGTTGCTACATTTGGGACAACTTCCGGTGTAGTTTACATTCCATAACTGTTATCCATGTGACATGTTATTTATCTGATTGCGGACAACTCTACGTTAGATAGATAATAGGCTAGGAGTTATGGCTCATTAGGAAATATAGTTGTCATCTTAACTAAGGCTTTATCCCATTAACTACCCCTAAATAGCATAAGTAATTATCATAGTAAACACTCGCTTCACCTATAAGTTCTCGTTGCCACCTCCCCTCCACTTTACTTTATTTTAATTTAATTTTAGATAATTAGTAGTTAGTTAAAACCAAAAACAAACCAAAATCTCTTTTAAACCCCAGCTAAATCCACATAGATAACTGAAGTCCTAGATCCCATGCCCGTTGTAGTTTGAAGAACGACCCTAGGTCATACCTATCGCTGTACTCACCCATAGCTTTAGTATACTTAGGCCCAGCAAAACAAATTTTAAAACCCTCTGGTGGCCGTGCCCGGAGGAAGGTCCGCAACGACGCGAGTGAAATCGCAACCGACCTCTTGGCACCCATCAAGTCTTTTGGCGCCGTTGCCGGGGACTACAACGACCGATTTAGGAATTTAGTTGTCTTAGTTATTTAGCGATCCTTTCGGAAGATCAATATCATCCGAAAGTTCCTTTTCTGTTCTTTCCTTTCCAAAACTCTCTTTTCTACCAAACCCGAACTTCAGCTATGACGAATCGTATTACTCTCGCCTCGACCTGCACACCATTACTGGAGGGAAGAGGAGGACCTATCGTGCTGCCCGACGAAAACTTTGAAGTAAAGCCTAGCATTATCAAGTTACTCAAAACCTTCTGCCAATTTCACGGTTTTCCGCTCGATGATCCAAATTCACATTTGGATAGATTCATCAATCTTTCTGATTCCTGTGAGCAATCAGGGATTGCAAGAGAAGTCTCCCGACTAAATCTTTTTCCCTATTCTTTGTCTTCGTGTGCTCGAACCTGGTTTGATGAACTCGAACCCAATTCGATTCATACTTGGGAGGAGTTGGCTACTAAGTTTATGGCTAAGTTTTTCCCTCCTTCCAAGCAAACCAAGCTCAAGGATGACATCATCAGTTTCCGACAAGAAACCAATGAATCATTATATCTGGCATGGGAACGATTTAAGAAGATGCTTAACAGATGTCCGAATCATCAAATGGGTAAGACGAACCTAATCTGCATATTCTACAATGGTCTGACTCCTCAGCACAAGTCAACCCTCGATGCTGCTTCTCAAGGAAATTTCATGTCACACACTTCTGAAGAAGCCTGGGAGCTAGTTGAGACGATAGCAATGCATCAGCATGACTGGGAGTTTGGTGAACCGGCTAAGGAAGTAACTAGTACTTCAAGCCTATCCTTGGAAGCTCTGCAAACTCAAGTGGACAATCTCTCCAGAGTCTTCAAGGATCTTCAATCTTCTACGGAAGAAATTTTGGTCACTACCGTTAAAAACCCTGGATCGAACTTTCATTCTAAACCTTTCATTCAGCGGCCGACCAATAAACCACCTACTCAGTTTCTGCAACCTTTATCCTCTAATATGCCAGTTTTCCCTATGAATTCTCAACAACACTATAATGAAACTTTGACTAATTTCATGGTTGAACAAATGAACATAAACAAACAAGTAATAGATTTTCAAGATAAAATTGATGCTTTACTTAGAATATCAGAAGATTTGATCAAAAACCTGGAAGTTAGTCTTAAACAACTATTTTTAAAAGTTGAGAACAAAGGAGGAATCATGGTCATCACTAGAGGAGGTAAAGAGACCAGAAATGAGAAATCCTCAGATAATTCTTCAAATCAACTTCCTATCTCTGAACCGACCACTGATCCAGTGCCTAGTGACACCCCTGTCACTGCACCAGATCCAGTATCACCTAAAGCCTCAGAAATCATTCCACGAACCAGGATACCCTTCCCTGGTAGGCTTAAGAAAGAGAGGCAGGAAGCACAATTTGGGAAATATCTGGAAATGTTTAAAAGCTTGCACTTAAACGTTAGACTATTAGACGCTTTAGTAGAGATGCCTAGTTGTGCTAAGTTTTTCAAAGAACTCATTTCAAATAAAGAAAAATTAAGACAAATAGTTAGTTTACCATTAGATGCTGAATGCTCAGCAATCATGTTACATGGCCTTCCACCCAAACTAGGAGATACTGGCCGTTTTACTATTCCCTGTTTTCTTCAAAACGTCCAAATTAGTAACGCCTTAGCTGACCTAGGTGCTAGTGTCAATCTTATGCCTTACTCTCTCTATAAGAAACTAGGATTAGGTGAACTGCTACCCACTCGAATGACCATCCAATTAGCTGATAGATCAGTTAAACTCCCCCGAGGAATTGCTGAAGATATAATGGTCCGAGTCGGTAAATTTATCTTCCCAGTTGACTTCGTCATTATGGATATCGAGGAAGATGCCCACGTTCCCCTCATCCTTGGTAGACCTTTCCTAAACACTGCCAAGGCTGTGATAGATGTAAACGAAAAATCTTTAAAACTGAGGGTCGGAGCGGAGGAAGTCACCTTTAATATCGATAAGTTGATGAAGCATCCTGTGGGAGAAGATCTTGGTCTTGTGGATGCCATGCAGGAAATATATGACGAGCATTTGGAGGAGATTCTAGCAGTCAGCAGTAACGAACCTTTCTCCAGCACTGTCATCACCAAAAGAAGACTTTGCCAGGACGACATCGGACTCTGCTCAGCTATCTCTGACCAACCAGCACCTTCCGGAGAGCTGCTATTTCCCTTACCTGAAATGAAGAATCCTTTAGCACCGCCTAACTACTCTCCCACGAAAAACTCCGTTGTTGCTGTTCCTTTAGGCGAAGGCATCCCTATTCCACTTTTAAGAAGAAATCAGTTTTTTCCGATACCCGAATCGTCTCCGTCTGTAGCTGAGATTCTCAAATCTTTCGAGGAGATGGATCCCGGTACTTTGCCACAACTATCTGAAGGTTGTGAAAAATCAAATCCAGAAATCACCATAAGTACTTCTTCTAAAGCTCAATTTCAGAAGTTCGCACTCACCGACAACAATGATGTCATCATCACTGAGGATAATGCAACTTCTTCATCATCTACCTGCAAATACGAGTTAAAGAAGAACACGCTTCCCAATGAGACAGAACTAGTAGAAATAGCATCAGCCACTACAGCCGACTCATCTCCAGAAGAATCAGAGTTCCAAAAGGAGTATGACGAATTACAAAGAGACGAGATCGCTCGAATGAAACCCTCTATCGAAGAACCGCCAGAATTGGAGCTGAAGGAATTACCCTCTCACTTGGAATATGCTTTTCTCGAAGGAACCTCACATCTACCCGTCATAATTGCCAAAGGTCTTTCACCTGAAGAGAAAGCAAGACTTATCCAGGTCTTGAAGTCACACAAGAAGGCGATTGCATGGAAGATTTCTGATATACAAGGGATCAGTCCAAATTACTGCACGCACAAGATACTCATGGAAAACGACTTCAAACCTTCCATACAGAGACAGAGGAGAGTAAACCCGAAGATTCAAGACGTGGTCAAGAAAGAGGTTATCAAACTCTTGGATGCTGGCTTGATCTATCCTATCTCAGATTCCCCATGGGTCAGCCCAGTTCAGGTTGTCCCAAAGAAAGGAGGAATGACGGTTATCTCTAACGAAGATAATGAACTAATTCCTACACGAACCGTCACCGGCTGGAGGGTATGTATCGACTACAGGAAATTAAATGAAGCCACCCGGAAAGATCACTTCCCTCTGCCGTTCATCGATCAAATGTTGGAAAGATTATCGGGGAATGAATATTATTGCTTCCTCGATGGTTTCTCCGGCTATTTTCAGATTCCTCTCGATCCAAAGGACCAAGAAAAGACGACATTCACATGTCCATATGGTACATTTGCCTACCGCCGCATGCCATTCGGTTTATGCAATGCGCCTGCAACATTTCAAAGGTGTATGGTGGCAATATTCCATGACATGATTGAACAGTGTATGGAGGTATTCATGGATGACTTCTCAGTCTTCGGTGATTCCTTCACATCTTGTCTTTCCAACCTTGAAAGGATGCTAGCCCGATGCGAAGAATCAAATCTTGTCTTAAACTGGGAAAAGTGCCACTTTATGGTGAAAGAAGGAATTATTCTTGGACATCGAATTTCAAAATCTGGAATCGAAGTTGACAAAGCCAAAGTTGAGACTATTGCCAAACTTCCGCCACCTACTTCTGTTAAAGCCATTCGCAGTTTTCTAGGTCACGCCGGATTTTACCGTCGCTTTATTAAGGATTTCTCTAAGATCTCTCGACCTATGACACACCTTCTCGAGAAGGATACTCCGTTTGTCTTTTCAGATGACTGTCTTAAAGCTTTCAACATTTTGAAGGATCAGCTCACACATGCACCGATCATGGTCGCCCCCGATTGGAGTCTTCCGTTTGAGATCATGTGCGATGCTTGTGACTTCGCTGTTGGAGCTGTCTTAGGGCAAAGGAAGGAGAAGCAGTTTCAGCCAATCTACTACGCCAGCAAGACACTCACTGATGCACAAGAGAATTACACCACGACAGAGAAAGAGCTTCTTGCGGTAGTATTCGCTTTTGATAAATTTCGTTCTTATTTAATATTGTCCAAAACTATTGTCTATACAGATCACTCAGCCTTGAAGTATCTCTTCAAAAAGCAAGACGCTAAACCAAGACTGCTTAGATGGATTCTCCTCCTCCAAGAATTTGACATTGAAATCAAGGATAAAAAGGGAGCCGAGAATGTCGCAGCAGATCATCTTAGTCGATTGGAAAATCCGTCGATGGAGAAGCTTGATGAGAGAGAAATTCCAGACCAGTTTCCTGAAGAACAACTCATGAATATCGGAGGATACCAAAAGGGATCTCAATTCACTTATAACCCTTGGTATGCTGACTACGCTAATTATCTGGTTGGAGGAATTGTGCCAAAAGGAATGCCCACCTATAGAAGACGCAAATTCTTTAGAGACGTAAAGAACTACTATTGGGACGATCCATACTTATTCAAAGTATGCCCGGACCAAATCATCAGAAGATGCGCAGACGAGAGGGAGGCAAGGAACATTCTTCACCAAAGTCATCAAGGACCAACTGGAGGACATCATGGAGCAAATATGACTGCAAGGAAGGTATACGATTGCGGATTCTACTGGCCATCTATATTCAGAGACGCTCACGACCTGGTAAAACGTTGTGATGCTTGCCAAAGGTTTGGAAGTATCTCACGGAGGAGTGAAATGCCACTTACTAACATCCAGGCCTGCGAGATCTTTGATATATGGGGGTTGGATTTTATGGGACCATTCCCAAAATCATATGGGAAAGAGTATATTCTGGTTGCTGTCGACTACGTCTCCAGATGGGCCGAAGCTCAAGCATTTCCTACAAATGATTCCCGAGTAGTGGTGAAATTCTTAAAGCAGCTCTTCTCACGTTTCGGTACTCCAAAAGCGATCATTAGTGATCGGGGCACGCACTTCTGTAATGCTCAGTTTATGAGGACATTACAATATTATGGTGTCACCCATAAGACCTCTACGGCTTACCACCCGCAGACGAATGGGCAAGCTGAAGTGACGAATCGAGCGCTCAAGAGAATTTTAGAACGAACCGTGGTTAATCATATGGAAAGATGGGCTGAAAAATTAGACGATGCTCTATGGGCGTTCAGAACCGCATATAAATCACCACTAGGAACCACGCCCTACAGACTAGTCTACGGAAAAGCGTGTCATCTGCCGATAGAGTTGGAGTATAAAGCTCATTGGGCGCTGAGAGAATGTAATTTAGACCCTTCTGCAATTGGATCACATCGGAAAATGCAACTGAATGAACTAGCCGAATTAAGAGACCAAGCATATGATAGCTCTCTGCACTTCAAAGAACGAACAAAGAATATTCACGATGCTAAACTCAAATATTCTAAGTTCAAGCCCGGAGACAAAGTTCTTCTCTTCAATTCGCGCTTCAAGAAATTCTCCGGCAAATTCAGATCAAGGTGGAACGGACCATTTGTTGTATCAAAAGTCTATACCTTCGGAGCAGTCGAACTAGAAGCCCCGGACGGTAATTTTAAAGTCAATGGCCATCGCTTAAAGCACTACATCGAAGATTTCCCCTCTGGTGAGGAAGTCTATATCTTTGAACCACCTTGAGCCGACTATTAGGTACAAAGAGTCAAGCTAGAGACTCTCTAAACAAGCGCTCTTGGGAGGCACCCCATTGCTTATCTTATTTTATTTTATTTCTTAGTTATTTTTGCTTTAGTATTATCATCCCTAAACTAATGATGCAGGATAACCCAAATATCTGACGATGCCACACTCCTACATATACATCAGATAAGTTTTATTCATAGTATACAAATGTGAATGAACAGATGACCTCACAAAGCTTTAACATTTAAAACAAACATTTCTTGAAGTCATCTGATTATTTTGCATTTGTATACCCATTTAAAACTATAACATTACCTGTTTATCTTTATGTTTCAGGATGGACGCTTCAGCTGAGACTTCAGGACAAGCTACTCAGAAACAACAGAGGAAGAGGACTCGCAGAGGAAAAAGAAAGAAGACGACCACCACTACTGATGAGCATGCTCTGACTGCTCCTGTATCTGCCCCACTTTTTGACTTTGGAGTTACCACTTCAGACCCAAGGGTGATTTGGGCGATGCTTAGTGAGCTTTCGATTCAGCGTAGCTCTCAGTCCGAAATCAGAGAGGTGATGGGACTACCAAGACTCGCCGACCAGCCGTATCAGCTTGGTCAGGGTCCCGGGCCAGCTCTCCCACCTTGGTCCTTCTTCCCAGCTGCCCTACCACAGACTGTTCCTCCCACTGCTGTTGCTCCTTCAAGGACACCTCAGATTCCCGCTGACGCATCCATGATGTCTGATCGCACTGCTGCCTTATCACTCACTTCAGATCCTGATCCTGAAGCACTTGCAGCATTTGATCCAGACATGGATGATTTACTAGACGATCTCTAGTTTATTTTATTTTTAGTTATCTTTATTTATCGTTAGAACTGTTGTGTTGTTGAACTGATGATTATGATGGTGTTCTATGATATTGCAGACCTTATCTTCGTAGGAATTGGATGAGCTTTGAAAAAGAGTCTGGTCCTCACAATCCAGCAAATTATTTACACCAACCCTACACGAATCTGGTCCGATATCCAGTGCCCACTATCCGTAGGGAAGTATCTTTCCTAAACCCGTTCTTCCTATTTTAATATAACTTCGATATGCCTATTGACCACTTAAATCTCAAAGTGTGGGATCCCCCTCGCTTATAACTTTTAAATTCACATTTTTCCTAAACCAAAACCCTAAGTGTGGGATTTTCTCCCTACTTAGTGTAGAAACATTGGGGACAATGTTTATTTCTAAGTGTGGGATAGCGGTATATCTCTCGTCTGTCAAAATATCCGTTTAAGTTGATCTAGAAACATGCTAGTCCTCTAAATAAATTTTCAACCCTTATTTTGCCAAAATTTTCAAAAAATTCTAAACTTTTCTGAGTCATAAAGTAAGATGAAGTACAGATTTTTTTTACAAGAATGTCAAAAGTTGGTAAATATGAGGTCGAAATCATGTCGGATTCTAAACAATTTAAGATGAGGATCTAAGAGGGGCATCGCACGACTGGACACATATAACCCATTCTTTTGCACTGAGGAATTTGAGCCTTATAAGCATTCATTTTAAATGCTTCACTGTTCGTTTGTTGTGTGAGACTGGTGCACGCATTTCTGAATTAGAACTTGCCCCAGGTATACATTTCGAGATCACATTGACAGGTGTCATACGTGACATAGGTACGATTAGAGGACCTTGACATTCCTTAGGATTTAAACCCCTTTTCACATATCTCTTCAAGCCCAAAACCCTTCCAACACTCAATTTTAGTGTTGATGATCCGCTTAGAAAACCCTGTTGAGCCGTAGCCTTTTCATTTCTTTCAACCCATATTATTAAACCCATTTATTCCCTTACCTACCAAAAACTTATCTTAGAATTTTTAAATCTTTTTGAAAAACGATATTTAGTTATTCCTTTTTTGCTTTCACTCCAAAAATCACAAATAATGTTTACTAAAACTTCTCGTGTGCGTTTTATTGATTTATACTAAAGAATCGAGAGTCATGTGGTGCGAAAAATTGGCACCAAAGTAAACTCAGAAATCATCAAAGGATTGAAAAAAAAAATGAAAATAAGAAGGGATCTCAAGAAGGGAAATAAAAGAAAATCCCTTAGAAATTTCTTGGCAAAAGAAAAATCTAAGCCCAAAAATAGAAATAGAAAAGCAAAGAAAAAGAAAGAAAATAGCTGAAATAAAGCTAAGTACTTTTACTCTCTCGAAAACTCGATTCTTCAAAGAAATATCATTCCATGTGTTTTCAAAGGATAAAAGTCAAAATAGCTATCTTATCCCCTAAAAGTGTTATCCGTTTCCGTTTTCATTAAAAAGGATATCTAGATAGAGTTTTTCTCGAAAATTTAGAAGTCCCAAGATAAGTAAACACCCTTAAAACCTAGATACCCCCAATCTATCCATACCCCTTAAAAACCCACACCAAACACTACAACCCATTTGAATGTCCTGGGATAATCAGTACCGTTCCTGTCTAAGTGATGAAGATCTGATCCTCAGGCAAGCCTATGACGACGAGTGCTGCACGTCTGGTATTTGAGCGATTTTTCATTTGGCTTAGGATAATAGGAACCCCGATACACTTTGAGTGAATTGAGTGACCACCAGTGAGATCGCCCAGTCGTGTATATTCCACAAATTTGAGAATTGAAAGTTTGCCTAAGTGAATCATCTTGAAAACCTTTAGATACTTCATATGAACACCTCTTATTTATCTGACAAGCGAATACTTGTTTTCAATCTGTATGAATTCTTCTTTGTGGGTAAAAATCAAAAACCTTTTTGCATGAAAAATTTTTGGCGGTAAGAAGGGAAGTTTGCTTGAGGACAAGCAATTGTCTAAGTGTGGGATATTTGATAACACGCGAAAAGTCATGTTTTTGTGTACCATTATCTCACCATTTTAGCCCAATTATTAATGAAAACACTTAAATATGAACTTAAACGTCACATTTCATCATTAGGGCTAAAATATAGACGATGTTTCAAGATTCAACCAAAAAGACCTAAAAACGAGTAAAATAGAGCACAAACGGTTAACGAATCTTCCGTTCACGCATTTAAGCACAATTTAAGCTACACTTGGAATTATGATCTCTAACTTATGTCATTTTCTTCGTTAGGAAATTACGAAACCGTGAGCGCGAGAATCACTCAAAACGGATAAACGACGAAGAAGTTACGCCCGAACGAAGAAATGAAGAACCGAAGAATCAAGATACGGGAGAGCTAGACCGTATACGGCCAAACTAGACCATATACGGCCTAGCACAGACCGTATACGGCCTAGCTAGACCGTATACGGCCTAGCACAACCGTATACGGTCTGTGTTCTCCCGTATTCACCCTATGCTCAACCGTATACACTCCAGTTCTCCCGTATTTGCCCTAGCTCAACCGTATCGTGCGTTTGGGCGATAAAAATCAGGTTTTTATTCGGGTTTGCAATACGGTTGTGCATTTGAAGATTTGGATACGGTCTACGGATACGGTTGTGCGAATTCTATATATAGAGGCTTCATTTCAACATTTCAACACACTTTTCTTTCACACTTCTCATCTCACACACACACTTTCTCTCTCTAGAATAAATTAGTTGGTAGTTAGTTTAGTTAATCTAGTAGGGTACGAGCTTTAAGCTCTTTTGTAACGGAGGTGCTCCGAGACTGCGGTGTCGCACGATTTGTAATAACGCTTTGTCAGGTTTTATTATAATCTCTATCTTGTTATTTTAAATAATGTTGTGCTGTTGCTATGCTTGTTTAGAATTACTTGCTAGGATTATTGCCATGCTTAGCTAGACAAATCTGTGTTTGCTATGATAGTTGCCATGCTAGGGTAGTTATACTTAAATCATGCTGTTACTCTGTCTGTATGCTATTGAAATATATTTGAATCTATGAATTGAATCTCAAATGTTTATCTATCCAACTTATGCTGTGGTTAGTAACATCCTTCTAGGCTTGGCCAATTGCTAGTTGTATGCCGCTAATTATTCTGTGTCTGATGATCGTTGAACTCGACATGGCCGGTGTTCTCCTGGTTGAAATATTACCGGAGGGAGACACGGAGCGTAGGATTAGAGATAGATTAGATTCAAGTCATTTAACGAGTGTCTTTGAGAGAACTTTCGGGACACTTGTGACTTAACCATGTACCCCGTCACTCTGCATAATTGATCCCTGCTATGCTGCCTTTCTGCATGTTCTTGTTTGATTGTTGCTTAGGGTTTGCATGCTAGTATCTGTTATGCTGATTAGTTACATGATTAGGTTTTCGAATATTTATCAATTGCATACACCAGTTTAACATGCATAGAATAGTTAAAATGATTTATATGAAATAATGATGAACAATTTAATCAACCGTTAGACCAGATCATCCCAACTTGTTCCGGTAGGAAACCCCTGTTCATGTTTTTGTTTATTCAACAATTCATGCCATGATTCGGATATCTCAAATGTCCGAGATTGGGGAACAAGACTCGAGGATGGTTGTTGGTTAAATTGGTTGCTACATTTGGGACAACTTCCGGTGTAGTTTACATTCCATAACTGTTATCCATGTGACATGTTATTTATCTGATTGCGGACAACTCTACGTTAGATAGATAATAGGCTAGGAGTTATGGCTCATTAGGAAATATAGTTGTCATCTTAACTAAGGCTTTATCCCATTAACTACCCCTAAATAGCATAAGTAATTATCATAGTAAACATTCGCTTCACCTATAAGTTCTCGTTGCCACCTCCCCTCCACTTTACTTTATTTTAATTTAATTTTAGATAATTAGTAGTTAGTTAAAACCAAAAACAAACCAAAATCTCTTTTAAACCCCAGCTAAATCCACATAGATAACTGAAGTCCTAGATCCCATGCCCGTTGTAGTTTGAAGAACGACCCTAGGTCATACCTATCGCTGTACTCACCCATAGCTTTAGTATACTTAGGCCCAGCAAAACAAATTTTAAAACCCTCTGGTGGCCGTGCCCGGAGGAAGGTCCGCAACGACGCGAGTGAAATCGCAACCGACCTCTTGGCACCCATCAACGACACAGTGGTTGTGTCGCACGGGACACAAAGCAGAATTTGAAGATTTTAAAAAATTTAATTTCGATGCCGATTCGGATTTTGATTTTTAGAATTTTCGCAAAGAAGATGATTTGTGACTAAAAAAAAATAAAAGGAAAAATACAATTTAAAGAATATTAAAGAGATAAAACTAAATATAAACATAAAAGATAAGACACAAATAGAACTAAAAGCGAGAAATTTATAAAATCGTTTTGGTGACGGAGTTGAGATACTGGTTAGGGATCATACCGAAATAACATGCAATTATTAGGAATAGAAAGTGTTATTTCGATTATCAGTATATTTGTCCACTTTAAATTTACGTGGCACATTTAAAACACGTTTTATAAAAATTATTTCAAGACGATTATCGATATTGTTTGACCACTTAAGCATGTTACAACCGAGTTTGTGGAGTTAACCTTTTATTGTTAGAATGTATAAGTCTCTGTGGCACCCACCATTGATATACCCCTATACTCTAGACAAAAACATAGTTTCCATATTTAGAAAGAATAAAGAAAGATCATTTTTAAGAATCAGGCTAGAGTTGACAGGTCAGTACAGAAGTACAGCAAAGCAACCTAACGTGATTCAAGTATAATCAAAACCAATCGCAGTCAAACTGAAGTTGGAGTTTCCCAAACAGCGACCTTGGTAAGTATGATTTAGGATTAAGCAAAACCGATCGCAGTCAAACTGAATTTGGAGTTTCCCAAACAGCGACCTTGTTCAGTATCATTAAGATTTTTTAAGTGCATTGACCTGTAATTGCTTAACCCCAAGTTTATAGTAACTGTTACCAGTTCTGTACTTTCGTACAACAGAGGCAACAACCAGCATAAACTCCCAAATGATTTCAGATAAAAGTTCCAAAGATAAAAATATGTTAAGCTACGTTAAGGAATTAAGACATTGAGTCGTACATCATACGGAGTTTACCACAAGATAATAGACACATATTTAAATGATTTCTTAATAACCCAGAGACAGGTGTGTATCATGCCTACCGGTACATCGCATGATGAAGACAATTTTCATAAAAACGGTTTTAAGTGTGTCAGATAAACCTACTGACACATCAAATATAAAACTTAAAATTCCATTTTGTGCATGTCACTCGATGTACTATCATATCCCAAGTTGTTTACAGACTCAACTCAACGTCTATTTTTAAAAATGTAGCAACCATTGCATTTCCTTGATACTAACAAGTATAAAGAGTGGCGGTTGCCTCTTTTTTTTTTTTTTTTTTTTTTTTACACAAGAAAAGCAAATAAACTGTACAGAAAATAAGTCACAAATCATTTCTTGAGATCAAGGGAAATCATCCCTATCATATCCACAAGTTCGTCGAAACGAGCACGCGAAAAAGCTTTAGTGAATAAGTCGGCCTTTTGCTTAAGGGTATCTATGTGAATGAGGTCAATTAAATGTTTCTCATAGCAATCTCGTATGAAGTGAAACCTAATCTCTATGTGCTTGGTCTTAGAGTGTTGAACGGGATTGCGAATAATAGATATAGCAGCAGTATTATCAATATGAATAGGAGTCAAAGTAAGAAGTAACCCATAGTCACGCAATTGATGTTGAATCCACAAAATCTGTGAACAACAGCTTGCAGCAGCAATGTATTCAGCTTCCGCTGTTGAGGTGGAAACTGTGGTTTGCTTCTTACACTGCCAAGACACCAGTCGAGAACCGAGGTATTGGCATCCTCCTGTAGTTGACTTTTTATCCGAATTGCAGCCGCCATAATCAGAATCAGAATAGGCGGTAAGAGCGAAATTTTTCTCATTTGAGTACCATAGACCAAGTGATGGTCTATATTTGAGGTAGCCAAAAATTCGCTTCACAGCCTTCATGTGAGAAACCTTGGGCTTTGATTGATATCTGGAACAGATAGACACATCAAACACAATATCTGGTCTGGATGCAGTGAGATACATCAATGATCCTATCATAGAACGATAGTCCCGCTCCTTGCAATCTTCTTCGTGTTCAGCGGGTCCGAGTTTGTGATCAGTTTCAATGGGAGTACCATAAGGCTTACAGTCATGGAGTTCATACCGAGTCAACATGTCATTGACATATTTGGACTGATGAATGTAGAAACCCTTGTCAGACTGCTCAACCTGTACACCTAGAAAGAACTTAAGTTCTCCCATGGCACTCATCTCAAACTCGGACTTCATAATCTTCTCGAAGTCTCTGCACAAAGAATCATTTGTTGAACCAAATATGATGTCGTCCACGTAAACCTGCACAAGTAACAAATCTTTTCCAACCCTTTTTATGAAGAGAGTGCTATCAATTTGGCCTCGTGAGAAGCCATTTCTCGTGAGATGATTTGCCAACCTCGCATACCAAGCTCTTGGAGCTTGATGAAGACCATATAATGCCTTGCCTAACTTGCACACATAATCAGGATGGTTTGGATCTTCAAAACCAGGAGGTTGCAAGACATACACATCCTTCAAAACCTCTCCATACAGAAATGCGCTCTTGACATCGAGTTGATAAACGCGAAAACCTTTAAATGTCGCATAGGCCAGAAAAATGCGAATGGACTCCAATCTTGCAACTGGAGCAAACACATCATCATAGTCTAAACCCTCAATTTGAGTAAAACCTTGAACAACCAGCCGAGCCTTATTCCGAATAACTACGCCTCTGTCATCTTTCTTCACGCGATAAACCCAGCGAGTTCCAATTGGATCGACATCCATTGGTAAAGGAACCAACTCCCAGACATCAAGCTTTTTGAATTGATTCAATTCTTCCTGCATAGCCTCAACCCAGTATGGATCTTTCAAAGCTTCAGCAATTTTCTTTGGTTCATGCTGAGACAAGAAGCATTCTTCCAATTCTTCTTCAACACAGGCAAAATTGGCAGATGAAGATTCTTCACGGACTTCATTAGCAGCAGATTGATGCCTAGTTAAGATACCTTGTTGAAGATCACCAATGATGTTTTCAGTGGGGTGAGTAGAATGAATTCTAAGCTGAGGAATCGGATCAGGCACAATGATCGAATCCAAATTTGACAGATCACCTCCAGGATTTTCAATTTCAACTGAGCTATTAGTGGCAGTATCCTCATTGTCAATTGGTGTGACAATATCGGTTTCAGTTTGAGGATTTGAGTCAGAAGCCAGTTGATCAACATCGGATGGATCGTCATCATTGACAATATTCTCAGGAGGTACTACTCTAGAATTGGAGATTGAGTTGTCAGAAGTAAGATCCAATCCATGAAGTAGAGACACCACCTGTTCTTCTTCACTAAATTTGGGAAGATTGAAAGAGTCCACCAACTTATCATACTCAAACAAGGAATCAGGTCCCTTGCCTTTTGGAGAATCAGTATATTTCATAAACCTTACTTCAAAATGTTCTTCTATTCTCCCAGTAGACTTGTTGAAAACTCTTTTATTTGGAGAGTTCACAGAATATCCCAAAAATAACCCATCGACTGCTTTTTCATCAAATTTGCCTACCGAGTCCTTGGTAATTAAAATTGTGCAAGGACACCCGAAAGGCTCAAGAAACTTCAAATTTGGTTTGCGATTATTCAGCAATTCGTAACATGTTTTCTTTCGCTTTTTAACAATCGAAACCCTATTTAACACATAGCAGGCAGTGTTAACAGCTTCTGCCCAAAAAGTGGTTGGCAGATACGCATCACACAACATGGTTCTTGCTGCCTCAATGATTGTCCTATTCTTTCTTTCAGCTACTCCATTTTGCTGAGGAGTACGAGCAGCACTAAACTGATGAAAGATTCCTTTTCGAAGACAATACATTTCCAAAGTTCTGTTCTTGAATTCTGTTCCATTATCACTGCGCAGTTTCTTAATTTTCAGATTACACAGATTTTCCAGTCTGTCGAATAAGTAAGTTAAAGTATCAGCTGTTTCATCCTTTCCAGCCAAGAAATATACCCAAGAAAAGCTTGAGTAATCATCAGTAACAACCAGACAGTATGATTTTCCTCCAATACTTTTCTTATTCACAGGACCGAACAGATCCATGTGAAGCAGCTCCAATGGAGATTCAATAGAGTTCACCTGCTTAGACTTATGGAACTTCTTGTGTTGTTTCCCTTTGAGACAGGAAACGCATTCATCATCTGTTACGAATGACTTTTTGGGCACACCTAACACAAGATCATTATTAACAAGATAATTCATTCTGCGAAAATGAATATGTCCCATTCGTCTGTGCCAAAGCAGTGAATCTTTAGAAGATGCTTTTGATAGCAAACAAGTATGCTCCTTGGTAATCACAGTTTGCATATCCAAAATGTACGAGTTGCGTACACGGGGTGCTCTCAGTAACACCCATTCCTCGGGAATAACAAATCCCGGTTTCAAAATTAAACATTCAACATCTGTAAATGCGGTAGTGAACTTCTTGTCGCAGACTTGAGAAACACTGATCAGATTGTGTTGCAGTTCCTCGACATAGTTCACTTTATCAAAACTTACTTGCCCATTAGAAAGAGTACCCTGACCCGTGATGTTACCACCTGTATCTCCCGCAAAAGCAACATGTCCTCCTCGATATGGTTTCACATCAGACAGAAGGGACATGTCACCAGTCATGTGCCGTGAGCAGCCACTATCCACATACCATTTACTTCTTTGTATTTGATCTGACTGCTACAGCACAACATAGAGAGAAAGTTAGTTAGAAATGGAGACCCAGGCCTTTACAGACTTGGGTACTCCAGAGACCTCATCAATAATAACTACATCAGTTAAAACTTTGTTTTTCAATAAATCAGGTGCAATTCCTGATGCAGTATTACTTGATGATGAGTCATTTAACGACTCTTTTGGTCTCCAAATTTTCACAGGAACAATATTGGGTTGCTTGTTAACATTGTCAGGCTGTTTAACCAGAGGTTTACTAGGCCTAGCAGCATTAACTTTCGGGATAGAAGTATGAGAGAGTGAACCCTTCTTTGAAAAAGATTTAACAGATGAATTTTTGTAAACAGAATTTCTGGGAACACCTTTTGAAAACTTCTTTCTCAAAAGCAACGGGCATTGACTAATCAAGTGACCTTGTTTCTTGCAGTAGAAACATGATCGTCTTTCCCTAAAGGTTCGGTCGTTACTGCCTAAAAATTGAGGTGAGACAGGTAACTTATGTGAGCACGTTGAAGTGGATGCCCCAGAATGTGAAACAGAAAGTTTAACAGAGTTCTTAAGTGATTTGTCATTAATATTCTGTATATCTTTCCTTTTATGTTCAGCCTTAACCTTAGTATTCATTGGAAAAGTTTCATCATCTGATTCAGTAGTGAGAATGTGATGTTCAGGCTTAATGTTTTTCTTTTCACATTGAGGCACAAACTTACAGGGAACATCCTCAACTTCGACCTTTTCTTCAATAGTTTTTAAGGGAGCAGGCGAAAAACTACCAAAGGGGGTAAACTTGACGGTTCCTGAGGGGGTAAACCTAACAGGTTCAAAAGGCTTCACAGGTTCAGCCTTAATAGTCTTAGGTTTCTTCTTATCATGGTTAACTTCTATGTTGGCTTTATAGAATTCAGGCAACTTAAACGGATTCAAACTAACAGGTTCACATACAGGCATAGCTACTTTCTTAACAACAGGTTCATTAACTGATATTTCAATGGGCTTTGCATCTACTAAAGCAGTAGGCACAAAATCTTTAATTTCATCCTTAGACGGTCTACACAAATTCACATCTAAAGACGGAGGCGGTTGATTATGATAACCATAACCGGACTTATCTTTAGAACTAGTTCTACCCGTCTGCAGGATATCAGTAAAGACCAAGGCTGAAGTGTTGATATTCTTGAGTTTTCGTTGCAAATCAACAGCTTTGGCTTGAGAGTCAGCCAATTCCTTTTTCAAATGAGCAATCATTTTTAAGTAACTGTCAATTTCATCTTGATTACTGAAAATTAGAGCTTTCAGCTCCTTTTTATCTTCAATAAGTTGATTAATGTTACTTTCAAAGTGTTTCTCATTATTTTTTAAAACTTTGTTTGCTTCCATCAAATTCAAGATATCTGACTTCAAGTTGTCATTATGTTCCATAAGCCCATTTACTTTACCAGTTAAACTAATACATGAATCACAAGTAAATTTAGCAAATGGTACCTCATTGTTGATAGCCATGAAACATTGCTCTTGAGTTTCATGAGCAGAAAAATCATAAGCATCTCCATCCTCAATCAACAATGCAGCCTTAGAAGTAGTATGCTCAATCTGTTTTGGAACAACAGATGGTTTAGTGAAACCCGAAGCAGGCTGTCGTCCTTTCTCACATTCACGGGCAAAGTGTCCAAGATTCTGACACTTATAACACTTGATTTTGCTTTTATCGAATCTCGTTGGTGTTCGGTCAGCTGCATCTTCAAGAGATCTCTTTCCAGTTCGTCTTAGATAGTTTTTGGCTCTACGAGTGAGCATAGCCATATTCCATCTAATGTCGATCCTTTCTAACTCATCGGGATCAACCTGATTGAAGTCTTCATCAGTCAGTTCCAATGTACTGACTCTTTTAGAAAGAAAGTCTTCATATGATGACAAGAAAGCAGTAAACATGGCTGCATGTTCATCAGTGGTTGCTGAAGTAGGAACAGATGGTGATGAACATGTACTGCTTGAAGAAGCATTATAAGCTGGTAGGGCTGAAAATGTTCCTACAGTAGGATTACTGTAAGAAGAGAATCTCTGAGAATTTGTCTCAGCTGAGATGAAAGCTGTTCCACCATGATTTGATTCTGATGCACGAGCAGTAGATCTTGTTTCCTTCTTTTCAATATCCAATGCCCCATCTTCAAGTTTTCCAATAAGATCATCCAGAGACAATTGCTTTGTTTTTGGATCGCTTTCTAATAACAAAACTCGTGTTTCCCAACTTGATGGCAGAGCAGCTAAAGCCTTTTTGTTAATCTCAGAATTTTTGAGATTATATCCGCCAGCTTGCAGTTCATTTACTGTGCGGGTAAATCTGCAAAGCATGTCTCTGACAGTTTCATTCTTCTGGATATAGAAATAATCAAACTGAGTTTTGACTAATTCCAATTTGCTTTCGATGTACTCAGTGTTGCCACAAAATCTCTTTTCAATTGCAGTCCAAAGATCATAAGCAATAGTTTGTGGAAACATATCCAAAACGTCTGTTGGAAGCGACATAGTAATAGCAGAATGAGTCTTCCGCTCAATTTCCCATGCTTTACGTTCTTCGAGAGTGTATGAGCGAATGGGTTTGGGTGGAGGAACACCCATGTGTTCTCCAAGGGCAACAGGCGGAACATATCGTTCAAGAAGGGCCAACTCCATATCAGGATCGGTGAATAAAACAAACGATATGAAGCGTTGTTTCCATGCTCGAAATGGCAAACCCGGTGCAAAATAAGGAGGTTTATTTGCACTACCAATCGTAGCATTATGTTGTAAAACTGCATCAACGCTTTGAAGAGACATGATGAAAATCTGCAAAACAAAACAGAAAATACACACAAAACAAACTGATTTTTGTCTAAGTCTTGAATTATGCGACACAGTGTTATGTCGCAAAGTATCAATACGACACAGTGGTTGTGTCGCAGAGAAGCAATACGACACAGGTGTTGTGTCGCTGAAGTTAATCAGACAGAAGACAAAAATGCGACACAACCGTTATGTCGTAGGTTATGTCGCAAAGTGTGTCACAGACCAGTCAAGGTCAAAATAATTGTGTCGTAGGATTATGTCGTACACTGTGTCGCACGTTATGTCGCACAATATGTCACAGACAATTTAATGTCGTATGGTTGTGTCGTATGAACAGTGGATACGACACAAAAATTGTGTCGCAAAAGTGCACGTGCAGACAGTTTTTGATCCTACAAAAAGTTTCAATTTTCAAAACAAATCATTACAAACCAACTACACCATGCTTCATCAGACTGGTTTTTCAAACTTTTAAGCAAAATGATTACTAACTTTTCACCAAACAAATCAACAACAAAAATCTTTGAAGATTAACAACCAAATATGATCAAAACAACCCTTTTTGAACCAAGAACATCAAGAACACCAAGAACATTTAAAAACATAAATTATGAAAATAATGTTTTTGGACCAAAATCTAGCACCAAACTAACTCGAAACCGCAACTCAAGAGTATGCGGCTCTGATACCAATTGTAGGTTCCATATACGGACCAAATCGAGTAGTTTTACTTGCGTATTCAAAGCGGAAATCAAACACACAAATATATGCTAGATTAACACAACAAATGACCAAAACACAAGTGTATAACTTTGTATATAAAGAGATGGTAACAATACATACACTTTGACAAACACACTATAATCAAAATAACACAAACTAGTATTTTTTTCTGAGTTTGGAGGTGTTATGTGTGTGTTTTGTGTTGAGGCTATCCAAACAGAAACTGGCGAGCTTCTATTTATAGTCTAGACCAAACTGTATGCGACACAAGCTTTGTGTCGCATAGAATGTTCATGCGACACAGTCCTTGTGTCGCATAGATTGCTTCTGCGACACAATGCTTGTGTCGCATAGAATCCTTCTGCGACACATTGCTTGTGTCGCATGACATACAAAAATTGTAATTAAATTAGAACTAAAACTATTCAATACGTAATTACAATTCCGACACGATTACAGACTGAGACCAACTGACAGACACACATTGATGTACCAACAAAAATGCTTACATTGATAAAATACTGAAGCGTTTTAGTATGGAAAATTCTAAGCGTGGGTATTTACCAATGCAAGATGGACTTAAACTTAGCATCAAGGATTATGCTTCTACACCTCAAGAGGTGGAACGTATGCAAATGATACCTTATGCTTCGACAATAGGGTCTATTATGTATGCGGTTAGATGCACAAGACCTGATGTTGCTTTTGCTCAAAACATTGTTAGCAGATTTCAACAGAATCCAGGCGAAAGACACTGGATTGCTGTAAAGAACATACTGAAGTACCTTAGGGCTACTAAATATATGGTTCTAGTGTATGGTGGAAATCCTGAGGCTGAACTAAAAGTTACTGGTTATTGTGATGCTGGATTTCAAACTGACCATGATGACACAAAATCTCAAACTGGATATGTGTTCACCATGAATGGAGGAGCTGTTGTTTGGAAAAGCAAGAAGCAATCCACTACAGCCATGTCTGCAACAGAATCAGAGTACATAGCAGCTGCTGAAGCTGCAATGGAAGCTGTTTGGATCCGGAAATTTATTTCTGGACTTGGTGTTGTTCCCACAGCCAAGTCTCCTATGGATATGTATTGTGACAACACTGGTGCAATTATCATAGCCAACGAACCTGGTGTTCAGAAAGGAGCTAGACACTTTCAGATGAAATTTCACTATGTTCGTGAACAAGTCAATCAAGGTGAAATTCAAGTACTCAAAGTTCACACGGATGATAACTTAGCAGATCCCTTTACGAAGGCTCTACCAAAGACGAAGCTAACTCACTTAATTGAGGGCATAGGACTTCGTTTATCTAGTAATCACATGTAAATATGTGAATTTAGTATTTGGATATATGGATGTAATAAACAATTTTATTTATTAATGAAATTTTTATTGTGAAATTTTATTTTCATAAATCATATTTTTCATGTTTTATCCTTGAATAATGTTGTGTAATATTATTATAAATATCCGTTGTCGGTCAATTATATGGGAATATGATTGAATTAAGACAATATCTGAGTGTTTAGTCAGCTTGGCTCACTAACTCACATAATATTCATTCTGATGCATATTAGGTTATCCCACATGAATTATTACTTATGGATCCTTGTCATTAAGTATAATTCATAAAGTTTGTTGTCCTTAGACTTGAGATGCAAGTTGCTACTCATGTATGTAGTGCATTATTTGATAATAGTCAATACTACTCCTGGATAAGGGTGGCAAAAAGGCTATTTTGGGTAATGTTGCGAAATACGATGACTACCAGTTGTATTCAATAAAGGATTTGTTCCTTCAGTGGAAAACTGAAGTTAGATACTTACTGGGCCACTCATGAATACTTAAGATGTTTGTCTGGCCAGACCCTAATAAGTCTATAACTGTCTCGACTGTATTTGGTAATCTTAAGTGATTCGCGAAATGAGAAACAGAAGTTAAAATGGAATGACCTTGATCCATCTCCAAGTTCTAACTAAAGTATCTGTAACAAAAGGATATAAACTGAACATAAACTCACAGTGACTTTGGTGAAACTTCACTCGTGCATTTATGGGAACATTGATATGTTGCTAGACATTAATCAATGTTATCATATTTGTTTGAAA
Organism: Helichrysum umbraculigerum; assembly: GCA_949592205.1. NCBI lineage: Eukaryota > Viridiplantae > Streptophyta > Magnoliopsida > Asterales > Asteraceae > Helichrysum > Helichrysum umbraculigerum. The sequence continues at coordinate 72,753,879 of CATIUR010000003.1, forward strand.
ATTATTCAAAAGTGGGAGCTGTTGGTATTTGAATGATTTTATCAAATATGTGTCCGTAAATGTGTGAGCCTTTGGGAACGCACACATCGACATTGAGATATTGCTAAATATGCCTAAAGTTATTATTTATTAAAGTTAAAAGTTAAATTTAATAATTAAGTAACTAGAGGGATTAATGTGAAAATAATAAACTTGGGGACCAAGTTTTACATATCTATAAATACACCTTTATAGATTAGGGTTAAAAATGAATCCTAATTAATATTCACAAAAAATCTCTTTTTCCTCCTCTTTTGGAGTTCGGCCGAACAACACAAAACCCAAAGGGTTTTTCAATTTTTGGTTTTGATTTTTTGTTTACAAACAAGAGAAAACAAGTCAAACTAGTTGATTAAGATCGGACAAGTACTAGCATACAAGCATATCGATAAAGACGGTGTCGTGTACGTGACCAATGAAAGATCTTGAACTTAGATCTAAAGGTATTCTTACAAACAATTCAAGGCAATAAGGTATAACTTAATCCGATTTAATTATTCCTATGTGATCCTATTTTCCGCTGCCATGTATTGTTTGACAATGTGACTCGTGTTGTTTACCTATAGTACATAATGACTAGCTATCTCCATTATACCATTACCATTGCATTGCTTGCTATTCGGATGTAATTAATTAAAATTCTGCACAATATAGATGTTCATTTGATGAACTTTTGTAACACCTGGTCAAAAAGTCAAATTTCGCGCCAATTTTAAACTTTAATTGATTACATTTTTATGGTTCAAATGAAATATTTTATTTAAAATATTTACGAAATAATATAAACAAAATCATGAAAGTAAAGTATTAAATTTATTTTACCTTCGGGTACAAAAACACGGGTATTCTATACTGCAATTGTGGACAAAATACCCACATGGTTGGGGATGAGCCGGCCTAAACCAACCCACCCCCATTCCACTCTTTCATTTTCATTTTCTTCTTCTTTTTCTCATCCCTATCTCTCTCTCATTCTCTAACAACAACAACAACAACAACCAACAACATCAACAACAATATCATCATCATCAAAAATCGGAATCATCATAATCATCGTCATTTTCGGAGCTCATCATCATCTTCATCTCCTTCACCATCATCTTCATCTCCATTTTCATCAAAAAGTAAGATTTCTCACTTTCTCTCTCTAGAAATCGTTTCTCATTCTATAAATTACTTAGATTACTTCAAAATACATGCTAGAAGCTTTCTATAACATCAAAACACCCAAAAATCGAGCCAAAACTCGATTTGGATCTTGAAATCGTCGAACAGACGACGACGTCGCACTCGGACCAAAAACAGTGCTGCGACGTTGCAGCCAACGTCGCAGCTCAACGTCGCAAATACCATGACGTCGCCTGGTGCGACGTCAGTCACAACGTCGCATGAAATTGCGAACGTCGCATATAGCGACGCCGACCCTTACGTCGCACAAAACCTCAACGTCGCATTTAGCGACGCAAGCTTTTACGTCACATTGACTTGCGAATGTCGCACATAGCGACGCAGGACTCTACGTCGCCTCTGACGTCGCATCTGACGTGGCATCTGACGTGGCATCTGACGTCGCAGAACCTTAAAAACCTATGTTTTTCACTAAGTATTGACAACCAAATTTTACCACTCGATTTTACCCGAATTTGGATTTCGAATGCGTTTTCTCTAAAGCAAAGTAGTAAAAATAAAAATTTTCCAAGCTGACCTGGCAGCTCGACCCCAGCCAGGGGCTCTGCCCCTTGGACCCCGCCAGGGGTTGCCACCCCTTGGACCCCGCTACCAGGGGCGCCGCCCCCGGACCCCCGTACACCATTCCCAGACTTCAACAACAAATGCATACATGAACAACTCGCTTAGACAAACTGATTTGTCTCATACTTATATAACCTCACGTGTTTAGGACACTAGAAGGTTACCATTCAGACGACGCGCGTATCATCGCATCGCTAACAACTCACAGGTGAGTTTCATAGCCCCACTATTTTAACTGTTTTACTATTTTCGGGGTGAAACACATGCTCAATTACTGTTTTCAAATCATATTAACAATCGTTTATAATTTACAACTATTTATATTACTGTATGTAATACGAAATGTGTAATACTTAGGAATTACACCCGCAATATTGTTTTAGAACAATATCAATACTTAACCTAGATAGGTTACAATCGTACCCGGTTAGGTCGTTGGAAACGATTACCAACACATAACTTGATTTAGTTATCACAATCTTTTGGCCATATTGTCACGGGACAATATCATTGAATACATTAGAACTAGTTAGTTCTACCTACACTGAACAACATCTGTACTGTTACAAGTTTAGTTATTCTTTAAGAACTAAAACTGTCGACACACTTCATTATCACTAGAATGGGAACCGAACTTAAGTGAACATTTTCCCAAGACTCCGTTATATATACTTGCTAGGCTTTAGGCTAGGAGTATACAATATTATCACAAGTTAGTACAGACTTCTTATATCCATACTACTCAACTGGTGACGACTCTGGCTCAGGATGTAATCCAACCAGGGATGGTCCCCCGGCCCAGGATGTAATCCAACCGTGGGGGTGTCACCTGATGAATATCTACATACTATTATACGATCTACTTAGTCAGGCATGTCGAGTACTGCTGGCTCTCAAACAACTTAGTCGGGCATGTCGTTGTACTGCCGGCTCAATCACAAATTGCTGCGAGCAATTCCAAAAACGATGCCGCGGTATTGCAGCGGGCACCAAACGATGCCACGGTAAAGTGGGCACAAAACGAAACCACGGTATTGCAGTGGACGAAACTTCAATCAATGGATCAGTGAGTTATACTCGGGATTCACAATAAGTTAACGGATCGGTGGTGCTGCCACGCGAGGCCGTTAGCTCAATTCATGTCCGGGTTAGCTTATGCTAATCGGGTAAACGGACACGCTAAACATTCAAACATAGATCTGCGGATCTACAATCATTTGTTGCTGGATGCAACACCTCATATATTAAATCATAGTTCTGCGGGACTACAGTTACTTACTATCATATGACGTGGTCATACAGTTACTTGGTTACAACTTAGGCAGGTATTGCCTCCCGTTATACACTTACTCATACCAGATAGGTATTCAGGCTCGGTATGCCTCAATTATTGTGTACTTAGGTACGGACTACAATTGATTAGGTATTAGATACCTAAACTTTCGAATTACACATTGGTAATCACATCTACAATTTGCTACAAATCAGAATCGTGGATTCTGAACAACTTCTCAAAACATACAAAATTTATACTTTATGTTTTCAACTAACAAACCTATGAACTCACCAGCTTTATAGCTGACCTGTTTTAGCATGTGTTCTCAGGTGCCCAGCAGGATTAGGGATTACTACAAGATTATGCTAGCTCGAGTCGCATGATTTCAATCATTTGGGACAACTCTGCATTTACTTTTGTATTTTCAAATTATGTATTTGAAATTTCTAATAAACTTATAACGTTGTAAACATTCTATTTGGTAAATGTATAATTATTTTCAAGCGTCTCATTTAGAGTCGTTCATTATGTATCTTATGCTGTGATATTTAATTTGGTAACACCCGACCCGATCGCTTCCGCAAACCGAAATTTGAGGGTGTTACAACTTTGATAACTAGTTTCTATACATATTCTTTGTTGCTGTATTCTCACTATAATTATGTGGAGTGGTTATAACCTTGATACTGTGAAATTCCTTTGGCAAACACCTTCATACTGGTAGTATTTTTGGCAAAAAGTATTTTTTTCTTATTTCTGTAAATAAGGTATATATGTTGCATTATTTAAGTCTTTCCCTAGTCTCAACACTTTAAACTTTACATGAATTGAGACAAAATATAGCAAGTGGGATAATTTTTGTATGTATTCTTCAAAACTCATTTAAAACTTTACTAAAGATGCAATGTCTAACACCTAAAGTTTATGAACTTACCAACACATACTTTTTAGGTTCATACCACAAACCTGCAGACTGAGTTTGACATAGAAATTTTGAGAAACTTTTATACCTTAATAACTTTAACATAGTAAATATGTGAAATCTTTTATTGTGACTTTGACAGTAATGATATATTAGTATCATCTTGTTTGTACAGCTTGTCATTATGAAGAAAAGAATGTCAACTTCTGAACTTGAATTCAAGCCAGAAAGGTAATAATGTGTGTATATACAAAGTTAATAATAAGAATATAACATGCTTCTAATCCTTGTGTAATAATTCACTAGCTCGGCTAGCGTTCATACTACTCTGCTGGACAACAAAATGAGAACCAAGAAATTGAACACCATCATGCTCCTTCTCCACCACGGTCCCGTCTAAATTTTGAAGTAATTCGGCCTCAAAATGTCGAGTCACCACCTCGAAATGTCCAGTCACCACCGATGAAGGTTTCCAACTGGAGAATCATTATGAACGGTATGTATTAAATATTTATAATCCATCCACGAACAATACAAGCAATTTATCATCACATTTAGATGGGCATTTTGGTAAATTTACAATTAGTGATAACCCATTTTATCATGAGATTTCCAAGGGTTTAAGTGACTTTTAATATCTAACATTTTAGTCCTACCAATAAAGCAAAAATAGATAATAATCTTTTCTTTCTTCTAAATTATCTTTCTATTTACTAATCTAACTGTTTTCATTTTCTCTCTGAAGTATATATAGTAAATGAGCATATAATATACACCTTTTAAACATTTATAACTAGTCTTTCTAAATATAATATAAAGGTCAAGACCTACTGCAACAATGGAAAACATATTCAATCAATGTTTTTAAAACCGGACCGAACACGATCCGATTTTTAAAACACTGGATTTAATACATTTTATTAAAAGTTTTCATAAATAAGAACATAGATACACTGATGATTAGTAAGCTACTTTCTTCAATACATAAATGCAATCACGGACCACACATATAGTCATATGAGTGTAATAAACAATACAAAACGATTACACTAATAAACAATGACGAACAAAAGCATTAAATGATCATCAGCTAGGGTTTCAATATATTAATCTATTTCAGAAAAACAAAACTTAAATATATGCCTTAAATCATCAAAATCGGAATCTTACAAGTTATAACACAAAAATTATATGTAATAAACGAGATTTATTCATCTAATAGCAATAAACTTAAGATCTTCAATCGACTGTATAATTTAGAGTGCTAGAAACAGCAAGAAATAAATATGAAGTAAATTAATTAAATGAAGTTTTAACCTTTTAAACTCTATCTACGTGAACCGATCAATATCTTGTAATTAGCAGAAGGTTGAGAGCAATAACCGTCATGAATGTAAAAGCTTACATTGTTAGAGCTAGAGAGAGAAGGAGAGTGTACGTGATAGAGAGAGAAAATATATTATGTTGTAATAACAATAGTGTTTTAATAACAGCTATGTTTTTAGCATTCATGTGATAGTTATTTTAAATTTATAACAAAAAGATTATTATTTGTTATAATTTAAGATTTATGATATTATTATTTGTTACTACGTATAATTTAAGATTTACTCTCTTTATCACTTGATTAATAAACAATAATACTTGGATTAAGTTTTATATTAATAAACAATAGTGTTGATCAGTAGAAGATATGACCGCTGATTATAAATAGCCAAATATAACACTAAATTTCTGATAGTGGCTTATTGAACTTTTTTAACATAAATGTATCCGTTCTTTTGCAGGTATTCACCTTAAACCTTTTCATTGGGATACCACTATTTTCTGCACCTTACACTACAAAGGAGGAGGGTGGTGTATCATCAACATGTTGATCATATTTGGTGCGCTTTCACTTTTCAGTGCATAACTCCTTGGTCGGATATATCAAGGCGTACCTTGAGTTTGGTGCTCAAGCATATGGGCCAGTTGGACGATGGGTCACTTGGGTAAGTTTGAAAAACCTGCATGGCCAAGCTTAAGAATACTTTTCTATTTAATAATTTTTTTTTCTAATATTCATATTTTGTTAGTTGTAGATTAGCGTCTTCCTCTTTACGTATGTGAGTATATCCACACCCTTATTTGCTTATTGCATTTTACATCGAATATTAGATCATCGTAAGTTCTTTCAAAGCACTAAAATATTTAGGTATACAAGAATATTTTACACTATTGCTTGTTTTTAAGTTTATGGACTTAATATATGTTTTTGAATATTCCCAAATTACATATCCACTCTTATATTTTAGTTTATCCTGAAATAAGTGTTCATTTTACACTTTCACCAATTAAAATGATTTTCAAATAAAATTTTATTGGTGTGCAATGTAATGATCCTCATTGTTTTTAAACTCTCTGCAAACTGAAAGTGAATATTTAATTTGGGATATGGAAATAATAAATTTAGCGACTTTTTATAATTATATAGATACTATACATTTATGTTAGTTCACAATGTTATCAATTGATTTACAAAGTTCACATTATCAAACTTTGTTTTAGAATTTTAGCATGATGTTATCATAGTTGTTAACTCGTGATTCGACTCGTGACTCGGAGCATTGATTTTTAACTCGTGACTCGTGACTCGACTCGACTCGTAAGAGTCATAATTTTACAATAAATACATATATTTATATCTATATGTATATTATTGTTTAGATTTATATCCTTAATTGAAGTAAAACATGATGAAAGTCATCAAATAACACAAATGTTTAATTTATAATGGATTATTAGTCATTTCCTATCATATTTTGTCATTTTATATTTTTAATTAGATTACATTAAACGTGTGTCCGGTTTATGACTCGTAAGAGTCGTCCAAGACTCGTAAGAGTCGCCCACGACTCGGAAGAGTCAATAAATGACTCGTAAGAGTCAAAGCCATTTACGAGTCGGGGTCCGAGTCGCCTCGTTTTTTGAATTTCTGAGCCGACTCGTAAGAGTCGACTCGTGAATCGTAAGAGTTTAACAACTATGGATGTTATATATTTATTTAATTTAATACAGTATATATTAAAAAATTTTGCACGGAATGACATTAGCAACTTGCTATAAGCTTAAGGATTCTATAATAACGACTGTTATAAGATTCAATGTCATCATTAAAGTAATTTCGAACCGAGCGAATTATTAGTGAATTAAAGGATGCATTAAGAGAGCTACCTTCAATGTTATTACCTTCAATGTCTTTCATTTTTCTCAACCTCCAAACAAATATCTTAACAAATAACTTATGTATTTACAGGCAACACATTACCTGTTTATCAAGTTATTGGTTACCCTACAAAACTTGGTATCGAAATCTCACTGATTTAGAAAATTGAATCATATTTTAGCAAATTATCCTTTGATTCAAATTCCCTAAACCTCTACTATGATATAGATATAGTCTTCAACAATAATGAGCGTGATCTATCTTCTTATTGCCTACGACTCGCTACCGGAACATGCTGCCTAACCATCTTATTATTAGGAAGACTTTAAACACAAAGAACACCCATGACCACCGAGCCTAATCGAGTAATCGTTGTTGAACTACAAATCATCTACATCATTAAATCAAATTATAACGTGGATCTTCTCTTAAAAAATAATGAGTGTGATCAAATCATTTTGTACCGCCACTTTCTCTTTACAAGGATACGTCACTTGACCATATATACTCAATTTCAAGACTATCGGTAGAAGGAACCCCCAATGATCAAAATTTTCCACCGAGCCTCATCAAACCCGAACCACACATAATCCACATCACTATTTTAGTTCCATCAAACCCGGTAGTTCTCCTCTAAACTGAAATTTTGCGCAAAAAAATCTCACCAAAACAAAGAAACTTTGGATAATCATGTCTCCTTATTTGACGGTCCGATAATTACCAAATTTTCTCACAAGTTTGAACCGTGTCTTAAGCCTACTATCCAATAATCACGATGATCCAACGGTTAATGGACCCGCATCAATTGTTTTCCCTAGCTATACTACTCTTAAACCTAAGAAAATTTTGCTGCAAACTTAAACAACCAATAGAACTCTATCGAAATCTCCGGTTGACGCACAATCCCTACGACCAAATCATAAAACGCGTCAACCCTACGACCAAATCATAAAACAGCCAGTTACGAACCTACATTATATAAATTCACGATGACAAACGGTTAACAAATTCTGTAACACCCAGTTCTCGGGTCTAGTAGTATTTAATATTTTCTGACTGTGAATTATTATTAAATGTGTCAGAAAATAGGCGTGTTGTATTATTTGAAAATAAATGAGTAAAAGAGTCGAATAATTTATTGTGACTAATAAATTTTTGAGTGTTTTAATTTTATTTAGTTGACGGTAAAATAAAATAATGTTTCCCCGCAAATGGTTTTTAAGTTCCAGACTATGATAAGTACGGGGAATGAAAATTTACCAATTATATGGTACACTCCATATTTGAGTCGGTGTTTATTTTTAAACATATCTATATACACATATACATACATACGATCCTATATACATACATACATGAAAACTAAACCCTAAATCCTTGAGGAATCATCAAATGGAAGCCATCAAATTCGAATTCAAGGTTCAAGAACATGGATTATCATTTCCCAACCCTCCTAATCATCTTGTAAGTTATCAATTCTTGAATTATATGAACCCTAGAATTTGGGGTTTTTAGTATTATTGATTTTAATACGAAATTAAACTTTGAAATGGTGAAATTAATGTTACCTAAGTTTATTAATGATGGTGAGTAACATGATTTGAGCTAGAGTTTAGGAATTGATTTAGGGTTCTTGATGCTAATGATGATTAGGGTAAAAGTTGTTTGATTAAGGTGAAATCAAGACTTGTAATCATGATAGAGTTGTTAGTTGATGATTATTTCATGATTATAAGTTAAACCCTATGTTAGATACGATATAATTAAATGATGATCATGAAGAAAGTTTGGGTTTAGTTAATTATTCATGAAGTAAAGTTTGTGGTTATGTGAGGCTTGTTGATTTATGTTTAATACATGATTATAATCTAAGCCTAACATTTGATTGAAGAAAATGATTATGTGTTCTTGAGGTTAATGATGAATTTGATGATGATCATGGATTATATGATCAAATTAGCATTGGTTATAGCTAAGAACACATAATTGATGATTAAAGATGATTGTGTGAATTTAATTGTTAAGTATTCATTAGAATTGTAGTTTTGATGAATTAGTGATATTTGAGGTTAATAACCTTGGTGATGGTTTAACCATGTTGATTAGTTATAATTGAAGTAGATTAAGAGTGATGTTATGATTATAACTTGTTAAGTGAGTTTGAGTTATGTTGTTAATATTGGAATAATGTTGTATAAATCTTGAGATAAGTGACTAACTTGTATTATTCTACTGTATTCTCAGATGTGCAGAAGACTCAGTGATATTAGACTACTGAGTGGATGCCTGAGGTGGTCGGTGAGTGGATCTCTAATCCTCAGCTTAACTTGGTTGTAACAAGTTTGGTTACAACAAGTAATGTATTATTACTTTATTAGTTGCATTGAGGATTATGTTGATAGTAATAATACTGTTGATATGTTGCCTAGTTGAATATGTGACTTGTTGATTACGTGATCACTTGAATTAATTGGCCTTCGGGCATCAGTTGTTGGCCTTCGGGCATCAGTTGTTAATGAGGCAACGAGTTGTTGAACTGTTGGTTGGGCTAGTTGGTTATCCAAAGTTTAACACACCTCCTGTGTTAGTTGAAGATAATCACTAGCTATCGGTCTCGTCCGTATGGCCATACGGATAGGTTGGATAAGTGTTCTTGGGGAGCCACCCGGGTTTATGGTTATCCCCAGAGCCGCCGATCCTCATTATGGTGTTGTTGATTAGTTGATGAGTTGGATTGTGTACTTGCTTGTTTTAGTGTTAAGTGTTGTATGCAAAATTGTTGAGCTAAGTTCGCCTGTTGATTAGTTATCTGCTCACTTAGCGTTATGCTAATCCCCCACATTAACACTTCTTGCAGGTTAAGTATTATTATCGGGTGGGCAAGAAGTTGGACTAGAAGGAATGTCTGACCTTGAGGCGTTACTCTGATAGTGGAAAATGTATAAAATAATGTTTTAACATGTTTTTATATAACACCTTTATCGAGAAGTTATGTTTTTAAAAAAAGGTTGAATTTATATGTTGACAAAATGGTGTAAACTATTATTAGTTATTTGGACTTACGCTTCCGATTTACTATAGTTAAACGATTATAAATGAGGGGTGTTATAAGTTGGTATCAGAGCATAGGTTTGGGTGAATTGGACATTGCAATGTGTTCAATCCCAAATCTATGGTAGTGTCAAGTCAAACATTCCTGGGAGTGCGGGATTAGTAGTTGCATGAGAAAGTTGTTATTGAATGTGTACTAACCTATAAAAAGTTGCAAAAGTGTTGTTTTGGTTGCAGAGACGGAGGAATATGAGGAACCAATAGGTATTCTCATTGATTCCTCAATACTCGTGGGCCTAGATATGCCAGGTAATTCTCGATAAATTCGATGAATTTAAATAAGTTTGAATTGTTTACTTTGCTATGTTATGATTAGTAGTGAAGTAAGTTGAGTCAAACTGCTATGATTCCTTAGTGATGAGTCCTTGATAATAGTTGCTTGTAAATCTGATGATGAGATATTAAATAAGATGTTTAACATCATATGAAGGTGTAATATATTGTTGCATTGAGTAGACACATTGTTGAATAAGGTGTAATAGTAGTATCATGTGGATTTAATGGTGTCTACAATATGAAATTAAAATATGACGTCGGTTGTATGAATTGTTATGTGAAATAATAATGTTGAAAGTAATATGAATAAGCGTAGTAGTAAATAGTTATAGTCTTAAGTTGATATGACTCCATGTAGTGAAATGAGATTGTTGGAATATCTCAATCGAGGTAATTTGGAGTCTTGTTGTTGTTTAAATGAGAAAGTGTCCATTGATTGGGAATTGCATGTTTGACACAGAAAGGTCAAAGTTGAAATTAGTAGAGTCGAATTTAGTAATGTATATACCATAAAGTGATGAATATGGTAAGATGTTTATGTGTTTAATAATGATCATGATTGTAATTGAATTATGATCTATATACTAGAAGTGGTAAAATAATGAAGTCGTAGTGGTCAACCAAACTTATATGTATTGACAAGTTGTGAAAAGTCAAAGTGATCATGAAATTGGAAAACTTGTTGTGATTGGTCTAAATTTGATGATTTTATGTGAATTTGGTGTTTCAAGGTTATAATGCGACACCGATAGTGGAAGTGAAGTGGTTTGACTTGGTAAAGTCAAAGAAGTGTAAAATGGGTGTTAAATTTTGTAAACATATAGGTTGAAACCCAAATGGGTTGTTAAAGTGCCCAAATGGGTCACTTGGTGGTTAAATGGTTAAAATGAGTATTGGTTTGGTTATGACCGATGTAACAGTGATTTTAAGTCCTACATATAATTGGAATGTGTGTTGAAAGTGTTGAAGTAGTTAAATTAGTAGATTTTGGTAAAGGTGTCCAATTGGACACTTAAACGGGTCAACGAGTGAAAATACGATAGGAAGGGTATATGGGGGTGATGAATATGCCCACACGTCTTAAATATATGTAGAAACATGTTAACAAAGAGTGGGAGTCTGAAACTTAGCCATTTGGAATATGGCGTGTCAACCAAAATGGTCGAAAATGGTCAAAAATGAGTTATACGTCCGTTTTCTCGATAAACGTAGATTTTGAAAAAGTGTGAAAATGGAAAGTTGCATTTTGATTATATGAAGTTGCCTGCAAAATTTCAGACTCAAATTCTTTACGGTTTAGGAGATATGTGCGTTTGAATTTCGAAAAATTGCATTAAAATTTCAGGTCTGAAAAATGCATTGGGAACGCGATCCTGGCATGGGATCTGGATCGCGTTAGCATGTTGATTTCGGTTACAGAATATTTTGGCTTAATGAACGCGATCCCAGCCGAGTTTTCTCGGATCGCGTTTGCATGTGTATTTCGTGATTATCAGATTTCGTTCTTGGGAACGCGATCCCGCCCAGTTCTCCGGATCGCGTTGGTATGACTAATTTGGTAACAGAACAATTTTAACTAGGGAACGCGATCCTGAACCTGTTCCCCGGATCGCGTTAGTAAGTGAAAATAAAATTTTTTCGACGTTCGACGTAACGTTTGACGTAGAATTTCCGTAAGGAAATTTCGGTGTCAGATCAAGACGAAATTTACAAGTCCACTCAAAAACGGCCCAACGGTCAAAGCTCATCGCTTTGCCATGAGCCCTGTCAGTTTTCGGCACTTCGGAGTCGTTTGGGGCCCGAAAATCGCGTTTTATTGTTTTTCGAACCTTATTTCGAACTTTTAGCTTACGTTTTGTACTGGGCTTTTGTTTCATTGAGCCCAGAGATCATTCCTGTGACTATATGCAATATTAAAAGTCGATTTAAGAGGTCCACCTATTTTATAGAGTATGCGTCGGTTGTAGGCAGTTTATTTAACTGCAAAATATACCAGTAAATGGTATTGTTGATTGCTACTAGCAAGAATTAGTAAACATTGATTAGATAATCATATGAACTATATTATGTGGACTAATTGAAAAGTGATGAAGTAATTGGATTACTTAGAGTGCTATAAAGTGCTGAAATAAACATTTTAAGAAAATTATGATATAAGTGCATGAACTTATATATATGTGATAGTTGAACATGAAATGAAGTGTTTACCTATAATTTGACTAAAAGTACATGGATTGATGAGCATGTGTTGAGTGTTATATATGGTATTGATGAATTGTTTAGTACTAAATGTACTATAAGTATTAAGTTATATAAATAATCCTTGATATTGAATCGGGTAATAAAGAAGTTAATGGATGTATTTGTGTCAGACATTGGTGTAGTATGCTTATATTGTTAATATCTACATGATGATATGAGTAGTTTACCTTTAAAGTGATAAGTTGAGAATAGTAGCGAGTTATTACATAGTTGTATACCTGTTGCACGATGTGGCTATATATGTGTAAAATGTTGATATCATTGTTGTAAACTATGAGAGAGTAAAGTAATAACTTTGAAATTGAATGGTATGAAGTGACCTGAGAATAAAGTGTGACTGACATAATATGACGACGTCTGGCCAACGTATTTATATTATGCCATTTCACATGGAGTTGTTGAGGTTACTAAATACCAGATAAAGTTAAGTGGTTTTAAAATATTAGGTAAGATATGTTGACCTGTAGTTGAAATATAGTCAATGATGGACTAATATAAAAGAGTAATAAACCACTAAGCTGTTGTTGCTAATGTGATATCTATGGCACATTTGATGTGTATGTGTGATGCATTGTCGATAGTAAGAGTTAAAAGTTGATTTAAGCAAAGTAGAGGTAAGTTGAATATGAATAATATTGTTGAATAGATGACTAATGTCAGCACCCTGTGTTGTTGAGATACCAATGATGATGTTTGGTATTAACAGGTGTTGAGTTAGCATCCAAGTTGTTGTGAAAGGGTGCTAGTTGATTATATGAAACTGGTTGTAACAATAAAATAATTGACCTCTACCTATTGCTTACTGATTTTCTTACTTGTTGATGGTTAGATGATTGTAGATTTCTGTCAAGTAAAGGATTTCATATAACCTAGTCGTGTTTATAATTACAAGTTGTAAGGTTGTAATTAACGGGTTGCAAAAGTGAAAATTCACAGCAAGTTGATAGCTAAAGAAATATATAGTTGTTAGCTAAGTTGCTAGTTGTTAATGTGTATGTTGTAGTAGTCAGTACCACTTATTGATGATGTTGTTGTTGTTGTTGTCGTTAGTGGGGATGTTATAGTTGTAAAGTTAAAATGTTCACATGGATATGTGTTACATTTGTAAACAGTAATTGTGTGTTTTAATTGTTTGCATGACTAAGTATGAATGGTCATGTAAGTGGTCAATTAAATTAATAGAAACATTTACAATTGGATATGTGAATGTGGTATGATATATGTATTAGATGATAGTTGAATTAAGTGGTGTATAAAACACAACTTGTGTGTTTATATAAATTCAGTTGAAATACACACTAGTAGTGTGTTGGTTGATGAAATAATATATATATACCTATATAAGTATATGTTGATATATAGATACATTTTTGTGTTCATGTGATGTATAAGTTGTATGAAAAGTATAGTATTAGTGAAATGTAATGTGTGATTCTATTTCACTAGGTTGATTAAGTGTGATCAGATTTCGAGGACGAAATCTCTTTAAGGGGGAGAGATTTGTAACACCCAGTTCTCGGGTCTAGTAGTATTTAATATTTTCTGACTGTGAATTATTATTAAATGTGTCAGAAAATAGGCGTGTTGTATTATTTGAAAATAAATGAGTAAAAGAGTCGAATAATTTATTGTGACTAATAAATTTTTGAGTGTTTTAATTTTATTTAGTTGACGGTAAAATAAAATAATGTTTCCCCGCAAATGGTTTTTAAGTTCCAGACTATGATAAGTACGGGGAATGAAAATTTACCAATTATATGGTACACTCCATATTTGAGTCGGTGTTTATTTTTAAACATATCTATATACACATATACATACATACGATCCTATATACATACATACATGAAAACTAAACCCTAAATCCTTGAGGAATCATCAAATGGAAGCCATCAAATTCGAATTCAAGGTTCAAGAACATGGATTATCATTTCCCAACCCTCCTAATCATCTTGTAAGTTATCAATTCTTGAATTATATGAACCCTAGAATTTGGGGTTTTTAGTATTATTGATTTTAATACGAAATTAAACTTTGAAATGGTGAAATTAATGTTACCTAAGTTTATTAATGATGGTGAGTAACATGATTTGAGCTAGAGTTTAGGAATTGATTTAGGGTTCTTGATGCTAATGATGATTAGGGTAAAAGTTGTTTGATTAAGGTGAAATCAAGACTTGTAATCATGATAGAGTTGTTAGTTGATGATTATTTCATGATTATAAGTTAAACCCTATGTTAGATACGATATAATTAAATGATGATCATGAAGAAAGTTTGGGTTTAGTTAATTATTCATGAAGTAAAGTTTGTGGTTATGTGAGGCTTGTTGATTTATGTTTAATACATGATTATAATCTAAGCCTAACATTTGATTGAAGAAAATGATTATGTGTTCTTGAGGTTAATGATGAATTTGATGATGATCATGGATTATATGATCAAATTAGCATTGGTTATAGCTAAGAACACATAATTGATGATTAAAGATGATTGTGTGAATTTAATTGTTAAGTATTCATTAGAATTGTAGTTTTGATGAATTAGTGATATTTGAGGTTAATAACCTTGGTGATGGTTTAACCATGTTGATTAGTTATAATTGAAGTAGATTAAGAGTGATGTTATGATTATAACTTGTTAAGTGAGTTTGAGTTATGTTGTTAATATTGGAATAATGTTGTATAAATCTTGAGATAAGTGACTAACTTGTATTATTCTACTGTATTCTCAGATGTGCAGAAGACTCAGTGATATTAGACTACTGAGTGGATGCCTGAGGTGGTCGGTGAGTGGATCTCTAATCCTCAGCTTAACTTGGTTGTAACAAGTTTGGTTACAACAAGTAATGTATTATTACTTTATTAGTTGCATTGAGGATTATGTTGATAGTAATAATACTGTTGATATGTTGCCTAGTTGAATATGTGACTTGTTGATTACGTGATCACTTGAATTAATTGGCCTTCGGGCATCAGTTGTTGGCCTTCGGGCATCAGTTGTTAATGAGGCAACGAGTTGTTGAACTGTTGGTTGGGCTAGTTGGTTATCCAAAGTTTAACACACCTCCTGTGTTAGTTGAAGATAATCACTAGCTATCGGTCTCGTCCGTATGGCCATACGGATAGGTTGGATAAGTGTTCTTGGGGAGCCACCCGGGTTTATGGTTATCCCCAGAGCCGCCGATCCTCATTATGGTGTTGTTGATTAGTTGATGAGTTGGATTGTGTACTTGCTTGTTTTAGTGTTAAGTGTTGTATGCAAAATTGTTGAGCTAAGTTCGCCTGTTGATTAGTTATCTGCTCACTTAGCGTTATGCTAATCCCCCACATTAACACTTCTTGCAGGTTAAGTATTATTATCGGGTGGGCAAGAAGTTGGACTAGAAGGAATGTCTGACCTTGAGGCGTTACTCTGATAGTGGAAAATGTATAAAATAATGTTTTAACATGTTTTTATATAACACCTTTATCGAGAAGTTATGTTTTTAAAAAAAGGTTGAATTTATATGTTGACAAAATGGTGTAAACTATTATTAGTTATTTGGACTTACGCTTCCGATTTACTATAGTTAAACGATTATAAATGAGGGGTGTTATAAGTTGGTATCAGAGCATAGGTTTGGGTGAATTGGACATTGCAATGTGTTCAATCCCAAATCTATGGTAGTGTCAAGTCAAACATTCCTGGGAGTGCGGGATTAGTAGTTGCATGAGAAAGTTGTTATTGAATGTGTACTAACCTATAAAAAGTTGCAAAAGTGTTGTTTTGGTTGCAGAGACGGAGGAATATGAGGAACCAATAGGTATTCTCATTGATTCCTCAATACTCGTGGGCCTAGATATGCCAGGTAATTCTCGATAAATTCGATGAATTTAAATAAGTTTGAATTGTTTACTTTGCTATGTTATGATTAGTAGTGAAGTAAGTTGAGTCAAACTGCTATGATTCCTTAGTGATGAGTCCTTGATAATAGTTGCTTGTAAATCTGATGATGAGATATTAAATAAGATGTTTAACATCATATGAAGGTGTAATATATTGTTGCATTGAGTAGACACATTGTTGAATAAGGTGTAATAGTAGTATCATGTGGATTTAATGGTGTCTACAATATGAAATTAAAATATGACGTCGGTTGTATGAATTGTTATGTGAAATAATAATGTTGAAAGTAATATGAATAAGCGTAGTAGTAAATAGTTATAGTCTTAAGTTGATATGACTCCATGTAGTGAAATGAGATTGTTGGAATATCTCAATCGAGGTAATTTGGAGTCTTGTTGTTGTTTAAATGAGAAAGTGTCCATTGATTGGGAATTGCATGTTTGACACAGAAAGGTCAAAGTTGAAATTAGTAGAGTCGAATTTAGTAATGTATATACCATAAAGTGATGAATATGGTAAGATGTTTATGTGTTTAATAATGATCATGATTGTAATTGAATTATGATCTATATACTAGAAGTGGTAAAATAATGAAGTCGTAGTGGTCAACCAAACTTATATGTATTGACAAGTTGTGAAAAGTCAAAGTGATCATGAAATTGGAAAACTTGTTGTGATTGGTCTAAATTTGATGATTTTATGTGAATTTGGTGTTTCAAGGTTATAATGCGACACCGATAGTGGAAGTGAAGTGGTTTGACTTGGTAAAGTCAAAGAAGTGTAAAATGGGTGTTAAATTTTGTAAACATATAGGTTGAAACCCAAATGGGTTGTTAAAGTGCCCAAATGGGTCACTTGGTGGTTAAATGGTTAAAATGAGTATTGGTTTGGTTATGACCGATGTAACAGTGATTTTAAGTCCTACATATAATTGGAATGTGTGTTGAAAGTGTTGAAGTAGTTAAATTAGTAGATTTTGGTAAAGGTGTCCAATTGGACACTTAAACGGGTCAACGAGTGAAAATACGATAGGAAGGGTATATGGGGGTGATGAATATGCCCACACGTCTTAAATATATGTAGAAACATGTTAACAAAGAGTGGGAGTCTGAAACTTAGCCATTTGGAATATGGCGTGTCAACCAAAATGGTCGAAAATGGTCAAAAATGAGTTATACGTCCGTTTTCTCGATAAACGTAGATTTTGAAAAAGTGTGAAAATGGAAAGTTGCATTTTGATTATATGAAGTTGCCTGCAAAATTTCAGACTCAAATTCTTTACGGTTTAGGAGATATGTGCGTTTGAATTTCGAAAAATTGCATTAAAATTTCAGGTCTGAAAAATGCATTGGGAACGCGATCCTGGCATGGGATCTGGATCGCGTTAGCATGTTGATTTCGGTTACAGAATATTTTGGCTTAATGAACGCGATCCCAGCCGAGTTTTCTCGGATCGCGTTTGCATGTGTATTTCGTGATTATCAGATTTCGTTCTTGGGAACGCGATCCCGCCCAGTTCTCCGGATCGCGTTGGTATGACTAATTTGGTAACAGAACAATTTTAACTAGGGAACGCGATCCTGAACCTGTTCCCCGGATCGCGTTAGTAAGTGAAAATAAAATTTTTTCGACGTTCGACGTAACGTTTGACGTAGAATTTCCGTAAGGAAATTTCGGTGTCAGATCAAGACGAAATTTACAAGTCCACTCAAAAACGGCCCAACGGTCAAAGCTCATCGCTTCGCCATGAGCCCTGTCAGTTTTCGGCACTTCGGAGTCGTTTGGGGCCCGAAAATCGCGTTTTATTGTTTTTCGAACCTTATTTCGAACTTTTAGCTTACGTTTTGTACTGGGCTTTTGTTTCATTGAGCCCAGAGATCATTCCTGTGACTATATGCAATATTAAAAGTCGATTTAAGAGGTCCACCTATTTTATAGAGTATGCGTCGGTTGTAGGCAGTTTATTTAACTGCAAAATATACCAGTAAATGGTATTGTTGATTGCTACTAGCAAGAATTAGTAAACATTGATTAGATAATCATATGAACTATATTATGTGGACTAATTGAAAAGTGATGAAGTAATTGGATTACTTAGAGTGCTATAAAGTGCTGAAATAAACATTTTAAGAAAATTATGATATAAGTGCATGAACTTATATATATGTGATAGTTGAACATGAAATGAAGTGTTTACCTATAATTTGACTAAAAGTACATGGATTGATGAGCATGTGTTGAGTGTTATATATGGTATTGATGAATTGTTTAGTACTAAATGTACTATAAGTATTAAGTTATATAAATAATCCTTGATATTGAATCGGGTAATAAAGAAGTTAATGGATGTATTTGTGTCAGACATTGGTGTAGTATGCTTATATTGTTAATATCTACATGATGATATGAGTAGTTTACCTTTAAAGTGATAAGTTGAGAATAGTAGCGAGTTATTACATAGTTGTATACCTGTTGCACGATGTGGCTATATATGTGTAAAATGTTGATATCATTGTTGTAAACTATGAGAGAGTAAAGTAATAACTTTGAAATTGAATGGTATGAAGTGACCTGAGAATAAAGTGTGACTGACATAATATGACGACGTCTGGCCAACGTATTTATATTATGCCATTTCACATGGAGTTGTTGAGGTTACTAAATACCAGATAAAGTTAAGTGGTTTTAAAATATTAGGTAAGATATGTTGACCTGTAGTTGAAATATAGTCAATGATGGACTAATATAAAAGAGTAATAAACCACTAAGCTGTTGTTGCTAATGTGATATCTATGGCACATTTGATGTGTATGTGTGATGCATTGTCGATAGTAAGAGTTAAAAGTTGATTTAAGCAAAGTAGAGGTAAGTTGAATATGAATAATATTGTTGAATAGATGACTAATGTCAGCACCCTGTGTTGTTGAGATACCAATGATGATGTTTGGTATTAACAGGTGTTGAGTTAGCATCCAAGTTGTTGTGAAAGGGTGCTAGTTGATTATATGAAACTGGTTGTAACAATAAAATAATTGACCTCTACCTATTGCTTACTGATTTTCTTACTTGTTGATGGTTAGATGATTGTAGATTTCTGTCAAGTAAAGGATTTCATATAACCTAGTCGTGTTTATAATTACAAGTTGTAAGGTTGTAATTAACGGGTTGCAAAAGTGAAAATTCACAGCAAGTTGATAGCTAAAGAAATATATAGTTGTTAGCTAAGTTGCTAGTTGTTAATGTGTATGTTGTAGTAGTCAGTACCACTTATTGATGATGTTGTTGTTGTTGTTGTCGTTAGTGGGGATGTTATAGTTGTAAAGTTAAAATGTTCACATGGATATGTGTTACATTTGTAAACAGTAATTGTGTGTTTTAATTGTTTGCATGACTAAGTATGAATGGTCATGTAAGTGGTCAATTAAATTAATAGAAACATTTACAATTGGATATGTGAATGTGGTATGATATATGTATTAGATGATAGTTGAATTAAGTGGTGTATAAAACACAACTTGTGTGTTTATATAAATTCAGTTGAAATACACACTAGTAGTGTGTTGGTTGATGAAATAATATATATATACCTATATAAGTATATGTTGATATATAGATACATTTTTGTGTTCATGTGATGTATAAGTTGTATGAAAAGTATAGTATTAGTGAAATGTAATGTGTGATTCTATTTCACTAGGTTGATTAAGTGTGATCAGATTTCGAGGACGAAATCTCTTTAAGGGGGAGAGATTTGTAACACCCAGTTCTCGGGTCTAGTAGTATTTAATATTTTCTGACTGTGAATTATTATTAAATGTGTCAGAAAATAGGCGTGTTGTATTATTTGAAAATAAATGAGTAAAAGAGTCGAATAATTTATTGTGACTAATAAATTTTTGAGTGTTTTAATTTTATTTAGTTGACGGTAAAATAAAATAATGTTTCCCCGCAAATGGTTTTTAAGTTCCAGACTATGATAAGTACGGGGAATGAAAATTTACCAATTATATGGTACACTCCATATTTGAGTCGGTGTTTATTTTTAAACATATCTATATACACATATACATACATACGATCCTATATACATACATACATGAAAACTAAACCCTAA
Source organism: Helichrysum umbraculigerum (assembly GCA_949592205.1). Taxonomy (NCBI): domain Eukaryota; kingdom Viridiplantae; phylum Streptophyta; class Magnoliopsida; order Asterales; family Asteraceae; genus Helichrysum; species Helichrysum umbraculigerum. The sequence continues at coordinate 72,774,724 of CATIUR010000003.1, forward strand.
ATCCTTGAGGAATCATCAAATGGAAGCCATCAAATTCGAATTCAAGGTTCAAGAACATGGATTATCATTTCCCAACCCTCCTAATCATCTTGTAAGTTATCAATTCTTGAATTATATGAACCCTAGAATTTGGGGTTTTTAGTATTATTGATTTTAATACGAAATTAAACTTTGAAATGGTGAAATTAATGTTACCTAAGTTTATTAATGATGGTGAGTAACATGATTTGAGCTAGAGTTTAGGAATTGATTTAGGGTTCTTGATGCTAATGATGATTAGGGTAAAAGTTGTTTGATTAAGGTGAAATCAAGACTTGTAATCATGATAGAGTTGTTAGTTGATGATTATTTCATGATTATAAGTTAAACCCTATGTTAGATACGATATAATTAAATGATGATCATGAAGAAAGTTTGGGTTTAGTTAATTATTCATGAAGTAAAGTTTGTGGTTATGTGAGGCTTGTTGATTTATGTTTAATACATGATTATAATCTAAGCCTAACATTTGATTGAAGAAAATGATTATGTGTTCTTGAGGTTAATGATGAATTTGATGATGATCATGGATTATATGATCAAATTAGCATTGGTTATAGCTAAGAACACATAATTGATGATTAAAGATGATTGTGTGAATTTAATTGTTAAGTATTCATTAGAATTGTAGTTTTGATGAATTAGTGATATTTGAGGTTAATAACCTTGGTGATGGTTTAACCATGTTGATTAGTTATAATTGAAGTAGATTAAGAGTGATGTTATGATTATAACTTGTTAAGTGAGTTTGAGTTATGTTGTTAATATTGGAATAATGTTGTATAAATCTTGAGATAAGTGACTAACTTGTATTATTCTACTGTATTCTCAGATGTGCAGAAGACTCAGTGATATTAGACTACTGAGTGGATGCCTGAGGTGGTCGGTGAGTGGATCTCTAATCCTCAGCTTAACTTGGTTGTAACAAGTTTGGTTACAACAAGTAATGTATTATTACTTTATTAGTTGCATTGAGGATTATGTTGATAGTAATAATACTGTTGATATGTTGCCTAGTTGAATATGTGACTTGTTGATTACGTGATCACTTGAATTAATTGGCCTTCGGGCATCAGTTGTTGGCCTTCGGGCATCAGTTGTTAATGAGGCAACGAGTTGTTGAACTGTTGGTTGGGCTAGTTGGTTATCCAAAGTTTAACACACCTCCTGTGTTAGTTGAAGATAATCACTAGCTATCGGTCTCGTCCGTATGGCCATACGGATAGGTTGGATAAGTGTTCTTGGGGAGCCACCCGGGTTTATGGTTATCCCCAGAGCCGCCGATCCTCATTATGGTGTTGTTGATTAGTTGATGAGTTGGATTGTGTACTTGCTTGTTTTAGTGTTAAGTGTTGTATGCAAAATTGTTGAGCTAAGTTCGCCTGTTGATTAGTTATCTGCTCACTTAGCGTTATGCTAATCCCCCACATTAACACTTCTTGCAGGTTAAGTATTATTATCGGGTGGGCAAGAAGTTGGACTAGAAGGAATGTCTGACCTTGAGGCGTTACTCTGATAGTGGAAAATGTATAAAATAATGTTTTAACATGTTTTTATATAACACCTTTATCGAGAAGTTATGTTTTTAAAAAAAGGTTGAATTTATATGTTGACAAAATGGTGTAAACTATTATTAGTTATTTGGACTTACGCTTCCGATTTACTATAGTTAAACGATTATAAATGAGGGGTGTTATAAATTCACACCGTCAATTCTCCCATCGATGCGCAAAATATGGCAAACTCTTTTCTAATGTATTGTTTTCCTCTTGGTTATGTGATTCTTTTCCATGAACTTCGCTCTAATACCAGTTTTTGAGATTTATCAACACAAGAAGAAATCACACACCAGTGATGAAGTCGGGAATTTGGGTTGCTGGTGGCGCAAAATAAATACCAAAACATAACAACGCACTAATGTATGTCAAAGAAGGTACGATTCACTACAAATATTGAAAAAAGTACCTTCTAACACAAATGTCCATTACGATTCTTCTTTCGTTGGAAACGATCCATAACCGCCTCATCCATAAGAGCGGCAAGTGCTTCTCTTTCTATGGCACAAAAAAGACAACCGTTCAAAAGTTCATCACTCATTTGATTACGTAAATCAGATTTTACAAGCTTCATTATCGAAAAGCACCTCTGAACCGTTGTGGTTTCAACGGCAAAATCAAAGCAAGTTTTATTAACCGATAGACATAGCGAATATGAAAACCATAAGGTACTAGATAACCAAAAAATAATATATAAGAATTTTATAGATAATCACCTTGAGTGAATGCAAAAGATCGAGAGCATGAGATTGAAAGCCAAATGACGAAAATTTAGTTTCTACGTGAAAATCATTAGAATAGAAATAGATGCACAATAGCAACTAATGCAATTCCTTTCGTACATGTAATTGTTAGTGTTATTGGGCTATTAATAGAAAAGTAGGCCTATATAAGATATATTGTAGTTAAGTTAATTGTAGTACTACGTATATTATTTAGATTTTGAAATCATGGGCTCGTGAATCCAAAAATTTTACCCTACGAGGCACATATTCATTGGGGTCACGTGCACCCAGTAGTTGTCAAGTGGCTCCGCCACTATCACACCCATATGGCCACGTATAATCCAGTGTTTTAAAGATTTATGTTACTAGTATTTATTGTATGTTATTTTAACTTTTATTGTTAACTTTAGTACCTAAATTTCACTTGAATAATACGTATGTTTGTTGTCCATCATGAAGCTTTTTTTGAGCTTGTGTCTATATTTGTTAGCGGCTACATTTGGGCTACCATTTATTTGGTATGGGTCATGTGAAGTCAATATTGTTCTTAGTATGCCACTCCATGTGGCTACTACATATAATTTAATCAACATTTTATTTTTTTATATATATCTAATACTTGTTTACTTGTTATTGTGTAGTTATTGCATATGCTCATGCGATGCATCTTGAGTATATGTGCTATGGCAATGATCAGCGCAGCGGACGATTTGTTGCGACAGATGAACCTCGGGGAAAATAAAACCCGTATTTGGGGGTGTGTCGTCAGGGCTTTATTGTTGCTCTTAACGATACCTATCGCAGTCGGTATCCCTTTCTACGGTAAAAATTTCTCTTCCATCGTACAAAATTTTAAGTTATTTCATATATGTTTTTGGGGTAGAGATCAGAGGAGCACAGGGAATAAGGTGGAGGGACCTTTTTGCAATTTTGACAAATTTGTAAAAAGGAGGAGGAACCTTTTTGCAATTTTGATAAAATTATGGATCCATTTATAAAAAAACGTGAAAAAATTCTTAAAAATTATCAAAAAATTTGTTCAATCATAAAACTATTTAATATGCAAGAATCAGTCAAAAATAATAAAAAAACGTAAGATGCAGTGATAAATATATAAGATGCAGTAACAAATATACAAAGACGTAGTAACAATAAAATACATGATGCAATAACAAAATATAGAAGATGCAGTAAAAAATATACAAATTAGTTAAAAAAAATACAAGATGCAGTAACAAAATTTTAAAGATGCAGTAAAAGTATATAAAATATGCAGTAACAAATATACAAGATGCTGTAAACAAAGTAATACAAATTTTCTAAATTCAAAAATAAAATTAAAGATTTACAAAAATATCAAAATGTTTAAATATACATAAGATGAAGTAAAAATATACAAAAGATGCAGTAAAAAGTACTCATAATTTTTTATAGATCTAAAAAGTACGATGCAATAAAAAAAATGTAAGATGCAGTAAATAAGTACTACTCCATAGTAGTTTTTTTCAGAATTAAAAAAGTATGATGCAGTAGAAATTGTACGATGCGGTAGAAAAAACGTAGGATGCAGTGAAAAAATATACGATGCAGTCAGATCTACGAATTTTCAAGTAAATGGCAGCAAAACAGCGTAAATGGTAGCAATGCTTCTAACATACTGTAAAACACTTTAGAGATTCATTAATTACACATATTTATTTTCCATTTAACTATGCGTACACTAAGCTGTACGTATCAACATTTACAGTAGCAGATGAATGAATTAAAACTAAAATTCCTCCGATAGACAACTACATTTCATAACTTCAAGTAATTCGATTACAGAACACATCAAATCTAACCTAATAAGAAACTCCTGAGAATCAACATAAATCGCGTAACGAATAGAACGAATCGATCATGAAGGCGCAAATGTAATCAAAATCAATCAGAAATTCGCAACACATACAAATAAAATTACGAATCGAGAAGAATTAATGTGAGCGGCGGGACGCAATAATAATCGTTGAACATGATACATCGCATTTGCTTTGATTTTATCGTAATAGTACGCCGGTGATGCAAGGTCCGGTATCGTTAAGTAGTACGCCGGTGATTGATTATATGATAAATATAATCACCACCGTCATCAGCCTTGATAGTGACCATTATTCAATAGTGGCGATCGTGACGACGGTGCTGACGACGGTCGTCGATGGTTACGGTAGTGACTCCGGCCGGTGTTGGTTGCGGTGGTGACTCCGGCAGGTGGTGGACGAAGGTGGTGGTGTTGTTATGTTGGTATCTTCTTGTGAAGAGAAAGGTATAGAGTTAAAGTTCAGTGTGTGTTTTGAGAAATGAAGAAAGAGATTGAGCATTGTATATAATTAAGAAATTGCCAATTAGTCCCTTGCCCTCCTTGCCCTCTTTAAATGACATTCTCCTCTGATCCTAAATCATGTTTTTGAAACATATGTTTGATAATTATTTTCTTATTTTTTGCAGGTCCATTTATGTCATTGGTAGGATCGCTACTAGGGATTTTGGTGGTAAGTTCCAACTTAGCAAGCCTAATTAGTAACTCTGTTTTATTTTTAATTCGGCCAAAAGGCCTTGATACTCCCATGCGTATATTTTCTACGCATACGACGAGGACACATCACTATACCTCAGGTATCGTTAAAGGATGTAAATGTGTTGTTAGCTTTACCATAGGGGCTGTTTATATATATTTATAAAAGTTAAAGGATTAAATATGTAAAAATGCAATTATTTTCTTTAATTTGTATTGGACAACATCACGATAATTTGATAATTTAGCGTTGTTGACAACACAAATTATTTGCCACATCAGAATTATACTATCTACTTTTACGTCGCTAACATTTTACTCCCTCCGTCCCAAAATAACTGCCTCTATTACTAATTTGAGTTGTCTCAATATAAATGTCCAGATTCCATTTCAGTCAATTGGAAAATACTTTGGTGGGTAAAGATGAAATGTTATTGGTAGATAGTTACTTTTCTAAAAGTATACGTATTTTGGAATGAGACACTTATCTTGGAACGGATGTAGTATATTTGTTAGAGTTTAGTCAAAAACTAACTTCGTTCTGATATCATTTATAACTACTTTTTCAAAATTTGTGGGGTAGTAGCACTATATATACCATATTTTCCTACATTGTTAATTTGAAAAGTTATGTTATACGCATGTACTTATTTATGTGTTGTTAATTGCTATTAACGTATTTGTTTTCTTGTTTGGTTGTGAGGGGATCTCTTCGGTAATAGCCATTTGCTTGGCATTTGTGGCGGCAATATTTGGTATGATAGGGAATATATCTGACTTAGTGAAAGGGAGGGTCGGAGGGAGGATTAGCTAGTTCTGTGATGAAGGCTCGAGATCAGACAATCTGATATGCTAAGTTGATACTTCAGATTTTTGATTTCAGTGGTTTATTACAACTCTTCTGTTCTAGCCTACGTCGTCTTTCTTTCGATGAGACTTCAAAATTTGTATTTCTTTGGTAGCTTACACCTTGAGTGGATCTTATACTATGAAATGAATAGTGAGTTTGTGGCATTTTCAAATGGAGCGATGCTATCGGTATCAAATACTAGAGATCTAAAAGTTAACACTTTAGGCATAGTTGTCGACTCGTGACTCGTATCGTGTCTCGTTTTCCCGATTTTTGAATCGTGACTCGTATCGTGACTCGACTCGTAAGAGTCAAGATTTAAAAAAATATATATAAATATATAATATTAGTGTCAAAGTTTAAAATATATAAATTGATAATATAAAAATAAAAATGATATTTGAGTAATTGTAAGTCATTTTAAAACTTAAGTTGTTGTTAATTGGAAGTTAAAAAAAAACTTAGGTATACGTATTTAATATTATATTGAATTTAGATTGCAAAACCATACACATATTGTTAATAAATATACTGGACAATTGATTTTGAATGGGCCGTAAGTGATTGCAAGTCAAAATTGAATGGGCCCAAGAGTTTTAAAGAGTTCAAATACGTTTTAAGAATTGGTTTTCTTAAAAAATAGAGAAAATTGCTCGGATCGCCCCGTGTTTGTCCAAAAAATTATGTTTCATCCCTTATTATAAGAAATGTCACTAGGCGTCCCTATATTTGTTATTTTGCTTCACCGATCATCCCTTAACCTAACTCTGTTAGTTTCATCCGTTAAATGAAGTCATGTGCAATGCATGTGAGGCCATATTTTTCTCCATATTTTTTTCTCACATCTCCGTTTCTTTTCCATATTTTATTCATCAAGAAATCCTCCCAAAATTAACTCCATACAAATCAATAACACTAATTATAATTTTGGTTTTGATTTACCTTTAAGTCTATATGATTTTTTTCCGGCCGATATTGCGAAGTATATTCTCGCCACCATCGTTCCGATTCTCGTTACCATCGTTCCAGATCTCCAACTTGTTGCCAGTCATTTTTTCGATCAAGATTTTTGCCGCTGTCATTTAGATTCCCTCCGCCATCTATCAAACGGGTGTTGTTATTTGTGGGTTTGAAAAGACAGCGGTCCTAATTAAGGTTTGTTTAGAAAAAGTGGGTGGCTTTTCGTTCAAGTGGTGGCGCTGGCGGTGATGGTTTACAAGTTTCGGTGAAGCAATTTGAGATTCCGATGAGGCAATTTAAGATTATGACATGGTGATTTGGTGATTTCGACGAGGATCCGAGTTCTAGAATATTTTTTGATTTTGGATTTGAGTTCCAATATGTGGTTTGGGTATCATATGTAAGATTTTAGAAAACGGGTTTACAAGCTTTAAACTTTGTTAATTGTTGTTATGGTGATGTATGATACTTTTAGTGTTGTTAATTTATGATGATGATGAATTGATATGATGATGTTATGGATGTTGTTAGTAAATATTGCTGAGAAGAAAGTTTAATGTTGATTTGTTTTTCATTTTTTAATGGAATTAAGGAAAAATAAAAAAATAATTATAAATCGAAAGGGAAATAATTATAAGAGTAAGGGTATCTTAGTCATTTTATACTTAATTACTCTCACGTGCCATGAGTTTGAGCAAATTTAACGGATGAGACTAACGGAGTTAGGTCAACGGATGATTAGTGAAGCAAAATAACAAATACGGGGATGCCTAATGACATTTATTGAAATAAGGGATGAAACGTGATTTTTTGGACAAACACAGGGATGGTCCCGGCAATTTTCTCTAAAAAATAGGGTTTTAAAGTTTTAGCCGCATCTCCTCTCGCAGCCATATCTCCTATCTCCTTTATCTCTGCACCATCTCCTTCATCTCTGTCTGAAAATAGGGTTTTGTCACCACAACAGAATACCTATGCTAACCTGACTTGTCACCGGACACCACAACATAGAAGGCCTTGATGACTATACAGACATATGTGTTCATTCCGATCTCTTTGCCGGCTTTTATTTACATTTTCGACTTCTAATCTGCTTATTCTTTGGACTCGTACGAACTACGAATCGTACCGTCTCGGAACGAATCACGCAAGACTCGCGATTCAAATTTACGAGTCAAGTGCATTTGCGAGTCAAAATTCGATTCGTCTCATTTTATGGCTAAACTGACTCGACTTGTACGAGACGTCTCGTGACTCGTACGAGTCTAACAACTATGACTTTAGGTATTAAAGTATGAGTTCCTAAAAATTTACTAATAACAACACAAAGTTAATTTTTTCTTCCGGGAATTAAGTCTAAAGTAATTCTCACATAAGTTTGTATTGTATATTAAGAAATTTGGAACGTTGTGTTGAACAAGGGTTGTTGCCGCACGTTGTAGCGTTAAATTCATTTTAAATTTTAGATGATCACTCCGTCAGTGGAAATTTGATTTTTCTAAAACTCTTAGAGCATAAGGAGTGGCACCGTTTTCATCAAAATTCTCCATCGAGAACATTGTGATTCGGTGTTCTCCCACACCGCGTCGGCGTTCTGGAACGGCGTCCAGACTAAGACGCTGATTTCTCCTTCTTTTTATTCTTTATTCTTATTCCTCACACACACACACATATTTATAAAAATCAAAATAAATTTTGAAAACACTGTTAACTCAACATTCTCCACACCACAAAATCCTCACCAACAACATTCTCCAGAACACTATCCAGAACATTGTTTACTACACCCTGTGCTCTTACGTTCCTCCGTAAAGTTTATCTATGTCTTGTCACAGCATCATCTATATCTATATAATATGGGTTTTTTTTACCGAAAAAGGAGTCAATAATTCTCGTTTTGGGGTATCAAAAATTCTGAACTTTTTAAAATGAATAACTTATTTGAAAATTATGATTAAAGGGTATATGGCTAAAATGTTCAGAATATTTTATACCCGAAAACACGCTAATGTCGATGAATCGGTTAATATGACATAGATCGGAGAATGGTTGAATGCTACTTTGGGAAAAACGAGAATTATTGACTCATTAATCTTCCACAAATATTTAAATATTCCGAACCTTTTAGCCATATACCCTTTAATCATAATTTTCAAATAAGTTGTTCATTTTAAAAAGTTTAGAATTTATGATACCCAAAACACAAAAATGATAATTATTGACTCATTTCTCGGCAAAAAAACTATAACGCCACAAGTTTCAAGAGACATTTTTTTTTTTTAACATGTATCGGAAGCGATTAAATACAAATCATGCATTATAGATTGCGTATGACATAATTCCCAAAACACAATCTATGCCTGCATGATAAGTTGATACAATAACTACATCAGTTACAACATTAAGTTAGGTGTTATTTAAATTCCAAAACATAAGTTTATAAACGACTACATGTCGTATAGTCAGAGTAGGCAGTCAAACATTCTTCAAACTAACTTCTTGCCCACCCACATCAAAAGTAATCTGCAAGAAGTGAGGAGAGGGATTAGCACGAAGCTAAGTGAATATATCACAACTATCAATCTAAACTATCATAGCAATTGATCACTACAAAGCATCATAACAAATACATCAAAGAGGATCGGTGGTCCTTGAGGTACCCTCATGCCGCGGTGGTTCCCCAAGTAACACTTATAACCACTGAAGGCCAAACAGTGGTCTTACCGATAGTTTAGTACCATTACTACATACGACATGATTTCAATAAACAACACATGTACAAAGTCATCATGTCATCCAAAGTAACAGTATCCAAACCCAATATCATATTGACCCCTGATAAGATAGCACATTCCATAATCATCATGGCAAAATGTACTTATTCAACATATAACTGTAAAACCATGTTTACCCGTTGTAACCGGATTGTTACAACTAATTCAGAATGAGAGTCAATGATCCACTCACCCTTGACGTCACTGTTTCCACTCAGAATTCTTATATTACTGAGTCTTCGGTTTATCTGAAACACAGCAAAGGTATACGAGTCAATTACTCATCTCAAATATCCATAGTGGAATCAAAAGTGCACCATTGCCATTAATCATGACAACTCGATTTACAACGCCTCAACATGCACATAAACTCATAGAATAACATATTGTGAATCCCTATTACATGTTTCCAATCATATAAACGCATAACCGATTTACTTCAAGGTAATGCAAGAAGTGAAATTTGTTATGCTAGAAACGGCCAGGAAGCCGCCGGCTGGGTCACCGGACCCGCCGGTTCTACCACGAGAGCCGCCGGCTGGGATACCCAAGCCGCCGGTTAATACGGGTTTTCACAAACAGAAATAAAGTGCGTTTTAAAGCCAAAACAAGCCGTCGTTTTTGGTCCGGGAGCCGCCGGCTGGGGTGGTTAACCCGCCGGTTTGTAAATCCTACCCGCCGGTTCCCAAACAATACAAACAAGCCGCCGGGTGGGTCACTTGACCCGCCGGCTAGTTCATCGAAACAGCAGCAGCAGGTAACAACTAACCCACGAACCAAACTCCCTAAAATCTCAAATCCGCACACAAAATACGATTCTTTCAATTAAACACTTTCACATATCATCATACATCATGTTATATCAACAAATAGCATCATCCAACATCAAATCCATACAAATTTACCTATATAATCTAATTACTCAAACCCTAACATACATACACATATTAAAAGAGATTTGCACTTACAATCAAGATGCTAGCAAGGTAGATGATGAAGAAGATAAGTAGTTGACCACGAATCCAAACTTAATCGATTTCCCAAAGTTTTCTCTTTTGAATTCTCTCAATTCCAATGTATGTGTGTGTTATATTTGGGGAGTTAGAATAATTTAGGAAAGGGGAAAACAAATAGGCCGATCCATCCCCAAAGGTAGGTATAAGCCAGTACAAATTATACCCGCTCTAAACCTATTGTCTGGAACCTAAAACTGTTTACATGAAAATATATTTTATTATACCGTCAACTAAATTTATTTAAAACAAGTAATAATTTATGTATCACAATAAATCGTTTGACCATTTACCCTATTAATTTCAATTAGGCAAATAATACGAATTATTTCTAAACTTAATTAAATAATCAAATGAATTGAGTAATTTACCAAATTTCTCCTAGGCCGGTAATGAGGATGTTACAAATCTTCCCTCCTTAAGAAGATTTCGTCCCCGAAATCTCACCACGCTCAAAGAGATTAGGGTAACGCAATCGCATGCTTTCCTCCGTTTCCCAAGTAAGATTAGCACCCAAACTATGTCGCCACTTAACCAAAACCATGGGTATTTCCTTCTTTCGAAGTTTAGTCACTTTTCTATCTACAAGCTCTATAGGTTCCTCTACAAGTTTCTGACTTAAGTCGACACGCAAGTCTTGTAATGGAAGGACTTGGGATTGGTCCTCCACCTTACATTTCCTTAAGTAACAAACGTTGAAGGTGTCATGAATACCCGCTAATTCAGGAGGAAGATCTAACGATACCGTTTGATCATTAACTACTTGGCGAATTCTAAATGGCCCAATAAACCTAGGAGCAAGTTTACCACGCTTACCAAACCGAATCACACATTTCCAAGGGGAAACCTTTAAATATACCAATTCACCCACCACAAACGAAACCGGACGGCGCCGGGGATCGGCATACTGTTTCTGTCTATCCCGAGCAGCTTTCAACTTCGCACGAGCTATAGCTACTTTTTCAGCAGTAATCTGAACAATATCTGGACCCGCAAATTGTTTCTCACCCGCTTCCAACCAACATGTGGGTGTTCGACAACGACGCCCATATAGCATTTCATACGGAGGCATACCTATACTCGAGTGATAAGAATTATTATACGCAAACTCAATCAATGGCAGGTGCGAATCCCAAGACCCACCATATTCTAACACACAAGCACGTAATATATCCTCCAAAGTTTGAATGGTGCGCTCTGATTGACCGTCCGTCTGAGGGTGATAAGCCGTACTCAAATTGATTCTAGTACCCAGCTCCTTTTGCAAACTCCGCCAAAATCCAGATGCAAAACGAGGATCTCTGTCTGATACAATAGATAACGGAATCCCATGCCTCGAAATAACCTCACTAATGTACAACTGAGCTAACTTACTCAAAGATGCCGTCTCACTAGAAGCCAGGAAGTGAGCACTCTTAGTTAGTCGGTCCACAATCACCCAAATCATGTCATTTCCTCTAATGGTTCGCGGAAATTTTGTTACAAAATCCATCGTAATGTGTTCCCATTTCCACTCGGGGATCTCAAGTTGTTTCAAAGACCCATACGGTTTCTGATGTTCAGCTTTCACTTGAGAGCATATATGGCACGATTCCACAAATCGAGCAACATCCATTTTCAAAGTAGGCCACCAATACAAAGGTTTCAAATCATTATACATTTTAGTGCTCCCGGGATGAACCGACAATCTGGACTTATGAGCTTCCGTCAATATTACATCACGAAGTCCCCCAAGCAAAGGAACCCAAACACGCGATTGGAATGTCTTTAATCCACGAGAATCGTCACATAACAGTTCTTTTCTTTTCAATAGAATCTCGGCTTTCAAATTTTGATCCAACAATGCTTCCCTTTGTGCCGTTCTCAATTTGTCAATCAAATCTGAGGAAACTTCTAATCGCATAAAGCAAACTTTCTCGAATTTCCCTTTTCTACTCAACGCATCCGCGACCACATTCGCCTTACCCGAATGGTAACGAATCTCACAATCATAATCTTTTATCAACTTTAACCATCTCCTCTGACGCATATTTAGTTCCTTCTGAGAAAACATGTACTGAAGACTCTTATGATCCGTACAAATAACGCATTTAGTACCATACAAATAGTGTCTCCAGATTTTTAAGGCAAATACTACAGCTGCAAGTTCCAAGTCATGGGTAGGGTAATTCTTTTCATGAGGTTTAAGCTGACGAGAAACATATGCAATGACTCGACCACGTTGCATCAAGACACCACCCAAACCCGCATGCGAAGCATCACAATACACAATGAAATCCTCGGACCCTTCAGGCAAGGCTAAAATTGGAGCCTGACACAATAACTGTTTCAAAGTCTGGAAAGCCGACTCCTGCTGATCATTCCATTGAAACTTAACATCCTTTCGAGTCAATTTCGTCAAAGGACCCGCTAGCTTAGAGAAATCCTTGATGAACTTTCGATAGTAACCCGCCAAACCAAGAAAACTCTTAATCTCTGAAGCAGACTTAGGTGCTTGCCAATTCATAACTGCCTCAACCTTAGATGGATCAACCTTAACTCCATCCTCACAAATAATATGCCCCAAAAACTGAACCTCACGCAACCAAAACTCGCATTTGGAGAACTTAGCGTACAACTTCTCCTGTCTCAAAGTATCAAGTACTAAACGCAAGTGTACTTCGTGATCGGATTCAGACTTAGAATAAATCAATATATCGTCAATAAATACAATAACAAACTTATCAAGGTAGGGTCGACAAACTCTATTCATCAAATCCATAAAGACCGCCGGAGCATTAGTCAACCCAAAAGGCATAACAAGAAATTCATAATGACCATATCTAGTGCGAAAAGCCGTCTTAGGAATATCCTCCCCACAAACCCGCACTTGATGATAACCCGACCTCAAGTCAATCTTAGAGAAATAGGAAGACCCTTGTAATTGATCAAACAATTCATCTATTCGGGGCAAAGGGTACCTATTCTTTATGGTTCGCTTATTCAACTCTCTATAATCAATACACATCCGAAGGGTGCCATCCTTCTTTTTAACAAACAACACGGGTGCACCCCAAGGAGACGAACTAGGCCTGACGAAACCCTTATCTAATAGCTCCTGGATTTGGGTCATCATTTCACGAATTTCGGAGGGAGCTAGTCTATAAGGAGCCTTAGCTACGGGAGTAGAACCCGGAATTAGGTCAATTTTATATTCCACCTCTCTAATGGGAGGTAACCCAGGCAATTCATCAGGAAAGACGTCAGGGTAATCAGAAACCACCCGAACATTGGAAACGGTTTTCTTTTCTAATTTTGCATCAACTATATAAGCCAGGTAGGATACACACCCCTTAGCTAGAGATTTACTAGCTTTCATCATAGAAATCATAGGGATACTACCTCTTTCCAGTTCCCCTCGAGCCACAACAAATGACTCATTAGAGATTGGAATCCTAATTAGTTTCTTATGGCACTCTATACTTGCCTTATTCTTACTTAACCAATCCATGCCTAAAACCGCATCAAAACTGGGGATAGGCATCAATAGAAAAGAAATTGGGAAACTATGATCCTCAATCAAGATGCTAGCTCCAGTCACCGATGTGGTAACTGGAACTATCTTGCCATTTGCTACCTCAACCTCAATAGGATTTGTAATACAAGTGGGAGTCAATTTCAGTTTATCGCAGAAAAGCATAGATATAAATGAGCAATTGGCTCCCGAATCAAACAGAACAGTAGCTGGTACAGAGTTGATTAGAAATGTACCAGTTATAACATCTTCAGTCCTGACAGCATCATCAGCTGTCATTTGGAATGCCCTACCAGTTGCCGTTGGTGGATTCTTTCTTTTCTGGCCAGAAGATGAAGACCCTCCGACCACACCCATCTTTTGTTTCCTAGCCTCCGGACACAAACCCGAACGATGACCTTCCTTTTGGCAATTCCAACACACATGCCTAGGAAACACACAATCCTTGATGTCATGACCAAGTTGTCCACATTTGATACATCTAGCAGTTTGTGGAGTGCAAGGACCCGTGTGTCGCGATTTACAATAGTGGCACCAATTGGTTCTATCCAATGATTTACTATCCGAACTAGACTTCTTAGGTTGATGAGATCCCTGCCATCTCTTCTTTCCAGGACTACCCGAAGATTCACCCTTGGGTTTAAATGAAGATTTTTCCTTAACCTCCAAACCTTGTGCCCTAACATCCCCATCCACAGAACGGGCAAGATCAAAAGCTTGGGAAAGAGTACCCGCCAATCTCACGGTCGTCCGATAAGTATACGGTAACATTCCCACAAAATGGTCAATCTTCATACGTTCCTCCGGTACCCATTGTTGCACGAATCTCAACTTGTCAGTGAATTGGGAAATGAGATCATCCATCGTCATCTTATCCGTTAATTGCAAATCCAAAAACTCGCGTCGAATCCGAGTCATATCAAATCCAGAACAATACTTCTTACAAACCTCATTGTGGAAATCAAACCAACAAATTGATGCTCTCTGCTGTGGTGTAAAATGCGATGTAATGGAATCCCACCAAACCATTGCGGGACCCTTGAGAAGTTGCACCGCAAAAGGAACCTTGACTTCCTCTTCACATCGACAAACCTCGAACTTTCTTTCCACATCCCTCAGCCAATCCAAGGTAACGGAGGGATTTGTACTACCCGAATAATCCGATGGTCCACAAGACTTGAAAGTCTTAAAAGAGCATAGCTTAGGTTGATTTTGAGCTTGAAATATCGGAGTCTGATAACCCGAAGGTCCGGAAGAGAACGGAGCCGAAATCGGATAGGTACCATTGTGTGGATGATGATAATAAGTCTGAGATACTGGAATCTGCGAAGTCACCAAAAGTGGTGGTACAGTACTAACAGTAGGTGGCAAAGATTGCAAGATTTGTTGAGAAGACCGATTTTGTTGTTGTTGTTGCAAAAACTGTTGTTCTATTGCCTTAAGTCTCAGATTTTCTGTCTCTAGATGAATCATATAATCATCATGATCAAAGTCCCCTGCAGAAAAGGTAGTACCAGTTTGACCCTGGCTAACATTTTGGGTTTCAGGAGGGGATACATTAGTTCGGGGGGCATCATTGGGTGTGTCAGCTGAAGGTTCATTCTCTGCCATATCTGTACCAAAACAACATCTCATAACACGTTAGTTGTTAGTACCTATATACTAACCATCTTCACATGCTAACAAAATCCCACTCATAGGAATGTTTGACTGACACACATAGATTTGGGATTGAACAATTAACCCATGCTCAATTCACCCAAACCTAGGCTCTGATACCAATTTATAACGCCACAAGTTTCAAGAGACATTTTTTTTTTTTTAACATATATCGGAAGCGATTAAATACAAATCATGCATTATAGATTGCGTATGACATAATTCCCAAAACACAATCTATGCCTGCATGATAAGTTGATACAATAACTACATCAGTTACAACATTAAGTTAGGTGTTATTTAAATTCCAAAACATAAGTTTATAAACGACTACATGTCGTATAGTCAGAGTAGGCAGTCAAACATTCTTCAAACTAACTTCTTGCCCACCCACATCAAAAATAATCTGCAAGAAGTGAGGAGAGGGATTAGCACGAAGCTAAGTGAATATATCACAACTATCAATCTAAACTATCATAGCAATTGATCACTACAAAGCATCATAACAAATACATCAAAGAGGATCGGTGGTCCTTGAGGTACCCTCATGCCGCGGTGGTTCCCCAAGTAACACTTATAACCACTGAAGGCCAAACAGTGGTCTTACCGATAGTTTAGTACCATTACTACATACGACATGATTTCAATAAACAACACATGTACAAAGTCATCATGTCGTCCAAAGTAACAGTATCCAAACCCAATATCATATTGACCCCTGACAAGATAGCACATTCCATAATCATCATGGCAAAATGTACTTATTCAACATATAACTGTAAAACCATGTTTACCCGTTGTAACCGGATTGTTACAACTAATTCAGAATGAGAGTCAATGATCCACTCACCCTTGACGTCACTGTTTCCACTCATAATTCTTATATTACTGAGTCTTCGGTTTATCTGAAACACAGCAAAGGTATACGAGTCAATTACTCATCTCAAATATCCATAGTGGAATCAAAAGTGCACCATTGCCATTAATCATGACAACTCGATTTACAACGCCTCAACATGCACATAAACTCATAGAATAACATATTGTGAATCCCTATTACATGTTTCCAATCATATAAACGCATAACCGATTTACTTCAAGGTAATGCAAGAAGTGAAATTTGTTATGCTAGAAACGGCCAGGAAGCCGCCGGCTGGGTCACCGGACCCGCCGGTTCTACCACGAGAGCCGCCGGCTGGGATACCCAAGCCGCCGGTTAATACGGGTTTTCACAAACAGAAATAAAGTGCGTTTTAAAGCCAAAACAAGCCGCCGTTTTTGGTCCGGGAGCCGCCGGCTGGGGTGGTTAACCCGCCGGTTTGTAAATCCTACCCGCCGGTTCCCAAACAATACAAACAAGCCGCCGGGTGGGTCACTTGACCCGCCGGCTAGTTCATCGAAACAGCAGCAGCAGGTAACAACTAACCCACGAACCAAACTCCCTAAAATCTCAAATCCGCACACAAAATACGATTCTTTCAATTAAACACTTTCACATATCATCATACATCATGTTATATCAACAAATAGCATCATCCAACATCAAATCCATACAAATTTACCTATATAATCTAATTACTCAAACCCTAACATACATACACATATTAAAAGAGATTTGCACTTACAATCAAGATGCTAGCAAGGTAGATGATGAAGAAGATAAGTAGTTGACCACGAATCCAAACTTAATCGATTTCCCAAAGTTTTCTCTTTTGAATTCTCTCAATTCCAATGTATGTGTGTGTTATATTTGGGGAGTTAGAATAATTTGGGAAAGGGGAAAACAAATAGGCCGATCCATCCCCAAAGGTAGGTATAAGCCAGTACAAATTATACCCGCTCTAAACCTATTGTCTGGAACCTAAAACTGTTTACATGAAAATATATTTTATTATACCGTCAACTAAATTTATTTAAAACAAGTAATAATTTATGTATCACAATAAATCGTTTGACCATTTACCCTATTAATTTCAATTAGGCAAATAATACGAATTATTTCTAAACTTAATTAAATAATCAAATGAATTGAGTAATTTACCAAATTTCTCCTAGGCCGGTAATGAGGATGTTACAAAAACCCTAAATTAATTCTATTATCAAAATGGACAAGGACATTCTTCATTCAATATAATATTAATAATAAAATATAGGCAAACTAGACCATGTATTATTCAATATAATATTAATAATATAATATTGGCAAACTGCCCTGTCCTTATTACATCAAATTAAAAGATTACGAAAACTAAAAATAAAATATTGAGGATTCGATTTTTGTCTAGTCAAATGTATTATTTACCATTTAGTTGTCAAATATGCCATATATAAAAAACCGGTTAGTCAATGAATATTTTGCCTTGACGCCACACCTAGGCATAAATAGGTTTAATCACGACAAAAGTTTTTAATATCTTGCATATAAGGGATCAGATTAACCTCAACTATATAGCAAAGTCGACCTTAATACCTATTTTTAATTTCCATACTTATTTTTTTCCAATTAAGACCTTTTAGGTCTCAACCCAATGTCTTTAATTTTCATATGATTACTGTTATCAAACATTGCCATATTGGAGGTTTTGACCTTAATACCTATTTTTAATTTCCATACTTATTTTTTTCCAATTAAGACCTTTTAGGTCTCAACCCAATGTCTTTAATTTTCATATGATTAGTGTTATCAAACATTGCCATATTGGAGGTTTTTTCATATATTATCACTTTTTTCATACTATTAATTGTGCTTTTATAATTTTGAACCGTATAAATGTACAATGTACAGTACTATAAAGTAAAAGTATAGTGTGGTATACGGAGAAAAAAAAATGATAATCTACGAATCGGTACGTCGTGTTTGTTTAAAAAATGACAAAATTACCCTCGGCGTCTAGCACATTCTTTTCTTTTTCTCTACTTCCTGCCCAATTTCATCAAAACCCAAAACATCAAAAAACCGCCGCCGCTACCAAAAACTCCAAATAACAAAAAACAGAAATGGCCGCCGCAGCACCACCGCCGCCGCCAACTCCCACTCCTGAACTCAACATGAACAACCCAACAACCCACCCACTTTTCACCCGGATCCGTCTCGCCACCTTATCCGACATCCCCTGCATTCACAAAATGATCTATCAAATGGCCGTCTTCGAGCGTCTTTCCGACCAATGTTCCGCCACCGAACAATCGCTCTCCGCCACCCTCTTTCCAAACACTCCCTTCGAATCCTTCACCGTTTTCTTAATCGAAGCTTCCCAAACCCCATTCCCATCATCCCTAACCCAACCCCATTTCACACCCATTCACAAAACCCTAAATCTTGATTACCCGATAACCGACCCGGAGTCCGATTTGTTCCGTTCCGTAACTGATGGTGTGATTGTTGCTGGGTTTGTTTTATTTTTCAGGAATTACTCGACTTTTTTGGCGAAACCAGGGTTTTACATTGAGGATTTGTTTGTACGAGAAAGTTACAGGAGGAAGGGGTTGGGTACGATGTTGTTGTCGGCGGTTGCGAAACAAGCGGTTGAGATGGGGTATGGAAGAGTTGAATGGGTTGTGCTTGATTGGAATGTGAATGCTATTAATTTTTATAAACAAATGGGTGCTAATGTTATGCAAGAATGGAGGGTTTGTAGACTTACTGGTGATGCTTTAAAAGGGTATGCTAATGCTAATACTAATTCTGGTGCTACTAATGATGCTGATGATAACGTTGTTGATGTTATTTGAGTTTTATGTTATTTGAGTTTTCCAGTTATTTTTGTAACGGGCTGTTATGAACTATGGTTTGCTAGTTGGTTATATGTAATGGTGTTGATGTAAGTTTCTCTGTCTCGAGTTTAGAAATGAAATGATGGTTTTTACTTGTTTATCATGAATCTTATGCATTGGATATATGTCTACAAATATGGTGCATATTAAGTAATTGATATGAGATGAAGTTGATCTTCTTGTTTGGTACATTTTGGATGATATATTAATTTTTTGTAATGGAATGATTAGGGTGTTAGGTATAGAAGCTGAAATTTAGTTGTTGGTTTCATCAATATTTGGTTGTAACTGGTCTTGTAGACTTTAACGCCTAGGCGAGTGCTAACACAATACCATAGATTATGAATAGGAAGTAGATGGAGACAGCATCTGTATGTTTGCAATGTGATTGGACTGATTGCTTTTATAGTCTTCAACACTTTACAATTCCTAGCATAAAGTCTTCGGTTTCTTACACTGTACCTTGTTGACATAAACCTGATGAATCGAGAAGAATAACACGAACGTAGTCATAATCAGAATTTCTCAATTAGAGAGAAATAGCGAGTGTTAATCTTGAAGGCTAATGTTACAAGCTGAAAAATTATCTTACAATTGGATCTTGAAGTAGTTTATGTATACATTAGGTGCAGCACCTATAAATTAGTCACGAAATGTTAGTGCTTGTTCTTCACATTTTTTGAGCACTATTGGACTTGCAGTTGGCCTTATTGCAACACAAATTAGTTGTACACTGAGCAGCATGAATGCTTTTGATGCCAGAAGACAGAAAAATCAAAAAACATAGTGCACTCGATAGAAGTTCGTTCAGCTAATTATATGGCTTAATACAAACTATACTCTTAAAGGTGTGTTTGGGTTATATCATTTCAAACTGCTTGAGCTTATTAGTTGATAACAATTAGAGGCTATGAATGATCTTAGCAAACTCTTTTGAAAAAACATCTCAAGGGTTTTGAACTATGGTTTGCTAGTTTGTTATGACAGAATGTTGTTGGTGTTAGTTACTTTGCTTTCGAGTTTAGAAATAGAATTGATAGTTGTTTATCATAAATCATATAGCATTTAATTGCATCTAGTTTAACAAATTGAACTGAAGTTGATGTTTTCTTGTTTGGTTAATTCCAGGGAATATAGTATCAGTTTATCTGGTAGAATGATCAGGGTATAGAAACAGAACTTTATGTTAGATATATCAAGGTTTATGGCTGTATTTGGATGTCTAGTTTGATTAAGTGGTTTCATCTATACGGAGTATTTGGTTTTCATTGGTTATGTAGACTTAAACGCTTAGCCGATTGCTAGCACAATGGGATAGATTAGGAATAGGAAATTTAAAATAGAGTATATGGTACTCTATGGGTCACAATGTGATTGCTTCTGTTGACTTATGCACTTAACTGATTTCTATCATAAAATCTGCGGTTGCTTATAATATACCTTTTTGAATTGAAGTCAAGGAATTGAGAAAAATAACACTAATGTGGTACACAATCATAATCAGAATTCTTCAATTAGAGGGAAATCTTGAGTGTTATTTTTAATGGCTGAAGCTATCAAGCTCAAAAAGTGACAATGTGATCCTGAAGTAGCATAGACATATACAGTTAGTGTAGCATCTACAAATTAGACATGAGATGGTGGTGTCTGTTCTTCACATACCTGGGCATTATTGGAGTATTGGATTTGTAGTTTACCTTATCGCAACACAACTTTATTGTACATTGAGCAGCATTACTGCTTTGCATGCCAGAAGACAGAAAAATTCAAGAACATACAATATTTCATTTTTTACTTTGTATGATGTTGAGATAATTAGCGCATTCATTGAAGTTTGTTCAGCTAATTTCCATATAGTATGAGGAATGATAGGTAAAAGAAAACGCACAAGTAGTACTAAATGTTGAAAGAAGACATGTACACGAATCATATTCAAGATTCTTTATGTTAAAACTCTAAATGATATGATTAGATGTTATGTTAAACAAAAAATGCGGTGTGGGTTACGAAAGTACCACCCCTTTTTCCTCATCCAGATCATATATGGCTTTTGATAAAAACTTGCATGTACAAGTAGACTCTACAATTAAAGGGGTGTTTGGATTACTAGCTTAATTCAACCAGTTCTTGCTTATTAGCTAAGGAACTTGCTGTGCTGTAAATTCTTCCGTTGAATTATCAAAAATCAATTATAGGTTTTCGGATGGGATAAAAAAACCCAACATGTATCATGAGTTGCTTAAAGGGTTAGCTTAGGCACCATTTATTAGACTAAATATACACCAAATTTATACTTTTTTAGTTCATTTATTCAAGTCATGTAAGAGCGGATCGGGTTATAATTCTAAGATCATGGTCAGGTTTGAGATCCTACGATTAAAGTTTCGTTGTTCGTTCCGTCGTCGTGCGGAAGATCGACAAGATTTTCTAAGATCCTACAATTTTAAGATTAAGATTAACATGCTATATAAATGGATTTTTTTCCATAATTAAAAGTGGCATCTGAATAAATACTCGAAATATGAATAGATTTAACCTTTTAAAGTTATAGATTTCCTTCCTTAAATTAGAAATATAGTTAATAAATGGATCAACCTGCAGATTTTCTTTCCTCAAAAATTTATCTTCATGAATGTCCTTAAACAAACTCCAAGTTTCTCCATTATATTTGAATAACCACAAACGTTGACACAAATTGCAGCCACGATTAGTTCAAGCAATTCAAATCAATCAACCATGAATATTTACTTACATATATTGGCTGGTCTTTCTGTTCCAGTAATTGCAATTGCTATATTGATTTTGTTAGCAGTAGTGTGGAAGCTTGTTAAAGAATGCATGTCGTCGCACACTGAGGATATCGAAACAGGAAGAAGACAGGAATTTGTAGCCCCAACAATAACTCTAAACCCGTACATGAATACAGTAACAATGGCCTCGTTGTTAAGACAGGTAAACAACAGCATTCCTGGATTCATGAAGGAGCATATATACGAGAAAAGTAAGTGCAATAAGAACGATGATTGCCCGATATGCTTGGGGGAATTCGAGGAAAAAGAGATGATTACAGTTGTGGTACCATGCCACCACTTGTTTCATACTCGTTGCATTGCCGAGTGGTTGTCCAAAATTCGAAATTGCCCTCTTTGTCGACTACCCATTATCAAGAAAATATAGATGATACTTGATGCAATAGTCGAAAATTTCTCATCTAGTATTCTTATGGCATTGAGTTCATTCTTGTATTCTTTTTTTGTTTTTTTTAACAGAAGGTATTTATTACGGTATTCGTTTATTACTACAATATACTCGTACTCGCAATTTTCAAGGTAATGAACAGGAACATTAGCTATGCCAAATGTTGGCTATTTGTCGTTTCTTCTTTAGTAACTACTAGTATATCCCATTATACATTAAATGTGTAAACAAATCATTGCTTGTATCTGAAGTAAGTCTCTCTAGGGTTCGAGTCAGGATTGAAGACCCTCATAATATTCTTGAAAGCATAATTTTGTGGCGAAAGGTTGATAATCAATTAGTCGGCAATTTACACCGGTTCACAAGTTGCTGCACATCTATAATATGATAATGTAGGGGCGTTTGACTCACTTAGCGGTTGTGGCTATAAAAGTACGTGAGCTTTTCTATTTGTGGTAAATATGTCCCACTCATTTGAACACGCGGTCGTTTGGAAGCAAATTTGACTTTGTCGATCAATTTCTTGTGATTTCTCATATTGTCACAATCAAAAAACAAGTGACAAGTGTCTAGATGTCTATTCAAAAGAAACTAAAGGTGTTTTATTAAGAAGGGCTTTTCTAACTTGTGCCCTAAGGGCACATGTTAGTGTGCATTAAATGTCAATAAAATTCATCTTGAAAATGTAATAAGGCATTAATTAACTTCATTTTCTAGTCTCTACCCATTTTACCCTTCTACTACTTAAGCAATTTATTAAATAATCAAATTATCCATTCTATTCTATTAATGCATTTTACTAGCTACGTTAAGCTTAACATGAATTCATCTGAACACTATGATACATGTTTACCGATAGGAAACAATTAATTAAGATAAATCATGTAACATTGTTAATTACGAAGTGATTGCATTTAAATAATCTATGTAAATCAAACGTTTATTCAATTAGTGCCGGTTAGTTGTCTGCAAAGTTCAGGTATATACATATGATCAATAGTTGAACACTAACATTTTCATAGTAGAAGTAGTTCATTTGGCTACTTATATATAAATTGATAATAATAATTACAAATAGTACGTAAAATAATTTTATGTTTTCAAATCCTACTCTCAATATTTAAGTTTTGTTTATTCAAGTTATATTTTATTTTTCTAAGAATAGTTAATTTACAAATTACATATATGTTTAATTTACATTATATTTATGGGTTTTTCATTTGGGTCCGGTTCATGGGAGATGGGCCATTTTGAGGAGCAGCAAAAGCAGAAAAAATCTCCACCGTTCATCTGATATCAACAGTCAATATCACGCCAACATAAAAGGAAGTGCGTGCAATTAAGTTTGTTCAAGGGACCAATTTGTAAATTATTTTGACACCATCAATAACAAAACGGTCAGTGAGAGAAGATTACTCAGCTGCCCGTATCTCTCTCTACTCAAGCATGATTCTCTCTCTACTGTAAACACGAAAACCACACCTCCAAATAGTAAAACATACACACACTACATCATTGTTATTGTACAAAAAAAACACCGATTAAATCACCGTAATCCTCTCCAACGATCTATTAAATCTTGGAGCTTCACCGTCACCAACGATCTACATTAATTGTTTCAATTTCTGTGAAAAATCATGTCGAAAATCACTTACATCTATACCGTTGTTTGATACAGAAGATTATGTTCTAAATGATTTCATTTATTTGGTATGTGGAATCCTGATTACGATGATACCGATGGAATCTTCACTTCTGATAGACCGGTGCTTCCATCGCATAGTGAGATGTGTGAAGAAGAATTTGCTCTTCATCAATGGAGAAGGTTAGGCTTCGATTCACTCGATCTACTTCATTTTTGGTAATCAATGATGGATATTTATTGATTTGTTGTGGATATTATAGTACCGATCACTAATCCTTCCGTCACCTCCATCGAAGAACGCCGTATTCATGAACAACACGTTGGTAACGATAACGTTCTTGATTTCGAACAAGATATCACATACAGTAATCAACACTTATAAAATGTAAATACTCTGTTTGTTTTATGTAGTTCATGATCAAAAAATGCATACACTCGATCTATAACATGTATTGTTAATTTGTATATATGTATTTATATGATTTATATGATGTTTGAGCACATGATTACTTTAATTCTATTGAAACTTATGTGTTAGTTATGTAATTTCATCTTTCACTAGTTGTAGATTATGGAATTGAATCGAGAATATGTAATGGCTTCATTATGTTCTAAGTTTATAAATTCAATTGGTTATTATTGTGTTCTGCAATAAGAGAAATTGATTTAAACCAAATTTTTTGGTATGAGTTTAGGACTTGCTAGTTAAAAAAAGTATTTCAATTTTTTTTTTTTTTTGTGTGTGTTCATAACGAGGCGAATTTATGATAAGATGTATGAGCTGTAGTTTCTCGTTCATGAAATTACCAGTGTTTATGCGTATTCGTTTACTGTTTTAACTTATCTGATAGGCAATACAGCAATACTAAAAACGTGTTTTGCATTTACAGAATCAAAAAAGATGAGTCTTATCAAAAGGCAGATGCAAACCCTAATACTTATCAGAAGGCAAAAGTTGAAACGGGAGGTGATGTGAATTCGCAACTTAAAAAGCCCGATAAGCTTCTTCCGTGTCCTCGTTGTAACTATATGGATACAAAGTTCTGTTACTATAATAATTACAATGTCAATCAGCCTCGCCATTTTTGTAAGAGCTGTCAACGGTACTGGACCGCTGGTGGACCAATTAGGAGCATGCCTATTGGATCAGGTTGTCAAAAAAACAAGAATCCAATATCTCAGATTGACCATAATGTAGTAGATTCAGTAAATGCAGAAAAATTTTGTAAAATGCAGTGGACACATGTTATAATGTATGGATACCAACAGTATTCACTGTATTCTATTAAAAACACAAAAAAATACATCATGAAATGCAATACTATTAAATTGCAGTCATCTTATGTACTTATAAAATGTAGTTTTCCTTTGTAAAATGCACTAAAAAAAGTAATAAAATGCAGTAAAATGTGGTAAAATGCAGTAGATTCAGTAAAATCCACTAAAATCCACTAAAATATGGTAAAGTGCACTGGATTCAACAGCACTACATGTTGTTCTACTGCATTCAAGTAAATGCGCTAAAATATGGTAAAATGCAGTAGCTTCAGTAAATGCATTAACTTAACCATAAAAGGTAGTATATGTTTTTCCAAATCTACTCATTTAATTAAATCAGTTTTTCACTACCTTAAACGTAAAATGCAGTAACTTAAACTTAAAATGCAGTAAGTGTTCGAGATCTACTATTTCGATCAATCTTTTACCACCTTAAAACATAAAATGCAGTAACATAAACGTAAAATGCAGTAATTTTTTTATATATATTTTTTCATATTAGTTTTCCACGAGCTTAAGATATGTAAAATAAAGTAATTAAAACTTAAAATAACACAAAAAATTCATCTTGAAATGCAGTACTATTAAATTGCAGTTAATTTATATAGCTATAAAATGCGGTTTTTCATTGTAAAATATACTAAATCCAAAAAAGTAATAAAATGCAGTAAAATGTGATAAAATGCAGTAGATTCAGTAAATGCAGAAAAATTTAGTAAAATGCAGTGGATTCAACAGCACTACATGTTATAATACACCAACAACATTCACTGTATTCTATTAAAAACACAAAAAAATGCATCATGAAATGCAGTAGTATTAATTTGCAGTCATCTTATGTACTTATAAAATGCAGTTTTCCTTTGTAAAATGCACTAAAAAAAGCAATAAAATGCAGTAAAATGTGGTAAAATGCAGTAGATTCAGTAAATGCACTAATATATGGTAAAGTGCACTAGATTCAACAGCACTACATGTTGTTCTACTGCATTCAAGTAAAACGTTTTTCTACTGCATTCAAGTAAATGCGCTAAAATGTGGTAAAATGCAGTAGATTTGGTAAATGCATTAACTTAACCTTAAAAGGTAGTATACGTTTTCCCAAATCTACTCATTTAAATCAGTTTTTCACTACCTTAAACGCAAAATGCAGTAACTTAAACTTAAAATGCAGTAAGTGTTCGAGATCTACTATTTCGATCAATCTTTTACCACCTTAAAACATAAAATGCAGTAACATAAACGTAAAATGCAGTAATTTTTTTTATATATATTTTTTCATATTAGTTTTCCAAAAAAGCCACAAGAGCTTTAACTTACAACAAGAAACCTCAATAGCTGAAAGCTAACCAAAACCCAAAAAACAAAATAAAGATCACATCTCAATCTGCTTCGAGAAAACATCCAATGGCCTACTGATCCAGCAACTCCAGGAAGCTCCTGATCTCTTACATCGATTTGAGATCCATTGAAGAGAAATCCTTTGAATTGATGGAAAAATATCTTCTTCACTAATAGCCTGTCTTGAATCCAAAACTGCATGAAATAACCTGTTTCGCCACTTCCACACATCCCAAATAAATACAAACATAGCTCCATGAAATATCTTTTAAAAACTTCATCGCCATGATTAATAGTTTGCCATTTAGTGATCTGACTAATAGTGCATGATGAGGGAATATCAATGTTCCACCAGGCCCAAAACTTGAGCCAAAGAGGTTTAACCTTCAAACAATTTAGTATGATGTGATCCATGTCCTCAACGTCAATACCACACAACGGGCAAAGCAAAGAAGTGATATTTATTTGTCTAGCATACAGATTAGAGCAAGTTGGAAGATGATTAAGAGACATCCTTCATAAGCAGAAGTTTACTTTCTTTGGGACCCAAGAGTTCCAAAGATGATGACACCCAAGGTTAAAATCAACAAACAATTTATCTTGCACCATAAGAGAAACAGCCTTCACAGAAAATGAACCTGAATAATCTAAAGACCATTGCCATCTAACGCATTGACTTGAAATAAGAGAAAGATCACCAATAATATCACACAAGGAATTTATATCGGTTAAAGACCTTCCACGAGGATGTGATCTCCAAGCCCAATTACCTCCCCAAGATACATTATCAAACACCCATCGCTCACTAATATTGCATTCGCCTTTTGACTCGAGAGCAAAGAGACGAGGGAAAAGATCCTTTAACCGGCGACCCGCCTTACACCAAATATCAGTCCAGGCCCGCCTTACACCAAATATCAGTCCAGAACTTAGTCTCCTTACCGTCACCCACCTTTTTTCTGAAGGAATTAGCAAACGAGATACCAAGATTATCCAAATCCGAACAGCTTATTACAATATCTTTCCATACACCTTTTCGGTTTCCATTTCCCCTAGAATGTTCAAAACCACCACACTCTCCATGCAATTCACAAATCACTTTTCTCCATAAAGCATTTTTTCATTCACATATCTCCATTTTCATTTACACAGCAAACCCATATTTTTACATTTTAAGATTCCAATACCCAAACCACCCTTTTTAGGATCTAACAACAATTTATTCAATTTAACCCATATCATCTTCCTTTCCCCCTGTTGAGAACCCCAAAAGAACTTGCAACGAATAGATTCCAACAAACTGAAAACATTCTGAGGAGCTTTAAATATGTAGAATGTACGAAACTAGGGCTTTTATGATTCAAGACCTAAGGAAATTGAAAATTGTATGAATATGTTTAAGATTATACTAATGAATTTTAAGAGAATTTAACATTATCGTAATTGAAATCTTTAATCCTTCACCATGCATATAGTCAAGCATAAAAAAATTGCATTTTATTCAACACATGCTGCATTTTAACATAATTATACCACATCTTATAATCAAATCAGATCTGAGAAAAAATTTAAATTACAGCAAACTACATACAAATATGTGAATGTATGTACACTAATGTATCAACAGAAAATATTAATATACTCAAACTCATACAATCACCGTATATAGATATACACAGATACTACCAAAAGCAATCGGAAAACACACATATATAAGACACAGGTATACAAAAATATATGCCTATAGATACACAAAGACAAAACACACGCATATAGAAATCATATGTATAGTATACATATAATACTTACTTCTGTAAATAGCTTCTACGATAGGTGTGTATTCATCGACTCCAACGGCAGATGTACCAGTTTCATCTACGCGATCGACAGTAGATGAAGGTGTATTTAAATGCGATATTCTACACGGACTTGATAATTTTCGTTACACATATATGCAAAATCAGTATACATAAGATCGTATATAAGTATACATGAAATCGATTTTGAGAAAGAATCGTGTCGATTCAAAGTTATAATCGGAGATTTAGCTTGAAAATTGTATCGATCTAACATACTAATCAGATTGCCTTTCCTTATTATCGAAATTTTGTTTAATTCCTAATATTTTAAAGCCTTTGATGTCAGATCCAAAAGTTTGATGAATGTACAAAACTAGTCCCTAGTGAGTTCCTGTATGGGGACATGTAAAACACGTGGACATCTCCTATTGGCAGAAACACTGCCTTCTCTGCTCCTATATGGAGCCCTGCTCCTCTGATCCATTTCTTTTTCATTTTCGAATATATAAATATGATGATTTATGTAAGTCTTCTCATTTAATTAAAATGTTTCAATGATCTTAGGACATTGCAATATTTCATTGATAAGAACATGCTCGTATATCCAAATTTGACGAATACAGTTACTGTAAAGTTAATTTTAAAGTAGTTATAAATGCATTAATAATATGGATAATTTAATTAACTCATAAATTGTTTAAGTAGTAGAAGGGTAATTAATGCCTTGTTACATTTTCAAGATTAATTTTATTTTCATTTAATGCACACTAACATGTGCTTTTAGGGCACAAGTTAGAAAAACCCTATTAGGGCAAGAAATTTTTTTATGGTAAAAATGTATTTCAGTACCCTGGATGACTAGGTTTTTAATACCCTAAATTATTAAGGGTGTAGGATAGTACCCTGAACTTGACAAAAGGGTGGTGATTTGTACACCACCACTTTTTTGCCATACACCACTAAAATATATTTTTAAACCCTTTTACCCCTTGCAATTTAAAATTCTTCAAACACTGCTTCAAGGGCAAAAATGTCCAAAACATGATTTTGGTGGTTTATGGCAAAAAAGTGGTGGTGTACAAATCAACACCCTTGACAAAATGGTCACTCTGGTACCTTGACTCAGTTGACTCAGAGCATGTGCTTGTCACATGACTTTTTCCTGTTAAGAAAACTAATGGACGTTTTGATAAGATTAGGTTTCATCACTTTCAAGTATATATTTCCTGCGATATTTTGGGTATATTATCAAAATCAATTCCACCAATTGGATGGAAGTGCATTAATACTACTAGTAATATGGATATAGATCGGCGGTTTTCACAGAGTAGAGTGTAGTAATATGGATATAGGTCGGCGGTTTTCACAGAGTAGAGTTCCATCCATTTTTATTATAATAAAAAGTGCAATTTGTTCTCTTGGTCAAACTCATGTAACCTCAAATTAATTATTGTATGATAGAAAGTGCAATTTGTTCTCTCGTCAAACTCATATAACCTCAAATTGGGCATAAGGTACAGCTAGAACACGAAGAAAGCCAATGATTATGATACAGAGCATGAATTTAAAAGTAAGAAATTAAATCTCAAGAATTCTTACCACAAAGTTTTTTGAAAATTTGACCTCATACAAGATCCACATGAAGTAACAAGTTCATCTCTCTCGCTCTAACTGATCGAATTTATGAAACCCTAATTTTGAAATAAGGTGCCTAATTACTATAAATGGTTTTGAGAAGAATAAGAAGCAAATTATATATAAAAAACGATCTGTATATGAAACGAGGCTTACAGTTGCTAAATTCCATTTGCAATGTCTTACTGTCAAATTTGGAGACAATAAATTTTGAGGTGGAGAAGATGAACACTTTAGGGGGTTTGGCATAGCTTAAATAATGGCATAGCTTAAATAAGTGCTTATCTGCTTATTTGTTTATTTTGACAGCAGATAAGTAGATCCAAACACCTTTCTGAAAACTACTTATCTGCTTATTTACTAAGGAATAAGCACTTAAAAATAAGTAAGGGGTCACCTACTTATTTTTTAAGCATATAAGTGCTTATAAATAAGCAAATCCAAACACCCCTTTACTGTTTACCGTAAATAAAAGAAATAAAATAGAAAAAGATGATAAAAAGGATAAAAATGGGTGTCAAACCTAAAGTAAGCCTAACAAACGTCCGTCAGTAACTTAACAGCCGTAACACCCCCAAATTTACTGTTTAGCGGAAGCATACTTTGGGTGTTACTAATCAATAATCAAAGCACAAAGATATATAGTAAACGACTCTATATGCGTCGTTTTAACAAAATATATAAATGTTAAAATTTTTACAACATTTACAAATAATACATAGCTCGTGTTCGATTAAATGAGAGATTTCAGTACATGAGTACTTGTACAAAATATACTAATGCAAGAAAATCTCTAATATCTGCATGCTGACTCGAGCTATAGTAATCCTGAAGGCAGTCCAATCTACTGCTTAGTACCTGCGATACATCCTAAAATGGGTCAGTCAAAGCTGGTGAGCTCACAGGTTTGAGTATCAAATAATATTGTATGAACCGCAAGATTTAAGTACTGATTTGCATCCAACAAATGAAAATGTATATGTATACAGCCATGAGCACATAGTTGAGCTTAACTCGTGGGTCGGGGTCACAGCCTGAGCATTTTTGCCTCCACGAGTGCCTAATCAACACTCGTCTTCCCAAATATTAGTACGTCCGTTTACCCGATTAGTGTTTGCTAACCCGGGCGAGGAGGGTCAATCCTATATGGTACCATATACTAATATTCACGCTACAACGTATTAACAACTATGCTGACGGAGGACTTTAAATGATTAGTCGTGAGTAACTCATGTAGTATATGAAAAAGTTGTACTTGCATTCACATGTTAAAAACGAGCATTGTATCACACCCCTGAGTAAAACAGTAAAAAGAGGGGCCATGAGACTCACCTGAGTCTTGAAACGTTTAATCAATAAACGTAAGTTGCTTAGCCGATTAGTGATGGTCCGAAGACGCGTAACCTGAGGGTGTCCACGACACGCGATGGTTATAAACATGATTGGGTATCTCAAAAGATCACCCTTGTAGTTGTTCGTCCAACTAGAATGTCCAAATCACTACGATTTGGTTGATATGCTTAAGTGTTTGAAAACATGTACGGCCCATTGGTGATTGTTTGTGATAATAATCTTGACATTAACATTATTATTTCGAAGTGTTAAACAAGTTTGACACTTGGTGTGAAATGTATTTACAAACTCTAGGTGACGGGGGTCCGGGGGCAGCACCCCTGGTTAGCGGGGTTCCAGGGGTGGCAACCCCTGGCGGGGTCCAAGGGGCTGGCCCCTGGTTGGGGTCGAGATGCCAAGTCAGCTCAAAAAATTATTATTTCTACTATATTGCTTTAGTGAAAAACGCATCCAGGATTTAAATTTGGTAAAATCAAGTGATAAAACTTCAGGTCTCGACACTTAGTAAAATCTGAGTTTTCTAGGTTCTGTTATCTGCGACATTAGGCGCAGTGTCGCAGGCCGTGACTGCGACGTTGATCGTGGCGTCGCTAAGTGCGACGTTCTCAATTTAATGCGACATGACGTGTTATGTCGCTATATGCGACGTTGTTGGTTCTTGCGACGTAGAGGTCGATGTCGCTATGTGCGACTTTAGCAACTAAATGCGACGTTGAGGCTGATGTCGCACAATGCGACATCGTGAGAGGTTTTTGCGACATTGTAGCTGATGTCGCAATGTCGCTGGGACAAATGCGACATCGGCGTCTGATGGCCAGAATTGGTGTCGAAAATGAGTTTTCCGGTTTCCGTTTGGTCCGATTATTTTTACCCAACCCTTAGATGGACATTTCAAGTTTATCTAAACAACCACAAGTCAAAAACACTTAAAATCGAAGAGTTGCGGGATTTGTCGGAAACTTACAAGTCGACGCGAGGAGAATCCGAAAAGATGAAAGTGTAGATCGTGTCGAGGTGGTTCTTTTCTTCCTAATGAGCGATGAAAACCGAGGTCGTTTGGTGGTGTAAATTGGTGATTTTGCGATGGTGATGGTGATGAAATTTGAAAGGAAATGAAAGAGAAGAAAGAGAGTAGAATGTGATAAATGAGAAAAAGGAGGGAGGAGTGGGTGGTTTAGCCTCTCATTTTCAATCCCCGCACCCCGTGCGGTGTTCGTTTTCCCGATCGTTTAAATGTTTAAATATTTTTGCACACGTTTAAATATAAGTTTTAAAATACGAATATTTATTTATTGTTTTAGTTGATGTATTTCACAAAATACTTTATAACTGATTTATAATTTATAACTTAAATTGATCCGGTTGTTTGCGCGTTTAATATTTTAAACCGCGTAGGCGTTTATTTGTACGATACGAATTAAATATGAAATATTATCAAATAATATTTTGGATACATTAGTGTGATTAGATAATGTTATATTATTTAATAAAATCGTTCACCAACGTCCGTATTTAGTTGAATCGAATTACATTCGATTTGAAGTTTGTACGATTTAATCAAATCGCATAATTGTATATATTCATCAATATATATTCCGATACATTAATTAGCCTAACACAGAACTAATTACATGTATTAATAGTTGATTAGGCACTAATTTTTAGTCCTAATTTGGCGGGTGTTACAACAGCAAAAGGTCATGTGATAAGCACATGCTCTTAGTCAACTGAGTCAAGGTATTAGAGTGACCATTTTGTCAAGTTCAGGGTACTATCCTACAACCTTAATAATTTAGGGTACTAAAAAAGCTAGTCATCCAAGTTAAGGGTACTAAATACATTTTGGCCTTTTTTTATTAGCTTGAAAGTTTTGTGTCCGAAAGATTGAACTACATACTATAATCACAAATATAATTTAGGAAGCGAAGTTATGACATCATCAAATAAAATCAAATTTAGGTAATTGATTAGGTCACTCTAATATACGCAAATTAAAAATTTAAACCTCTATTTTAATTAAGCGATCAATACCCCCTAGGGAAATCTAATTTATCATATATTATAACTAGCTATAAACCCGTGTATACACACAGACCACATAATATATAATTCTATATCTTAATACAAAATTATTTTTAATAATTTCACAAGTTCGCTTTTTATATTAAATTTATTTACATACTAGGTATTGAGCCTGTGCGATGCACGACCGTTTAAAAAGTGCAGTTATATAGTAATTTGTAAGTAGCCGAATATATTAATGGGCATATAATCAGTGTTATCGATAACACAATTAATTTGTGGTGTTGACGAATTACTTTACGTTTACTTCAATAATATTTTTCATATATTTCATTCCTTTACTTTTCAGCATAAAGTTATAAACCAAACTTCTTTGCAAACAATGTTCAAGAGTTTGTAATTTAATAACACGTAATCGTTAACTAAAATAATACGCTCTAATAGGTAATTTAAAAACTCCATTTTATAGATAAAAACTAAACATTGAACCCGTGCGATGCATGACCATTTATATAATACAATTAAATTAGTTTGTATGTTATTATGTCTAAGTTTGAATACATAATACAATTAAATTAATTTGTAAGTTATTTTGTTAAGTTTTAATACATTTGTTGAGCATATGCAATGCAAGGTAATTAAAAAAATAAAAATTAAACATATGTTTTTTAGGTTTTCAACTGTTTATTAATATTGTTGAAAGTTTAAAAATTTATTACTAAAATTCAATAGTAATATATACCAAAATGTATAGAAAATAATAAATTTCATATATCTTTATTAAAACTAATTTTCTTAAAACATGGTAGTTGATGATGATAATATTTGTTAATTGCAATGTATAAGATATGGATTAGAAATTGAATTATTTTTTTATGTAAGTAAAAACTGTTATATATTAAATATAATATAGGAATTTTAAAGTCTATTATAATTATAATTATAATATAATAAAGTATAAAGTATAATTGATAAATAATAGTCTTAGTAATTATTAATTAAGGTTTTTAAAGAAAAAATAATATGATGATGTGGCAAATTAGGAGGCTCTAAAAAAAAGGAAATGTTATGATGTGGCATGTCTAAAAATCAAGGAAAAATCTTTGTTTTATATGTATAGATAGATATTTAAGATTTGGTATAGGATCATGAGGGCAGGGGTTGTTTGGAGAGAAAGGAGGGCAAGGTCCCCACCCATCCAAAAAGTGACATGTGTCACATACCAATTTTCATGTTGGTCCCTCCACTTTTAATATATTTTTAATTTCATTCCTAAATTTCTTAAATAACACTCCACCACTCTCACCCCACCAACCACCCACTTCCACCTTCTGCCACCACCTACCGCCTGCTGCCGCCGCCCGCCGCCGCCGGATTCCGGCCAAAATTTTTTTTTTCCTTTTTTTTTAATTTTTTTTTTAACTTTTTTACATTTTTATTTTTAAAAAATGTACTGCGTATTTTTTGTTTTTACTGCAGTTTGTATATATATAATTTATAGTTTTTACTGCATATTGTTTTAACCGTTACATATAATTGAGTTGCAAATTGCATATTGAACTGTTAGCATTTTATGTTAATTATACTGCATATTGTTTATTTGACTGCATTTTGTAACTCATGTTGTTTATCTTGTACTGCATTTTGTATTGTACATAGCATCTTTTTTTTACTGCATTTTGAATAAAATTATAATGCATATTATTATGTTTTACTACGTTTTGTATAAAATATTAATGCATATTATTATGTTCACTGCATTTTGTATATATATTTAAGTACATATATGTGGTTTATTTTGTACTGCATTTTGTATTATATGTATTATCATTTTATTGCATTTTACATATAACATACTGCATATTGTTCTTTTTACTGCATTTTGTGTATATAATTTTAGTAAATATTGTTTGCTTTTTGTACTGCATTTTGTATTACATGTATTATATTTTTACTGCATTTTGAATAAAATTATAATGTACATAGTTTTTTTTTACTGCATTTTGTATATATAATTTCTAGTACATATTGTTTGTTTTTAACTGCATTTTGTATAAAATTATACTACATAT
This sequence comes from Helichrysum umbraculigerum, assembly GCA_949592205.1. Taxonomy (NCBI): domain Eukaryota; kingdom Viridiplantae; phylum Streptophyta; class Magnoliopsida; order Asterales; family Asteraceae; genus Helichrysum; species Helichrysum umbraculigerum. Next base: position 72,810,482 of record CATIUR010000003.1, read on the forward strand.
AATTGCTTTTACTGCATTTTAAATATATATTTTTAGTACATATTATTCGTTTGTACTGCAGTTTGTATTATACTATTTGTACTGCATTTTGGTGACTGTGTATATAAAATATATAAGATACAATGTTACATAAAATACAAAATGTAGTAAAAAAGACTAACATGTATACAAAAAGAATGATGCAATAAATATATATACAAAATGCAGTTTGTGATATCACATCTTGAAAATAAGTAATAATAAATACATAAACATACACGATGCAACACATAAACTACTATATGCAGTAGTATATGAATATTTATTAATGTATATACAAAATGTAGTTAAATAACCGCAAAATGCAATAAATTTCTGTTTATTTTTTGTTTTAAATTAATATGCAGTGTTTTTAAGGAGGAAAAATTAGTTAAAAAAATTTTGGAAAAAAAAAAGTTGGAAAAAAAAAAAAAAATTGGCCGGAATCCGGCGGCGGCCGACGGCAGTTGACGGCGGCGGCAGCAGGCGGCAGGTGGTGGCAGAGGGTGGGAGTATGTGGTTGGTGGTGGTGGGGTGGAGGAGTGTTATTGAAGAAGTTGAGGGAAGATATATATAATATAAGTATAGACAAGGGGTTAAAGTGAAACTTGTGTTGAACATGTGGCAAGTGGTGATTGGTTGCTCTCCTTGCTCTCCATTTCACCTTTGCTCTCCTGATCCTTACTCTTAAGATTTAGGATTAAGATATTCGGTGATTTCATAATAAAGTTACTATCAAATCATCCATAGATTAAGCATTTTTAAATAATAATAATAATAATAATAATAATAATAATAATAATAATAATGAAGAAGAAGTTATATATATGGATTTAACTTTTGCTCGTGTGCCTCAAATTATCATGAAAAACAATCATCGTTATTTCAAGTGTTATCATAATAATCTTAATACATAAATTTTAATTAGTTATTATATGCGTATTTAACTTTTTAAATATATATTTTAGATTGAAAGAAGATAAAATCCTTGTTCTATAAGGATAATTTGAGATCAGAGAAGAAGTGTTGTTTGGGAGGGCTAAGGGGGCAGGTTATTACCACCGTCCATTTTCGAGATCAATGGTGCAGATCACGCGGGGGCCATTTTACAATTATTTTGAGTGGAGGGCCTGAATTGTGTAATATATATTAAACAAGATGGAAGGTGTAATAGTAAGGCATCTTGGTCGCTTTTCATCTCACTCTCCACAAAAACAAACATACTCTCCAACTCACTCTCTAACTCCATCTCTCTCTCTCTCTCTTTTCACAAAACTCGCAAACACTCACACATCACCACTTCCGTCCACCACCACCACCACCTCTGTCCACCACCACCTCCGTCCACCACCACCATCACCGTGTTGTGATCGGAAAAAGAGGCGGAGAAAAGTTGGCGAATTTGTGGTCGAAGAGTTGAGATGCGAACCACCACCGTTGGTGAACCGGCCTCCACCGAACAAAACCAACCGTGATCGTTTCTCCATCTTCTCTCGCTGCTCCACCGCCACTACCACCGCTCCAACGCCACCGCCACCGCTCCACCGTCACCACCACTTACGTTATCATCTTTACTACCACCACCACTTTATAGATCTAGATATGGAAACTCGTAGATCTAGATCTACTTTTTAGATCTAAGAAAAAAATCAACTGCATCCTGCATTTTTTATACTGTATTTTACGTTACTGCATCTTAAATTCAATTGATATATATTTGTACTAGTACTTATTTACTACATCTTGTATTTGTTACTGCATCTTATATTTTTTTAGCATTTTTTATGTGTTTCTACAGCTTGATTTTCCTTTTTTTATAAATCGAAAAATTACTAGTACTTGTTTATTACATCTTGTATATTGTTACTGTATCTTATTTTTTTTTTTTTATCATTTTATGTGTTGTAATAAAAAAACTACTAGTACTTATTTATTGCATCTTGTATATTGTTACTGCATCTTATGTTTTTCTCCCATTTTTATGTGTTTGTAAATCTCGGTTTTATTCTTGAATTTAAAAAATTAGTATTAGTTGTTTATTGCATCATACTACTATATATTTTGTTACTACATCGTTTATATTTGTTACTGCATCTTACGGTTTTAGCAATTTAACTGAATCTTGCATATTAACAAGTTTTCTAATTGAAAAAAAAAATTGGACAATTTTTTGACATTCTCTTGGGTAATTTTTTAGACAGATCCAAAACTTTGTCAAAATTACAAAATAGTCCATGCCCCTCCCTTCCCCTTCCCCTGTGAACCACCACTGTTCCCTATAAGGATCATCTAAATTTGAATTTTAATAATATTATTTAAAAATATATATATTAATGATTTATGATGTCTATCGTATCCTATATTTTAGTTAATTTGATAAAATTAAGCAATTCTATTGATCAATTAGATTTTTAATGATGTGATAACCCGTTTTCTATATTATATATTTAAAATTAAATATTTAATAATAATTAATAATTATATAAGATAAGATAACATAACATAATATAATTCGTATACCATGTCTTACGTCAAGTCGAATATATAAATATTAGGTTTTAAAGCGCACAATTAACAACTTAAAAATTTAATCTATAACATATATAACATATACTTAAAGCAAAATACCATGGAGAAATCTCAGCCTTTAATTGGGTTTATTCCATTGTAATCCAAGGGCTAACATTTAATTAAATATTAAAAAGAAACGGATCAGAGGAGCAGCTCCTCTTGGAGGAGCAGGTGGGGCAGGGTTTCACCCAATAGTAGACTGCCACGTGTCATGCGGCCCCCCTCTACAGGAAACTACAGGGACTGTTTCTGCACATCTTCTAAAGTTTTGGAGCTGACCGCAAAGTCTTCAAAATATTAGAAATTATACAGATTTTCACAATTGAGGAAAGGAATCCACGAAGAGTTTTAGATCCATACGATTAATAAGCTAAATATTCGATTAAACCATCTGATCAACATGATATTTTCTCAAATTCGTTTCGATATACAGTTATATACGATCATCTTATACTGTTCGTTCTCACAATTGTACGATCTCTGCAAATCTTCATCTTCTGTCGCAATTACTTACTATCATCATAAACTTACGATAATCATCAAATCCGGTCACAATGTCGCAAGTAATTACTCCTTCATCTTCTGTCGATCGAGTAGATAAAACTCCGACTGTTGACGTTGCAGTCGAAGAACACACACACTTTTGTGTGTTTTATTTTGTTTGTATATGTGTTTGTTGTATATTTTGTTGTATCTATAAGTATATATATATATATATATATATATATATATATATATATATATATATATATATATATATATTTACATGTGTCTTCATCTATGTGTTTTTGCTTGTTTCGTTATTATACATATATATACATGAATCGGTATGTGTAATTGTAAGGATTGGAATATTTTAGTACCTTCTATTGATTGATAAGTATACACACATCCATATGACTGTATGTAGTTTTCTTTAATTTTAGTTTTTTTCCTCTGATCTTACTTGATTATAAGATGTTGTTTTTTTGTGTTAAAGTGCAGCATGAGATTTATAAAATGCAGTTTTTAGGGTTTGATTTTTATGTATGGTGATGTTAAGATTACAAGTACTGAAATGTCAAATTCTATTTAAAATGCATTAGTGTATATGAAAATGCGGTAATATTTAATTTAATATGTATGTTGCAGCTGTTTCAGACAAAGCTGATAGACTGTTCTATAGTCCTTGTGGTACTAGAATTTGGTATCCTTTGTGTTGATGACAAACCATTGATTGGTACCGTATATGATACAATAGAAGAAGCATTTCTTTGTTATCAGAAGTATGCAAAGAAGACAGGTTTTGTTGCTAAAAAAAGTTCATCTTGGAGGCCAAGCAGGTCGATAAATCCTAAAAATAAGCTGTTCAGATGTAATAAAGAAGGGTCAAAGTATGTGAAAAAAGCAAAGCCAGATCCTGCTATGATGAACTTCAGAGCTATGTTCAGCAACTAAATGATTACAACACAAAGTATACAATTTCTGAATTTAAAACTGATCATCCACTTGAGAGGCAAGCTTCAGTGATGTATACACGAACTGTTTTTTATGATGTACAAGAAGATTTTGTAGCCAACTATAATGATTATTAGGGAGTGAGTGAAGAAAAGTTTGAAAATTCAGTGATTAGAAACATAAAAGATCGAGAAACTGGACGGGTCTATAAGGTATGATGTACTTAAATTCCACTTTTACTTAAAATGTGGTGTGGATAAGTTCATCAAAAATCACATTATATATATATATATATATATATATATATATATTTATACTTTTATTTTCATTTTTAAAGGTTGTTTATAAACCTTTAGAGATTACAGCTGAATGTACCTGCAAGAAGTTTGAGTTATATGGCTTGTTATGTCGACACATTTTTTATGTGTTCCGTCTAGAGAACCTGCAAGCATTCCCTAAACAGTATGTTCTTTTTCGATGGTCTATCGAGGCAATACCTGATAAGGAGGAGGGAGTTATGGAACAACCTCAAGCACCCAAAACAACTCTAGATGGAATTAGAGAGATGCAATAGATTGTGGAGGAAACTGCAAATAGGTTGGTGCATAATCCAGGGAACTTTCCTAAATACAGAGAACAATTGCTTGAAATTTTTGAGGAAGTTAAAGCTGAATTCCCGACAGCAATACCAACGGACAAGTCTGCAGCTATTTGTTCATTTTTGGGTTTACAAGCATACCTGAAGAAACAACACCTGAAAGTACACCAGTGGGAGATGTGTGCAATAATTTGTCCGAGTCTTAGCTGAGAATTTGAAACATTTTTATATTTTCTATCCCTTAAGCTGCATTTTAAATGTCAGTCACTGCATTTTAGTTTTTTAACATAAGATATACTTTATTTTTTCTGTGTTGTTGGTGTTTTTGTAATGCATTTTTGAGATGTTGCTGTCAATGAGTACTTTCATATAATTTTTTTTTATATATGCAATCATGTGACGTTTTTATATTTTTTAAATGAACTATATATATGTAGTTAATCATGTGATATTTAGAATTAGCAAATCACAACACATAGAATCTATTCAAGTATAAAAGAAATCCGAGTGTTTTACTTCAAATAAATATACGTTGCCACATTATACTACACCTATTAAATTTTGTAACAGCATTGTTTTGTTTTTTATTGAGTGTCAAAGTTTATGCTGACAGTAAAGTTAAAATGCAGTAGAAAATTTAAAATGCAGTAAATGATTATTAAAATGCAGTAGAATAACTTTAATGCAGTTGGACAACATATCATCATTTTTGTGATGTGCTATTTAAAATTACAGTAGAAATTTAAATTGCAGTAGATTATGTTTTAAAATGCAGTAGACTAACTTTGATGCAGTAGAACAACATATCATCATTTTTGTGATATACTATTTAAGAATACAGTAGAAATTTAAAATACAGTAGATTATGTTTACAATGCAGTAGATTTTGTTTAAAATGAAGTAGATTATGTTTAAAATGCAATAGAATAACTTTATAATGTAGTAAATATGTTCTTAAAATGCAGTAAATTCTTGATGTCCACTTAATCATCTAATCTACTGCAAAAACTATCTTCATGCAAAAAGTATTATAATTCCAGTCAATGAATTCAAAGAGTAGCAAATATACAAACTATTTTATGCATAAAGTATTTTAGATAGTAAATAAATTGTCTTACAATAACCATGATATGTTATCAGTTACATTGAACAAACGTAAGATAACCGATTGAAAGTTCTTTTCACGAGAGACATGTTTTTTCTTAATCACCCAACGTACTTGCAATACGTTTTTTGATTTTTCCTTTTGCAGCTTTTTGGTGCTTTAACCTCATATTATCATCCAATCTATCATATGCCTTCACTTTCTCACGAGTGTGGTCTGCAATATCATTGAAATCAGATAGTAATATCTTTGCTACATATTTTTTACTCAGATCATCCAACTGTCTTTGCTGGCCATTGTCTTCAGTATTCAAATGGGTATCAAAATCAGCTAGACCATTCCCTTTTGTAGCATTCCATGTGACGCATCACAAATACACCACAATCTAAAATGTTTCTCTGAGTTGCCCAACCTATGTTCAGTATCTGTATTTCCTTGGTCATCAATTCAAGTGCGCACTGAAGTTGTTCTTCGACTGCCAAGTACTTACAAAACTTTGACCTCTGCATTAACGCCATAAAATGCAGTTAGGATGCAGTAAAATGAAGTGACGCTGCAGTGGTGATTTTTAAAATGCAGTAACTATGAACTTAAACACCGTAATTAAATAGTATATTATAGAACAAACTTACCAACATGTTTGGAAGGTTACCATATCGTTCGAAAACAGTTTTTGGATTGTCAACTTCCTGATCAGTCATCTTAATATTATCAATGATATCAATCCTGATATCTTTTAGATTGAAGCAAACTAGATAGTAATGGTTGTTGGTTGATCTTTTGGTTTCACAAATCTTCAAAATGGGGAAGAACACCTAATAAAAATCATAAATGAAATACTTTCACACACAAAAAGTTATAAAAAATATAAATCAAAACACATGTTTTTTTTTATCTAAAATGCAGTAAAGATGTATAAAATGCAGTAAACAAATATAAAATGCACTAAGGATATATAAAATACAGTGAACAATTATTTAAAATGCAGTAAAAATATCTAAAATGCAGTAAACAGTTTACTGTTTTTATAAGCATATCAGTTAACTTACTTGACTGGTTGGTATGCACTGAAGATAAATCTGCACACTCTTTCCTCTTGTACAGTTACTTTTGACTGCATGCAAACCGTGTTCCCAACATATGGAGAGAAAAGATCATCAGAAATATTCACAACCTCAGTCTTGCCATCAACTTCCACCTCGACTGTCTCATTAAGCAACAAATCAACCTTATTATCAGTTTTTTCAAGAGTATTAACTTTCGCTTCATCTGGTTTTGAAAGAACTGATAGGTCTTTCGAAGGTGTGAAACTCCTGCTAATTGGAAATGGAATGATAGGCTTCGGAAGATCTTTTGGAAAATCTAGTTTCATTTTTGGTATAGCGACTGAACTACCAGGGGCAGCTACATTAATAATGTAAAGTTTCTTGTTAAAACAACACATAAAATGCAGTAAAATGACATAAAAATAAAGTAAAACGAGTAACAGTTTCAAAAGAATGTTCACAACTTATAAAATGAAGTTAACAGAGCATACAACATGCAGAATGTTCACAACTTATAAAATTCATATTTTATATTTGTAAAAGAGAAAATCATAAAATATAGTTCAAGTACTCAATATTCACAAAATGCAGTTACAGATATTCAACATGCAGTAGATTATTTATATTAGTAATTATATCATCATCAAGTATAATCTATAAAATCATAAAATGCAATGCATACAGCATACAACATGCAGAATGTTCACAGCTTATAAAATGCAGTGAACACAATATACAACATGCAGTAAAGCTACTATGTTTATTTTATATGTATTATATTTGTAAAAGAGAAAATCATAAAATATAGTTCAAGTACTCAAGATTCATAAAATGCAGTTACCGATATTCAACATGCAGTAGATTATTTTATATTTGTAATTATATCATCATCAAGTATAAACTATAAAATCAAACTCTCATAAACACATAAAAATCATCGAATCAAAACAAAAATATCATATTTAACATCATGCTGTTAATAAGTAACTTTCTATTTTTTTCATTTTTAAATCTCTGATTCTTAAAATTTTTACAGATCTAATATTATTTTTTAGATATATAAAACCAGATGTATGTATATAGACAAGTGTATACCTCTCGCTACAGATCCAGCTTCATCGCTACCGTTCGATAACAAGTTCACTTGCATCTATTGGTTGTTATTGTTGCCTTCGAATCTGTATCTTGTTCGTCGTTGGCTTCTTCTAGTAGCTGACGAGTAAAAATATCTAATATTTTAGTACTAAAAAAGAAGAAAATAGCTATAAAAATGAAGAGATAACCTAGCATGATCAGTAAAACTTACGAGGTGTTTCATTTTTTTGCTTTTGTAAACCACGATCATCTGTAGTAAATAAGATCTTAGGTGTAATTGATTTCGGCATGTTTTTTCCTTATAAAAACGATGACGGTGTTTGACGATGATTTTTTTAGTCGGTTTATTGTGTGAGTTTCATTGTTTAGTGTGTGTAATTTTTTGTTTTGGAGGTGAGTTTTTCATTTTTTTGCAGTAGAGAGAGAAATAAATGTGGGTGGGTAGGGGTGAGTAGAGAGAAGATGGGGCAGGTGAGTAAATGAGAAGCTGACCGATGGAGACTGATGGTGTCTAACACTTTTACAAAGTAGGTCCCTTGACTAAAGTTAATTGCACGCGTATCCTTGTTGACTAATGTAATCTAAGCCGTTTAAATGGAATGGATGGTCGATATTGCTCCTGCTTTTCCTGCCTCTATAAACATCCCATCCCCTCTGAACCAAACCCAAAAAATACATAATATTTAATTTAATTAATGAATTAAATCTAATTTAATTTACTAAAAATGTGTCGATATATTTGACATATAAAGTGCGATAATAACTTCTTTAAATATATTTAAATATTATATATTTACCATATCACTTTAAATTTTTATAAACGGCCACCCAAATAAAAATATGGGATGGGATTTTATAAAATATACCTATACCTATAATCTAGGAGGTGATATATAACAATTTTTTAAATTGAATAATTTGAAATCGACTACAAAACATGACTCATTTACTTAATTATAGGACGGGTATTAAATTAAAACAAATATAAATTCCAAAATTATAACATGTTACCTACTTTAATACGTTTCTTTTGCTATTAGGGTTTATCATTCCCCACATTACTTCTTACAGGTTATGATTAGATAACGGGTTGGGCAAGGATCTGTTGATTGGAATGGAATGTTTAACGACCAGACGTTTACTCTGATATCTGATTTGTACGAATCAATGTTGTGTTTTGGAATTATATAGCACCCAATTTGATACATTATGACTTTTGAAAGGTTTAACTTTATATATGTAATATGAAATGTTCGTTTTGGACTTGCGCATCCGATGTAAAACATATTTTAATAATGTTACGAAAGATGGGGTGTTATAATGTATCATCAAAATGGTTAGCTTTTTAATAAGAGTTGAAATCGATCGAGTCTGGTTAAAGTTTCTTTTTTGAGGTTTTACTTCTTTCTCTATCACAATTCATATATTTCATATATATTTCTTACTTGAGATCATGTATGCTTCAATTATTAAAATAGAAATTGTAGGCTTCTAAGCTTTATCAATTCAAATGCTCACAACTCTATGTATAATGTTCATTTTCATTCGTGGTATATATAATGAGATAATCATTGTTGGCCTGTACATGTCAACTATTTGACAGATAGGTGACAATTTTGGATTATAAGAACTTATAGAAAATCTTGATGTTGCTTATTAATTAACACGCCCTTAATGAATTTGATTGTTTTGCGATTTTAATATTTATTTTGGGTTTCATCGAAGAAGCCATAGATATATGATCGTAATCTAAGTAGAATGATCCATTACCGGACTCTAGGTTAAGTACAATGGCAGATATATTTTTTCAATGCATGTTATGCCGTTCCAATAATTTTCATACAGCATACAACCCAAACTTTATGTATATATAGTGTTTTGTAAAACTTACCAGCAAAGCTTTATGGTAATTAATTGTTACTCCCTCCGTCCCAAATTGTTTGTCCATCTTACTACTTATACTTGTCCCAAAATAATTGCCTATTTCCAAAAATAAATATACATTAATGTTTATATTTCCTATATTACCCTTAACTTTACAACTATACATACCTAAAAAAACAATTTAATTAATGATTGAGGGTTGAATTTGTCATTATACGAAGGTCAAAGCTGCATTTAATGTGATTTTCTTAATATGCGTGTTTTCAACTTGGTAACAAACAATTTGGGACGGAGGGAGTATCTTACATGATCTTACTAGTTTTAAGACCTGTGAAAACACGTGTTTGTTAAAATGATTAGTATGCAATATAGATTTGATAATTAATTTTATGTAAATGAAAATAATATTAATAAAAATTTGTAACAATAATCAATTGACTGTTAGTCTGTTAGATAAAAACATTTCATGTCATTCTATCCAATCATCTAATTGTACACATCCATCGACAGAAATAGTCGAATTCCTGGAATATAGTACTTATATTACTAATATAATAGAGAAATTTTTTATATGGATAATGATCTGTACACCATCAATAATGATCTGTACGAATCATTTTGATGGTGTACTATATTAACTATGCTTTATAATGTTGTATTGTACAACACCATATAACATATTTAGTAATGTACGAATCATTTTTGATGATGTACAGATCACTCCACTTTCCGCATATACATTCAAGTGAAATAGTAGTAGGTAACAAATTACCTAATAATAATCTACTAAATGAAAATGAGAATCAAAATTTTGTATAGAGCGCTGAATTTTTTTTGGGCCGGGTGCATTGGATAAAGATAAACCAATCAAAAGAAAAGGCGTGATATTGGTAACAGTACCCAAAAAAGCAAGCTTTGTTACGCATGCTTGCCTAGTAACTATAAAAGAAAAATTAAAACATAAATTGTATTATTATCTTTTATGGTAATTTTTTTTCTTCATGATGATGTCATGCTGAGCTAAGCGAGTTATCCTAGTGAAGACACATCAACAGAAAGAACAACCTTAGAAGGTGCTAAGTCAGCTACATGATGTCAGCCTTAGTGTCCTTTAATAGATAGTATAGATTTTTATGTGTATAACTGCAGGTATCCTTCTACTTGCTGGAGCTAAACAAACAAAAGTGCAAGACCATTCGTCGAGTGAGAATACGTAAGGAGGTAAGATTATGTTAATATATCTTCCGTTTTGTGTTGTCAACTACACTCGAACATATTTATCAACTCGCTATGTCTCAATTAATGATTTTTTGATCAAAGTTTTTGTTATACTTTTACAGAGCTGAAGATGAAAACACACAAAAATTGGAGGATAATTTTGCTCGAGAACGTTAACAAATGTATTCTAATAAAAAGCATTGCTTACAAATGTCTCTCACACCGGCCCAACCAACTAAGTTTGCACCTTTCGGTGTATACATTGTTGCTAAAAAACACTAATTCAAATTACGTCTTTTTGCACTAGGGAACTTCATGTCATTGTAAAGGTTGTAAGCTATCCATGGGAATTTGTTATGCACTCTTGACTCCATGTTTAAGTAAGATGTAAAGTCATGCTTATGGGAACTTTTGTACGAGTGATATTTATATATTTACAAGATTAAGTTTTCTGAATGTTGGGTAGATTTTACCATTGAACGTGTTGAATATACGTTCTATATAATAATCAAAAATCAATGTTTCCTCCTTCGTTATTCAAACTAATGTATGACAGTTCGAACTCTACAAGAGTTGATTGTATTGAGTTTTTTCCCTTCATCACTAAATCAAGTTTTGGGTTTTAGTTATTTATTTTTATTAGCTTCTAAATTTAGGTACCATTGTTTTAATTGATGTTTTTACTCAACTCTTTGTAATAGTGTACTTTTCAATCATGTTTTTTCAAATGTCTTCATTGAAGATTAGGTATTTAAATGTAACATCCTCTCTAGTAGCCTGGTAATTTCTATTATTATCGATTATTTAAATAATGTTAGAAATTACTTGATATAATTGTTTATGTGTGAAACTTAGATGAATAGGTCTCAGGACTTATTGTGACTAGTGAAATATTAGTTGTTTTAAATTATCGTAGATGACGGTAAAATAAAACAAGTTCTCGCAAATGGTATTTAGGTTCTAGACAATAGATTTAAGGCATGTATAAAATACCCAATGTATAGAGTCGGTTTAATTGAGGAGGCCGATCTATTTTGGTACTTTCCCAAACTCACTCTTTTCATTTCTAACTATTGAATGCACATCATATATGAGTTAAAATCAGAAAATTAAGGAGATTAACTTGTGAATTGGATTGAATCTTTGTAATATCTTCATCATAATCATCATCTTGTTGTTGTAGTTCTTCTTCCTCTATGTAAGTATGTTCTTCTATTATTTCAAGAACTTGGTTCATATTGAAATTTGGGTATTATATGATCTTATGTGAATTGAAGTTGATTTTGATGAGGATTGAGGTTATATGATGTTAGTAACTAAGTTTCTTTTGATTGATTCTTCAAGAATTTAATTAAATTCCTTAGTTAGGGTTTATATAATAACCTTGAGAAATCATGTGAAATTGAAGCTTGAAGTAGTCATTTGATTTTAGCATGAAAGTGGGATTTCTTGATGTTATATGATGTTAAGTGATGTTTGTAGTTGTGGTGGAAGTTATTTTCAGCTCAAAATCGATTATGTATCTGTGTTGGTGAATTTTTTTGGTTTGGTTTCGAGCTGAGATTCTGCAGAAATGAATTAGGTTGCTGAATATAACATAGCCAATTGGCTATGCTTTAGAGCCGATCGGTTATAGCAGTTTGAGCCGAACGGCTTGTTTTAGCCGAACGGTTTAACTAGTTCAAAATCATTACAGCAACTAACCTATAAATGAAAGCTTTAAATATGTTAAAGGAGCCGATCGGTTCAGCACTTGAGCCGATCGGTTATGGGGGTTAAGCCGATCGGCTAGGGATGGTGAAGCCAATCGGTTATGAACAAAGACAGATTCAAGTCAGCTATGTTTAATCTATGTTGTAGTATTTATAAACCAGTATTGGTACATGATAATAGCAATACTGTGAGTAATAATATATGATTAGGAACTTGAATTTGTAATATCAATTTTGTTAAGTTCCTAGCGTTATGAATTAATATAAATTGTGTACATGGTGTTGAGTTCCAGAATTTTATTCGGATATAAGTTAATAGTTGTGGAATGTATTACTAACTTATATTTGATTGTTGATTCTCAGATCCTCCAAAGACTAAGTAATATCTGGATTCTGAGCTTGTGACGACAGAGGTATCCGTGAGGGGATTTAGAACTCACCCTTCGGTTTAGTTGTAACTGTTTGGTTGCAACAAGTAAACGTAGATTGATCATAAGACTGCTTAGTCTGTGTTACTGATTATGAATCTACGTGATATGTGAATCTATGTGTATCAGTTTATTGAGGTCAACATGTAGTTGGACTTTTTGGTTATTATGTGATTTACACAGGTCTTAATTCATTTGTTGTGTTTGAAACCTGTGTATGAGTTTAATAACCAATAGTTATCGAACTATTCTGTATTGGCCATACAGATTGACGTTAAGTGTTTTTGGAGAATCCCCGGGTATTATGATATCTCCAGAGCCACCGATCCTCATTGAAAAAGAAATGTGTGTTTACGATTATTTGGTGTAAACTTATAGTTATGCTAAGTTGAATTGTGCGTGATAAATTCATTCACTTAGCTTTGTGCTAATCCCTCATTTTAACTTCCTACAGATTATGTTTAATATGTGGGTGGTCAGGAAGTGGATGCTTCGGCAGGGAAAGTTTGACAGCTTGTGACTCTGATATAGTTTTGTAATAACTAAAGTTTGGTACAATATAATACCCCGTTTGTACAATAGGGTAATGATGGTTTCCACAGTTTTGAACTGTTGTGAATTAACTTTGAAACAGTTCTTGTACACTATCTATATTATATGGTAATGAAATGTATTTTGTAATATACGCTTCCGAGTAAAATATTATAATATTCTTATGTTTGAAAAGATGGGTGTTTTAAGTTGGTATCAGAGCATAGTTTTGGGTGAATTGAGCATTATAAAGTGTTCAATCCCAATTCTGAGTTGTGTTATGTCAAACATTCCTTGGTAAGGGATTTAGCATTGGTTGTGAATCTGTTAGTAGATAGGTACTAACGATTAACAAGTTTCAAGTGTTGTGTTGATTACAGATATGGCAGATAACGAGCAACTGACCACAAACTCTAACAATGCTTCAAGGACCGATGTTTCTCCTTTGCATATTCATGGTAAACAACCTGGTCATGATGGTACTTCAGTTCATGTTGGTGAAGAATCGAATAGAGATGATTATATGCATGAATTAGAAGATGAAGTGATTAATCTCAGAGAATTTAAAAGACAAACTGAAGCTTCGTCATCTCAGCAATAGTTTCAACAACAAGCATCGGTTTTTGGTACTTTTCCACCACCTTTGCCAAGTAAATTATGTTCTTTCAAGACGTTTACGGCAAGTAAACCACCTAAGTTTCATGGTAGAACAAATCCGTCTGTGACTTTAAACTGGTTAAGAGATATGGAATGAAAATTTGATGTTACTCATTGTGAGGAAGAATCCAAAGTGGTTTATGATGTTCAATGTTTGAAAGATGAAGCCATGGTTTGGTGGGATTCTGTCACCGGTCACTTGACTCAACAACAGAAGGAAGCTATTCGATGGCCCGACTTTCATCAAGCAGTTTGTAACCAGTATTGCTCAAATTTTGACATGGCTAGAATCAGACGAGAGTTTGTGAACTTGCAATTAACTGATAAGATGACAATTAACGAGTTGATAACCCAATTTTCTGAGAAGCTGCAGTTTGTTCAACAGTGGGTTCCTAATGAGAAAACGATAATTGAATAGTTTGTTGATGCTTTACCTCCGAGTTATCGCACCACAGTGAGGTTAGCGGGTACTTTATCTCAGGCTTTTAACCTTGCACGTTCTGTTGATAGTGATATTAGAGCTCAAGGTTTTCAAGCTAAAGATAAATCTGATCAGAAATCCAGAAGTGAATCTTCGGGAAAAGGAAAGCAAAGATGGCAGAGTAATAGACAAGGTCAAAAATCCGGTAATAAAAATGGTTCCTCTAGTAGTTCCGATTGGTGTAGTACTTGTAGATCCAAGCATACTAGGCCATGTACTGTTCAGACAAATAAGTGTGTTAAATGTGGTGAACTTGGTCACGAATTTAAGAACTGTAAGTATCCAAACTTTGTGTGTTGGAATTGTAAGAAGGAAGGTCATAGAATTGGAGAATGTCCAGAGGCAAAGAAACAGGGTTCGGTTTCGGTCGGGAGTTCATCATCTTCCGGGCAAAAGCGGAAGAACCCTCCGCCAGCAACTAGTAGGGCCTTTCAGATGACAGTCGATGAGTTGTGCACACAGAAGATGTTACCACTGGTACTTTTCTTATAAACTCTGTACCAGCGCGTGTTTTGTTTGATTCAGGAGCAAACTGCTATTTTATATCTGTGTGTTTCTGTGATAAGTTGAAACTGCTCCCTACTGTGATAACTAAGCCCTTAGAAGTAGAAATTGTTAGTGGCAAGTTAGTTCCTGTTACCACCTCGGTGACTGGAGCTAGTATTGTGATAGATGGCCAGACTTTCCCAATTTCATTTCTGTTAATGCCGATTCCAAGTTTTGATGTGATTATTGGCATGGATTGGTTAAGTCAGTTTAAAGCAAGTATAGATTGCCACCATAAGTTGATTAGAATCCCAATCTCTGAAAAGTCATACGTTGTGGCTCGAGGAGAAAGGGATAGTGGGTGTATGCCTTTGATTTCCATGATGAAAGCTAGGAAGTCCTTGTTAAAAGGCTGTGAATCGTACCTAGCCTATGTAATTGATGCCAAATTAGAAAAGAAATCCATTTCTGATGTCCGGGTTATTTCTGAATATCCGAAAGTATTTCCCAATGAATTACCTGGTTTGCCACCGGTTAGGGAAGTTGAATATCAGATTGATCTTTTTCCTGGCTCGTCGCCTGTAGCCAAAGCTCCCTATAGATTAGCTCCTTCCGAAATACGTGAAATGATGAATCAGATACAGGAGTTATTGGATAAAGGATTCATTAGACCTAGTTCTTCTCCTTGGGGTGCACCAGTGTTATTTGTGAAAAAGAAGGATGGGTCTTTTCGAATGTGTATTGATTATAGGGAATTGAATAAACGAACAGCAAAGAATAAATATCCTCTTCCTCGAATAGACGATTTGTTTGATTAGTTGCAAGGATCTTCGTTTTATTCTAAAATTGATCTGAGGTCGGGTTATCACCAAGTTCGCGTTCGTGAACAGGATATTCCTAAAACTGCTTTCCGTACCAGGTATGGTCATTTTGAATTCCTGGTCATGCCTTTTGGTTTAACCAATGCTCTAGCAGTTTTTATGGATTTGATGAATCGGGTTTGTCGGCCTTTTCTCGATAAATTTGTTATTGTGTTTATTGATGATATTCTGGTATACTCTAAATCTGAATCCGAACATGAAATGCATTTGAGAATAGTGTTGGAAACTTTGGAAGAAAAAAAAAACACTTATATGCTAAATTTTCTAAATGTGAATTCTGGATTCGGGAAGTACAGTTTCTGGGTCATATTATATGTAATGATAGTGTCAAAGTTGATCCTGCTAAAATTGAAGCTGTTATGAATTGGAATGTTCCAAAGAATCCTTCTGAAATCAAGAGTTTTCTTGGGCTAGCTGGATATTATCGAAAATTCATTAAAGACTTTTCAAAGATTGCTGGTCCGTTAACAAAATTGACACGTAAAGATGTTAGGTTTCTGTGGGATGAACCATAGGAGATAGCTTTTCAGACCTTGAAACGGTTACTTTGTCAGGCACCTGTATTGGCATTACCAGATGGCTCTGATGACTTTATTGTTTACTGTGATGCATCTTATGTTGGTTTGGGTGGTGTTCTTATGCAAAGAGATAGAGTTATTGCCTATGCTTCTCGGCAGTTGAAACAGCATGAAAGAAATTACCCTACTCATGATTTAGAGTTGGCAGCTGTTGTGTTTGCATTAAAAATATGGAGACATTATCTTTATGGTACAAAGTGTATAATCTGTACAGATCACAAGAGTCTTCAGTACATGTTTTCTCAGAAATAATTGAATATGCGTCAGAGACGATGGTTAGAATTAATCAAGGATTATGATTGTGAAATTCGTTACCATCCAGGCAAGGCTAATGTGGTTGTTGATGCTTTGAGCCGAAAAGGTACTTCTGACCGCATCTATTATTTGAAAGTTGATGTTTCTTCTGACTTAGTGGATAAAATTAAAGATGCACAGTTAGAAGCTTTATTAGATCCTAATCTAAAGTCAGAAATCATGTTGAAAAGAAAAGAGTTATTGGTTGATGATTCTAGAGGATTGAAGACTTTTCAGTCTCGTGTATGGATTCCTCTGATTTGTGGTATTCGGGATATGATTTTGACTGAAGCCCATAAGTCACGTTTATCTGTTCATCCCGGGAGTACTTGAATGTATAATGACTTGAAACCGTTGTATTGGTGGCCCACGATGAAAACTGATATTGCACAGTTTGTTAGTACTTGTCATATTTGTGCTCAGGTCAAAGCTGAACACCAGAAACCGTATGGGTCATTGAAACAGTTAGAAATTCCAGAATGGAAGTGGGAACATCTCACTATGGATTTTGTGACTAAACTTCCGCGTACGTCTCGAGGGAATGATATGATTTGGGTCATTGTTGATCGGTTGACCAAAAGTGCACATTTTCTGGCTACTAGTGAGACTGCATCTCTGAGTAAGCTTGCGCAGCTATATGTTAATGAAATTATCTCGAGACACGGAATTCCTTTATCAATTGTATCAGATAGAGATTCTCGGTTTGTTTCTCATTTTTGGCAAAATTTACAGCAAGAGTTGGGTACACGTGTGAATCTCAGTACAGCTTATCATCCTCAAACTGATGGCCAATCCGAGAGGACGATTCAGACACTTGAGGATATGTTGAGAGCTTGTGTTTTGGAATATGGAGGTTCTTGGGATTTTCACCTGCCATTGGTGGAATTTGCCTATAATAATTCCTATCACTCCAGTATCGTTATACCTCCGTATGAAATGTTGTATGGTCGTCGTTGCCGTACACCAACATGTTGGCTAGAAGCTGGAGAAAAGCAATTTGCTGGTCTAGACATTGAACAGATCACTGCTGACAAAGTGGCTATCGCCCGAGAAAAGTTAAAGGCTGCACATGACAGACAAAAGCAATATGCAGATCCACGTAGACGACCAGTGTTATTTTCTGAAGGTGAATTTGTTTATCTTAAAGTTTCTCCGTGGAAGGGTGTTATCCGATTTGGAAAACGAGGGAAACTAGCTCCTAGATACATTGGTCCTTTTAAAATTAGCAAAGTTGTTAATGATAAGTCCGTTACATTGGATCTTCCTTCAGAACTTGCTGGTATCCATGACACGTTTAATGTTTGTTATTTGAGGAAATGCAATGTTGAGGATCAGTCTCAGATTCTTCCTTTGAAAGATTTGAAAGTGGATCAAAGTCAGAAGTTAGTTGAAGAACCTGTTGAAATTCTTGTCCGAAAAGTTACTAAACTTAGAAAGAAACAAATTCCCAAGGTATTAGTAAAATGGAGACATAGTTTAGGTTCCAACTTGACATGGGAAACCGAAGAGTCTATGAAATCCAGATATCCTAGATTGTTTGATCGTGTTGAGATTTCAGGGACGAAATCTCCTTAAGGAGGGGAGATTTGTAACATCATCTCCAATAGCCTGGTAATTTCTATTATTATCGATTATTTAAATAATGTTAGAAATTACTTGATATAATTGTTTATGTGTGAAACTTAGATGAATAGGTCCCAGGACTTATTGTGACTAGTGAAATATTAGTTGTTTTAAATTATCGTAGATGACGGTAAAATAAAACAAGTTCTCGCAAATGGTATTTAGGTTCTAGACAATAGATTTAAGGCAGGTATAAAATACCCAATGTATAGAGTCGGTTTAATTGAGGAGGCCAATCTATTTTGGTACTTTCCCAAACTCACTCTTTTCATTTCTAACTATTGAATGCACATTATATATGAGTTAAAATCAGAAAATTAAGGAGATTAACTTGTGAATTGGATTGAATCTTTGTAATATCTTCATCATAATCATCATCTTGTTGTTGTAGTTCTTCTTCCTCTATGTAAGTATGTTCTTCTATTGTTTCAAGAACTTAGTTAATATTGAAATTTGGGTATTATATGATCTTATGTGAATTGAAGTTGATTTTGATGAGGATTGAGGTTATATGATGTTAGTAACTAAGTTTCTTTTGATCGATTCTTCAAGAATTTAATTGAATTCCTTAGTTAGGGTTTATGTTATAACCTTGAGAAATCATGTGAAATTGAAGCTTGAAGTAGTCATGTGATTTTAGCATGAAAGTGGGATTTCTTGATGTTATATGATGTTAAGTGATGTTTGTAGTTGTGGTGGAAGTTATTTTCAGCTCAAAATCGATTATGTATCTGTGTTGATGAATTTTTTTAGTTTGGTTTCGAGCTGAGATTCTGCAGAAATGAATTGGGTTGCTGAATTAAGTAACATAGCCGATCGGCTATGCTTTAGAGCCGATCGGTTATAGCAGTTTGAGCCGAACGGCTTGTTTTAGCCGAACGGTTTAACTAGTTCAAAATCATTACAGCAACTTACCTATAAATGAAAGCTTTGAATATGTTAAAGGAGCCGATCGGTTCAGCACTTGAGCCGATCGGTTATGGGGGTTAAGCCGATCGGCTAGGGATGGTGAAGCCGATCGGTCATGAACAAAGACAGATTCAATTCAGCTATGTTTAATCTATGTTGTAGTATTTATAAACCAGTATTGGTACATGATAATAGCAATACTGTGAGTAATAATATATGATTAGGAACTTGAATTTGTAATATCAATTGTGTTAAGTTCCTAGCGTTATGAATTAATATAAATTGTGTACATGGTGTTGAGTTCCAGAATTTTATTCGGATATAAGTTAATAGTTATGGAATATATTACTAACTTATATTTGATTGTTGATTCTCAGATCCTCCAAAGACTAAGTAATATCTGGATTCTGAGCTTGTGACGACAGAGGTATCGGTGAGTGGATTTAGAACTTACCCTTCGGTTTAGTTGTAACTGTTTGGTTGCAACAAGTAAACGTAGATTGATTATAAGACTGCTTAGTCTCTGTTACTGATTATGAATCTACGTGATATGTGAATCTATGTGTATCAGTTTATTGAGGTCAACATGTAGTTGGACTTTTTGGTTATTATGTGATTTACACAGGTCTTAATTCATTTGTTGTGTTTGAAACCTGTGTATGAGTTTAATAACCAATAGTTATCGGTCTATTCTGTATTGGCCATACAGATTGACGTTAAGTGTTCTTTGAGAATCCCCGGGTATTATGATATCTCCAGAGCCACCGATCCTCATTGAAAAAGAAATGTGTGTTTACGATTATTTGGTGTAAACTTATAGTTATGCTAAGTTGAATTGTGCGTGATAAATTCATTCACTTAGCTTTGTGCTAATCCCTCATTTTAACTTCCTACAGATTATGTTTAATATGTGGGTGGTCAGGAAGTGGATGCTTCGGCAGGGAAAGTTTGACAGCTTGTGACTCTGATATAGTTTTGTAATAACTAAAGTTTGGTACAATATAATACCCCGTGTGTACAATAGTGTAATGATGGTTTCCACAGTTTTGAACTGTTGTGAATTAACTTTGAAACAGTTCTTGTACACCATCTATATTATATGGTAATGAAATGTATTTTGTAATATACGCTTCCGAGTAAAATATTATAATATTCTTATGTTTGAAAGAGGGGTGTTTTATTAAACTTGCATAATGTCACTTTACAAAACAATATGACATAAGTATTATTGAATTGAGATGAAAAGTAGTATAACCAAATGATGTATTTAGCGTAGCGGCGGGTCAATTTTTTCTACACTAATGGTGAACGTATACTTAAATTTGTTTTGTACACATCTAGCAATTGCTTCTATATTTTGTTTATTATTTGGTACAACTCTACATGTAAAGGTAGTTTTCTCGCAACAAATTAAATAGCGTAGCTTCTATGGATTTAATAGTTGTCGATTTTTATGCGTTTAATTGGCAAAGACCATCCTCTATTTAATCCACATATTTTATTTATTTACTGCGTACAATATATTGTTGTCGTCGTCAAGGTATTGTTTATCTTTCAGTACTAACAGATTCTCTTACATGATGACAAAATTCGTTACTATATGCCCAATAATTAAATATCATTGTTTTTAATTCCTCATATCGTACACATCTTTTTATTATCATACAATTAGCTCCTAATTTTCAATGAAACACGTGTCTATTATTTGTTTTTTATATTGTTAATTTTAAAATCAAACAAGGCAAAAAAAAAATTTATTAATTTTTTATAAAAAAACCAAAAAATAAAAAACAAATTTACAAACACTAATAACTATACTAGCCAAATAAATACAAATATAAATAAAAAAAAACACTTTACAATCACCCGCGTTGCCGTGGGTCTTGTATCTAGTATTATGTTAAACCATTAAAATCCTAATGTATGAATTGAGTAATTAAGCTTAAAATAATAAGAATTTAAATTAAAAATGGAAAAAAAAAAAAAAAATACATACATGTTTGATTGGAACCCTATGAGTCAAAGTTCTTGGATCGACAGTGACGATTCACAATTTACACTGTCTTTTTGATACAAAATTATGTTTTGAGACTAAATTTAGTTATTTTTATTATCCACAATTGATGTTGAACACTGAAAATACACACATGGAAAATGCTACATGGATCTAAAATTATATGTCTGAAACCATGCCTAACAGGCTAACATTAGTGAGAATAAGGCATGATGCATATGGATTAAGCCTAAATGTAGACATGTATTTTGGGCTATATAGTGTAATTGGGTTCATTTATCTTGGGATGACTACTACTGAACTGGAATAAATGGGCTACTTATAGCCCAATTCACTCTACGAGGACTGGGTCTGTGTCTGCACTTCAACGGTTCAACTACCTGGGCACAATTTTCCCAGCCAATATCCGAACTATTAGGAGGATCAACTTAAAAGTTAAATTTCATATGCAGATATTGGCTACAATTTTTTTTTGTTTTGTTCCTTGGTTGATTCTGAAAATGACATAACAAATCTACATTGTTTAGTTTTTAATCACCTTCTTAATCAAATGAAATTCAAATATTATGTTTACAGTAAATGCAACATGGTCGTTCGGATAATCGGATCGTATGGCTTGATGTAAACTATACAATGAAAGGTGTGTTTGTGTTGACTCGTTTCAAACGGCTTGAGCTTATTAGTTATAACAGTTAGAGGTTATGATGCTAGAAAATTCTCTTGAAAAAACTTCTTAAGCTTGCCTTTTTTCATTAACATTTTGTTTAGCCTAAGCAAAGCTTTTTAAGAATAAAAAAGACATTAGGCAAGGAAGGCTACAAGGAGCCAAGGATCCGTTTTGATTCGAAATCAACCCGTTTCATCTGAAAACCTGTTGACCCAATTAGATAAATAGGTTATTTGAAATACCCAACCCATTTATCTAATCAGGTTGGATTCTAGTTGATTATTTCTGACCCACCAATCTAACCCAACTTGAAATTGCCATCGCTAACAAGGACCCAGCAGCAAGCATAAAGAACATGCACATACAAAGGAAGAGAAACAAACTACTAACCGAACTAACAAATAAAGGAAAACTGCCCTACCAAACTAACATTATTTTTAGCCCAAAAAGTTATTAAATCATAAGCTGCTTGAGTATGAAAATCTGCTTAGTACATAGTTAGATAACACAACAAATTTATTGAATCGTAAATAAGCTAAACCCAACACCTTTTAAATATTGTAGTAATTCACGTTGATGTACCTCATTTGTCCTCTGTTTTGCATAAGGAAAATTCGAATTATCCGTGTCAACTAAGATCATTCCCAATCCTGACAGAAACCAACGTCACGTTAGTTTTTTCAAAAACTGACAAAACTGATAGGTCCCTGCCATCATTGCTCCGTCATTTCATTTTTTCTGGGACCCACTAACTAATTAATTAAATATTTAAAACACAATAATTAAAATTAAACACATTTCATTAAAATATAAAATTACAATTAAATTTAAAAAAAGTCATTACAATGATTAAAAAAAAACATTACAACCATTAAAAAAAACATTACAATAATTAAATAAAAACACTAGAATTTTAAATAAAGTAGTCTAACTCAAGCTCGATTCTTCGGCTTCGTTCTCGTCTTCGTCCGAGTCTTGTCCTCTATATTTGTCTTCACATTGTGTTACCACTTCTTTTCGAGCACTTTTGATCATTTTGAGTTCCTTTTTTGAGGCAAACTTTGAAAAAAAAAATTACAAAGAAAACTCAACGCTTTGTAAGCCGCTTTTTTCATATTGTTCTCGGTACTCGTTGCTATTGTTTTTTGTTGCAATATGGCGGTATTCTTAACGGCTTCAAGGGTTTCAAGTTTTTCGGAATGAACACTTTTGAATAGGAACCGGCGTCCGATGAAATCGTACTTTTGATCGACTTTTGACCCGGTGGACGGCGTATTTGGTCGTCTTGGAATAACCTTTTCATATTTGTTTAAAGAGACGTATTGACCGGGACGTTGTCCACGTCATGATCGGTGTGTTCCGGTTGGATCGTATCTTGGTTACCCATTACGCTCGGCTCGGCAAAGAATTTTGGGTAGTGTTTTAATTAGAACATTCCAACATGATTCGTAAATAAATTTATTATTTTTCATTCGTTGCCTAAAACCCTTTCGGGCCGCATTTAAAACGTCTTCGTCTTTGGCACCACTTTGAGGGCAAATCTCATAATAATATTTCAAGAGGGCTTGAAATATTTTTTCGTCGTGCGAAATCTTATTCCACTTGCCGGTAATTAAGTTGATTAAGGTAACGATTTAGTGGCACACAAGAAGTGTAACCGTTGTGAACTTTTCTCCAAAAAGACTCGTTTGATTGCGATTTTCCTTGAACGTCATTTTCGGAACAATGTGTCCACCGTTCGGCCAAAATTCTAACCTCCTCGTATGTCTACCTAATTTGAACCCTTTTTCCCTTTTAGTCTTCGGGTTGGGTCTCGGGTTCGGGTTCGGCCTCGTCTGACCTTTCTTCTAAATTTTGCGTTTCAGGTACGTTGAAATTAGCGTGTTGGTAATTGAGATTGGGTGTGTTTGGAAAATAATGTGAAAATTGATAATCCGGGTTGGACGTGTTTGGTGAAAATTGTGGGTGTGGTGGTGAAAATTGTGTGGTTGGTGGAAATTGTAGGCTTTGGTACCACCCTTGAAATTGGTAATTATTTCGACGGTCATCGGGTGCAAGTTGATAGGGATTTGCAATAGGTGCGAAACTTGCAAATCCCGTAGGTTGAGACGTGGATTACAAGTTTGTTTGAGCGGAGGACGAACCCATTGGTGAAGTTGGATTTGGTACCGGATTGTTCAACAAATTTTGCCACATATCTTTGGCAACATTTTGTTGATCTTTTTTTTTTACTTTTGGATTTCGATTAGTTGTTTTTAGAAATTTTTGTGAGAGTTTTTGTGTTTAAAATGGAGGTGTATGGAATATGTAAAAGTTGTGTGAATTGTGGTGTATGAAATTGTTAAAAGTAGTGAATTATTGTGTATGAAATGTGGAAAAGAAATTAGAATTGTAGTGAATGGTTGTGTGATAAACGGGTAAAATGAAGTGTATATATATAGTTAAAAAATGAAGTTTAAAAAAAAAAGTCAGAAAAGGGCCGTTGGGTTTGATTTTGTAAAAAAAAAAAAAAAAAATTGTTTTTTTTTTTTTTAATTTCAAACGGCTAGATTTTTTTTTTTAAAAAGCTCGCGGGCCCCACGAAAACAAACCGACTGGACGTTGATTTTCCGACGGATCGAACCGACGGCGCGCTACCATTGGCATCGGTTCCATCGGTTGGAAGCGACGAGCAACCGACTGAACCGTTTGGAGCCATCAAACAAGTAAATATTAGATAACTATAAGTATATAG
The DNA here is from genome assembly GCA_949592205.1 of Helichrysum umbraculigerum. Classification (NCBI taxonomy): domain Eukaryota; kingdom Viridiplantae; phylum Streptophyta; class Magnoliopsida; order Asterales; family Asteraceae; genus Helichrysum; species Helichrysum umbraculigerum. Next base: position 72,835,449 of record CATIUR010000003.1, read on the forward strand.
CTAATAAAGTTCTAACATAAACCTTCTAATGATCGTTGCTAATTCGAGTTAAGATATATCGTTATCAACTCATAATAGTTGCTAATTCGTTAAAAAGGTAAAAATCAACACACCATTCATTAGACGCGTATTTTGCTAGTTTGTAGAATTATTGATATATCTTGTTATTGCTACCAAAATAGCCACTTTTTCACCAACTTGCTAAAGTATATTGGAAAAGGATATTACTATATTTTTTTAGTACTCCATGCGAATAATCAATTAATAAAATAGCCATGCTAGAAAAAATAATGGCACATATACAGATAAAAATTATTTTTTACATGATGCCATGAACCAAACAAGATATTAAAATTTAAAAACTAATATATACGAATGTTTTCTTTAGTAGACATAACAAGATTATTTCTTTTATCATCATATTTTTGTACGTCATGAGATATAGACAACCCGTGAATTATTCGAGACCGACTAGCGAAATACTCAAAATCGACTTGGTACAAGTCGAGTCGAGCTCGAGCTTGAGCTACTCAACTTTACCTTGGAGTTGAGTATTTACTTGGCTCGAAAGGATCGCGAGCCTTATCGAACTTATGACAATTTACATTGGTATATTTATTACGAAAGGATCGCGAGCCTTATCGAACTTATGACAATTTACATTGGTATATTTATTATTTTATACATTCAACTTATTTACCGTACTTTATAACACATGGGAGCTGACTCGAGCATTGAAGTATTGAGCCGAGTCCAATCAAGCCTGAAAACATCGAGGCAGTTACATTATATATAAATAATATACATTAAATTACGATAATCGAGTCGAGTTGAGTCAAGATCGAAAGCATCGATTCATTAACCAAGTTGAACCCGAGACTAAAAATACAAGCTTGAGTCGAGCTTCGAGCTCTGAGTTTCCTTATCGAGTTGAGCTCAAACTTGATAGTGTACCAGCTCGACTCGACTCGACTACACCCTTACTTGTAGTTGAGTAAATGTACAAATAAATAATTTTATTAGCAATTGTCCTTGTTAAAGTTTTCACCATAATAGTTTCTTGATTAGGTCATTATTAATATAAATATATGCATACCTTCCACAATATTAAAAATCGAAAACTATTAATAAGAGTTTAATCACACCTTAATTATTATTATTTATATTTGTAAGCGGAATGAGATAGACAATCAAGTGTCGTTAAAAAAATTATTAGCATTTTTTTATTTATCTTGTTTGATGTTTGAAAACACTTTTTCATCGCAAGTTTTTTTTTACTTGATTAGCTCAACAACTTTGGTGTCTATTATAACTTTCTAGAGGTGATCAGTTTTTATGGATTTGCGTCACTTGTATCTCTAATTTTATATATTCTATTTTAATTTTGAGTAAGGTTAAGATGGGCAATCCTATATGAAATGTACGAGGGGAAGCTAACTCCTCATCTCACTTATTGACTTCTTCGATCAACGGTTCAGATTCACTGTATTTTGAATTCATCGCATTTTAAACGTAAAAAACAGATAATTTGTACCGTCGATCGAATAAATCAATGGTTGATATTAATTATGCCCCTCATATAGGTAGGGGTGTTCAAAAATATCCGTATCCATTATTCAAAAATCAGATCCGAAATTATCAAAAATTTCGGATATTCAAAAATTCGAATATCCAATTTTTCGGATTCGGATATTGTTTTCAAATAATTTGGATATCCGATATCCGAAAAATTGAATTTTTTTTCTTCATATTTTCAAATTTTATTAAATATACAAAAGATAAATGTATTATTGTTATTGAAAATTTCAATTTTTTTTTTCACATTTTTCAAATTTTATTAAATATACAAAAGATAAATGTATTATTGTTATTGAATATTGATTTATATTGATATTTTGTGGCATATTGTTTTATATGTTCGATACATGGACTCAATAATGTAAATTTAGTTATATAAATTTACATTTTTTTAAAAAATTTAAGAAATTATTTTTATTATTTTCATATATCCGAGTTTGAAGTATCCAAATTTCGGATATCTGAAGTTTCTGATTCGGATAGTAAATTTGATTGTCCAAAATTTCAAGGATCCGACTTTGAACACCTCTACATATCGGGACTGTCACTCTGATCCCACACCTTTAACTTTTACTATATTTATTATTTTCTAAATAGTTTAAACAATCAAAATTTAATAAGTAAAGCGTTAAGAGAATAATTGTGTTAGTTGGTAACAAAATTTTAGTTATACTATGTAGGATAAGTAATTCTAAATGTAATTAACTAAAATTTGACATTATTATTGTATATTCAATTACTCAAGATTACATTGCGTGTAAAGAATTTGTTATTTCAATACATTGTATGTAATTAATGATATTTTTATAGGCGTGTTATTTATATAATGCTCCATGTGGTATCATTACAAGTTATCATTTCACCTAAATACATACAATGCATTAAAATAACAAGTTTCTTACATATATTATAGACTCGATTAGTTAATTATACACCCCAAATATCAAACATTAGTTGATTATTACATGTCCGAGTACTTATATCCCTACTATATACGAGTAAGATTGTCAACACGTATACAAGAAACAAGTGAACAACAATGATGTGCTTGTTTTGAACATTACTTAAAATCTGAGGGTCTTAAGATGTGATTTGAAGTCAGCTCTCTTGACCCAACACAAAAATACTTCCCGCTTTCTAGAACCCACATTTAAAAAGTAGATAATAAGTAAAATACTTTTCCGTGTAATCTTACGTTTGCGTTGTGTAATCTTACGTTGCGTTTGATTTGCCAAATAATTTTGATAGAATGGTAATTTATCAAATAAATTAGAATACCAAGGAATGTGAATTCCTTTGACTTGAGTGAGGGAATTTGATGATTTACAACTCAATTAATTTATGAACCAAACATGTTTGTGGAATGGAATTGAGATTTCAATTTCATCAAATTCTGCGAACCAAACGCAACCTTAGATTCCGAGTAAAACTTTACTAAAACTACATATTACTCTATTTTTTTCTCAACTACCCTGTTTCTTTATACTCTACACACGTTTTTTTTTTTCAAGTTTTAATGGAATTTTTTTAGCTTGTTAATGGAAATTAATGGTCTAGGAATTGGGTTTGCTCTTGGTATTTGCCTTGGTTATTACTTCTTCTTCTACGTCAACCCTCAATTTGAAGCAATTAAGGTAATCTTTAATTTTTTGTGATGCAAATGCTAATGTGAAATAATCTTCTTCAATTGATATATATTGATTATAGACTACTAATGCAAAGAGAAAATGTTCAATGACTTGAAGCTTTGTTTTAATTCATCCATCATATTTGATGTAGTTTCTAGAATTCATCCACCAATGCTCTTATAGCCAACTCCAAATATTTGTTTTAAAGATTTCTTGTTTCATCAAATAGTGCTGACATGAACACATGGTTATCAATAATTAAGAATGTAGACAACCCGAGTTTACTCTCACACAATTTCACAATGACAACCTTGAGCTGACTCGATTAATACCTCTTCCACCGGCATGTCGGTTAGGGTGTCAGTTTTTACCGACGGAACCGACGCCGTTGGCACGTCGGCATCAGTTGGCGTAGGTTTTTCGACGAGCGAGAGAGAAGCGTCGGTAAGGGGAGGGTGGGCCCGTGTCTTTTTTTTTTTTGCCTTTTCCTTTCAGATTTTATTTTTGTTTAGTAAATTAAAAAAAAAAAAAAAGAAGAAGAAGAAGAAGGGGTTGCAGGTTGAAGCGTGTAGGAGATTTTTGTGGAGGAAATGAAGTAACCTAAGGCCACTCCTAACCATTTTCTCATCACTTCCTCATCACTTCTGTCACTTTAGTGTTACATCAGCTTTCCACTAACTGATTCACAACCGATTACCCACTGTCATCCATGACTAAGCACTTCATTTTTTGGACCCCACATTTACCAATATACCACCATTTCTATACATTTAAAAAAAAGGTACGCGGGCTCCACACTTTGCAACCGTTAACAAATCGGTTTAGCGATTGGGATTGGAAGTGAGATTGAAGGGATGGTGTAACACCCGCCAAATTAGGACTAGTAATTAGTGCCTAATCATATGTTAATACATGTAATTAGTTCTGTGTTAGGCTAATTAATGTATCGAATTATATATATTGTTGAATATATACGAAAATGCGATTTGATTAAATCGTACGCAATTTAAATCGAATGTATTTCGATTCAATTAAATACGGATGTTGGTGACAAATTTTAGTAAGTAACATTATTATGTTAATAATGATCAAATTTCAATTCGTTTTGTACAAACGAAACTTACACGATTAAACATGTTTAACGAGCAAACTAACTCACATTTTATAATTCAAATATATATCGATTAGTAAAATGATTAAGTAAAATATCGCGTAATAAAATTTTACTTTAAAACTTATTATTTAATATGAAAAATATTTATTAAAAGTTAAAAGAAGGAGAAAACGAACACCACGCGGAGCGTGGGGCGAAAACCGAAAAGTGGGGATAACCTCCCACTTCTCATTTTCTTTCCTCATTTCTTTCACTTTCTCATTTTCTCTCTCTTTTTCCTCTCTTTTTCTTTCAACTCACCAAACACACCAAACTCACAAAATCGACAAATAACACCATTATACGCGCTCGTATCATCAATATTTTTAGAGATTCACGACCACCTCGCGACGATCTACAACGCTATCTTTCCGGATTTTCATTTCGGCAATTTGTAAGTTTCCGACAAAATCCCGAAATCTCTCGATTCTTAGTATTTTTCAATTGTAGTTGTTATTATCACTTGTATATGTCCATTACAATGTATAGAACACGATTTTATAGCCTGAAAACGAGTTTAAAACGGATTTTTGGCCGGAAAAACCTTGACCGCCGGACTTTCTGGGCTGATGTTCATCCATGCGACACAAGCCTTGTGTCGCATGTTGTGTCGTATTTTGGCATTTGTGTCGTATAAAAGCCCTTGTGTCGCACCTTGTGTCGTACCCGATAATTAGTGTCGCAAGTCCTGCGACACAACCACTATGTCGCATACACCATACGACACAATCACTATGTCGCTGTTGAATCAGCATCTCGCATCTATGCGACACAACCCTTGTGTCGCATAGACATTGTGTCGTATTCCTATGCGACACAACCCTTGTGTCGCATGACAAACTTTTGTGTCGCGTATTGTGTCGCAAAACACAGAAAACTCAGATTTTTACTAAGTGTTGAGACTCGAAATTTATCACTCGATTTTACCCGAATTCAGATCCCAGATGCGTTTTTCGTCAAAGCAATATAGTAGAAATAAAAATTTTCCAAGCTGACCTGGCAGCTCGACCCCAGCCAGGGGCTCTGCCCCTTGGACCCCGCCAGGGGCTGCCGCCCCTTGGACCCCGCTACCAGGGGCGCTGCCCCCGGACCCCGTTACTTAGATTCCGTAACGGCTTCTAAAACATAATCAAAACACATTTTTCAAGTAAAACGCCACGAAATCAAAATAATAATAGTTGAGATTATTATTACAAATCCGTCACCAACGGGCCGTACATGTTTTCAAACACTTAACAAATCAACCAAATCGTAGTAATTTGGACATATATATAGTTGTGTAACAACTACAAGGGTGATCTTTTGAGATACCCAATCATGTTTATAACCATCGCGTGTCGTGGACACCCTCAGGTTACAAGTCTTTGGACTTCATACTCGGCTAATCAACTTACGTTTGTTTAAACGCTTTCAGACTCAGGTGAGTCTCATAGCCCCTCTTTTTACTGTTTTACTCAGGGGTGTGATATACTGCTCAACTTTTAACATGTGAACGCAAGTACCAACTTTTCATATACTACATGAGTTTTTCGAAACTAATCATTTTAAAGTCCTCCGTCAGCATAGTTGTTAATACGTTGTAGCGTGAATATTAGTATATGGTACCATATAGGATTGACCCTCCTCGTTCGGGTTAGCAAGCACTAACCGGGTAAACGGACGTACTAATATTTGGGAAGACGAATGTTGATTAGGCATTCGTGGAGGCACCTCGCCCGGAATTCTCTATAGGGGACCCGGCCCTCGAGTTAAGCTCAACTATGTGCTCATGGCTGTATACACGATGACTATCATTTAATTGCTGGATGCAATTCATTATTTAATTGCTGGATGCAATTCTTTATTTAAATCTTGCGGTTCATACTATATTAACTGATTTCAAACCTGTGAGCTCACCAGCTTTTAGCTGACCTTTTAGCATATATCGCAGGTACCAAGCAGTAGGATGTTTCTGCTTCAGGACTTTAGCTCGAGTCAGCATACAGACGATTGAGATTTTCTTGCATTAGTATATTTTGTACAAATACTTATGTACTGAAATCTCCTTTTATTTAAACTCGAGCTATGTAAAGCTTTAAATGTTGTAAACATTTCAGTTATCAATATATTTTGTTAAAACGACGCATATAGAGTCGTTTACTATATATCTTTGTGCTTTGTTATTGATTAGTAACACCCAAATCAAGCTTCCGCAAATCATCAAATTTGGGGGTGTTATAGATGGCACCATTTCTATAGTCGGTTGGTAACCGATTACAGCCGATTAGCTCCGTTAGGAGCACTCTAATTAGGCGTGAACAAAATCGGGTTTCGGGCATACCTGACCCGGTACCCGAACCGGGTTTTAGGTCAAAGGAAGAAAAACCGGGTTGTTGACCTACCCGACCCGACCCGAACCGGGTTTTTGACCGTCGAATACCGGTTTTTAAACCGGGTTTTTTCGGGTTTTATACCGGGTTTTCCAACCCGACCCGTAGTGTACCCGGGTCCAACCCGCAGTGTACCCGGGTCCAACCCGCTTTTGAAATCCAAAACCCCAAACCGGGTATGTACCCGGCGGGTACGAAAAAAACCCGAACCGGGTTCAAAAAAACCGGTTTTTTTCGGGTTCGGTTCCGGGTTTTTTTCGGGTTCGGTTCCGGGTTCGAGTTTTTTGTTCACGACTAACTCTAATGGGCCTTTTATCTTTTGGGGCTTTTTTTTGGGAAAAAATGTTACCTGGCCCAATAATTAACTAGCCCAATTATATTGAAATGTATAAAAGATATATGTATTTATGTAATTAAAATGTTTTTAATTTTAATTAAAATGTTTTATTTAATTTTGTGTTTTAAATAAATAAAGTAAATAATGTATGAGGTCTAGAAAAAACTGAAGTGATGTTTATTGTTGGTAGTATAGTGTTATTTTTATGTCAGTTTTGAAAAGTGCTGACATGATGCTGATTTGACACAAACTTATACGTCAGGTTGTGTCACAGTTGGGAGGGGTCTTAAAGCTTGTTACTCAATTTAGGCTGGATTGAGCCTTTATTTGGAGCTTAAGTTAAGCTTGATTAATCAAGATTTTTTTTTTTTTTTTTTTAATTCGCCTTTAACTCAACTTGATTATTAGATCCAAGATGATGATGATGATGATGATGATGATGATGATGATGATGATGATGATGATGATGATGATGATGATGATGATGATGATGATGATGATGATGTTATTATGTAATGTAATACGAGTAGAAATGAGATCATGTGATTGTCAGTCTCACATTTTAACATTAAAATGAATATTAATATGCTATAATTTTTACTTGTGAGAAACATAACAGCTTATTTATGTTATATATTCAAAATAATACCTCAATTCTTTTCTGTACTACTTAATTCACAAAGTTAGTTTGATGATATTGTCAAGAGGCACACACATGAAGACCAAATGCTCACGATTCTTGAAATCTCCTAGGATTTTATGGATGTGTTTATTTAATTAAGCTGTTATTTATACTCCGAACAAAGCTTTCACCTTTATTCCAATTTCATAATCTTCTTTGATGATTTTTCTTGAATTTCCGATTGACACTTAAATAGCCTAGTGTGGTAAGAGCATTCCCAACGGGTCCGTCACTTCCCCCGTCACTTAACCGACGTTGATGGCACGGCTATGTCACTTTTGCTCGTCGGATAACCGACGCAGCGTCGGTTTTTTTTTTTTTTTTGATTTTTTGTTTTTGTGTGTGTAAAAATAAAGGTAAATTGTTAAATGTGGGCCCAAAAATTAAAGTGACGGAGTCACTGATGGCAGGGATCCGTTAGTTTCAGTCAGTTTTGAAAAAAACTGATGTGGCGCAGACGTGGCGCGTCAGTTTCTGTCAGTTTGTCACTGTTGGGAATGGTCTAAGGGGCACCCCATAACTTCTTTGAGGTCATGAGTTCGAATCATGCCATATGTATTATTTATCATAAAGGTACCTACCACCAATGAAGCGCATGGCCCACAACGTTAAGGCTTAATCGACGCAAGTTCCGGCTCGGACGTTGTGGTATATGTGATGGAGGTGATTTGCCTGGCGATGTTGGACCTTGTGGGGGATTCGGTCGTGCTTCATTGAAATATGGAGCGGCTCCAGTAGATGGCCCAAATACCCATTTAATTTTTATAATAGTGCTACCCTAACCATACTACCTTTTTTTTATTATGTTCTTAATTTTTGGATATATCTTTATACTTTCTGTTTTCTTATGTGAGTGTATTTAATCACGTTTTTAATCTTGTTATATTAATTTTAAATCATTATTGATCACTTATAGGTGGTTTGATAACTTGCATATATGCTTCTTGTTTAGTATATTCTTTTAGATGTTAGGGTGAGGTTCCTGGAAGAAGGGGTGAAAATGAAGGAAGGGAGAGAAGCCAATGAGGAGGTGACAAGTGTCTCCTCATTTCTCCACCTTTTTTATTCATTTCCCCTCCCATTTTTCATTTCTCCACCTTTTTTTATCCAATTCTCCCCATTTCTTCACTATTTTTCTATTTATTTTTTTAAATTATTTTTTTGTTAAAATTTTTTAGGGTGTGGTTCAGAGGAGCAGGAGCATTATGAAGAGCAGAGAGAACATGTTTTTAACCAACCACAAGCTGACAGGTGTCTGACGCGGCCCTCACATGTCAGGCCGTCAGGGACTTTTTTGCAATTTCAAAAAAGTTAGGGACCTGCCCGACAAATTACTGAAAAAATATCCAAAAAAATTACTTAAATTTTTTTTTAATAAGAAAAGTTGATAATATGCAATATGCAGTGGAAAAAATAAAATGCAGTGAAAATTTTACTTATACATTATTGTTTTCATACAAAATAAACAATATTTCTAAACTCATTAATTACGCTAATACATCATTTCAGTGACTTAAAAGATACAAAATGGCCATTCTAATCTACTTTAAGCTCTAACGGACTTCCATTTGGTAGAATTCTCCATTGCACTCTCTTTAAATGTTTTATCTACAAAATAAATAACAAACATAAGATAACTTATAAAAAAAACAAGCTGCAGAAGCAAATAAAAAGGCTAAAAAACATAAAATGCGGTAAAAATATACAAGATGCATTGAACGAAAACCATTCAGTTTTCGAATCAAGTATAAATTAAGCTACAAAAACACATAAAAATGCTAAAAATCATAAAATACAGTAACACATATACAAGATGCAGTAAACTTATATAAGTAGTTTCTTTATTTCAAGTATATAATCAAGCTTTACAACTACATATAATGGTAAAAGACATAAAATGCAGTAACAGATATATGTAAAATGCAGTAAACAATTACTAGCATAATTCACATCAACTACAATTAAAGTGCAGTAGTGTAAAATGCAGTAGAAAAATGTAAAATGCAGTGAACATTTTTTCAGATCTACTTTTTAGATCTAAAAAGTAAATCTGATTTTCAAATCTACTTTTTAGATCTAAATCAACATTTCACAAATTCAACACAAATCTAGCATTTCATACACTTAATAACTACTCAAAAATCATCAATCACTATCAATCAAACCTAGATCTATAATTTCAACAACAATATCACACATATATACACTAGATCCATAAAACCTAATATAAATAAACCATCAAAAACACTTAAATAAGTATCAAAGTTACTAGATCTACATAAAATGCAGTAACATAACTTAAAATGCAGTAACATAAAAATGTAGTGAATACTTAAAATGCAGTAACATAAAATATTATGAATACCACTACTAGTTACACTCTAAAAACAAAATGGAGCAACCAAACAAACTTAAAATGCAGACAAATAATATGCAGTAACATAACAAAATGCAGTAACTGTGAAAAAAACACCATAACAACAAGAATATGCATGAAATCCATTTCACAAATTCAACAGAGATCTAGAATTTTATACACTAAATAACTACTTAAATATTATCATGCACTACTAATCAAACCTAGATCTATCATTTCAACAAACATATCACACATATATACACTAGATCTATAAAATTTAACATCAATAAACCATCAAAAACACTAAATAAATATCAAAGTTACCAGATCTGACACTATCCATCAAATAACTTGTAAAATGAAGTTTTTTTAGATCTACTTTTTAGAAATGTAAAATGCAGCCGATATTTACTAAAATGCAATGAAACTTTCAGATCTACTTTCAAATTCACTTTTTAGATCTACTTTCAGATCCACTTTTAGATCTACTTTCAGATCCATTTTTTAGATCAACTTTCAGATCTACTTAAAATGCACTAATGTAACAAAGTGAAGTAACCATGAAACAACACCATAAATTCAACAAAAAATATCACACATTTACACACCAGATCTATAAAACCTAACAAAACAAACCATAAAATGCTAGATCTATCATTTCATACACTAAATAACCACTCATACATCATTATTTATTACCAATAGCACCTAGATCTATCATTTCAACCAAAATATCACATATATATACACAGATCTATAAAACTTAACAAAATAAACCATAAAAACACTCAAATAAACATAAAGATACCATATTTGACTGCGGAATCTGACTTCATTCATCGGAACTCCGGTAGGTATGAAATTTTCGCAACGATTGATGACGACAGAAGCTTGAATAACGTTTTGATTGTGTCAGTTGCAGTGGATGATGACGTGGAGTTACAACGGAGGATGATGCTCCGACACCGGCAACAGATCGTGGTTGGATGGCAGGTGTAGTGTGTGAGTTAGTGTGTCTTTGTGTGTGAGTTACTGTGTTTTTAGTGTGTGTAAAGTGTGTCTTATTGAAGAAGAATACATGATGAGAGTATGAGTGTGAAAATGATAGAGAGAGAATGTAAAGATAGAGAGAATCTGATAATTTTAATCTGACCGTGGTAAGTGACCTAAAAGATTGATGGAGACATTTTGCCAAAATTATGTTTTAGCCCCTAGATTCTTTAAATGAAAATTACAAATCAGTCCCTCCGCCCGTGATAATTGTAAATCAATCCCTCATGTGACATGGCATGATCTGGGTCGTTGATGGTTAAAATGGATGGTTGTGATCATGCTGCTCCTCCTGCCCCTTGTATGGGCCATGCTCCTCAGATCCTTGTCTAATCTCCTTTAATATATAAAAGAAACCTTTAATTAGGTCGCCTTACTATAAATAGTGTCTTCTAAATTAATCTTAACCCTCTATTGAATGAGGGCAATTATTTCTATCCATTGATTAATTCTTCTAAAACTTGTCCACCTAATTAGCAAAGTCAACCATATTCAAAAGACAATAATGCCCTTCCTAATTATTTCTAATTACTCTTAATTAATTGACTTAACTCTTCTTAAATAATTAATAATTAATTAAATTTATTTAAGTCAACAAATTACTAAAAACATACTCAATATATATGGGCCATTATCATGCTATATATAATGTATACTTTAGGATAAGCCATAAATATTAGGATAAGCCATAAATATATTGTTATTATTATTATACTATTAAATAAAGAAGATTAATCTTAATCTTTATAAATCAATATAAATAGATAAATTATACAAAAATAAAAACATTGAAGCAAGCATTCGTATACGCTATAACAGGACCAAAAAAAAAATAAAAAAATATATAAAAAATAAGCATATCAAAGTTGGGCTTAGTGTTTGCAAGTAGGAGTGTTCAAAATATTCCGAAACTGGAAAATCGAACCGCAAACCAGTTGAATTGAACTGAATTTAGGTTAACCGAACTGAAATTTTTTTGGTTTTTCGGTTTCTGGTAACCGAACCGATATTTTTTCGGTTTCAGTTTCGGTTCATGATTTGAGATCAACATGATAAACAGTTAACCGAAAAAATCAAAAAGTTTATACATAGTTTTAAATATACGTATATATATTGTATATATTATATTTATATATAGATATTTATACTATTGTAATATAATCACTTATTATTACTTAGTTTTAATTATATCCGAACGATTAACATACGCATAACATAAATGCATAATTATAAAAAGTAAAATGTTTATCGTTTGATACTTGTATTATCAAAATATTTTAAATATAGTGAATACTTATTAATGAGTATGTATTTGTGTGTTATTAATTACTTATTAAAATAGGTATTAATTAATAAACGGTTTATTGGTTAACCGATTATCCGAACAGAAAAATCGGTAACTGATTACCGGTTAACCAAAATTTTTAGTTACGGTTTAGGTTCAAGAAATTAGTGAACCTAATTTTCGGTTAACCGGTTCTCGGTTAACCGTCCGTGAACACCCCTACTTGCAAGTTAGAAAGTAAGCCCATTATACAAATTACTAAAAACATACTCAAATAAATATAAAAAATAAAACTTAATCTTTATAAATCAATATAAATAGATAAATTATACAAAAATAAAACATTGAAGCAAGCATTCGTATATGCTATAACAACCTTAAACAAAACTGTACAAAAAAAAAAAATAATAAATAAAAAACGTTTCGTGTATATCGTGTTCTTCATCATCATCTTCCTCCCATTTTTTGCAGGAACCCTAACCTCATGAACAAATTGAGTGATGATGTATGTTGCTACTTTTGTACCTTGCTTTATATTTAATATTTTTGGGTACTACGACATCTAAAAAATCGAATCCCTATTATTATTCTTTATTGGAATGTATTTTGAGGTCAAGAAAATGGCCTTTGCATGTAGGCTTCGATCGATCTATACAACATTTAACAACTATACATGGGTCAACTAATTATATATTTAACTATTTAGTAAATAAATTATTTAGGTTATGGGCTTCCAATTTAGTTTAAAAAACATTTGATCTGATACTCATTTGTTTATGGGCCCATTTAAAATAGTAAACGACCTACATACATTTTAGCAAATTTTGTTTACATCTTCAATAATTTAGTTTCCATCTTTGAGTGCATTTTGAATGTTTACAAGGTTGACTATACTCAAATCAAAATTACATTCTTTCAATCATTGTAATACATGGAACCTCAAACAATTATTATGCGTGCTTCGCTAACTATATTTGATTTTTTCTTGGGTAAAATTATTTACGTTCTCATCCTTAATTTTTTTTATGTTATAGCCCGCAAATTTTGCGGGTTATAAACTAGTTTTTTATTATAAAATAAAATTTAAATTTAAAAAAATTAATTTTTCTAAACATGAAAATTCTTCTATAACACTTCTGTTAAAAAAAAATTAATAAATAAGTAAATAAAATTTGTTAACATTTTTTTAAGAAAAAATTTTCACTTTAAAAATCTAAAAAAGTAGTTTTTAACTCTTTTTCCTACTTAGTTTTTCTTTTTTTATATCATTTTGAAATTTGTGACGCACCATATATTATATATAATGATGCACATGAATACTAAAAACAAGATGCAATAAAACTAAATTATTATTGTGTTCACCAACATTATAACTATGATACACTGATTTTCTCTGAGTATGATGCATCGAGTATTTAAATATCATAGGTCTACTTTCAAAATATACTATAAAACATCGTTATTGAACTAAAAAGTGGTGCATCATAGTTATAAAACATGGTGTATCATCATAATTATAAAACATGGTGCATCGAGTGTTTAAAATAGCATGTATCGACTTCAAAATATACTATAAAATATCGCTATTGAATTAAAAGGTGGTGCATCATAGTTATAAAATATGGTGCATCATAGTTATAAAATATGATGCATCATAGTTATAAAATACGGTGCATCATAGTTATACAATACGGTGCATCATAATTATAAATATGACGCTCCGACTTTTAGATATACGATAAACATCATTAGTGAATAAATCTTGGTGTATCATAGATATAAAATATAGTGCATCATAATTATAATTTTTACAATGCATTGAAGTTATAACTTTGTTATATCAAAATTTATTTTATTCAATGTATGCATATGGTGAATCACATAATTTTTTTTATATAATACTATATATAAAATTGTATTTACATATAACAACGTTATGTAAAACAACAGAAAAAATATTAAAAACGTGAAAAAATAAAAATAATGATAAACAAGCTGTGAAAAAGGTTAAATTAAAAGGTTGAAAAAATTAAAGAAGCTGATAACAAGAACTTTTAAAAATGCAAAAAAAAAAAAAAATTAAAAAAAAATGAAAAAATAAATAAATAAGAAACAAAATTAATTTTAAAAAATAAAACACTAAAAAAAATTTAAGGGAAAAAGTGAAGGAGAAATGATAAGGTTAGAGAAATAAAAAAGGTGAAAAAATAAAAAAGGTGAAGAAATAAAGGAGGTAAAGAAATGGGAAAGGACACATGGCAATACTCTATTTGCTTCCTCCACTTCCTCCAAAATGTCACTTCCGTTCATGAACCAATTTCTAGATGTTAATAGTAACAATAGTTTTCCTTGTTGTATAAAATGTTTTATTAGCTGTTTTTACAACCCAACATTATTTTTTACTTGCCGTTAAAAAAAAAAAACATCATTTTTTCCGTGAAATTTTTTATGTCATCTAACCACTTTCTTGTTGGAAGGAATATAATCAAAAGTATATCATGGTATATTAATCGGTAAGTTATAAGAGTTTACATCTACCCTCTTTCACATATCATCTTCGGGGCGGAGCGTGTGAGTAGATCATTATTACCGGTTATCAACGTTTTGCAATAATTAACCTCTAATTGATATGCGATAAGTCGATAACACATCTAGTTTGTATCCTTTCAATAGTTTACTAGTCTGTCTATTATTGGTACATTTTAAGATCGTGTGAAACATATATTTGGGAGTGTATAGCTTCTAAATAAATGAATTAAATATTTGTTTATAGAAATAATATATATGTTCTTGGTTAGAGCACAGGGAGCGTTCGATGAGATTTCAGTGTTCAGTTCAGTGTTCTGGAGAACACTGAACCATAACACTGAAGCAGAAAAGTGGGATAATGGTTAATCTTAAGGTTCAGTGTTCAGTTCAGTGTTCTCGTGATTATTTTGTTAATTTAAAAAAAACAAATTAAATACAAATAAATAAAATACATTAAAAAACAAACTCTCCCCAAATAAATATATTATAACAAAACAAATAAATTAAAATACATTAATATAATTAAAAAATAATATAAAAACAATAATATAATTAAATAAAAACAATAATAAAAAAGTAATATAAAACTAAACTAAAAAAACACACCTACCTACCCCACCCCACCCTTCTTCTTCTTCTTCTTCTGTAAACGTCCACCACCTCCATTCTTCTTCTTCTTCTGTTACTTCCATTCAGTTGACCAAAAAAAAAACGAACGACTTGCTGTTGTGGAAAAAGGAAAAAAAACAAAAGAAATGATAATATTAAATTGGAGATCGCTCGCAGCTCAACGTTGAGATCCGAACGATGGCGGTGAACGCCGGCGATGAACGGCGGTGGGGAGCGCCGAACGCCGGGCTCCGGCGTTCTCGTGGCGAAAACGGCGAGGAAAACAAGGGCGCTCCGTGTGCTCTTACGGACGTACAGTTAAAGTATTTTTTTTTTGAAAGGCAGAAGAATTATATTAACAAAGGCCAATAGCAAGATGCTAAAAGCCACCAAAGTTTACATACACTGAAAATACAAGATTACAAATACCCCCAAATTTTCGGAACTTAACTGCGAGGATGCTTAAAGGGATGAAAAAAACCTAGGAAAAAACCCCCGAGAATACTAGAGGCCACGCCACCGATTTTCACTCTAGCTCGTTTTTGAAAGCATCCCATACAGAACCGGAAACACAATATACACCATCAAGATATATACAGAAACACAAAAAAAACCCCACACAATGACTTTTACACTTTAAAGTGACCCCATTTTTCCCACGTTAAATCGTTCCTTCTAGCTCTTCCTTTGACCCATAAAAAAGACAGGCTTTGCACATCTTCCTTGACACGAGTCCAAGATGGTGGAATACCCTTAAAGCACGCGTCATTTCTTGCTTTCCACAAGCACCAACAAGTTGTGAGAACTATTGCTTCAATGTAAGGGATCGATTCCTTCTTTCCTTCCCTAGCTATACCATACAAATCTCGGATAGAGAAAGCATATATAGGTAACAGTTTACACCAGGAGCTCACATAACTCCATAACATGTTAGCAACCTCACATGAAACCAAAAGATGGTAAATAGATTCTTCAGCATTATTACATAAAGGGCAAAGTAAGGATGGAACCTGGATATTCCTTCTAGCCAAAGCATCCCTGGTGGGAAAGCGGTCCATTTCAGCTCTCCAAAAAAATAGATTCACTTTACCTGGAACCCATTTGCACCATTCAAAGCGGAAATCAGAGTCACGGGCTGAGAGATTA
This sequence comes from Helichrysum umbraculigerum, assembly GCA_949592205.1. Taxonomy (NCBI): domain Eukaryota; kingdom Viridiplantae; phylum Streptophyta; class Magnoliopsida; order Asterales; family Asteraceae; genus Helichrysum; species Helichrysum umbraculigerum. The sequence continues at coordinate 72,852,174 of CATIUR010000003.1, forward strand.
CTCAAGATTTTTCGAACACCAGCAACCGAAAAGGATCCAGATGTATCGCCCTTCCATATGTACTTGTCATCTACCCTTCTGATGAAACGAGAAATATCAAGATTGAGACCCGCCAAATCCTTCTGTATTCTTCCGATGTTTAGCCATGTACTCGACATACCTTTCCTGATTGGTAACAAATGATTCCCATTTATGCTACCGTGGATTGAAGCAATGATTTGACTCCATACTTTTTTCGTTTCTTGGTGAAAACGCCACCACCATTTCATGAGCAAACTAATATTCGCTTGTTTGAGTGATCCGAGACCAAGGCCCCCTTTTTCCTTTGGTGCAATTACTCTTTCCCAACATACCCAATTAATTTTGCAAGTATTCTCCGTTCCACCCCATAAGAATTTTATCCTAATTTTCTCCAAGCTTTCAAGCACTTTAACCGGAGCTTTGTAGATCGAGAAGTAGTATGTTGGAAGACTATCAAGTACTGCTTTGATGAGAATAATTCTACCAGCCATGGACAACGATTTATCTTTCCACGATGATAGCCTAGCCTTGAATGTATCAATAACATCATCCCAATGCTTACATAGATTCATGTTTGCACCCATCTTGAGACCTAAATACACAAATGGCATTTTTCCAACTTTACAACCAATTTTTTCAGCAGCAATATTAACAGCCAAATCAGTGACATTGAGTCCGAAAATATTACTTTTAGACAAGTTCATTTCAAGTCCCGAGACCAAAGCGAAGCATCTCATAATTCTAGCTATATTCAACACATTTGTGACCGACCATTCTCCTAGTACAATTAGATCATCCGCGAACATGAAATGTGAAACAATGGGACCTCGATTAGGCAATCGGATTCCTCTCAACAGGCCCAGGAATTTAGCTTTCTCAAACACACAATTTAGAGCTTCCATAGCTATGATAAAAATAAAGGGGGATAAAGGATCACCTTGTCTTACACCTCGTGAACAATGAAACATATCAGATGGTGAGCCATTAATAAGGACAGAAGCTGAAGAGGAAGAAAGGATACCCGAAATCCATTTCCTCCACAAATGCGGGAAGTTCATTTGTTCAAGTATTGAGTCTATAAACTTCCAATTAATTGAATCAAAAGCTTTATTGAAATCCACTTTGAACAAAACAGCCTCATATTTATTCTTTTTTGCCCATGAAATAATTTCATTAACGACTAGGGGCCCATCAAGAATGCTACGTTTTTCCATAAAACCCGATTGTGCCTCAGAAACAACCGAACCAATGACTTGTTTTAGTCTATTTGCCAAGATTTTTGAAACCAATTTTGGCAAACAACCAACCAAGGAAATTGGACGGAATTCATCAAAATATTGGGGGTCACACGATTTCGGAATTAAAGTGAAAAAAGAGGAGTTGCAAACCTTACTTATGATCCCGTCCGAGTGATAAGAGTCCATCATCTTCTTGAAATCTCCATGAAGTAGATTCCAAAACCTCTTTATAAATGCAAAGTTAAAACCATCCGGACCCGGGGCTTTATTGCTACCACATTCCCAAACAGCTTTTTTTATTTCCTCCATGCTAAACGGCTTTATGAGCCCCTCGGCCTCATCGGTTGTAAGTTTTTGCACATTATCAATCAGAATTCTAGGCCTGTTCGGCAATGGCTCCATGAATTTTCTGCTAAAAAAATTGGTCGCATGAATCTTGATAGCTCTCGGTTCCTGAATCCAACAGTTATTAACCCAAATGCCATTTATATTATTAACAATATTTCTGGCATTAATACATCCATAAAAAAATGCAGAGTTTTCGTCTCCCTCAATAGCCCATTTGACTCGTGCCTTTTGCTTTAGGTCCTGTCTTTGAGCATCCTCTAATTCCATGAGTAGTTTTTTTGCTTTCATTTTAGTTTGCACTTCCTCATCAGATAACTCTCTAGATTCGGCTAGAATGTCGAAATCAGCTAACTCCTTTTCCATTTTGAGTATACGGCCACCATCTTTGACTTTCTCATTTCCGATCCAAATCTTGATTGCTTCCTTGACATTTTTGAGCTTAGAGTATATCATATAGTCCATTCTTCCTTTTTTAACCTCCTTTTTGTACGCATCCATTACCACATCCTCAAGTCCACCCCTATCTAACCATGATGAGAAAAATTTAAAAGGTTTTGGACCCGAGTTTCTTTTGTTAGTGCTTAGAACCAACGGATGATGATCCGACCATTTCCTAGGCAAAGCCATCAAGGAAGCATTCGGCCATCTGTCCTTAAACAGATCGCACACCAAAACATGGTCAATTTTGCTCATTTTGGACCCATTCTCTAATGCATATGTATATTTGAAGCCCCCCATATTATATTCAAAAAGATTAGCTTCTTCAATGAAGTTGTTGAACGTCCTTGCTCCAAGACTGTTAAAAACTGAGTTTAATCTATCTGACGGAAAACGAACCTCATTATAATCACCCATCATAATCCAGAGACCCTGCTTGTTTTCTTTGATGTTGCTCAAATTGGACCAAAGCACACTTTTTTCTTTGTTCCCTTGCGGTGCATAGACATTTGCTATATTAATCCAAGTGGGATCACCGACGATATAGCCCGAAATAATTAATACATTTTGCATTTTTATTATGTTCGAAAGCTTGAACTTCGATGAATCCCATATGCTAATGATGCCGCCGGACCGTCCCTGTGCTTCAACATCTGCAAAATCAAATGAGTTGTTTCCCCAGATTTTATGCAAATCTGATGCAGAGCAGTTAGTATGGTGAGATTCCTGAATGCATAGAAAATCAATATGATTAGACTTCCTAAGATTTTTGATCCACTCAATTTTCCTGTCATCTTTAAGCCCCCTAATATTGAGAGACAAAAATTCCATTACGCTACATTTTTATTCCATTCACCACTGATAGTTTCTCTCAAATTATCTTCGAAACCTTCAAGATTGATACCCACACATCTCCCTAACAGTTAAAGTATTAAAAACTTATTCTTAGGTATCTCAAATAAATAAAAACAGTCATTATCCAATGGTTTACCAAAGTTGTGTTTGATACTCGTTCGTCAACTTTTATATTACCAAACATGGACATATCCATTCCCAAGTAAATCTGCCGATATTGTTTTCCGTAGACATTAGGGATTTTAAGTGCTTATGGATAATCACAATAGACATTATCATCACTATTTAATATCGTTTACTTTGAAGTTTGGACATCACATCAATGTATCAACGTGTCTAGCTTTATAAGGCAATTTAGATTTAGATTATACTTTGAAATAGACATCCTTTATGCATATTGAAGTTCAGGTCGAGGTAGTGTAGGCAGTCGCCTCTACAAGAATTTTTAAATTACATAATAAATAATTTTTTTTAAGGTATTATGGACATTTTAAAATTTTCACCCCCACTAAACTACAAAAAAATAAAAATAATTTTTTTTCGCCCCCTCCCTTGAATATTCTTGACTCCGCGCCTGTTGAAGATCTAGTTGAAATAGATCGAAAGGCATCATCGTCAGCATTGATGTACACATTGTGGCCATTAACAAAATAAAAATAAAAATGACTGTATATGGCAATGTGATTGGACCACTAGAAGTATTAACTATTTGGACATAATATAAGTAGACAATCTTCCATTCTTCCCTATATACTAAAAGGCTATCCCATAGCCTAGGACTGGCAATATCTGACTCGACTTGAAACCCGACACGAACCAACTCGAATATTATAAGGTTAAGGTTGGGATATTTGAGGCGCCAACCCGTCAACCCGAAACCCGGCAACTCGATATTTTTTTGGGTCGGGTCTGAGTCAGCAAATGCATTTTTGGGTTGAACCCGACAACCCAAAATTCTCTTAATATCATTATAAATTTATTTTAATTTACAATTTAGACCTTTTCACTTACTGATTTATAACATTTTCTTTTATATTTTTACGTTTTGATATAAGTTAGTGAATTAACGATGTTTTGATGATCAATTCAAATTGATATAATATTTATTATGATGGATTTTAAAACTTTATAATTATTTATACTTGAAAATGATTAGCTATTTTTTTCATAAGATTGATCAATGTGACTTAATTGACCCGCAACTGACCTGAAAACTCGAAAATAACGCGAAAATCTGTTGACTAGATAGAAATTCGGGTTAGTCGGGTTGGGTTCGGGTTGTCGGGTTCTGGGTAGGGTTGAAATACCCAACCCGATTTTAAAATCAGGTTGGGTTCGGGTTGACCATTTCTGACCTGCCAACCCGACAACCCGAACCCAGTAACCTGACCCAACCCGAATTGCCACCCCTACCCTAGCCTATGTGGAAGCCTCTCGCACTACTAACTCATTTTAAATCCAATGTGTCAACACCATTTTGTTTTTTGTCTTTTGATATGCCATGTCATCATGATGATTTGGCTCTTTTATTAAATTTAAACCATAAAATGAAAAGACATCATTACTAACCTACATGAATTCCTAACTTAAACATGATTCATATTCTACCATATTGTTTTTATAAGTTGGTGTTACAAATTAAAAGTGGTTGTTTACCTCTCTACATTATCTTGATTTTTTTACTTTATACTTTAACTATAATCTACAATATATGTTTATAATATTTTTGTCTGTTTATTTTTTTTTATTCGTAGGGTGGTCATCATCGAAAAAAACAGTTACGCATCGAAAATTAAGGTGAAAGATCTCAAATTTAAGAAATATCATAAGGATGTGTGCATAAGGTTTACGATTTTGTCTTTTGATTATTTCATCAATTCAATGATTATTTTGAGCAGCTACTTGATTGGCTCACCCAATTTTATAACCTTAATCAAATAGTTACAAAATTTCTAGAATAATTCTCCATCGGATATGCTTAATTTTATGTCCGTTATAATAAATTAGTTTGTCTTCAACCGTATAATTGTACTATATTTAATTTACGAAACACATTAATATTCATACATTGATAAATTGTAAAATAGTGTTGAACCGGTATTATATATTGTTCTGTATATAATTTTTTTTTCATGTATTTAACATATTCAAATTTTATCATTTGGCAAAATTAAATTAGTACATTAGTGAAACCGTGCATCGCACGGGTTATCACTCTAGTTTGGATTATATATACCGAATGTCTGTACATTTGTAATTTAGATTGGGGTGAAAATCGAATTATTATCGTTTTGATTTTTAGATTTGTTTTAGCTATAAACTAGTTTATAGCCCGCAAATTTTGCGGGGCTCGTTTAAATTTCTCTTGTTCATTTGATTGAAATAAACAGAATGCACCGAAGGTAGTCAACATTACTTGTTTTTAGTATAAAACTTATGCATTGTGTACCACATAAATGACTTTGTTTGAAAGGACACAAAATGCAATCATTTTAAAATTGAAATATGCGAATATATGTTCGATATATATCTTTTAATGTAAACGAATTTATGGATTGTTTACAAAAAATAAGTTGTACATTGACATTAATATGCATGGATGGTTATATAGAATTAAATTGTATTTACTAAATGGTCCTACCTAATAAGTCAATAGACTACTGATACAATTCTAGAATATATTGATTGCAGTTAACATGTCGCTGTAAAAAGTATAATTATTATAATACAACGAACGTCAACGACAATTATAATAATAGATATGTTAATATATTGAATTCATAAATTCAGAGTTGTATGAAACGATACTTTTACTTGTATCTGTTGACATAGTAAATATGAAGTTGCAATACTATATTATTCAATCTTAAACAACCGGATTGTGTACTATATAAATGTCTAGTGTTCCGTTGTCCTCACAATTATTGAGCAAGGTTTTCAAGTCATCCTCATTTCCAATGGTACCAAAAAATTCATACCCATTATCGTTCCATTGAATGATTGTGCCAAAGTAATGCATACGACCGCAAACACATCTCAACAGAGTTTCCTTCCACCCTGATAAGTACAACATGGTTATGTCACTTGGTCTGGCATTTTGTTCTAAATGTTCTCGCCATCTGAATTGTAAGAAGAGGAAAAAAGTAACTTATATAAAAGCCATCAATAGAAAGGTAGAGCTGGTAATCATTTTTTCAATATTCGAGGGATAAATAAAACTGATGTAGAATGAATCCTGAACTTATAGATGGCAGAAAAGAGTTTTTTGGAGACCAAAAAAAGTAAGCAAAATTTTCTGAATTTGTTTCAAAAATAAAGTTATGTGATAACGACAAATCCATGTCCTATTTAATATATAACGCAAAGGTGATAAAATTAGTGTATGTTTGGAAGTGTTTTATAGAAAGTTAGAATGCAGACATAGAAAAGATTTTATATTCTTTAAGTATTTGTATATTTCAATGGTATTAAATTGATATTTGTGTACTATTTAATTAAATTTAATATTTAATAAAAAAAATGAAACTGTGAATAAAATTTGATTTGTTTTTTAGTGGGCATTGATTGTATTCAAATAATTGAAGTTAACGTGAGCTACAAAGTTGTGTGACAACAATTTTGCTTGCGAATGAGAATATTTTATTTAGGGCTAGGATTGTAATTTTTTTTTAAATGTATTTATTAAAAAAGTTATGTTTTGCATTTTCATGTGTATATATATGTATAGTAAGTTTTACTTGTGTAAGAGTTCTGTCACCAAGCAGGCCATTATTTTTAAACGTCAGTCATTAATATGTAAAGTTAGCAATGCAAGTAATACACATACACATAAATATACACATTTAATTTAATACATAATATGATAAACGTATTCCCATAGTTTTCGTTAGCTAGTTTTCTGTCAATGACGTTCATGAATGATTTTATAATCATATGGTAATGAAGAAGGAACACAACTAACGATAAATTGATGTAAAAATTCGGGGCTAAAATGAAATGACAATTGATAATAAGTTCAAAAAAATCCCAATAAAGTTTGACAAAGTTTGAAGACTTGTTAACCACGTGAGCGTGCAAGCCACAGAGTACTAAGTGCCTATAGTCTACCAAAGTAGTCTTCTATTGCAAGTAGTGCAAGTGCAATTTGACGTGTTTTAAGTTTTTCAAAAAGTCTGTTCATTGTCTTCTTGCGAATATGTCCCGCCTGCACTATGAGTATACAATTAGTGACAAGATTGGCCGTACCTGTTTTTATTTATTTTAACAAATTATATTAATTGAAAAATTAATATATAGAAAAAATATTTTAATAACAAATGTAGTATCACCTGAATGAGAGAGTCTTCCAGTATAGTTAATTTGCCCTTAGCCATACCCATTTTAGCCATGTAATAAGAAGATTCTGATGACTGAGTTGACCCAGTCATATTACCACTTACCATATAATCGAGAATTGATATTTGCAATTTTTCAATCCCATCTGTTATAAGTTGCTCATGATGTACTGTGGAATTTTTTTTTTATCTGTGATAAACCCCCTTTGCGATTCGATTGTATCTGTGTTATGTGTGCTATTTGTGTGGCTGACCCAAATTGTAATTGGGGCAGAGGATAACCCAAAATGACGTCGTTTTGCTTAATGGTTTAAACCACGAATTTAATGGTTAATTAATTAACGATTTGAATGTTTAATCAAAATTTAGAAGGTAATTAAATTAAGACAGCCATTTAAGGGTAAAGCATGGGGTTATAAAAGTCATTTAGTCATAATTAGGAAAAGCTAATTAGGTAGTCTATAGGGAAAAGTATGATCAATGGTTTAACTAAATTGCCCTCCAACAATTAAGGGGGGAGATTAATTTAAATGTGGCTAATTTAGGTAGGGCAACCTAATTAGTGTTTTCTTTTAAATATATAAAGAGATTTAAGGAGCAAATAGCTCAAGATCTCAAGTACGTATTATTGTAATTCCATTAAATTTCATATACTCCGTATTACATAGCTTTGTACCTTATGAACTTACTAGTTTTTAAATCCAGATTATTACAAATAGTAAAATGTTGATAAAATATTTTTATTATGTATTATATTAAATGTGGAATTCTATTCTAGTGTTTATATAGTTCTATATCTCACTTTGAAGTTAACTTATATTTGTATAATAACATGTTTCTAATATAAATGCAAATGTTGTTAATAATAAATGTAAAAAATTTAATTTAAAAGCAATAAATTTGGTTTTATGTCAAATAACTTGTTAATAATATGATGGTATGAAATCAAAATTTTACATTCTGTTCTGTTGTTAATTTAAAAGAAATTACTAAAACATATTTTATCTGTCTCACTTTGTTACTCCGTAATATTTTTATAATTAAATTACCTATATGGAAAATAACATTAGGTTTATAATTGTGGATCGTAATCTGTTGTAGTTTTAAATCTGAGGATACATTAATGAAAATTTTTGATATCTTAAAAGAGAAATGATTTAATCACATAATTTTTACAAAAGAAGTTTTACAAAATAATGTGGATCAATAGTATTAAGAGAGAGAAGTAAGAGAGAGAAATAAAAAATATTTTTGATTGGTCCATCTCATGCTCCACATCATTTTGTGAGGTTTTGTTTGTAAATTTTATGTGAGTGTAACATTTCTTATCTTTAAATACATTTCTATTGAAATTGAGAATTTTCATGAATTTAATTTAGTACAAGTTTTAAAATACCCGTTTTTCGCGTCGGGATTAATTTATTATTTAGTAAAATATTTATTTATACCACCTTCGTTCCAATTTAATTTTCGATGTTTCCCTTTTAGAATGTTCCAACATAATTGTTCACTTTCAGTTTAAACCAATCAGAAAAATTTTAGGTGAAAAATAATAAAATCTTATTGGTCAATAGTAATTATTTTACATTTCTAAAACTGTCTGTATATTTGTCTGAATAATTATTAATTACTGACGGTATGGTTCTCAGTTTATTCTATTTTTTAGTTTATTTTATTTTTTATGTTCACAATAACGAGTTATTATTTTCATTAGTTTTAAGGTTCAAAGTAAGGGCTTAATTTATGCAAATGTTTGTGTTTAGATTTTTCAACTTCAATGGAAAAAAATCAATCAAGAAAAAAATATGAGAGAATAGTTTGGATTATTGAATGAAGCACTATATCGTGAAAATATACAAAGTCAATATATCATGAAAAGTAGAGCTATCATCTCATGAGAACAATTCAATGTATAGTATCAAGAATATTTTACTCGGCAAATTGTATATAAGGGATAATTACGAGGCTTTTATCACTTTCTTACCTCATCAATATTTACTTTTATTATTAGTAATAGATGTTATAATAATTGAATTATATTTTTTTTAAAGCAATTAAATTATATTATCATGTTATATTAGATTAGACACGGTATACACGAAAGATTATGTTTCATATTAATTTGTATTGTATACAACGGGAACATTATAAGGAGGGACGGAGTTAGGATATAACTTTTGAGGGGGCATTTTGTTTCTTTTGTATTTTGAGGGGGTAAAAGTTGTAAAATAGAATAAATATCCTTATAAAAATTTCTCTTTATATTGGAGAGACTCGGTTCATTGGTTGAACTGGTCGAATCGGACTGGTTGAACCAGTTTTTTGTATCATTATTTACCAGATTTTTTTTTTAATGTTGATATGCACTACTTTACTATTATTTACAATATCTTTTGGAACAAATTTGGTTAAGTATATGTATGTACGTATATGTAATTCTTTTTTATTTGATGTTCTAGAAAATAAATATATTGTAGGAAATGAAAAACCGCTTCAGTTGACTGGTTCAATCGGTTTGATCACAAGCAACCCTTCCTCCGGTTCAACTAAAAAACTGATTTTCAGAACATTGCCAACATGTATTAGTTCTTCACTATTTATTGATAAATATAATCTACAAACTGCTATTCATTTTCTTATAAATATTTAGTAAAACTTAATAATTCCCTGAATTCCTCATCTTATACCGCAATACTACCAATTTATTAAACTATTCATACCAAATTATAAATTTATCAAATTAGATTACATTTTTGAATTAGGTTGGCAATTTATATTTTCGTATTGATAATTAGTTCGGTTTTACAACTTTGAACACTTCAACCAAATCAATAACCCATTCTACAAAAAAGAGCTTCTCACCCAAAATAGCAAAAAGAATATCATCATTGTTGGAAACTAAAACAAAGAAATCATCTTGTCACCTTACTATATTTAGGAGAAAGAATAGCAAATAGTTGTCATTATGATAAACTCAAGGGTCTTTTTAGGAACTTCACTTTTCAACCAAAGAAATTCAAGTTATTTGACTTCATGTGCACAACGCGTGACAAAATATGAATTTAGTGTTTCGTTTGGTAGAAGGAAAACATTTGACAGTTGGAACTACTTGGAAGGTGAACTTATATGTATAGAGTTCCAATATAAACCAAATTCCCAAATAATAAATGATTAATTTCACAGATTATATCGCCCCCAGGTGATTAAAAAAAATTTAAAAGAAATTAAAATAAGAATCTTCTTTTTCTTATTCGTTAAGAGTTTTATTTCACTCTGTTTCTTCATTCATTCAAATTATCAACTCTGCTCTGTTTTTTTTTATTGGAATTAAAGCTTTAATTTCGGTTTCAAATGGGGTTTGTTAGTAGTTTGTTGGGAATTTTTGGTGTTGGAATTGGGTTTGTTCTTGGTGCTCTTCTTGGGTTTTATTTCTTCATCTACTCTGACTCCAGAATTGAAGCTTTTGAGGTAAATTATGTAAATCTTTTACATTTTGTGGAATATTTAAGTCTTGATTGAATCCCATGCATGTGAATTAACAAATGTTGTCTTTTCAAGTAAATTTTGGATCTTCTTTCTTTCTTCTTCAATATCGTCTGGGTTTGTCAATTTTGTGTATTTTCTTTATGCTTTTTGATTAAATTTAGTAAAAATTTGAAGTGGGTACATTTGATTTTGTGCTAATTTTCTAAAAAGTTTCACGCTTTCCTTTTATTTGGATTTTGATTTGATTTGATGATTATTTTTGAATGCAGATTAGATGCATTTATTAACCTACAAAATATTACTAATTAGTTATCATTTTTGTGGGTTTTTTCTTTTTGGGGTTTTCTTGCTAATCTTGAATTTAGCTTGCAATGATGCTTTCTAACTCAAGCTTACAACCTTTAATTTGAAGATTTTCTATATGATCAAACAGTGCATGTCAAGTACATGGGGTTATTATTTATTAATAAATTAATATTAATAATTTGTTTAATATCTACCTTTACTCTTTGATTAGTTTGATGAGTTCTTTTTATGATTCTGATGCAAGCAAGCATGTGAAGACTAAATGTTGAAAGATTGTTGAAATCTCCTGGGCTTTTTGGGATGTGTTTAAGCTTTATATTTAATAAAAGCTTAACCTTTACTACCAAATCCTCATAGTATTTGATAGTTTTTTTGTTGATTGCCTAGCTGATACATTCGATATTATTATAATAATAACATAGTATAGTAATATTACTAGTACCAACTGTGTTTTTTGACTTCAAATATTTGTTTAACCTTTGTGTTAAATGTAGTGATTAAGTCAATTTATTAATAATTGATATTTTAGTTATATTGACTCATTCACAACTTATGGTGATGTGAAAAACTTGCATGCTTCTAGTTTTGTATATTCGTTAAAAGAGTCTATTTTTTAGATGTAGCAGTTGTTTTTCTTGTTGAAAAAGTGTCTTATTAGCTGTTTTTCCAACCCCCCATCTTTTCTCTTGTTAAACATTTAACAATGTCACATTTTTTTGACCGACTTATGCCGGGTTTTATCGAATGCTAACAGAGATGACTGCTACTTCAGGATCCAGTTGTGAAGCCAATTTGTGAGCTTGATTCAACGAGTCTAGAAGATTTAGTACCTGAGATTCCTCTGTGGTTAAAGAATCCTGATTATGATCGTGTATGTATTTTGTTGGCGGTTATTACTTATAGTTGTATCGTTCTCGATTCAATAACTTTCAGATCTCGTATTACAGGTTGACTGGCTGAACAAATTTGTTTTAAATATGTGGCCTTATCTCGACAAGGTACATTTAAGAAAATGAAATACATATAAGTTGTAATTTTTATTACGTTAAGTCAATTTGGGGTGAAAAGTGTTAATGCTGTTCATAATGCAGGCAATTTGTGCAGCGATTAGGCAGGCAGCAGAACCAATGATAGCTGATTTTGTTGGTCAAGGGCACCGACCAATAGAAAAAATCACCTTTGAGACATTAAGCCTTGGGACTCTACCTCCTACTTTTCAAGGTGAATTTGTGTAGCTTCAACATTCAGGTAGTCATTTACCATCGTTTTAACTGTCTTTTCCCGCTTTAATGATTTGCAGGTGTTAAATCCTATGAGACCGATGAGAACCAGTTAGTAATGGAACCTGCAATCAAATGGGCTGGAAATCCAAATATAGTCGTAACTGTAAAAGTATCGTCTTTGCGTATCAAAATCCAGGTATGCTTTGGTTACATTGTTTGAATTTAATAATGGTAGAGCTTTGCTGGTTGTTATACACATGGCATGTCATGTGTATGCCTTAGTCTTATCTATTAGGCTAAGTGTTGTGGTTTCCACAATCTTGTAATTGTAACGCTTATCATTCTTTATAATATTTACCGGGGAATTCCCCTTTACCCAAAAAAAAAAAAAAAAATCCAGGTAAGCTGCTGTGATAAATGACAAATGTTCCCCTCATAGATGGAGTAGGTATGATTTTTATGTGTCTGATTGTGAATTTGTGGTTTGCTTCTCAGTTGGTGGATTTACAGGTGTTTGCTGTTCCAAGGATAACATTAAAGCCTCTCGTCCCAACTTTTCCATGTTTCTCCAATGTCATTGTATCTTTGATGGAGAAGGTAACTACTAATATATTGGCTGCTGTCTGTCGGAGGTGGGAAATGGATGAGGCAGGTGGGTTGGGTAACAGGCCAAAGTGGGTCAAAAGGATAAGTTCTCATATGCGTTGGGGTGACGCAAAACATATTTTGTGCGCAATGTGTAATTTTTTTTTTTATAATTTTTATTTTTGAAAATAATAAGTGTGCCAAATATGATTACAAACTATATTTTCTGAATGACAATATATTTTGATTTAAAAAATGATTTAGGAGTTTTCACGCATTGAAAATACCCTCAAGGCTACTTTTAACCCATTTCACCTGTTCAACCCATTTCCTTTTGACCTATTACTTAATTATAAATTCTATTATTACCTCTTTGACTCTATAGACATGAAACATAATCCAAATTGCAACATTCAGTGTTAGTAGACAGGTTAAAAATTGCCTCCTAAACTAGTTGTTACAGTTGATTTAGCATCTTGTTTACTAAATTTGTGTTTATAATTCTTTTGTATATATTTTTAGCCTCACGTGGACTTTGGGCTGAAGGTGCTAGGTGGTGATGTTATGTCCATCCCTGGCCTCTATCGACTAGTGCAGGTTCGTATTTGTTGGTTTCTTTTTGGGTGATTAAAAGATTGTGCATCTTTCATTGTATTTATTATAAGCAATGTACATAAAATCTTTCTTGTCTTTCACAGGATATCATCAAAAAAGAAATCGCAAAACTTTACCTTTGGCCACAAACTCTTGAAATACCCATTCTTGATGCTTCACTGTAAGTGACTTAATATTGTAACTCTAAACAATATCTGTAATGTCTACGATTCATGAAGCTGCAACATTTCACTTTGTGCATGTCACATATTCGAAGCAAAATTGATGACAAGTGACATATTGTTAAATATCTTTAGTACTCTTCAAGAAAGAGAAATAAAGGAACTTGTAGTCACAAACCTATAAAATGGGAAAAAAATGTAATTATAACTCGGACCATCTCTATAAAATGAAATGTAGCATTTTTACAAGTATCTCAATGGACACAAACCTCTTGTAGGTTCACTAAGATGATCTTTTGTGTTGTATGTTTGGAAACATCTTCTTTAAGATAACTTTGTGTGGATACACATTAAACTTGTAGCTAATCTAATTTAGTTTTCACAATATCTGTTTTGTTAGTGGTATTGTGAAAAAGCCTGTTGGTGTACTACATGTGAAGGTTGTACGGGCAACAAAGCTCATGAAAATGGATATATTGGGATTGTCTGATCCATATGTTAAGCTTAAGTTAAGTGGAGAGATGTTGCCTTCAAAGAAAACAACGATCAAGAAAAAGACCTTGAATCCTGTGTGGAATGAAACCTTCAAGCTTGTAGTTAAGGACCCTCAAGCACAAACCCTTCAAATTCATGTATTTGATTGGGACAAGGTAACCCTTCACTCTTCAGTCTCGGACTAACTTAAACGAGGAATACACACTTTGTTACAAATGTGATTCTTATTCTTTTTTCAAACTTGTATGTTTTATAGGTAGGGAGCCATGACCGGTTGGGGATGCAAATTGTGCCATTGAAAGTACTAAGTCCAAACGAGACAATGGAACTAACACTTGATTTGCTAAAGAACACGAGCATAATCGATTCTCAGAAGCACCACCAGAGAGGGCAAATTATGTTAGAGATGACATATGCACCTTTCAAGGAAGATAATGATATATTAAGCGGGTCTAATACTCCTGTTAAGAAAGAAAATGATATGCGGTTGGGTGGCAAAAGCCCAAGTGGGTCCGGTGTATTATTAGTGACTGTCCAAGGTGCTGAGGATGTAGAAGGGGAGCGTCACAACAATCCGTATGCCATGGTAATATTTAGAGGAGAAACAAAGAAAACAAAGGTGAGATTTTGACTTTTCAGGTCAAAGTTACTGCTTTCAGAGTTCAAATTGGATATGGGTTTTTTTTGCTATTAAGAAACTGACCACTTTCGTACTTGCAGCATCCACCAAAACTTTAACACCATGAACAATCTTTATCTTATTAATGTTGAGCATCAGAAATAAATCTAGAGCTGAAAATGGATTCTTTGACCTTATGATCTTCAACTTATGCTAACAGATTATAAGAAGAACTCGAGACCCCAAGTGGAACCAAGAGTTTGAGTTTGTGCTGGAAGAACCTCCTATACATGACAAGATACATGTCCAATTAATGAGCAAGCAAACACGCCTGAGTTTCTTATCAAAGGTTTTTTATAATCTTTTTATTAACAATATGTTCATGCGTTTATTGGTCTTAAAGTACATTGAATTCATGCTTTCTACTATTGGCAGGAATCACTAGGGCATGTAGACATAAACTTGGATGATGTCGTGAACAACGGGAGAATTAACCAAAAGTTTCATCTTATAGATTCAAAAAATGGTGTGGTGCATGTGGAGCTTCAATGGAGAGAAACTTGATGTTACTCTATGATGTCGAAGTCCAAATGGAGACTGGTATAGTCAACATGATATACTTTTTAACATTTTTCTTGATAGTTTTAATGGAGGCAGTACTTGTATAGATCGGAAAGCTATTGCTTATATACAAAAACTCGAAAGCAAATTGAAAGTTTAAACAAATTATTTGCCTTTTCAAACGTAGATGATAATTTATCATGTACACAAATGCTAAAAAGTCTACATTTCGTTCATGATTTTACATATATGCTCATTTTTTCAAAGGGGTCCTAAGAGTAAAGGGTGTCGTGACATTGTTTTTAGAGTGTCCTGCTTATTTATTTAAAGGGGTCCTAAGAGCAAAGGGGTTATCGTGACACTGTTTTTATAGTGTCCAGATGGGAACACTATCTTGTTAAAAATTTATTTAGCATCATTATGTTATTGGTTTAACTTTCTGCCTTTCTCTTTCTCTATTCATGTGTGTGTATTTTTATATAATATCATTATCATTATTCCTTTTTAGAGAATTGAGAGAATGTAATTGAGGATACTAGCTATAATGTTAGAATTAATGAAAGTGGTTAATTATACCTTTTTAATTTAAAGTGGTTAATCACCGGATGAAATAATATTTTCAACGGTTAAATCCATTTCCCATTTCTTCTGCAACTCTTGATGTTGTTTAACCTGCTTCAACAACCTAACCTCAAGCTTCTGCATCTGGCGAGTTGCATCCTCAGCTTTTTGTACCTCAAGTTCAAGATCAATAGCATGGGAGGATTTAAGCAACTCAAGCTCAGTTTTGTGAGAGGTACGGGCATCATCAAGTGCAGTAGCTGCGTCTTCACGTTCTTTCTTCATCACCTCCAACTCTCTCTTTAACTTCATCATCTCATCAGTATTTAGGTCCGTCAAACGCTGACTCAATTCTTCAATCTTATCATCACGACGAGCAACCTCAGAAACAAGCTTCTTCGCTTTCTCTCTCTCCGCACGAAACTGCCGATGACAACTCTCCCACCTACGTCTACCTTCCCCAACAATCTTGGGCACCATTAATGAAATCCAATTCATCTCATCACTAACATTCACATCAGACTTAGACTCCAAAGACACAACCTCAGATGGGGGAATAAAATGATCAACCATATCACGACAAACAACATGATCATCAAACGTATCACCATTCTTGACAGACCAAGGAGGAATGAATACCTGGTGAGCTTGGTCCGGATCTACCTCATATCGAGGTTCAGGAGGATCGGAATCCAGAGGATCGCCAACATTAGGCGACTCAGCAGTAAACTCTCCGCTGGACACGGTATCAGCTCCGTCATCCGATCTCACACCTTTTGATTCTGTACGTTCATCACTTTCAGACGGAACATCCACAGTCTCAACTTCCTTTGCCTTGCCACGGCTAGACGTAGCTTTTCCAACAGGCTTGCGACCTACTTGCTTGACTCTCTTCGCAACAGAACCACCAACATCTGACCCACTAGCTTTGTTTGCCTGACTTCGAGTACGTTTGGCTATGGGCAAACTCTTGGTAGCGGATGACCCAGCTACAGCTTTAGCTCCATGTACCCTTTTGGCGGAAGAACTTTGAACCCTCGCCTTAGTTTTAAATCGACGAACCTTCGGAGCATTGGCGATTGGCTCCCCCAACAACTGCAACTGATCATCGCTAGCAGCAACGACTGCATCACGAAACCGATCAGGAAGAGGTTCCTCACCCTCACGAAGAGGGCGAGATTCATAACGAGCGTCAGCACACTTCCATAGTTGCATAAAATCAATAAGCAGCAACTCTGTGAAAATTACAACAAAATAGTTCAATATTGCTTCTTCTACCTGCGAACATAAATTCACCAATAGAAGTAACAGAGCTATGAAAACGAAAGTTCAATACCTTCATCTGAATCAATAGGAAGGATGATCGGAACTTCAGTCGGTTTATCCCACACCTGGCTAATCCCGGTCATCACCAGCACATGCTCCGGGTACGTTTGAACATTAACACGAGGATTTTGAAGCCTCTCAAACAAATCGTGATCAAAGGTACCATTGGCGGGAATAGGGTCCAAACGCACCTCCGTCTTATTTTTCCATTTCATATAAATCGGAGCTACACGTGCGTCCACCCAGAAAAACCGATCCTTCCAATCTTTTGAGCCATCAGGTGCTTTCACATAATGATACGGTTGAGGTTTTTTCCTCTTCTCTATGGTAAGCCAGTCACCATTCTTGCTCAAAGTATAAAATTTTCGGAAAAGGGGTAAAGTAGGAGTACCGTTTAGCGCACGACAGTGGATCTCAAAAGACGAAACTTTGACCAACCCAACCGGAGATATAACACCCCTCATTCCATAGTAATACTAAAAAAAAAAATACGGAAGCGAAGATAAATACAACGCCACACCTTGTTATATATGCTACTAAAGTACCAAAAGTCAGTTACATATTTAAGTTACTTCAATTTAAAACTTTTTCAAAATTATAGCATGACGGGGTATTATATAAACTAAACTGAACTGTTACAAAATAATCAGAGTAGCTTGAATATCAAACATTCCATTCTTCCAAGGTTTGACCTTCCTGCTACCCACCCGCATGCTCAAAACAAAAGTCTGCAGGAAGTAACAACGAGGGATTAGCACATAGCTAAGTGAGTAAATTCAACACTCAACATTTAACTTAGCTAAACCAATTAACAACAACAAGTATTCGCAACTACAACAATCAACAACAACTTAATGAGGATCGGCGGATCCGAGGATAACCTTCGTACCCGGGCGGCTCCCCAAAGATCACTTATCCAAACATATCCGTATGGCCATAACGGACGAGACCGATAGCTAGTGTTTATCATACTTAGGTACAGTTCAGCACACACAACAAATGAAGTACATCCCTGTACCATTCACACAACAACCCACTAGCCCAACCAACAGTTCATCAACTCGTTGACCTCATTAACAACAATGCCCGAAGGCCACACAAAGAACATATAGGCATATGATCAATAATAACAACTAATCAACTCAATAATCAAGTCTACGTTTACCCGTCGTAATCAAATGATTACAACTAAGCCAAACGGTGAGTTTCGAATCCACTCACCAATACCTTCACCTTCACTATCTCAGATTCTCGGGGTAACGTTGTCTTTCGGAGGATCTGAGATTCAACATCAAATAAAAGTTAGTAATCACGATCATTGATACATAACTTATATAATTTATCACACGCGGTTCTTATTATCATAATCATCTAAGTTATAAAGTTACAAATCATATTTCATAATCACCATATTACTATTATCAACTAACATTATTTATTCAACAATATTACAGCATACAACGAATAATAAGCATTGAATTGTAACAACTAAACGAAAGTGGCTGGCCAGGGACAGAAGCCGCCGGCTAGAGCTGGAAGCCGCCGGCTTCCCATGCTTAGCCGCCGGGCTCCCCCTCTCGCCTGCCGGTTAAATTAATTTTTGAGCAAACAGAATCATTTCCAGTTTTAAAGACTCTAGTGACCGCCGGTTTGGCCTACCGCCCGCCGGTTGGAGGCATGAAGCCGCCGGCTTGGCTTTAAAGCCGCCGGCTTCCCCACCATTCAACTGAAGCCGCCGGCTAGACCCATAAGGCCGCCGGCTAGATCATCCGAAACAGCTTCAGCAGCAGCTAGTTAATACTATGCACGAACCAAAACTTCCAAATTCTCAATTTCTATACAAATATGCAGAAAACTCGACATCTAAGATGGTAACAACTTCATACAATACCTATCTAACATATATCAACAACAATAACTTTCGATAATCATCGTTTACACCAAAAATTATGAAATAAATTAGGTTTTGCAACCCTTTCCAAATCAAAGCTTATAACATGAATTCGATGCATATAATTAATTAAGAATCACACATATGATTACATGACACAAGTATTTAACATCTAAAACTCATGAATCATCTCAATTATCGATTTCATCACTTATTCTACAAATTGAGGTTATACACTAAAATCACTTACAAATGGAATGAAGATCAAGATGAGAAGGCTAGATGATGAGGATGATACTAGTAGAAGATCACTCTTCAATCCACACTTCAAATTGTTGATTTAACCCAAAATTTAAGTTAGGGTTTATGTTTTGTTTGAGAGAGAAATTGAGAAAAGAATTGGTAAAGTGACCTCCAAAAAGGATCGGCCCTACCATTTAACCGACTTAACATTTTTAGTATTTTATACCCGCTCTAAATCTATTGTCTGGCACCTAATTGCTAGATGCGAGAAATTCATTTTATTGTACCGTCAACTTTAATATATTAAAACAAGCAACATTTCATTATCCACAATAAGTCCTGAGACCTATTTCATCAACTTTCATAATTAAACAATTATATCACAAAATTATTTAAAACAATTAAATTCTAATTCACTTAAATACGTAAATTAAATAGGAAAATACCAGGCCATCGGAGAGGATGTTACAAATCTCCCCTCCTTAAGGAGATTTCGTCCCCGAAATCTCAGCCCTATCAACCAATCCAGGATATCTGGATTTCATCGATTCCTCGGTCTCCCAAGTTAGGTTGAAACCTAAACTATGTCTCCATTTTACTAACACCATAGGAATTTGTTTCTTCCTAAGTTTGGTAATCTTTCGGTCTACAATTTCAACTGGTTCCTCTACTAACTTCTGGGTTTGATCAACCTTTAAATCTTTCAACGGAAGAATTTGCGACTGATCCTCAATATTACACTTTCTCAAGTAACATACATTAAACGTATCATGAATACCAGAGAGCTCTGGAGGAAGATCCAATGCCATTGACTGATCGTTTACAACTTGTCGAATCTTAAATGGACCAATGTACCTAGGCGCCAACTTTCCACGTTTTCCGAATCTAATCACACCTTTCCAAGGAGAAACTTTAAGATACACGAATTCACCTTCGGAAAATACAACCGGTCGTCTTTTAGGATCCGCATACATTTTCTGCCTATCTCTCGCGGCTTTCAACTTCTCACGTGCAATAGCTACTTTATCAGCAGTTAATTGTACAACATCGGGTCCAGCAAACTGTTTCTCACCTGCTTCTAACCAACAAGTAGGTGTACGACAACGACGACCATACAACATTTCATACGGAGGCATCCCAATACTAGAATGGTACGAATTGTTATAAGTGAACTCAACCAATGGAAGGTGTGAATCCCATGAACCTCCATATTCCAGAATGCAAGCACGAAGCATATCCTCTAAAGTTTGAATCGTACGTTCTGACTGACCATCGGTCTGAGGATGATAAGCTGTGCTAAGATTTACACGTGTACCCAACTCATGTTGTAGACTTTGCCAAAAACGAGAAGCAAAACGAGTATCTCTATCCGACACAATCGATAACGGAATACCATGTCTAGAAACAATTTCGTTAACATACAATTGGGCAAGTTTAGTCAACGATGTTGTCTCACTTGTAGCAAGAAAATGCGCGCTCTTAGTCAATCGATCCACTATAACCCAAATCATATCATTACCTCGAACAGTACGCGGTAGCTTAGTCACAAAATCCATGGTTATGTGATCCCACTTCCACTCGGGTATTTCCAACTGTCTTAACGACCCATACGACTTTTGATGTTCCGCTTTGACTTGAGCACAAATATGACAAGATCCCACAAACTTTGCAATGTCGGTTTTCATCGTTGGCCACCAATACAACGGTTTCAAATCATTATACATTCGGGTACTACCAGGATGAATAGACATTCGCGACTTATGAGCTTCATTCAAAATCAAATCTCGAATACCACCAATGGAAGGAATCCAAATACGAGACTGATAAGTCTTTAATCCCCTTGAATCATCAACTAATTCGTCCTTGCGTTTTAACATGATTTCGGATTTCAGATTCTGGTCTTTCAATGCTTCAAGTTGCACCACTTTAATTTGATCAATTAAATCCGAGGAAACATTCACTTTTAAATAGAAAGCTCGATCAGGAGTATTCTTTCGACTTAACGCATCGGCGACCACATTAGCTTTGCCCGGATGGTATCTAATCTCACAGTCATAATCTTTTATCAATTCCAACCATCGTCTCTGTCGCATATTCAATTCTTTCTGAGAGAACACATACTGTAAACTCTTGTGATCGGTACAAACAACACATCGAGTCCCATATAAGTAATGTCTCCAAAGTTTTAGGGCAAATACAACTGCTGCGAATTCTAAATCATGCGTAGGATAATTCTTCTCATGTGATTTCAACTGTCGAGAAGCATAAGCGATAACTCTATCCCTTTGCATTAAGACACAACCCAAACCCGAATATGATGCATCGCAATAAACCACAAAATCATCATTACCTTCTGGTAATGCTAAAATCGGTGTCTGACATAACAATTGTTTCAATGTCTGAAAAGCTTGCTCCTGTTGATCCGTCCACACATACTTCTCATCTTTACGGGTTAACTTAGTCAACGGTACGGCTATCTTAGAAAAATCTTTGATAAATTTCCGATAATATCCCGCTAACCCAAGGAAACTCCTTATCTCAGAAACAGATTTCGGCGCATTCCAATTCATCACAGCTGCAACTTTTGATGGATCCACTTTCACACCATCTCGACAAATTATATGACCCAAAAACTGAACTTCTCGAATCCAGAATTCACATTTGGAAAACTTTGCATACAAATGTTCTCTTCTCAATGTTTCAAGAACCAATCTCAAATGCGTAGCATGCTCAGTTTCAGATTTCGAATAAATAAGTATATCATCAATGAAAACAATCACAAATTGATCCAAGAATGGTCGACACACCCGGTTCATCAAATCCATAAATACCGCTGGAGCATTCGTCAAACCAAAAGGCATAACCAAAAATTCATAATGACCGTACCTAGTACGAAAAGCAGTTTTAGGTATATCTTGTTCACAAACACGGACTTGATGATAACCCGATCTCAAATCAATTTTAGAGTAAACAGAAGAACCTTGTAACTGATCAAATAAATCATCTATTCTGGGCAATGGATATTTGTTCTTCACAGTCCTCTTATTTAATTCCCTATAATCAATACACATCCGCAATGACCCATCTTTCTTTTTCACAAACAACACTGGTGCACCCCACGGCGAGGAACTAGGCCTGATAAAACCTCTTTCCAACAATTCCTGAATCTGATTCATCATTTCACGAATCTCCGAAGGAGCTAACCTATAGGGAGCTTTAGCAATCGGCGACGAGCCCGGAACAAGGTCAATTCTGTATTCTACTTCCCTAACTGGTGGTAACCTAGGCAACTCATCGGGGAACACTTCAGGGTACTCACAAACAACAGGAACATCCGCAACAGTTTTCCTTTCTAATTTGGCATCGACTACATAGGCTAGGTATGACTCACAACCTTTTGACAATGACTTCCTAGCTTTCATCAACGAAATCAAAGGAATAGCTACACCATCCCGTTCTCCTCGAGCCACAACATATGACCCTTCGGAGATTGGGATCCTAACCAACTTCCGATGACAATCAATACTAGCCTTATTCTGACTCAACCAATCCATACCAATAATTACATCAAAACTAGGGATTGGCATCAACAAGAAGGAAATAGGAAAAACATGATCATCAATAGTAATGCTAACTCCAGTCACCGAGGTGGTAACAGGAACTAACTTACCACTAACTATTTCTACTTCTATAGGCTTTGTTATCACAGTAGGGGCTAATTTCAACTTATCACAAAATTGCACAGAAATGAAAGTACAATTAGCACCCGAATCAAACAATACACGTGCAGGTACAAAGTTTATAAGAAATGTACCCGTGATAACATCTTCAGTACGCACGGCCTCATCAACCGTCATTTGAAAAGCCCTACTAGTTGCTGGAGGAGGGTTCTTTCTTTTCTGACCGGAAGATCCCGAACTCCCGACCGAACCCGACCCCGTCGACCTTGCCTCCGGACATTGACCAACCCTATGCCCTTCTTTCTTACAAGTCCAACAAACAAAGTTGGGATAACGACAACTCTTTATCTCATGACCCAATTCACCACACTTCATACATTTGTTTGTCTTAGCCGTACACGGACCATCATGCCGAGACCTACACGAACTACACCAGTTGGAACTATTGAAACTTCCCGAAGAACTACTTCTTCCAACAAACTTCTTACCACCTTGTCGATTCCCTTGCCACTTAGATTTATTTCTACCCGACGATTCGGTTCTTGCCTTAGAGAAACTTGTATCCTTTCCTTGCCATAATCTCAAACCTCTTAAATCACTATCGGCGGATCTTGCAAGATTGAAAGCATGCGATAAATCCTTAGCCAATCTCACAACCGTACGGTAGTTATCCGGTAAAGCATCCACAAATTGTTCAATTTGAGTTTTCTCATCCGGAACCCATTGTTGCACGAACCTAAGCTTATCCGTAAACTGTGAAATCAATTCATCAATAGTCATGTCATCCTTTAATCGAAGATTCACAAACTCTCTTCGAATCCTAGCAATATCAAAATCCGAACAGTATTGGTTACGAACCGCCTGATGAAATTGAGTCCAATTTATAGATTCCTTTTGTTGTTGCGGCAAATGTCCGGTAACAGAATCCCACCAAACCATGGCATCATCCTTCATACATTGAACAGCATACTTGACTTTCAATTCCTCATCACAACAAGTCACATCAAACTTGCGTTCCATATCCCTAAGCCAATTCAACGTTACTGTAGGATTTTTACTTCCTTGAAATTCCGGTGGTCGACTAGCCATAAAAGTCTTGTATGAACACTTTTTTTCTGATTGAGAAGATGAACCAGAACCAAAGACTGGGGCTTGCTGAAATAACTGTCTAGTCGCAGCTTCCTCAGCTTTCCTCTTGAATTCCCTAAGGAATACCAACTCGTCTTCCATCTCATGAATATACTCATCTCGATTAGATTGTTGTCCGGTTGGTTGAGAAGTACCATTATGATCCTGTTGCTGGGTAGGAGTCTCAAATTGAGGAGCGACAATCCTGGAGGCGTTGTTGGGGTTGGTGGTCGGTGGTTCGTTATCTGCCATTTCTGGAATTCAACACAACACTTGAACTTTTGTTAATCGTTAGCATCTAAATACCAACTACCATCAACCAATACTAATCCCATACCCAAGAATGTTTGATATATCACGCTCGAGTTTTGGGATTGATCATTCAACAATGAACAATTATCCCAAAACTATGCTCTGATACCAACTTATAACACCCCTCATTCCATAGTAATACTAAAAAAAAAAATACGGAAGCGAAGATAAATACAACGCCACACCTTGTTATATATGCTACTAAAGTACCAAAAGTCAGTTACATATTTAAGTTACTTCAATTTAAAACTTTTTCAAAATTATAGCATGACGGGGTATTATATAAACTAAACTGAACTGTTACAAAATAATCAGAGTAGCTTGAATATCAAACATTCCATTCTTCCAAGGTTTGACCTTCCTGCTACCCACCCGCATGCTCAAAACAAAAGTCTGCAGGAAGTAACAACGAGGGATTAGCACATAGCTAAGTGAGTAAATTCAACACTCAACATTTAACTTAGCTAAACCAATTAACAACAACAAGTATTCGCAACTACAACAATCAACAACAACTTAATGAGGATCGGCGGATCCGAGGATAACCTTCGTACCCGGGCGGCTCCCCAAAGATCACTTATCCAAACATATCCGTATGGCCATAACGGACGAGACCGATAGCTAGTGTTTATCATACTTAGGTACAGTTCAGCACACACAACAAATGAAGTACATCCCTGTACCATTCACACAACAACCCACTAGCCCAACCAACAGTTCATCAACTCGTTGACCTCATTAACAACAATGCCCGAAGGCCACACAAAGAACATATAGGCATATGATCAATAATAACAACTAATCAACTCAATAATCAAGTCTACGTTTACCCGTCGTAATCAAATGATTACAACTAAGCCAAACGGTGAGTTTCGAATCCACTCACCAATACCTTCACCTTCACTATCTCAGATTCTCGGGGTAACGTTGTCTTTCGGAGGATCTGAGATTCAACATCAAATAAAAGTTAGTAATCACGATCATTGATACATAACTTATATAATTTATCACACGCGGTTCTTATTATCATAATCATCTAAGTTATAAAGTTACAAATCATATTTCATAATCACCATATTACTATTATCAACTAACATTATTTATTCAACAATATTACAGCATACAACGAATAATAAGCATTGAATTGTAACAACTAAACGAAAGTGGCTGGCCAGGGACAGAAGCCGCCGGCTAGAGCTGGAAGCCGCCGGCTTCCCATGCTTAGCCGCCGGGCTCCCCCTCTCGCCCGCCGGTTAAATTAATTTTTGAGCAAACAGAATCATTTCCAGTTTTAAAGACTCTAGTGACCGCCGGTTTGGCCTACCGCCCGCCGGTTGGAGGCATGAAGCCGCCGGCTTGGCTTTAAAGCCGCCGGCTTCTCCACCATTCAACTGAAGCCGCCGGCTAGACCCATAAGGCCGCCGGCTAGATCATCCGAAACAGCTTCAGCAGCAGCTAGTTAATACTATGCACGAACCAAAACTTCCAAATTCTCAATTTCTATACAAATATGCAGAAAACTCGACATCTAAGATGGTAACAACTTCATACAATACCTATCTAACATATATCAACAACAATAACTTTCGATAATCATCGTTTACACCAAAAATTATGAAATAAATTAGGTTTTGCAACCCTTTCCAAATCAAAGCTTATAACATGAATTCGATGCATATAATTAATTAAGAATCACACATATGATTACATGACACAAGTATTTAACATCTAAAACTCATGAATCATCTCAATTATCGATTTCATCACTTATTCTACAAATTGAGGTTATACACTAAAATCACTTACAAATGGAATGAAGATCAAGATGAGAAGGCTAGATGATGAGGATGATACTAGTAGAAGATCACTCTTCAATCCACACTTCAAATTGTTGATTTAACCCAAAATTTAAGTTAGGGTTTATGTTTTGTTTGAGAGAGAAATTGAGAAAAGAATTGGTAAAGTGACCTCCAAAAAGGACCGGCCCTACCATTTAACCGACTTAACATTTTTAGTATTTTATACCCGCTCTAAATCTATTGTCTGGCACCTAATTGCTAGATGCGAGAAATTCATTTTATTGTACCGTCAACTTTAATATATTAAAACAAGCAACATTTCATTATCCACAATAAGTCCTGAGACCTATTTCATCAACTTTCATAATTAAACAATTATATCACAAAATTATTTAAAACAATTAAATTCTAATTCACTTAAATACGTAAATTAAATAGGAAAATACCAGGCCATCGGAGAGGATGTTACAGGAGATATTTGCGAGATGTGTACCTGGTAATATTGAAGTACCGATAGCAAGAAACGTGACAGAGGGAAACGGATATTGGCAAAATCAAACCACCTGGTGTAAACACCAATCTTTCCAGCAGGCATTTCGAAGATAGTAGCGTCGGCCGCCGGCGCAATAGGGTGAAGCCCTTGATCGATCCCGTATTCTTCGCAAAAAGCGTTAACTTCTTCTTGCGTAAGAACATAATACATCTGCGCAAGGTTATCTTTCCCAAGCGCAAGTTCGGAATTAGCTTCGGTTTCTGGATTGTTAGACGGATTAGACGGATCGCCGCTAGCGAAGCTACTTGCCGTCGCCATTTTTTAATCGGAAAATGTTTTGGATGAAAGTTAGGGTTTTGCTTATTTCTTTTTGGAATTAAGAGAGGAAAATTGAAACAAATGGAGTAATGAAAGGTTTTTAATTATAGTATAGGTTATAATGATTTTGGGGGGAAATGTGTAGAAGTGATGGGGCTGAAAACCGTCACATCAAAACCACCACGTCAGTTATTAAATTAACACTAAAGCCCTAGATAACCGTGCACCTAAACTGCCACCTGGAAACGCGCCCATGTGTTTATTTTCAGCAGGTTTGCAAGTTACGTTTATAGTCTAGAGCAAGTGCGTCAAAACACACTTACACTAGACTAGGGGGACATGATCGGGTATATGCTGGTAATCGCAGCTTACAGCATATGCCGCAGCTAAATACATGCACTTAAGTTACGGAAATATACAAAAGTTACGGAATCATACTTAAGTTACGTAAACATACGAAAGTTTCGAGAAAGGAATCTTTGACTAAAACACAATACCCAAGGATGGGACTCACAGCAGAGATGCTCTGAACTACCAGTGAAACACGTAAAAGGTAAAGTCATGTCAAAAAGGAATAAAGGTAAGCTGTCACCAAATGAGGAAGGTCTGCTCCGCCGCGCCGAGCTGCGGAAAGCAGACTAACCATTTATGGAAAGGGAATCTTTGCTTCACATTGGCATAAATATACCATGTCAGTACAAGGTAAACACATTCATAACACCTATACTCACTCATATTATTTACTCTATCTCTCTAGAATATTTACTCTCACATATTCGTAGCTTATTCTCACGCCGGAGCTTGGTCCAAAGGGAAACCCCCTTTCCCCCTTGGACGAGGCTAACGGTGTATGTTTGTTACATCTTAGCAGTTTCACTCACCTTCAAAGGAAGCTCTCAAGCTACGTTGGGAAGCTGCTGACTTTTGTATCAACACCATCCATGTATTGGTAGCTCAATCGTTTTCCCATCCTTCCTGATTCCGTAAATGTTGTTAGAGGATATTGGTACCAAGTATAAGTACAAACCCATACAAAAACCAGCTTAGAGAAGAGCTTCTAGTCTCGCCCTGAATGATGATGGTCAACCTTTCTCCGACTTATAGCCGAATCTGGAAAATGTTATATATAACGAATAAAGCAATACAACTTAAAAGTAAACAAATAAGATTAATCGGGTTTGAGTACCATGTTGATACAAAAGTCAGCAGCTTCCCAACGTAGCTTGAGAGCTTCCTTTGAAGGTGAGTGAAACTGCTAAGATGTAACAAACATACACCGTTAGCCTCGTCCAAGGGGGAAAGGGGGTTTCCCTTTGGACCAAGCTCCGGCGTGAGAATAAGCTACGGATATGTGAGAGTAATATTCTAGAGAGAGAGAGAGTAAATAATATGAGTGAGTATAGGTGTTATGAATGTGTTTACCTTGTACTGACATGGTATATTTATGCCAATGTGAAGCAAAGATTCCCTTTCTATAAATGGTTAGTCTGCTTTCCGCAGCTCGACGCGGCGGAGCAGACCTTCCTCATTTGGCGACAGCTTACCTTTATTCCTTTTTAACATGACTTTACCTTTTACGTGTTTTACTGGTAGTTCAGAGCATCTCTGTTGTGAGTCCCATCCTTGGGTATTGTGTTTTAGTCAAAGATTCCTTTCTCGATCTCTGCTGTGAGTCCCATCCTTGGGTATTGTGTTTTAGTCAAAGATTCCTTTCTCGAAACTTTCGTATGTTTACGTAACTTAAGTATGATTCCGTAACTTTTGTATATTTCCGTAACTTAAGTGCATGTATTTAGCTGCGGCATATGCTGTAAGCTGCGATTACCAGCATATACCCGATCATGTCCCCCCCAGTCTAGTGTAAGTGTGTTTTGACGCACTTGCTCTAGACTATAAACGTAACTTGCGGACCTGCGGAAAATAAACACAGGGGCGCGTTTCCAGGTGGCAGTTTAGGTGCACGGTTATCTAGGGCTTTAGTGTTAATTTAATAACTGACGTGGTGGTTGTGATGTGACGGTTTTCAGCCCCATCACTTCTACACATTTCCCCCCAAAATCATTATAACCTATACTATAATTAAAAACCTTTCATTACTCCATTTATTTCAATTTTCCTCTCTTAATTCCAAAAAGAAAAAAGCAAAACCCTAACTTTCATCCAAAACATTTTCCGATCAAAAAATGGCGACGGCAAGTAGCTTCGCTAGCGGCGATCCGTCTAATCCGTCTAACAATCCAGAAACCGAAGCTAATTCCGAACTTGCGCTTGGGAAAGATAACCTTGCGCAGATGTATTATGTTCTGACGCAAGAAGAAGTTAACGCTTTTTGCGAAGAATACGGGATCGATCAAGGGCTTCACCCTATTGCGCCGGCGGCCGACGCTACTATCTTCGAAATGCCTGCTGGAAAGATTGGTGTTTACACCAGGTGGTTTGATTTTGCCAATATCCGTTTCCCTCTGTCACGTTTCTTGCTATCGGTACTTCAATATTACCAGGTACACATCTTGCAAATATCTCCGGTTGGGTTGGTTAAAGTTTCGTCTTTTGAGATCCACTGTCGTGCGCTAAACGGTACTCCTACTTTACCCATTTTCCGAAAATTTTATACTTTGAGCAAGAATGGTGACTGGCTTACCATAGAGAAGAGGAAAAAACCTCAACCGTATCATTATGTGAAAGCACCTGACGGCTCAAAAGATTGGAAGGATCGGTTTTTCTGGGTGGACGCACGTGTAGCTCCGATTTATATGAAATGGAAAAATAAGACGGAGGTGCGTTTGGACCCTATTCCCGCCAATGGTACCTTTGATCACGATTTGTTTGAGAGGCTTCAAAATCCTCGTGTTAATGTTCAAACGTACCCGGAGCATGTGCTGGTGATGACCGGGATTAGCCAGGTGTGGGATAAACCGACTGAAGTTCCGATCATCCTTCCTGTTGATTCAGATGAAGGTATTGAACTTTCGTTTTCATAGCTCTGTTACTTCTATTGGTGAATTTATGTTCGTAGGTAGAAGAAGCAATATTGAACTATTTTGTTGTAATTTTCACAGAGTTGCTGCTTATTGATTTTATGCAACTATGGAAGTGTGCTGACGCTCGTTATGAATCTCGCCCTCTTCGTGAGGGTGAGGAACCTCTTCCTGATCGGTTTCGTGATGCAGTCGTTGCTGCTAGCGATGATCAGTTGCAGTTGTTAGGGGAGCCAATCGCCAATGCTCCGAAGGTTCGTCGATTTAAAACTAAGGCGAGGGTTCAAAGTTCTTCAGCCAAAAGGGTACATGG
Source organism: Helichrysum umbraculigerum (assembly GCA_949592205.1). NCBI lineage: Eukaryota > Viridiplantae > Streptophyta > Magnoliopsida > Asterales > Asteraceae > Helichrysum > Helichrysum umbraculigerum. The sequence continues at coordinate 72,882,501 of CATIUR010000003.1, forward strand.
AGCTAAAGCTGTAGCTGGGTCATCCGCTACCAAGAGTTTGCCCATAGCCAAACGTACTCGAAGTCAGGCAAACAAAGCTAGTGGGTCAGATGTTGGTGGTTCTGTTGCGAAGAGAGTCAAGCAAGTAGGTCGCAAGCCTGTTGGAAAAGCTACGTCTAGCCGTGGCAAGGCAAAGGAAGTTGAGACTGTGGATGTTCCGTCTGAAAGTGATGAACGTACAGAATCAAAAGGTGTGAGATCGGATGACGGAGCTGATACCGTGTCCAGCGGAGAGTTTGCTGCTGAGTCGCCTAATGTTGGCGATCCTTTGGATTCCGATCCTCCTGAACCTCGATATGAGGTAGATCCGGACCAAGCTCACCAGTTATTCATTCCTCCTTGGTCTGTCAAGAATGGTGATACGTTTGATGATCATGTTGTTTGTCGTGATATGGTTGATCATTTTATTCCCCCATCTGAGGTTGTGTCTTTGGAGTCTAAGTCTGATGTGAATGTTAGTGATGAGATGAATTGGATTTCATTAATGGTGCCCAAGATTGTTAGGGAAGGTAGACGTAGGTGGGAGAGTTGTCATCGGCAGTTTCGTGAGGAGAGAGAGAAAGCGAAGAAGCTTGTTTCTGAGGTTGCTCGTCGTGATGATAAGATTGAAGAATTGAGTCAGCGTTTGACGGACCTAAATACTGATGAGATGATGAAGTTAAAGAGAGAGTTGGAGGTGATGAAGAAAGAACGTGAAGACGCAGCTACTGCACTTTATGATGCCCGTACCTCTCACAAGACTGAGCTTGAGTTGCTTAAATCCTCCCATGCTATTGATCTTGAACTTGAGGTACAAAAAGCTGAGGATGCAACTCGCCAGATGCAGGAGCTTGAGGTTAGGTTGTTGCAGCAGGTTAAACAACATCAAGAGTTGCAGAAGAAATGGGAAATGGAGAAGCAAAGTCTAACAACCGTGGCTGCAGCATCTGTAAGTGAACTTGGTGAAGCATCTAGTCGGAGCAGTGTAGCTGAAGAAAACTATAAGTGGTTGATGGATCGTGGTTGGAAAGATGCTTTTGTGAAGCTTATCGGGAGTCCTGAGTACGTATCTTATAATGGTGCAGTACAAGCTTCCCATTATGGATTAAGTATGATTTTTAGAATACAACTTTAGATATTATGTCTATATGAGATGATTTTACCTTTTTGTGCTAACATATCTTAACTCCTGTGATTCTATATTCTAGGTATGAACCTGGGGATGCAGCTAGGTTATTCTCATGCTAAGATGAGCATTGCTATAGATAGGATACCTGGGTATGATGCCAATGCTGCGGATAAGCTTCAAAAAGCTGAACGAGAGTTGAAGGACGCAACATATCCATACCTGGAACTTATTGCTGCTAGCCGTGACCTTCCTCTTGCTGAGTTCAAGAAAGTTGTCCTAGGTGTTAACTCTTCTCCTAAAGCTGCTTGATCCTGCTTGTGTGTTTTCTCATTTCCAGTTGTACGTGCTTCGATGGGTTTGGTATTTTGAACAATCTTTTGCTGATATGCCGTTTAGGCAAATGTTATTGGGCCGTGGTGCCTTGGTTTGTAACTTTCAAAAACAGCTTAACTTATCTATATGACTTTGTTGTTGCCATATTTGTTGCGTATGATCTTCTTATTTATCGTTGTTTGCAATTATGCAATTGTTTGTAAGTATACTTTTATGCGCTTTATGGTATATACACGTATGTATAGAACGTAGTTTTTTGAATGGGTGTTCAACCATTGATACTTAGACTTATGCCATAGGTATATTACTGCACGAAGGAACTTTCGACTTCGCCAGCTTATTATCTCGTGATCAGCGAGATAAGTTGTAAGTAATTACTTACGAGGATGCCAAATGTTTTCTCATGAAATTGTGTTTGATATATTAGATTGCCAAAAAGAATACCAAACCACTACATCGTTATAGCACTTACATGAGAGTTCATTAGCCTACAAATAACACTTACGCAGATTAGCAACGTTCCATGAACGTGGCAAAATAGTTCCGTCAGATTTAGCAAGTTCATATGATTCATTTCCGTGACTGGCAACGACTTGATACGGACCTTCCCATTTGGGTCCCAACTTTCCTTCAGGTTGAGCTTTGCTAGCCTCATTTTTGCGTAACACGTAATCACCAGGAACGAAAGATGTAGGTTTCACCCTGGAGTTATAGTACTTTGCCATCTGTTGCTTGTTTCGACATTCTCTTATTGCAGCTATCTCCCTTCGTTCTTCAAGCAGGTCCAGATTGATACGAAGGTCTTGACTTCCGTCTTCTCCCGGGTTAGCTGTTCGCCAGGTCGGAACTCCAATTTCCGCAGGTAGGACAGCTTCCGTACCATATGTCAAGCTGAACGGCGTTTCACCATTGCTTCTTTTCACCATCGTCATATGCGCCCAGAGCACATGAGACAAATTATCTAACATCATTTCCCTGTCCTTCTAGCCGCAACTTGATGCCTTCAACTATGCTTCTGTTGGCTCGTTCCACTTGTCCGTTCGCCTGTGGGTGGGCTACGGATGTAAAGATCTGATTTATTTTGAGCTCAGTACACCAAGACTTAAACGCACCTCCTGCAAACTGGGCTCCATTATCACTTACTATTTCGTGTGGCAGGCCGTACCTGCATACAATATTTTCCCAAACGAACTTCTTGACCGCAGCTCCTGTGATTGCCTTGACAGGCTTTGCTTCTACCCACTTAGTAAAATAATCAATTGCCACGATTAGAAATTTCACTTGCCCTTGTGCTATTGGGAATGGTCCAACGATATCCATGGCCCATTTTTGGAATGGCCATGGAGCCGTGACAGAGATCATATCGGTTTGTGGTTGCCGACTAATTGGTGCGTTAACCTGACAAGAGTTGCATTTTTGTATAATAGTTAGTGCATCTCGATGCATGCTTGGCCAAAAGTAACCCATGTTCATTACTTTTGCCACCACGGACCTTGGTCCAGAGTGCATTCCACATGCACCCTCATGTACTTCCCGAATAACGTATTCGGCTTGTTGTGGACCAATACATCGTAACCAAGGTGCTAAGTAAGACCTTTTGTAGAGTATGCCATTAGAATAATTGTAATTTGGTGCTTTGACACGTACCTTTCGAGCCTGAGATGGATCCTGCGGCAAGGTACCGTCAACCAAGTATTGAATGATGGGAGTCATCCACGTGTTCTCATGCTCCTCGACAATGGCTAGTACCTCCTGTTCGTCTATGGACGGACGCTCAAGTACTTCAACCAGAACTTTCTTTGTTAGGTGAGCAAAAGCTACGGAAGCTAGCTTGCTCAGTGCGTCTGGCTTTTTGTTTTCGCTCCTTGGAACTTGCTGTATATCGAAGCTGTTGAAATTGGAGATCAGTTCTTTCGCTTTTTCCATGTACTTTTTCATATTGGCGTCCCTAGGTTCGTATTCACCGTTGATTTGACTTGACACAAGCTTCGAATCTACATAAACTTGGAGGTTCCGAACCCCCATTGTCGTAGCAATGCGTAGGCCCGCCAATAGAGCTTCGTATTCAGATTCATTGTTTGAACTGTAGAAGTTGAACCGAAGGGCGTATGTGTATTCAACCCCGTCTTGGTCTGTTAAAATGAGACCCGCACCTGCGCCCGATGAGCAAGATGCACCATCAATGTACATTACCCACTTACTTTCGTCTACAACCTTCGTTACGTTTTCGACCAAAGCTTCGTTGGCCTCCTTCGTCAATGTTAACCGGTCTTGGGGCAACTCTGCAAAGAAATCAGCTAGTATCTGCCCTTTCATTGAGGTACGTGGAATGTAACTGATTCCGTGTTCTCCAAGTTCGATTGCCCATTTGGCCAATCGTCCTGATATCTCCGGCTTGTGCAAGACTTGACGGATTGGCTGGTCCGTCAGGACGTTGACTTTATGTGCTTGGAAGTATCTCCGTAAACGTCGTGCTGCGTAGACGAGTGCCAAAGCTAACTTTTCCATAGGAGAATAGTTTTCCTCCGGACCTTGTAACACACGACTGACAAAATAAATGGGGACTTGGCTTTTGTCTCTTTCGGCCATGAGGACGGAACTTACTACTTTATCCGTAGCTACAAGATACATGTATAATTCTTCGCCTGTAATTGGCGTTGTTAGCATTGGTAAGCTTGCGAGATGTACCTTTAGTTCCGTAAATGCGCTTTCGGCTTCTGCCGTCCATTTGAAGTCCTTTTTGCTCAAACAATTCTTCAAGGTTTTGAAGAAGGGTAAAGATTTAGAAGCTGAACTTGATAAATATCGGCTCATAGCTGCTAGTTTACCATTCAGGCTTTGAACCTCTTTTACGGTTTTTGGGTGTGGCATGTTGATGATTGCAGTTACTTTCTCCGGATTTGCTTTGATTCCCTTCTCCAGGATGATATGCCCCAAAAATTTACCTTCGGTAACCCCGAAGGAGCACTTCTTTGGATTCAGCTTCATATTTATCTTCCGGAGGTTACCAAATGTTTCTTCGATGTCAGCTAAGAGTGTATCTTCCAACTTGCTTTTGATGACTATGTCATCAACATATGCCTCCAAGTTCCTCCCTATCTGAGTGGAGAAAGCTGCATCTACTAACCTCTGGTATGTTGCACCTGCGTTTTTCAGACCAAAGGGCATCTTTTGGTAACAGAAAATACCTTTGTCCGTATGAAACGCAGTCTTGTCCTCATCTTCTAATGCCATTTGGATTTGGTGATACCCCTTATACGCGTCTAAGAAACACTTGTATTTGAACCCTGTGAGTGATTCCACCTTGAGGTCCACCTCCGGAAGTGGATATGCGTCTTTCGGACATGCGTTGTTCACATCCTTGAAGTCAACGCACATTCTCCAACTTCCGTCACTTTTTCTAACCAAAACAGGATTCGCAACCCAAGTGCGGTAACGTACTTCACTCATAATTCCAGCTCTTACCAACTCGTCAACCTCGTCTGTTACAGCTTTACTTCGGTCTGGGGCCAAGCTGCGTTTTTTCTGGACAGTAGGTTCTACACTTTTGTGTATATTTAGCTTGTGCTCCGCAATATGCCGAGGCACCCCTGTCATATCAGAATACCTCCATGCAAAAACATCAATGTTAGCTCTTAAAAGCCTTTCCAAACGTACCTTCGTGGCCAGAGATAATGATGTCCCCACGCTCACAGGTTGTTCTGGAAATTCATCATTAATGACAAGCGGTACTTTGAGCAGTGCTTGTGCCGCTTCTTGTGAGCTTCGTCGGGAAGCATTGGCAGCTCTGTTACCTTCTTCTAGCGACAAGCATTCCTGAACCTTCCTTCTTTCCGCTCTGAGGGTAGCTATACCGGAGCTTGTAGGAAATTTCATCATGGCATGCATGGTAGACACTACTGCCCTTAGACGATATATCGTAGGTCTACCTAGCAACACATTGTAGGGTGATGGTGTTTGCACAATAAGGAACTTCATGTCCACAGTCCTTGACAAAGGGTATTCGCCGAAGGTTACAGGAAGCCATATGCTTCCTACCGATGATATCATTGCCCCTGAGAAACCTACTAAGGGTGTTTTGGTACTCACCATTCGTTCCTTAACGGAATCATTCAACTTTTCAAAACAATGGAAATACATTATATCGGAAGAGCTACCTCCGTCCACATAGATACGGTGGATCAAATGACCTTCAACCTTCGCTTTGATAATGAGAGGGTTCTCGGTGGGGCATACCTGGTTAGAAGGTGGAAAGCTGATTTCTTGGTGCATCCAACTTTCAAGCTCATCCATAGGCCTCTTATCCTCGTTCCGCTCGGACCGGACCATTTGAATCACTCTAGGCTTGCTCTTTTGAGAAGGACCTTGTCTCCCTTGTTGCTTTGCTTCGACCTGCTTTATTTCTTTTACCAGATGTGACAATTGTCCCGACTGCACAGCTTTTTCTATTTGCTTCCACAATTTATAACAATCGTTAGTATTATGCCCTTTGTCACAATGAAACTCACAATACCTATCTGCGAACTTCCCCTCCGGATTGCCTTTTAGAGGAGCAGGTTGTGTGAAGCTGCGTTGAACCGCTTCGGTCGCCAATATCTCACAAGGTGTTTTGGTGAGTGGAGTGAAGTATGTATTTCTCTTTGGAGCAGGTGAGTAAGGTTGCGGAATGCGTCCTTTGTTGCCAAAATATACTTCGTGATTCCGCCTGGGGGATGTAAGAACCTACGTCGGAGCTGGCGAAGGTGACTTCCAGGGCGAACCTCTGCCTTGTCGCGCCGGAGCTCTGGATGGAGCTTCGGCGACGTGCCCAATTGCTTCTTTTCCTTGAATAAACGCCTTGGTCCGTTCAAAAACTTCGTTGATTGTCTTGGGGATGTTAGCGTAGAACTGTTCTATCAACTGGTTTGGTCTTATCCCGTGGATAAAACCGGATATGCGCATGATCTCGTCTACCCCTTTGATTTCCATGCTTTCTTCTTTAAACCGCTCTATGAAGTCCGTCAGTGACTCATGGTGCCCCTGCACTATGTTATGAATTTCCATAGGGTGCTTGGTGTACCTCCGTTGTTGCATAAAGTTACTGAGGAAACTTTCCCGTAGCTCCTCGAAGCTGTCAATACTGGCATGAGGGAGATCGTCGAACCAAAGACGAGCTGGTCCTGCGAGTGTTTGTGCGAACATATGGCACCATACATGTAACACCTGCATAATTAGGATAATTAATTATGCCTAATTGTTTGTAACTAGTTGTAATTAGTATGTAATAGGACTAATTACAGGCTCTATTTGTATGTATATATAAGGTGAATTATATATATGTGTGTGTACTTACGCGATTTGGATAAATCGTGCGAATTAACCGGACGGAGTCCGACACAGTTTACTTGGGCGTTGGTGACAAAAATTTACTTAAATAATGGAAACGTATTTTTTTTATGTAAAATACGCAACCGAACGAGCATTATTTATATATTATCGCGACGACATTTTAACTAGCGCAACAAAACGTAATAAACGCGACTTAATAATTTAAATATCGCGACAAATGTTTTTATTATTATTAATTTCAAAGTATTTTTATTTAAATATTTCAGTTACATTTTTGAAATATAACGGTGGATAAATACTAAAAACAAAGGATTAAACGATTAGGACACGGAGTAAATACTGAGTTTTAGGGAGCGTTTGCCCATCCTTCCTCTTTTGGATCAGCCAAAACCCACCCCCACCCCAAATTCTCTTTTCATTTTCACCCAAACCAAAAACACACACACATCCAAACTCTCTCAACTCAAATCACAACCAAAATTTCGGAATCAAATCTCGACCACGAAAATTACATATTCGGAATCACCATCACGAGTGGAGCAAGAATATCAAGATCGTTTTCACCATTTCATCCTCCATTTAGCTCGATTTGCAAAAGTAAGAAATTTCTAAAATCTTAGATCTATTCAATTTGGTGTAATGTTTTGATGTTTTGATGTGTACACAACTTAGATATAACCTAATACATGAAGAATACACGATTTTATAGCTCAAAAATGGGTTAGATTTGCGTTTTTGGTCGGAAATTCTTGAAACCCGAAAGTTTCTGGGCTGGTGTTCATCAATGCGACACAAGCCTTGTGTCGCATACTATGTCGCATAAATCCCTTATGTCGTATTCTATGTCGTATTTTCATACGACACAACCCTTATGTCGCTATTAAATTAGCATCGCAAGCTTTTGCGACACAACCACTGTGTCGCAGAGCTCTTGTGTCGCACTTTATGCGACACAACCACTGTGTCGCATACCAAAATTCAGTGTCGCAGATTGTGTCGCAAAAACCAGAAAACCAGAATTTTAAAGTCAAAGTTACTGTACAAAAAAGTCAAATTTTACTATAGCAGTACTGTAGCACATTTACTGTAGCAAAGTCAACATTTTAGAAATTTTGCTACAAACTGTCACCAACGGGCCCAAACATGTTTTTCAACAAACGAACAATTACAAACATATGAACAACCATTGGCTATACTAGTTGTGTACAACTAAACGAAACGTCTCGTGAGACGCATACTTACATAACTTCATATGAATAGGCATTTGAAGGTTACGGGTTCGGAGAACCTACTTGCTATATTTACTACGTGCTATTTGCTACGGCATATTACCAGACTCAGGTGAGTCTTACGGCCCCACTTTTACTGCTTTATCTTATTGGGGGAGATACATGCTACTGATTTTTTTTCCTGAACACAAGTACTAAACTGATTTCTATACCAAACGGAATTGCATGAGTTAATTACTATTTACAGAAGTCTCTCCATCATATATCGTTAGTTATGGACTTAAGCGCGAACAGTAGTTAATGGATCCATTAGGGAAATGACTCTCCCCACCCGGGGCAGTAGCGCTGCCACGTACCGATTTACACGTATAAACGGGTGACAACTTATTCGTTACTGATGCTTGCTCACTTACGAGAATGTCACGGGAGCAAACATATTACTTACGGGTTAAGCTTCGATTATGAGCCTCATGGCAACGGTATAAACTTATTTATTTACATTTGCTGGATTGCAAATACTGATTTTACGATTGCTGGATTGCAATGGCTGATTTTGCGCCTACGGGCACTACTAATGAAATCTCGTGTTCAAAGCCGATATTATTTACAAACCTGTGAGATTCACCAACCTTTTGGTTGACACTTTTTAGCATGTTTTCTCAGGTACCCGGATGGAGTAGGATTACTCCAGGATTTTAGCTAGAGTCGCATGATTTCAACACAACTGCATTAACGGAGATTCTTAGCATTATCTTTTGTATATTATGATTATGTAATAGAATCTCCCGCTACACGCGCGGACTCTAGGGAAACTACATTTTTGTATACGAAAACACTAAGTTTTCAAACAATATATCTATGGAATGTAACCAATTTACAAACGTTGCATATAGATGTCGTTTACTTTATCTTTGTGCTGTGATATTTGATTAGTAACACCCCAAACTATGCTTCCGCAAAACAGTGAATTTCGGGGGTGTTACAGATTGGTATCAGAGCCTAAGGTTATAGCGAACTAGGTTGCATTTAGTGGGCCTAGACTATGACCGTTAGGCAGTATTCTCTTATTAGACATGACTGGTTCAGGAATTACAGCATACGACTTTAATTTAACATAGCCTGATCAACTATGTATAATTAAGGAAAGATGATGTGAGGTCTGAAATGGTTATGTTGAACAGGAATGCGTTAGTTGACTCTGACCACGAGAGAACCGGACCATTACTTGATACGTGCTAGACACTAGGCTGGATATTATATACTTATATATATTAGCCTCATCTTACTTACACTCTGCCACAGGAATGGCAAACACACCACCCAATCCGTCACTCTCTCACTCACGTGGGTCACGAAACCCGCGAGTAGCCAGGAGGAACACAAGGTCACCTCTAACCAGCCCCTATCCTGTTCATAACTCTCAGAACTCGGCACACCTCACGATGCCAGTGTTGGCTACCCAACTTCACCGTCAGGAGCAAAGGCTCGAACATCTCGAACGGGAACAACTCCAAATGACCTACCTGCTTCGCCAGGCACTTGATCACATATCCCAACTCCAGCGAGAACAAGAGGATACCAACCTCTCTGTCAGCATAATTCAGGATTCCATGACCGCCGAATTAGGTGCGGATGAACTTGTAAGAAACCGACTAGAGGAATGCGAACAGCGTTCACAGGAGGCTGAGGATCACTCTCGAGCACTAACACAACGACTGGCCTTGGTGGAAGACAACGCCAGGCAAACAAACAGACTAGCAGAAACCGTGGATCGCCTTGTCGCGCTGATGGAACAAATTAATCTACATGAAGACTAGTGTAGTCTTTGTCTTGTAATCTATCTCGTAACCTAATGACTATCTAGCGCTATTCTATAAACTAGTCGGATGTAACAATTCCCGACACCTCTTGTAATCTCTCTGTAGGATGTAACCTTTGAACTCACTTTATCTATAAACTATCCCTCGTTATCCCAACTCACATTAATTGTCATTTTCCCTGTTGATGTTATGTATTACTGCTTTTATACATGTACATCTGTGACAATTACAATTTCATACAAAATCTCATGTATCTTCATTTCTTTTATTGAAGAATCATGCCGCCAAAGACAAGACCATACACAGATGCCCAGATTACCTCCCTTATAACCAAGGCTGTTACTGAAGCCTTGGCTCGGAATACTCCACCAAATTCCACGAGGAACAGCGATGCCGCTGAAACCACTACTGCTAAACCCTGTTCATACAAAGACTTTCAGAACTGCAAACCTCTAAACTTTGCAGGTACTGAGGGAGCTATCGGTCTAGTACGCTGGATCGAGAAAGTCGAATCCGTATTTCTGATCTGCAGCTGTGCGGAAGGAGACAAAGTTAAGTTCTCCGTTAGTACTTTTACTGACATCGCACTCACCTGGTGGAACACTTATGCCCAGACTGTGAGTGTTGCTACTGCTTACCAACTCCCGTGGGAGGAGTTGAAGGAAATGTTGAGGGGCGAGTACTGCCCCAGGGATGAATTGAAACAACTGGAAATGGAATTCTGGAACCACAGGATGCAGGGTGATGATATCACCGGATACACTAACCGTTTCCATCAACTGGCACTCCTGTGCCCAACCATGGTCGATCCTGAGTACAAGAGGATCGAGAAATTCGTCGATGGACTTCCCGAGAGACTACAAGACCTGGTGACTTCATCCAAACCGGGTACTATTCAGAGCGCCATCCGTATGGCCCATGAACTAACGGCAAATTCTGTCCGCCGTGGCACAACTTCAACCCCATCTGCAAACAACAAACGCAAGTGGGAAGGTAACCCCAACTCATCCAACCAAACCTCCAACAAAAAGCCTGAGTACATTAAGGCTTATTCATCGGGGACTTCGGAAAAGAAAGGGTACAGCGGGAACAAGCCTTACTGTTCCAAATGCAGCCGACATCATGACGGTTCTTGCCCTTGCTCCAACTGCAAACGGTTCGGGCATCTAGCCAAGGATTGCCGAACCAACATTTCTACCCCCAACACTAATGCACCAAAGGCCTGCTTTGGGTGCGGAAATTCAGGGCACTTCAAGAAAGATTGCCCAAAGCTGAGAAACAACAACAACCCTGCTCGCGGTAGAGCTTTCGTTATCAAGGCTGGGGAAGCCAGACAAGACCCGAACGTCGTGACGGGTACGTTCCTTCTCAACGACCTTACTGCTTCTGTGTTATTTGATACCGGTGCCGATAGAAGCTTCATTTCTGAGAAATTTAGCCCTTTACTTGATATAACTCCCACTGCCTTAGATGCTAAATACATTGTAGAATTAGCTAACGGCAAACTGATTGAGACTGATAGCATCATACACAACTGTACACTTAACCTCACGAACGAAACGTTTTCCATTGATTTAATCCCTGTCGAGATCGGCAGCTTCGATATTATTGTCGGTATGGATTGGTTATCCAGGCACCGAGCTGAAATCATCTGTCATGACAAACTCGTTCGCATACCTCTTGTCTCCGGTGGAACCTTAGTCCTACAAGGGGAGACCGGTAGACGGAATCTGAATATTGTATCCTGTCTGAAAACGAGAAAATATCTACAAAAAGGGTATCAAGCCATCCTCGCACATGTAACGGAGAAGAAGTCGGAGGAGAAGCGACTTGAGGATGTTCCGATCGTGCGGGATTTCCCGGAAGTCTTTCCTGAAGACTTGCCCGGACTTCCGCCACCTAGACAAGTTGAATTTCAAATCGAACTTGTGCCTGGAGTTGCACCCGTGGCACGAGCCCCTTACCGTTTAGCACCATCCGAAATGCAGGAGTTGTCTAACCAACTACAGGAACTCCTGGACAGAGGATTCATTCGACCAAGTTCCTCGCCTTGGGGAGCTCCGGTCTTATTCGTGAAAAAGAAAGATGGATCTTTCCGCATGTGTATCGATTACCGAGAGCTGAATAAGCTAACCATAAAGAATCGGTATCCACTTCCCAGAATCGATGACCTATTTGACCAACTCCAGGGATCGAGTGTTTACTCAAAGATTGATCTACGGTCGGGTTATCATCAACTCCGAGTCCGTGACAATGATATCCCAAAGACAGCTTTCCGAACTCGTTATGGGCATTATGAATTCCAAGTGATGCCATTCGGGTTGACCAACGCACCGGCCGTATTCATGGACCTTATGAATCGGGTGTGCAAACCATATCTTGACAAATTCGTCATTGTGTTCATCGATGATATCCTGATTTACTCTCGCAACGAGCAGGAACATGCTCAACATCTGAAAACCATTCTAGGACTTCTGAAACACGAATAGTTATATGCCAAATTCTCTAAGTGTGAGTTCTGGATTCGAACCGTTCAATTCCTAGGGCACGTGATTGACAGCCAAGGAATTCATGTTGATCCCGCCAAGATTGAAGCAATCAAGGGCTGGGAGTCACCGACCACTCCAACCGAAGTGAGACAATTCTTAGGTCTTGCTGGTTATTATCGCCGATTCATCGAAAACTTTTCAAGAATAGCTGTTCCCCTAACCACACTGACTCAGAAAGATAAGAAGTTCGATTGGACGGATAAACAAGAGTCAGCCTTCCAGCTATTGAAAAACAAACTTTGCAGTGCACCAATCTTGTCCTTACCCGAGGGCACCGACGATTTCGTAGTTTACTGCGACGCCTCACACCAAGGACTTGGTTGTGTGTTGATGCAACGGGAAAAAGTCATTGCCTATGCCTCACGACAACTGAAAATCCACGAGAAAAACTATACGACCCACGACCTCGAGTTAGGTGCTGTGGTCTTCGCATTGAAAATCTGGAGACATTATCTCTACGGTACGAAAAGCACTATCTTTACCGATCACAAAAGTCTCCAACACATATTCGATCAGAAAGATCTAAACATGAGACAACGTCGCTGGGTTGAGTTACTTAGTGACTACGACTGCGAGATCAAATACCATCCGGGCAAGGCTAACGTAGTGGCCGATGCCTTAAGCCGAAAAGAACGAGTGAAACCCCTTCGAGTCCGAGCACTTTCTATGACAATTCGTAACGAGCTTCCTGCTCAAATCCTTACCGCTCAACTTGAAGCACTCAACGATGAAAACTTGAAAAATGAAGCCTTGCGAGGCTTGGATAAACAATTCGAAATCAAACCCGATGGAACTCGATACTTCTCTAACCGGGTGTGGTTACCCAAATTCGGAAACTTGCGAGATTTGGTGATGGCTGAAGCTCACAAATCTCGATACTCTATACATCCTGGTTCTGACAAGATGTATCATGACGTCAAAGGGTTGTATTGGTGGCCTAACATGAAAGCTGACATCGCCTTGTACGTCAGTAAATGCCTAACCTGTTCCAAAGTAAAGACCGAACACCAAAGACCCTCTGGGTTGCTTCAACAACCTGAAATTCCTCAATGGAAATGGGAACAGATTTCCATGGACTTCATTACCAAACTACCGAAAACTTCGAGTGGTTGCGATACCATTTGGGTGATCGTGGACCGTCTCACGAAATCTGCTCATTTTCTGGCTATCAAGGAAACCGACAAGATGGAGCGTCTGACTCGAATCTATGTCAAAGAAATCATCTCGCGACACGGTGTACCTATCTCGATCATCTCGGATAGGGACAGCCGTTTTACTTCTAACTTTTGGCAATCACTACAGAAATCTCTTGGTACTCGTCTGGATATGAGTACTGCTTATCACCCGCAAACCGATGGCCAAAGCGAGCGAACTATTCAAACACTGGAGGATATGCTACGAGCCTGCGTAGTTGACTTCGGTACTTCTTGGGAAAATCACTTACCGTTGTGCGAGTTTTCGTACAACAACAGTTACCATACCAGCATAAAGGCTGCACCCTTCGAGGCACTTTACGGACGTAAGTGCCGATCACCTGTCTGTTGGACTGAGTTAGGAGAATCCCAACTCACGGGTCCAGAAATCATTCAAGAAACTACTGAGAAAATCGTTGGTATTCAAAACCGGCTGAAAGCCGCACGTGATCGTCAGAAAAGCTATGCTGACGTGAGACGCAAACACCTTGAGTTCCAGGTAGGAGACAAGGTACTTCTCAAAGTGGCACCGTGGAAAGGTGTTATTCGATTCGGGAAATGAGGCAAACTAAATCCTAGATACATCGGACCATTCGAAATCCTTGAAAGGATTGGTCCAGTGGCATATCGCCTGCAACTTCCTGCTGAACTTAGCAGCGTACACAACACATTCCACATTTCTAACTTGAAGAAATGTCTGTCTGATGAGACGCTGATTATACCGCTCGACGAAATTCAAATCGATGATAAACTTCACTTTGTCGAGGAACCTATGGAAATCATGGACCGTGAGGTCAAGCGATTGAAACAGAGTCGTATTCCCATCGTAAAGGTCAGGTGGAATTCTAGGCGCGGCCCTGAGTTCACCTGGGAACGGGAAGACCAAATATGACAGAAATATCCACATCTCTTCCCAGATAACGCACCGTCCGTGCACTCAAGCTAATTTCTGGACGAAATTTCTTTAACAAGGGGAGAATGTAACACCTGCATAATTAGGATAATTAATTATGCCTAATTGTTTGTAACTAGTTGTAATTAGTATGTAATAGGACTAATTACAGGCTCTATTTGTATGTATATATAAGGTGAATTATATATATGTGTGTGTACTTACGCGATTTGGATAAATCGTGCGAATTAACCGGACGGAGTCCGACACAGTTTACTTGGGCGTTGGTGACAAAAATTTACTTAAATAATGGAAACGTGTTTTTTTTATGTAAAATACGCAACCGAACGAGCATTATTTATATATTATCGCGACGACATTTTAACTAGCGCAACAAAACGTAATAAACGCGACTTAATAATTTAAATATCGCGACAAATGTTTTTATTATTATTAATTTCAAAGTATTTTTATTTAAATATTTCAGTTACATTTTTGAAATATAACGGTGGATAAATACTAAAAACAAAGGATTAAACGATTAGGACACGGAGTAAATACTGAGTTTTAGGGAGCGTTTGCCCCTCCTTCCTCTTTTGGATCAGCCAAAACCCATCCCCACCCCAAATTCTCTTTTCATTTTCACCCAAACCAAAAACACACACACATCCAAACTCTCTCAACTCAAATCACAACCAAAATTTCGGAATCAAATCTCGACCACGAAAATTACATATTCGGAATCACCATCACGAGTGGAGCAAGAATATCAAGATCGTTTTCACCATTTCATCCTCCATTTAGCTCGATTTGCAAAAGTAAGAAATTTCTAAAATCTTAGATCTATTCAATTTGGTGTAATGTTTTGATGTTTTGATGTGTACACAACTTAGATATAACCTAATACATGAAGAATACACGATTTTATAGCTCAAAAATGGGTTAGATTTGCGTTTTTGGTCGGAAATTCTTGAAACCCGAAAGTTTCTGGGCTGGTGTTCATCAATGCGACACAAGCCTTGTGTCGCATACTATGTCGCATAAATCCCTTATGTCGTATTCTATGTCGTATTTTCATACGACACAACCCTTATGTCGCTATTAAATTAGCATCGCAAGCTTTTGCGACACAACCACTGTGTCGCAGAGCTCTTGTGTCGCACTTTATGCGACACAACCACTGTGTCGCATACCAAAATTCAGTGTCGCAGATTGTGTCGCAAAAACCAGAAAACCAGAATTTTAAAGTCAAAGTTACTGTACAAAAAAGTCAAATTTTACTGTAGCAGTACTGTAGCACATTTACTGTAGCAAAGTCAACATTTTAGAAATTTTGCTACAAACCGTCACCAACGGGCCCAAACATGTTTTTCAACAAACGAACAATTACAAACATATGAACAACCATTGGCTATACTAGTTGTGTACAACTAAACGAAACGTCTCGTGAGACGCATACTTACATAACTTCATATGAATAGGCATTTGAAGGTTACGGGTTCGGAGAACCTACTTGCTATATTTACTACGTGCTATTTGCTACGGCATATTACCAGACTCAGGTGAGTCTTACGGCCCCACTTTTACTGCTTTATCTTATTGGGGGAGATACATGCTACTGATTTTTTTTCCTGAACACAAGTACTAAACTGATTTCTATACCAAACGGAATTGCATGAGTTAATTACTATTTACAGAAGTCTCTCCATCATATATCGTTAGTTATGGACTTAAGCGCGAACAGTAGTTAATGGATCCATTAGGGAAATGACCCTCCCCACCCGGGGCAGTAGCGCTGCCACGTACCGATTTACACGTATAAACGGGTGACAACTTATTCGTTACTGATGCTTGCTCACTTACGAGCATGTCACGGGAGCAAACATATTACTTACGGGTTAAGCTTCGATTATGAGCCTCATGGCAACGGTATAAACTTATTTATTTACATTTGCTGGATTGCAAATACTGATTTTACGATTGCTGGATTGCAATGGCTGATTTTGCGCCTACGGGCACTACTAATGAAATCTCGTGTTCAAAGCCGATATTATTTACAAACCTGTGAGATTCACCAACCTTTTGGTTGACACTTTTTAGCATGTTTTCTCAGGTACCCGGATGGAGTAGGATTACTCCAGGATTTTAGCTAGAGTCGCATGATTTCAACACAACTGCATTAACGGAGATTCTTAGCATTATCTTTTGTATATTATGATTATGTAATAGAATCTCCCGCTACACGCGCGGACTCTAGGGAAACTACATTTTTGTATACGAAAACACTAAGTTTTCAAACAATATATCTATGGAATGTAACCAATTTACAAACGTTGCATATAGATGTCGTTTACTTTATCTTTGTGCTGTGATATTTGATTAGTAACACCCCAAACTATGCTTCCGTAAAACAGTGAATTTCGGGTGTGTTACAGATTGGTATCAGAGCCTAAGGTTATAGTGAACTAGGTTGCATTTAGTGGGCCTAGACTATGACCGTTAGGCAGTATTCTCTTATTAGACATGACTGGTTCAGGAATTACAGCATACGACTTTAATTTAACATAGCCTGATCAACTATGTATAATTAAGGAAAGATGATGTGAGGTCTGAAATGGTTATGTTGAACAGGAATGCGTTAGTTGACTCTGACCACGAGAGAACCGGACCATTACTTGATACGTGCTAGACACTAGGCTGGATATTATATACTTATATATATTAGCCTCGTCTTACTTACACTCTGCCACAGGAATGGCAAACACACCACCCAATCCGTCACTCTCTCACTCACGTGGGTCACGAAACCCGCGAGTAGCCAGGAGGAACACAAGGTCACCTCTAACCAGCCCCTATCCTGTTCATAACTCTCAGAACTCGGCACACCTCACGATGCCAGTGTTGGCTACCCAACTTCACCGTCAGGAGCAAAGGCTCGAACATCTCGAACGGGAACAACTGCGAATGACCTACCTGCTTCGCCAGGCACTTGATCACATATCCCAACTCCAGCGAGAACAAGAGGATACCAACCTCTCTGTCAGCATAATTCAGGATTCCATGACCGCCGAATTAGGTGCGGATGAACTTGTAAGAAACCGACTAGAGGAATGCGAACAGCGTTCACAGGAGGCTGAGGATCACTCTCGAGCACTAACACAACGACTGGCCTTGGTGGAAGACAACGCCAGGCAAACAAACAGACTAGCAGAAACCGTGGATCGCCTTGTCGCGCTGATGGAACAAATTAATCTACATGAAGACTAGTGTAGTCTTTGTCTTGTAATCTATCTCGTAACCTAATGACTATCTAGCGCTATTCTATAAACTAGTCGGATGTAACAATTCCCGACACCTCTTGTAATCTCTCTGTAGGATGTAACCTTTGAACTCACTTTATCTATAAACTATCCCTCGTTATCCCAACTCACATTAATTGTCATTTTCCCTGTTGATGTTATGTATTACTGCTTTTATACATGTACATCTGTGACAATTACAATTTCATACAAAATCTCATGTATCTTCATTTCTTTTATTGAAGAATCATGCCGCCAAAGACAAGACCATACACAGATGCCCAGATTACCTCCCTTATAACCCAGGCTGTTACTGAAGCCTTGGCTCGGAATACTCCACCAAATTCCACGAGGAACAGCGATGCCGCTGAAACCACTACTGCTAAACCCTGTTCATACAAAGACTTTCAGAACTGCAAACCTCTAAACTTTGCAGGTACTGAGGGAGCTATCGGTCTAGTACGCTGGATCGAGAAAGTCGAATCCGTATTTCTGATCTGCAGCTGTGCGGAAGGAGACAAAGTTAAGTTCTCCGTTAGTACTTTTACTGACACCGCACTCACCTGGTGGAACACTTATGCCCAGACTGTGAGTGTTGCTACTGCTTACCAACTCCCGTGGGAGGAGTTGAAGGAAATGTTGAGGGGCGAGTACTGCCCCAGGGATGAATTGAAACAACTGGAAATGGAATTCTGGAACCACAGGATGCAGGGTGATGATATCACCGGATACACTAACCGTTTCCATCAACTGGCACTCCTGTGCCCAACCATGGTCGATCCTGAGTACAAGAGGATCGAGAAATTCGTCGATGGACTTCCCGAGAGACTACAAGACCTGGTGACTACATCCAAACCGGGTACTATTCAGAGCGCCATCCGTATGGCCCATGAACTAACGGCAAATTCTGTCCGCCGTGGCACAACTTCAACCCCATCTGCAAACAACAAACGCAAGTGGGAAGGTAACCCCAACTCATCCAACCAAACCTCCAACAAAAAGCCTGAGTACATTAAGGCTTATTCATCGGGGACTTCGGAAAAGAAAGGGTACAGCGGGAACAAGCCTTACTGTTCCAAATGCAGCCGACATCATGACGGTTCTTGCCCTTGCTCCAACTGCAAACGGTTCGGGCATCTAGCCAAGGATTGCCGAACCAACATTTCTACCCCCAACACTAATGCACCAAAGGCCTGCTTTGGGTGCGGAAATTCAGGGCACTTCAAGAAAGATTGCCCAAAGCTGAGAAACAACAACAACCCTGCTCGCGGTAGAGCTTTCGTTATCAAGGCTGGGGAAGCCAGACAAGACCCGAACGTCGTGACGGGTACGTTCCTTCTCAACGACCTTACTGCTTCTGTGTTATTTGATACCGGTGCCGATAGAAGCTTCATTTCTGAGAAATTTAGCCCTTTACTTGATATAACTCCCACTGCCTTAGATGCTAAATACATTGTAGAATTAGCTAACGGCAAACTGATTGAGACTGATAGCATCATACACAACTGTACACTTAACCTCACGAACGAAACGTTTTCCATTGATTTAATCCCTGTCGAGATCGGCAGCTTCGATATTATTGTCGGTATGGATTGGTTATCCAGGCACCGAGCTGAAATCATCTGTCATGACAAACTCGTTCGCATACCTCTTGTCTCCGGTGGAACCTTAGTCCTACAAGGGGAGACCGGTAGACGGAATCTGAATATTGTATCCTGTCTGAAAACGAGAAAATATCTACAAAAAGGGTATCAAGACATCCTCGCACATGTAACGGAGAAGAAGTCGGAGGAGAAGCGACTTGAGGATGTTCCGATCGTGCGGGATTTCCCGGAAGTCTTTCCTGAAGACTTGCCCGGACTTCCGCCACCTAGACAAGTTGAATTTCAAATCGAACTTGTGCCTGGAGCTGCACCCGTGGCACGAGCCCCTTACCGTTTAGCACCATCCGAAATGCAGGAGTTGTCTAACCAACTACAGGAACTCCTGGACAGAGGATTCATTCGACCAAGTTCCTCGCCTTGGGGAGCTCCGGTCTTATTCGTGAAAAAGAAAGATGGATCTTTCCGCATGTGTATCGATTACCGAGAGCTGAATAAGCTAACCATAAAGAATCGGTATCCACTTCCCAGAATCGATGACCTATTTGACCAACTCCAGGGATCGAGTGTTTACTCAAAGATTGATCTACGGTCGGGTTATCATCAACTCCGAGTCCGTGACAATGATATCCCAAAGACAGCTTTCCGAACTCGTTATGGGCATTATGAATTCCAAGTGATGCCATTCGGGTTGACCAACGCACCGGCCGTATTCATGGACCTTATGAATCGGGTGTGCAAACCATATCTTGACAAATTCGTCATTGTGTTCATCGATGATATCCTGATTTACTCTCGCAACGAGCAGGAACATGCTCAACATCTGAAAACCATTCTAGGACTTCTGAAACACGAATAGTTATATGCCAAATTCTCTAAGTGTGAGTTCTGGATTCGAACCGTTCAATTCCTAGGGCACGTGATTGACAGCCAAGGAATTCATGTTGATCCCGCCAAGATTGAAGCAATCAAGGGCTGGGAGTCACCGACCACTCCAACCGAAGTGAGACAATTCTTAGGTCTTGCTGGTTATTATCGCCGATTCATCGAAAACTTTTCAAGAATAGCTGTTCCCCTAACCACACTGACTCAGAAAGATAAGAAGTTCGATTGGACGGATAAACAAGAGTCAGCCTTCCAGCTATTGAAAAACAAACTTTGCAGTGCACCAATCTTGTCCTTACCCGAGGGCACCGACGATTTCGTAGTTTACTGCGACGCCTCACACCAAGGACTTGGTTGTGTGTTGATGCAACGGGAAAAAGTCATTGCCTATGCCTCACGACAACTGAAAATCCACGAGAAAAACTATACGACCCACGACCTCGAGTTAGGTGCTGTGGTCTTCGCATTGAAAATCTGGAGACATTATCTCTACGGTACGAAAAGCACTATCTTTACCGATCACAAAAGTCTCCAACACATATTCGATCAGAAAGATCTAAACATGAGACAACGTCGCTGGGTTGAGTTACTTAGTGACTACGACTGCGAGATCAAATACCATCCGGGCAAGGCTAACGTAGTGGCCGATGCCTTAAGCCGAAAAGAACGAGTGAAACCCCTTCGAGTCCGAGCACTTTCTATGACAATTCGTAACGAGCTTCCTGCTCAAATCCTTACCGCTCAACTTGAAGCACTCAACGATGAAAACTTGAAAAATGAAGCCTTGCGAGGCTTGGATAAACAATTTGAAATCAAACCCGATGGAACTCGATACTTCTCTAACCGGGTGTGGTTACCCAAATTCGGAAACTTGCGAGATTTGGTGATGGCTGAAGCTCACAAATCTCGATACTCTATACATCCTGGTTCTGACAAGATGTATCATGACGTCAAAGGGTTGTATTGGTGGCCTAACATGAAAGCTGACATCGCCTTGTACGTCAGTAAATGCCTAACCTGTTCAAAAGTAAAGACCGAACACCAAAGACCCTCTGGGTTGCTTCAACAACCTGAAATTCCTCAATGGAAATGGGAACAGATTTCCATGGACTTCATTACCAAACTACCGAAAACTTCGAGTGGTTGCGATACCATTTGGGTGATCGTGGACCGTCTCACGAAATCTGCTCATTTTCTGGCTATCAAGGAAACCGACAAGATGGAGCGTCTGACTCGAATCTATGTCAAAGAAATCATCTCGCGACACGGTGTACCTATCTCGATCATCTCGGATAGGGACAGCCGTTTTACTTCTAACTTTTGGCAATCACTACAGAAATCTCTTGGTACTCGTCTGGATATGAGTACTGCTTATCACCCACAAACCGATGGCCAAAGCGAGCGAACTATTCAAACACTGGAGGATATGCTACGAGCCTGCGTAGTTGACTTCGGTACTTCTTGGGAAAATCACTTACCGTTGTGCGAGTTTTCGTACAACAACAGTTACCATACCAGCATAAAGGCTGCACCCTTCGAGGCACTTTACGGACGTAAGTGCCGATCACCTGTCTGTTGGACTGAGTTAGGAGAATCCCAACTCACGGGTCCAGAAATCATTCAAGAAACTACTGAGAAAATCGTTGGTATTCAAAACCGGCTGAAAGCCGCACGTGATCGTCAGAAAAGCTATGCTGACGTGAGACGCAAACACCTTGAGTTCCAGGTAGGAGACAAGGTACTTCTCAAAGTGGCACCGTGGAAAGGTGTTATTCGATTCGGGAAATGAGGCAAACTAAATCCTAGATACATCGGACCATTCGAAATCCTTGAAAGGATTGGTCCAGTGGCATATCGCCTGCAACTTCCTGCTGAACTTAGCAGCGTACACAACACATTCCACATTTCTAACTTGAAGAAATGTCTGTCTGACGAGACGCTGATTATACCGCTCGACGAAATTCAAATCGATGATAAACTTCACTTTGTCGAGGAACCTATGGAAATCATGGACCGTGAGGTCAAGCGATTGAAACAGAGTCGTATTCCCATCGTAAAGGTCAGGTGGAATTCTAGGCGCGGCCCTGAGTTCACCTGGGAACGGGAAGACCAAATATGACAGAAATATCCACATCTCTTCCCAGATAACGCACCGTCCGTGCACTCAAGCTAATTTCGGGACGAAATTTCTTTAACAAGGGGAGAATGTAACACCTGCATAATTAGGATAATTAATTATGCCTAATTGTTTGTAACTAGTTGTAATTAGTATGTAATAGGACTAATTACAGGCTCTATTTGTATGTATATATAAGGTGAATTATATATATGTGTGTGTACTTACGCGATTTGGATAAATCGTGCGAATTAACCGGACGGAGTCCGACACAGTTTACTTGGGCGTTGGTGACAAAAATTTACTTAAATAATGGAAACGTGTTTTTTTTATGTAAAATACGCAACCGAACGAGCATTATTTATATATTATCGCGACGACATTTTAACTAGCGCAACAAAACGTAATAAACGCGACTTAATAATTTAAATATCGCGACAAATGTTTTTATTATTATTAATTTCAAAGTATTTTTATTTAAATATTTCAGTTACATTTTTGAAATATAACGGTGGATAAATACTAAAAACAAAGGATTAAACGATTAGGACACGGAGTAAATACTGAGTTTTAGGGAGCGTTTGCCCCTCCTTCCTCTTTTGGATCAGCCAAAACCCATCCCCACCCCAAATTCTCTTTTCATTTTCACCCAAACCAAAAACACACACACATCCAAACTCTCTCAACTCAAATCACAACCAAAATTTCGGAATCAAATCTCGACCACGAAAATTACATATTCGGAATCACCATCACGAGTGGAGCAAGAATATCAAGATCGTTTTCACCATTTCATCCTCCATTTAGCTCGATTTGCAAAAGTAAGAAATTTCTAAAATCTTAGATCTATTCAATTTGGTGTAATGTTTTGATGTTTTGATGTGTACACAACTTAGATATAACCTAATACATGAAGAATACACGATTTTATAGCTCAAAAATGGGTTAGATTTGCGTTTTTGGTCGGAAATTCTTGAAACCCGAAAGTTTCTGGGCTGGTGTTCATCAATGCGACACAAGCCTTGTGTCGCATACTATGTCGCATAAATCCCTTATGTCGTATTCTATGTCGTATTTTCATACGACACAACCCTTATGTCGCTATTAAATTAGCATCGCAAGCTTTTGCGACACAACCACTGTGTCGCAGAGCTCTTGTGTCGCACTTTATGCGACACAACCACTGTGTCGCATACCAAAATTCAGTGTCGCAGATTGTGTCGCAAAAACCAGAAAACCAGAATTTTAAAGTCAAAGTTACTGTACAAAAAAGTCAAATTTTACTGTAGCAGTACTGTAGCACATTTACTGTAGCAAAGTCAACATTTTAGAAATTTTGCTACAAACCGTCACCAACGGGCCCAAACATGTTTTTCAACAAACGAACAATTACAAACATATGAACAACCATTGGCTATACTAGTTGTGTACAACTAAACGAAACGTCTCGTGAGACGCATACTTACATAACTTCATATGAATAGGCATTTGAAGGTTACGGGTTCGGAGAACCTACTTGCTATATTTACTACGTGCTATTTGCTACGGCATATTACCAGACTCAGGTGAGTCTTACGGCCCCACTTTTACTGCTTTATCTTATTGGGGGAGATACATGCTACTGATTTTTTTTCCTGAACACAAGTACTAAACTGATTTCTATACCAAACGGAATTGCATGAGTTAATTACTATTTACAGAAGTCTCTCCATCATATATCATTAGTTATGGACTTAAGCGCGAACAGTAGTTAATGGATCCATTAGGGAAATGACCCTCCCCACCCGGGGCAGTAGCGCTGCCACGTACCGATTTACACGTATAAACGGGTGACAACTTATTCGTTACTGATGCTTGCTCACTTACGAGCATGTCACGGGAGCAAACATATTACTTACGGGTTAAGCTTCGATTATGAGCCTCATGGCAACGGTATAAACTTATTTATTTACATTTGCTGGATTGCAAATACTGATTTTACGATTGCTGGATTGCAATGGCTGATTTTGCGCCTACGGGCACTACTAATGAAATCTCGTGTTCAAAGCCGATATTATTTACAAACCTGTGAGATTCACCAACCTTTTGGTTGACACTTTTTAGCATGTTTTCTCAGGTACCCGGATGGAGTAGGATTACTCCAGGATTTTAGCTAGAGTCGCATGATTTCAACACAACTGCATTAACGGAGATTCTTAGCATTATCTTTTGTATATTATGATTATGTAATAGAATCTCCCGCTACACGCGCGGACTCTAGGGAAACTACATTTTTGTATACGAAAACACTAAGTTTTCAAACAATATATCTATGGAATGTAACCAATTTACAAACGTTGCATATAGATGTCGTTTACTTTATCTTTGTGCTGTGATATTTGATTAGTAACACCCCAAACTATGCTTCCGCAAAACAGTGAATTTCGGGGGTGTTACAATACAGGCATGGACCATTGTTCCATTTCTGCCACTCCAGCGAACAGTCCAAAATGATCATCCGGATCTCCAGTTCCGTCATACACCCGGATGTGCGATGGAAGCCTCGCCTTCTTTGGTCTTTTGCATCTTGTGATCCTTCTGGTAAATTTTTTGATGAGCGAGGGTCTATAAGGTTCGTCTATGCCCTCTTCCACCTCTTCCCCCGAACTGGAACTCGTGGAGTCACTACTGTCAGTAGTTACTGCTTTCTTGGTTTGAGGACGCGAGAAGCTACGTCTTTTTCTTTTTTCCTTTCTTTTGCTTGGACTAGCTTTTTTCTTCACTTTCTGAGTGTACTTCTTCTTCCGACGGACCTTTGCTGCTTCAGAATCTGAGCCGGAACTATCAGTTTTCTCCTCTGACTCGGTAGAGTCATCTGCTTGTTCTTCGTAGGTAAGTTGCGTTCTCACACCATCCATTCGCCTGTTTTTCTCGGTTTCTTGCATTAGAGTACGAAGTGCTTCGTAGTGACTTTCCACAAAAGCAGGAGTAAGCTGGGGCTCGTCTTGCTGAATCCCGAAGACGCCTGCATTCGCTACTCCACTTTCGTGCTGATCAACTGATCGATCTACGCGCACCTGCGGTATGGGGTTTCCAGATGAAGGGGTTTCCTCCATTCTTTCAGTTTTGTCCCACGGATGGCGCCAAATGTTGATACGAAAGTCAGCAGCTTCCCAACGTAGCTTGAGAGCTTCCTTTGAAGGTGAGTGAAACTGCTAAGATGTAACAAACATACACCGTTAGCCTCGTCCAAGGGGGAAAGGGGGTTTCCCTTTGGACCAAGCTCCGGCGTGAGAATAAGCTACGGATATGTGAGAGTAAATATTCTAGAGAGAGAGAGAGTAAATAATATGAGTGAGTATAGGTGTTATGAATGTGTTTACCTTGTACTGACATGGTATATTTATGCCAATGTGAAGCAAAGATTCCCTTTCCATAAATGGTTAGTCTGCTTTCCGCAGCTCGGCGCGGCGGAGCAGACCTTCCTCATTTGGCGACAGCTTACCTTTATTCCTTTTTGACATGACTTTACCTTTTACGTGTTTCACTGGTAGTTCAAAGCATCTCTGCTGTGAGTCCCATCCTTGGGTATTGTGTTTTAGTCAAAGATTCCTTTCTCGAAACTTTCGTATGTTTACGTAACTTAAGTATGATTCCGTAACTTTTGTATATTTCCGTAACTTAAGTGCATGTATTTAGCTGCGACATATGCTGTAAGCTGCGATTACCAGCATATACCCGATCATACCCCATTTCCTTTGGTCCAATCCAAGTAACCTTTGGACATGCAAAGTGACTTCCACAACATACAAAATCCTACCTACTAGATTACAGTAGGCAGCTTAAGTTATCAGTTTTCCTTTTGGGATTCACGAAGATCTTCTTTTTTTAGTAATCCATCATTCCATCATTGTAATCATTAGAACATGAAATTACTGTCAATGTTATCACCATAAGAGCTCCTACAAGATGAGATTGCGAATCTATCAACTCGATAACAAACTTAGCATACTCGTAACACAAGTAACAACATGACAAATAAGGTACCAATCTAATCTAACATATATATAATAGCAATATATGTTGCAAACAGATACATGTGTCAAACAATAGAGGAAGAGGACGTACTATAGTGAGTAACTATTAAATTTCCCAACTCAATGAACAAACTATACCTAACAAATTTCAGTGTATGTACTGTTACATTATAATATCAAGTACGTACTTGTCAAGGATGAAACAAAATTTCAATCCTTCTTTTTTTTTCAATGTTAGCCTAGAGGTGAGGACACATACAACATAAAGATCCAGGTCATATGTTTAACCCACATTTTCATGTTTCTTTTGCTGCGAGTTACACGATTTACCACTGTTATGTATTATATTTATATCTTTAAAATCGAAAGCTAGTCACATTTATGTAAATGGATCATTTTAGATTTATCCGATCAATCCGATTGAACACCACTAGTGAAAAATAATATAAATGTAATTTTTCATCTAATCTAATTTGAGCATTAGAAATGGCGTGTAAATCACTATTGTTTTATGAGAGTTTACGATTTAAAATATTGTAACATATGCCCTGTGACACACGATAAGATATATTTAATGAAGTCAATTCTTTTAAATATTAACAATCACGTTTAATACTTATTAATTCAATCTAATATTTACCATTTTTTATATATATATATAAATTTTAATTTTTAAGAATATTAGAAGTTCATTTATACCACTGCCAAATGTTTCATCGGTTGAAAACCGATGAAACAAACCCAAACCGACACCATTGGCACCGCTTGTGCAGTTGCTTCTTCTGTTTGCATTCGTCAGTTTACCGAAGAAATGAGGAGGTTGGGTGGGGCCCAGCTTATATTTAATGTATTGTTATTTTTTGTTTAGTCTATGTAAATGTGGGTATATTGGTAAATGTGGGGCCTAAAAATTGAAGTGATGAAAGGAGGGTTGACAGTGTTTTGTCAGTCTTTCCTCAGTTTTGAATTTGCTGACGTAGCGCTGGACTGGCACAAAAGAAAAAGCAAAGGAAGAAAAGATGGTTGGGAGTGGTCTAAATGCACTACAACTAAACCTTTAATTGTGTATTGTTTATTTAATTTATCAGTTGTGGGTCCCTGAAAAAAAGTGACGGACCACCATTGGCAGGGGTTGTCAGTTTTAGTCCGTTTCTGTCACAACCCCGATTTTACTGTACGGAAGCGGTTCGGATCGGGGCGTGACTAATTCGGTAATCACAACACATAATTACAAGCAAACGACCTCTAATTGAGACGTTTGAAAAGCAGTTATCACATCACCAAAATAAAGTTGTTTACAATGTTTCGAGTTCGCAAAATGATTTCATTACATATTTAGTAGTACAAAAGCAATGCAATGAAAATCCATTTGTTGAAAGTATGCGACTCGAGCTAGGATCCTGTGGGTCAATCCTACTGTCTTCTTGTACCTGAGAATGCACACTAAAACAGTCAGCTATAAAGCTGGTGAGTTCATAGGTTTGTCAGGAAAACAGTATATTGTGTGACATAAGTCACAAAGTAAGCTGTAACATATGAAAGCCATACGTTAGTAAATCTTATGAGAGAGTTAACAAAATCTTGTTTAAATGGTATAAACAAAAATAGTTTTCTTGTTTTCTAGTTTCTTGAGTTCTCGAGTTCTAAAGTTCTAGTTTCTTGCCCTAGTGTTCTTGATCCCGTTCTAGTTTCTAGTTCCTTGAGTTCTCGAGTTCTCGTTTCCAGTTTCTTTGAGTTCTTGAGTTCTTGAGTTCTTGTTTCTTGTTTCTTGATCTAGAGAATACACACAACAGTTCTAACAAACAACAAATCACATATAATAAAACACATAATGCAAATAATAAAACACAAATAGTTTCTTGCATTCTTGAGTTCTTGAGTTTCTTGATCTTGCACATTCTTGCACGTATGGTTCTTGATCTTGCACATAAAGTTCTTGTTTCTTGAAAATCTTGTTTCTTGAAAATCTTGTTTCTTGAAAATCTTATTTCTTGAAAATATTGTTTCTTGGAAATCTTGTTTCTTGTTTCTTGTAACAGTCCTTGAAGTCTAGTTTCTGAGTTCTTGTAATCTAGGTTCTTGTAATCTAGTGTCTTGTATCTAAATGTGTTTCTTGTATTCTTGTTCATAGTGTTCTTGTATTCTAACCTCGAGTATTTCTTGTATTCTTAAAGGTAGTCTATTGTTATCTTGTGTCTTTGTACCATAGTCTAGAGCAATCTAGTGTTCTTGTAATTTCAAGTAAGAGCTTACGAGGCTTCTGTGACAGCCGTCAAATTAGGACTAGTAATTAGTGTCTAATCGATTGTAAATACATGTAATTAGTTCTGTGTTAAGCTAATTAATGTATCAAAATATATATTGTTGAATATATACAATTATGCGATTTGATTAAATCGTACAAGTTTCAAATCGAATGTAATTCGACTCAATTAATACGGACGTTGGTGAACAAATTTTATTAAATAATACAATATTACTTAATAACACTATTATATCCCAAAATATTATTTTTATAATATTTCAAATCAAATTCGTATCGTACAAAAATCAATTACGCGATAAAAATAGTAAACGCGCAAATAAAACGAAACAAGTTAAGTTATATCTTATAACTCAATTATAAAGTATTTTATAAAATACTTCAACCAAAAATATCGGGAAATTATTCTCACTTTAAAACATATAATTTGTGACAATCGTCACCAAAATGCTTAGTACTTGTAATATAAATGGTAAAAACATAATATCGTATTAGGAATCATCACATGGATCTCTTTACGCCAAAGTATTCATTTTCAAAAATCGAATTCAACGCAAAAAGAATCATCGCAATTGAGTCTGTAACGAAAAAGATACAAGGAAAAACGTGAACGCGTTCGTAATTTGGAAACTTAAGAGAACGTGCGAAGTATGATAAAAATATATATATATATATATATATATATATATATATATATATATATATATATATATATATATATATATAATAATAAGTAATTTTAAAATAATAAGAATATTAACAATTATAATACATAAGTAAAGAAGCTAAATAAAAATTCGTAACTTGTATGTAATGTTTTAAGACGATTCAAGAGTTTATCACGAGGCTGCACTGTTCGGGCCATAACTCTTTCATCCGGACTCGGATTGAGTTGATTCAAAAGCCCAGACGATCGGAATAGAGAGGGCTACAACATATTCAGAGTTTAGCCCATTATACCATGTATAATTCATCCATATAACTGACCCAAGATCCCCTTCCCCTTGGTGAGCCCATTCGGCCGGCCCAACCCACCAATCCCTTGACCTAACTTCCAACCCACTCCCTACATATAAATATACGTTAAACACAACCCTAGCACTTCCTTTGGATCACAAAAATTCGTTCATGGTGTGTGTGGTGCTGCCATCAACCGAAACCAAGAAAGAAACCCTACAAAAATCGAGTTTGAGTTTGCTTTCGTGCGATACGTAATCGTGTAGGTAATTTCATAAAACTCTATCAAATAACTTATCTTATGTTTCTGAGATTTATTAATCCCAGACCTGATCTAGATGTAATCACGAGTCGATAATATGATTTGACCTTAGTTAAAGACATAAACCGTAAACCCTAGTTATACGAACGAATTTTGGATTTCTGATTGAATTGTTACAGCCGACTTCGAAAGCCGTTTTGACCTAGTTAGATTCGTTTTTCAGGCTTCGGCCGAAACTAAAAAGTTGTAGATCTCGATGTTTTACATAAGCACGAGAGGTTTCGGCCTCTGAAACTAAACGGGTTATTTTATAAAAATTATTTAGTAAACTGCTGTAGTGAAATCCGAATTTTCTGAAAACTTTGATTAGTTTAAATTCAATGGATTAATTACTTTTTGATTACTTTGAGATCTTAAAATTATGTGAAAACATGAAATTTTCTGTATAAAACTTTTATTTTCATAATCTTAATTTAATTAATAAAATCATTTTACTTAAATGTATTTGTTAAATTAATATGTTTTCTTAATTATAAATTGTAGTCTTGTTTTCTTAATTCTTTCAAATTAACATTCTCATGAGTGATGTCTATATATCATGGTTTATAAAATATTTTCTAAGTTTAGGTTAGATAAGGATTCATGAATGCATGTCGGTGAATATTTACAAAAGAATTGAATTTGAACTGTTATCACTAGCAATGTGTAGACATAAACTTGAGTAACTTTAAGATTTAGTTATTTGGGAATTTGTGGGAAATATATTATAGGGATATAAACATGAGACGAACATAAACATATAGGAACCCTTGACTCGACTCGTGTACATAATCCTTAAGACACATAACTCATGAACATTTCATCTAAATATTATAGGGCGCTCATTTTACACTGCGGCTTGTGTGTGATACTTACTTTTCTCTAAACTGCTATTCTGGTGAGTTTTGCGGCCCCATTTTCTTTACTTATTTTCCATTGGGGGAAAAGAATGCTCAAACTGATTTCGAATTCTTATGCTGTGTAAACTATCTGATTTTCTGTTTTGGACATTATGATTGAATAAGTGACATCCTGATTGTTGTGGACTGATTGTTGATTGTTGTGAACTGATTGCGGATTGTTGTGGACTGATTACTTACTTTTCGGATGAGTCTTGTGTCTTCGGGACCATGACAACACTCCATATTTCTTACTAATACGGATATGATTATTGATAGTACTATCGGATGACGGTCCCACTCTTGTGATAGATACGTTATCCTTGAGTGAATATTATCCAGGAACGGAACGGATTGCTTATGGTGGATGAATTGGTTATCTTATGTACTTATTTCATATCATATGTCCTACTTACTCATTAACACAGCAAACTGTACTTATGTGTGCGTCTTATTAAACCTGCGAAACTCACCAACCATTGTGTTGACCTTTTTGAGCATTTCTTTTCAGGTAATCAGAATTTTGACTAAGGAGCTTGAGACTTAGTGGCTTTAGCGAGACTTCTAGGCTGCATCTGAGACTTGGGTGATTGAATGTTGATCATATACAATTATACTTAGTGGTGACATGACAATTGGATTCTTATGTATTGATGACTATGTATTCGGTTAATGATTGACCACGACACAAGTCGCCTTTGTGTTGAGTGATATCATGACACGTTGTTGAATTGCATTTAGTGTTGTTCTATTATATCAATGTGTTATGATCTAGTCGCGCGTCGTATTCCGTTGTTTCCGCTTTAGACGGGGTGTGACATAATTAAATAATTAATTAACGTTGAAATAATCGGGAACGAACACCGTACGGAACGCGAATGCACGGAGCAAAAAGTGGAGACCCACACCTCGATGGGCCCCACCATAACCAGCCAAAAAGGGTGGGGATCCCACCCCTTTCCCTCCATTTCATCATCACCTCCATCTTTTTCTCTCTAATCACCACCAACACCATAACCACCATCATCTTAATTCCTTAAAAACACACCACCAAACGCACTCGGATCTTCATGCCCGTTTGGAAGAAAAGAATCACCGCGTCACGATCTACAATCCTATCTTTTTGGATTTCTCCGGCGCTAACTTGTAAATTTCCGACAAAACTCGAAAACGCTCCGATTTCGTTCATTTTTACATACAAGTTGTTTCTATAAGCTTAAAATGTCCAAATATGGGTTGGGTAAAAAATTTGGACCAAATGGTGGCCGGAAAACTCATTTTCGGCTCAAAATCCGGCTAACAGTCGTAAGTGTCGCTAGTGTGCCAAAAATAGTACTAGCGACACTAGCTAAGTGATGCTATGACAAGTGTCGCCCCTCTAGCAACACTACTTCAGTGTCGTTGAAATACTTAGTCAGATTTATACTAGCGACACTACTTAAGTGTCGCCAAAATTGAGAAGTGTCGCCTATAGCGACACTAATCAAGTGTCGCTAATCAAATGAAAAATCCGGAATCCAGCGACACTCACCAAGTGTCGCCTAACTAGTGCCGCCTATAGCGACACTCACCAAGTGTCGCCTAACTAGTGTCGCCTATAGCGACACTAGCACAGTGTCGCCAAAAACAGAAAGTTGACAAATTATTTTCATCCTAAGTGTCGAACTTGTACAACCTCAAACCCTTATATGATACGACTTTTAAAACACTTTGGGATACACTTTCAAGTATGATAATTCAAAAACATAATAATAATATCAAGATTATTATTACAAACAATCACCAACGGGCCGTACACGTTTTCTAAAACTCAAGTTAATCAACCAAATCGTAGTAATTTGGACATTCTAGTTGAACAAACAACTACAAAGGTAGTCTTAGTAACTACCTACTCATATTAATAACCATCGCGTATCATGGACACCCTCAGGTTACAAGTTTTGGACATCAATTCACGGCTAATCAATTTCAGTTTATTTAGATTAACGCTTCAAGACTCAGGTGAGTCTCATGGCCCCTATTTTTACTGTTTTACTCAGGGGTGTGATATCAATGCTCGTTTTATTTACAAATGAACGCAAGTACAAATCAAAATCAATACTGCATGAGTTGTTTTCACTAATCAATTT
Source organism: Helichrysum umbraculigerum (assembly GCA_949592205.1). Taxonomy (NCBI): domain Eukaryota; kingdom Viridiplantae; phylum Streptophyta; class Magnoliopsida; order Asterales; family Asteraceae; genus Helichrysum; species Helichrysum umbraculigerum. The sequence goes on from CATIUR010000003.1 coordinate 72,915,458, forward strand.
AAAGCCCTCCACAACATAGTTTGGTAATACGTAGTAGCGTGAATGTTATTGTATGGTACTGATATCGCTCATTTTATACATGTTTATCTATCGCGATATCATTGTTTTTGTATTTATTTTTAGTCAATTTTATGAACTTTCGATACTTATTTGGTTGAAAAATGCTTTCAGGTTCATATTCGAGAAGTATTGCAAAAGAAGCGAAGTTTGTACTAAAAATTGCATTTTTGGCAAGGTATTCGTATTTTGGCCATAACTTTCTCATACGAACTCGGATTTAGGTGATTCAGGTGGCCAAACAACCGTAATTCAAAGGGCTACAACATATAAAAAATTCAGAATTATTGGGAAAGAGAAAGGATCACGTTTTTGAGTCAAAAGAAATAGCTTTCAAATTAATCATCATCATTATTATAATAAAAAGAAATGGAAGTGGAATTTACTAGGTAATTTGGTCGGATATTATATTCATCATCAGAAGCATCGTTATTCTATAGCATCCATCTTTTTCCACTATCTCATACTCTCTCACGGATACAAGACAAATGGAGGAGAACCATTTTTCAACAAAAGACGTAGAGCAGAGATACGGAGGAAAAGACTTGCAAATATTTCTTCAATCACCATTTATTACTGGGAATTATTTCATTAACTTCCAACCAAAAAAAGCATGCGTGAAGATTTTCGTATCTTCACAAATTATTTCTCCAAACATATTTGATGAGGATAAATACAAGCTCACATGCACACGAAGAGAAGGAGGGAGGAGAGCGTTGGTACCGGGTTTTAACCCAAGAGGTGGGCTGCGTGATATGCAGCCTGAGATAATTCTCCCAACTTTACTTCACTCACAAAATCATTTCTTTCTGGGTACACATGAACAACGGTGGAAGATTATTTTGGTTAGAAGTTCTGGTTTCTCAGCAGCTGTAATCAATTGGTCACGAACAATTTGTTTTCAACTCTTGTAAACATTCGGTTAGCCTTGTTATTCTATTGAATTTATGCTTTCTGTGATGATAATTTATATCAGTTTGAATATGAATTCGAGTAACTAATTTTCCACATACTTGTTTGGATGAAATAACTGTTGACTAGGGGTGTAATCCTTAGAGTTTAAATGCTTTGCAAGTTTATGTTCACCCATAAAATTTATACATTCTAGTTTTAATTTTGTTGAAACTTATTGGTAATTAAACTTTTAACTATGACGGACGTTTGTTACAAGTAAAATTACTTATCATTTGTATGTCTATGTATGAATGACCCAATGATGCGGACACGGATTTGGTATAAGATTAGACAATTAAACTAGAAAATATAAGTTGTGAATCTGGTTAATGTTTTACATTTGGGTGACTTGTAAATTTGCTAAAATGAAATTTTATGTTTAATCGCGAACCTTGTGTATTTGAGCTTAAAGTTAGTATTTTAACTTGTTTAGTAGATTACTAATGAATATGTCGGATTTCTTTCATTTAGTAATTTGCTATTGATTATTTGTCTTTAAATAATTAAACAAACATTGCGGACACAAATTTGGAATAAGCTAAAATGTTTGAGCTCAAATGTGCAAGAAAGTAATTGGTTCATGCTTGATCTTGATTAATGTTGTGTTTCACTAAAGTGACAAGTTGTGAAATTTAGCATAACATTTATTAGGAGTGAAGACTAATAATTTGATTTGATATAATTATGTTTTTCTTACAAATTGACAACTTGTGATTTAAACATAACCTTTACTTGGAATGACAACCGGTAATTGTATTATAGATATTCAAAGAATTAAGGTTAAGACTTATGAACCATTATTAGATTAAATTATATATAGGTGATAGCGGACACTAATCCTATTTTGAATTGATTATAAAAGCTTTACAAACTGATTTTAACTTTCATGTGCCCCGAAATCATTAGTGAAATAATCCAAGCAAATATCGTTTTAATATCAAAAAAAAGAAATAAATAATTGAATTCTATTCTTCAGAGTCCACTTGCCTTAGATATAGATAAAAGTAGTTTTGTAGGCAACGTGACAACTCG